>JAAGEH010000041.1:50647824-50900717 GCA_011751065.1 Lasiurus cinereus
ACACACACACACACACACACACACACACACACACACACAGCCTTTTCCCTTCCTGTTTGGCTGAGAAAATCAGAAATAGGATTACCCTCTACAGCAGTGGTTCTCAACCTTTTTAATGCCACGACCCTTTAATACAGTCCCTCATGTTGTCGTAACCCCCAACCATAAAATTATCTCTGTTGCTACTTCATAACTATAATTTTGCTATGTTATGAATCGTAATGTAAATATCTGTGACCCTGCGGTTGAGAACCGCTGCTATAGAGCATAAGACCATCGGAAAACACAGACATTTACATTACAATCATTAACAGTAGCAAAATTATGAAGTAGCCAAACAAAAATAATTTTATGGTTGGGGTCACCACCACATGAGGAACTGTATTAAAAAGTCGCGGCATTAGAAAGGTTGAGAACCACTGCTCTACAGGGAGCTACTGGGCAGGTGTATGCCTGGATGCCGAGATATTGTTCCTCTTGGAACAATAAAACATCATGGGTTTATATACTCAGTCTGTGACTCGGGGTATTATGAATGATGTACCTTTGTAACCGCCTCATTGTGTTTCTGTGTACATATCTAGGATGCTGCCAACATACACAACAGCTGCTTTAGATACTCTTCACTCACTCACATCTCAACCAAGCACTGAATTCTGCACCTGGACTGGCTTGTCCCACTCTATACTTATTATATTTGTGTTTGACTTTGCTACTCAACTGGATACCACCAACGTCATAGTAAAGGTTTACTTTACCTTTGTCTCAAGGTGCTATTGTTCAGTAAATACTTACTGATAGACGATGGACTGCTAGCATGGTGGGTCTTACAACATTTTCAATATTTTCTATCAGACAAGATTTGGATGCTCAGTATAACTTATTCCTTACTAAACTCCGAATTATTTTACATTCCTTTTTGGAAGGGGGTGGGGCAGGCAGGGGGATGACTTGCTGACCTCTTACTCCTTTGGAAGAGGGCAGACATTACGTAAGGACCTGAGGAAGTCAGTTTTCAATTCTGCCAAATTGCATTCATAATGGCCTGAAGGCAGGATTCCAGCCTGCCCATGGTCGCATCCACCTCACTGTGTCTAAGTCAAGAGCGTGATGAAGACTACGTGTGTGGAGCTGGTTTAATCATTATTTTGGTCAGACCAGTTACCTGCATGTGACCTATAATCCATAGAGCTCTAGAATCATTGGTTGTTCCAAGTTGCACAGTTGTTTGGTTTCAATTAAAAGTGACCTTAATCATGGTTCTGAATGGACTGTGTGTGAACATAATTGTTCATCTTAGCTCAGGAATATGTAGAACTAAGACACCAGCATAAATCACCTACTACAAAGCTCATTAGACTAGTACAATGGTTGGCAAACTGTGGCTCACGAGCCACATGCAGCTCATGAGCTGCGGTTTGCCACTCTGTTGACTAATGAGTTTGCCAACCACTAGTAGGGGCTTAATCACAAGGAACAACAACAGCCTGTAATTATTGGAATGGAGAGTCTAGGTCAGTGGTCGGCACACTCATTAGTCAACATGTGGCTCACTGGACTAGTACCTTACAACGTAAATTTCGCATCTTTCAGACCAACAATTGAGGTGAAGCCAAGTCTTTTCTCTTGCCATCAAAGGAGTCACTGAATTCTCTTCTAGAATCAATGGTAGCATTTCATTTTATTTTATTTCTGCTTGATCTTTTTATTTTTTTATTTTTTGGTCTAAACTTTTCCCCAATTAACCATCCCCCTCACCCTCCTCCTCCCGGAAGCTCATATAGTAGTTTTAACAAAAGAATGTTTCCAGCATGGTTACTTCTCAGAACAAATGCTCATCAAGCCATAGCAGACCTACCTGTGGTGTCCTGGTCTGAGTTTGCTTCTTGCATTAGAAATAAATCAATAGAGGGTGCTTTCCTGCGGATGGGGATTGTCCCTATAATAAAATCTCTTCTCTTTGAAGATCAAATTGAGTAAAAAAAAAAAAAAAGCTCACTCTAGGAACTGCTGAAAACAGCATAAAGTAAAAGATTCTATTTATTCATTGAACAGGTAGCTACCCTCTACTGCTGTGTGCTGCGGGATAGACAGTATTCTCGGCCTGGGTATTAAAGAAGGGACAGCACCAGGCACCAGCTCAGGGCCCTCCACTCTGGCCCTTAGAGACTCTTCCAGTTCTAACATTTTTCTCTGAGAGGTTTTCTGGACTATCGCTTGTATCTCAAACATTACTGTGGCAGTCAATATCCAAGCAGATCATGTAAAACATTTCAGGCAAAACATTCTGTTATTAAACACCGTGAAGAAAAGCCAAACGAAAAATAAAGAATTCTGTCTTTTCTTGATTCCCACTGCCACTGGGGCCAATTTTCATTTCTATCTCCATTGATCGGATTAAGCATTTATTTTGTGGGAGGGCCCACATTATCAGTGCGTATGAACAGAAATGGATAAAATCAAAAGCACTGCAAGTGCCCTTGCCTTGTATGAGCAAAATATCATACTCTGTTTAATCAAGAGTGATTATTTGACTTGGCATACAGGGACCAGAAGAAAGGCCACATTATCTCATGGGTAAACACTGGATCTCCCTCCTTCTGTCTGTGACAGTAGGCCATTCTCCTGTCGTCATTCCTGCATTTATACAAATCACATTCAGCATTGGTGGGGTGACATCAAACAAGGTTTAACCTTTAGACCAGTTGTTAATTATATTTTATTTGAGAGAAAGAATATGAAAGAGCAGGACATCTGTTAAACACACACACACACACACACACAAAAAAAAAAAACACCTAGATACCGACTTCCCAAACTTAGCTGCATAGTCAGTGATGCTGTTACTATGTTAAAGACAGTGTCTATCGGATGTATATCATTGTGGGTAAAATATACAGGCTTTGGAATCAGACTTGGGTTCAAGATCACATTTTGTCTCTTACTCACTACGAACACCTTGAGTTCCATTTCTTCATCTGTAAAAAATGAAGAAACAGGTCTTCTGAGAGGGCTTAATCTGTGTCTCCTGAAAGAAAAAATTCCACCAGCTCCCTGTTCCTAAAGTCTGACTGACCATTTTGCAAAGAAATATTTTGGGAGATGTTCTATTGTGTGGCTTAGAAGGCTTGTATGTGTTCAAAACCCTGACATTCTTTCCTTATAAAACTTGTGTATAGCCGAAAATGGTTTGGCTCAGTGGATAGAGCAACGGCCTGCAGACTGAAAGGTCCCAGGTTCGATTCCGATCAAGGGCAGGTACTTTGGTTGTGGGCACATCCCCAATAGGGGGCATGCAGGAGGCAACTGATAGATGTTTCTCTCATCGATGTTTCTAACTCTCTATCCTTCTCCCTTCCTCTCTGTAAAAAATCAATAAAATATATTTTTTAAAAAACAAAAACTTGCGTATAGTGCATAAGAATGAGAACTGAAAAAGGCCCAGAGCCTGTCCACATAACCACCGTCCTGATGAACAGGAAACTTGCTCCTTCCAAGGGGTGTAGGGACCTGCAGCCCCCTTTGCCTCCTGAAGACGTGCAGACAGCATCCTGCGCTGCGCCCTGGTGCCCAGCGGCACTTCCATTGGCGAGCAATTGTTAGCAAGGCTGACATTTACCAGCCAAACCTCAGGGGAAGGAAGAGGGAGGGAACCAGTTACACCTAACCATTCAGTATAAGACGGAGCTACAATAAGAACAAAGGTGTGGGGAAAATTTCTTTTAATTGAAAGTTTTGAGAAAACATGAAAATAATAAGTGTCACGGGCAGGACTTATACAGACGCGATATGTGTTTTCAAAATTAACCTCCTGGGAGTCTGGGCTGCATATTTGCAGAGGTGTTCTCTAATCTGACCAACTCACCGCTTCTCTTAAGGTGCTAGAATTACAGGAGCAGTTACAAGTCTACTGGTCCTGTATTCCACCAAAGTCCCTGGCTCATATTAGCTTTGCTTTTCAGAAAAAAAAAATTAAGTCAAAGTGAGGGTAGATCAATATGCCAAATCATTTTTCCAATGATTTTCCTTCTGCCTCATCATAGCTCTTTGTTGTCAAAGCCTGGCTTGTCAGTGAACATCTAACTCTTCCTGGTATGGCGTTGGGAAGGCTGTTAAAGATACAGGAGGCATTCAGGTTCTGCTAGAGGTGAAAGTTGTTCTGTGTGTGTGTGGCAGAAAGGACATCTGATGTGAAGCTGGGCAGAGTGCTCTGTTTTGACTTTTCAAGGTCCCGGTGCAACAGAAAATGAAGCAGCATCTGTTCTCACTCTTTGTGCTTTGCCTTGGTTTTTGTTGTGTTGCCTTTTGGAAAGGGCTGTCACAAAAACTGTTATGCTAGGAAGATGTACTAGTAAGCCCCCGAGTCACTGCAGCTGATGGCTTTGTGTAGGTGTCTTTGAGAGGGAGGCTCTGAACAGTCACCTTTCAAATGATCCCTGATGAGCCATATAACACTCTCCAAGTAGCTTGACGCTCTCCAAATAATTGTTTGTTATCCGCTTCTGTAAGTCACTGCCTGTCAAAGGCCACATGTTTTACCATGTGTTGAACTTGCTTTCCAGGTTTATCAGAAATCAAAGATAATAGCCTCCAGTTCCTATGAAATGAGTACAACTTGGTGAAAAGTTATGCAATTAGCAAAGACACTCATTTTGCTGTATCTTCACTTTCCTGTCTTCCTTTCATGGGGGAAGAAAGGGAAAAGAAGTTTAAAGTTTGTGGGTTCTATTTTGTTTTGTTTTCAGTGAGTGGGCCAGTTGCAACCTCCATAGCTCCTCGCTTGTCTTAAGATCTGATAGAATAGTTAATGTAATAAAGTGAAAGTAGTGGCTTGATGGAGAATCAAGATTTTTTTGAGGAGAAGTGAGTGAGAAAAAAAAAACGAATGCCAGTCAGATCCCTGCGGGAAGAACCTTTAATGAGACAGGACCAGTTGGGCATAAGCATAGGCTATCATTGTATGGACTGAGGAATAAGTCTAATTCCAGGTTCTTTAAAGGTTCATAGAGGGTCGGAGATGAAGGGCGGATGGGAAGGATGTCTGCACCTGCTGGCTTAGTCTGGGTCAGAGGTCAAGTTCCCCTTGCCGCCAGCGTTTGGATAATTTTCATAGCTGTCCTCTGTTTCTGGGAAGATAATCTTTTTTTAAAAATGCCTGACAACTAATCCCAGCAAGAACAGGTCCCCACCCTTCCCCCCAAATCTATGGCATGCTTATCTTTTGGTGCTAGATCGAACCGAGCAAGGAAATGTGTGAAAATGAAACAGATGCATCTCACCTAGCATCGCAGATGGTGGAAAGAAGGTCTCTTGAGAGCAACGTCTTTTCGTTTCCATTTATACTTTTAATCTTGGATAATAATAATATCAACAGTCTGTATGTGCCTCATTGCATGAATGAATGTAAGTAGGCAAACTGCAAAACTAGGCAGTCTCTGCATTTCAATGAGCATTATGCATGCTCACAGTATGATACTCAGTGTTCTGGCTGGCGAAGAGATAGGGAAGATCTGGTCTCTACCTTCTGGTTAGTGTGAAAAGAGACTTCACTGGGTAACTGTAACCCCCGTTCTCTTTTTTCTCCCAAATATTTGTTTTATTGTGTTTAATACGTGGGATGAGAAAGCTCGTTAGTGGAGCTTATCCCAGATCAGAAATTATTCCCTACTCCTACTTGAATCTTAAGAATTTTCAAAATGTTTTCCTTTCAGATTTAGTTAAATTTTCCAGCATGCCTCTGAATTAGGGAAGGAAAATAAAAGCCCTGGAGGAAGAAGAAAAAAGAAAGAAGAAAAACACAGGAAAGTGAGGTTTTATTATTATGTTGTTCCGAGAGGAGGAAAGGGTGAAGCTGACGTCCCAGCTGTCGTCATAAAGCTGTGCTCTTCTATCCATGGGGCTGGGCTGGAGTTAGAAGCCAGGAGCCAATCCACGGGCATCACACTTATATGGAAGAATACACACACTCCCGTGAATCACCAGTTCTGAGAGTGAGATAGGGTGAATCCAGGAGTGCTTTATTCCATCCAAGATTCAAGGGAAGGCAAGGCCTCCACAGCTCCAGGATGAAGGATCGCTTCCTGAGGATCAAGGGACATTTCCTTTTAATAACCACGATTTGCTGATTCCAGTGCACAGAAACTCCCCGGAGAGCTGGTGTTGAAATCGTCGCTGCCCTCTGCTCCACTTCTTTAAAAAAATTACTTTTACGTGATGGGCCTTCCCTTCCCAGAAATCCCCAGCTCCATATCCTTAAAGCTTCCTCTGCCAGTTGCCTCCAGGAAACAGAGCCCGCTCATGCTCTGACATGAGCCTCTTTCTCTGTTGGGCCAGGCCAGACCCCCGGACTGTGCTGGGGAAGGGGGTTCTCTCTTCAAAACAATTTTCACAAATGATGGTGGGGACTCCAAAGCCATGAGGCAGTGCTGGCAAGCCCTGGTGTGATTTGACTTGCCAATCTGTTAGCTCCTTTGGCAACTGGCCTGGGTCAATATGACCTATCAGACTTTTCCCCTTTTAGAGCACCTTTCAACTCAGGCACAGAATGTTGACCAACACTGATGATGTTGGTTGGTTGGTTTTTGTTTTTTGTTTTTTTTTTCTTATTGCCTTTTCCAAAAACTGTGTAGAAGGCAGAATAGTTCCCATTTCTCAGTCCAGCCATGCCATGTGAGAGCACATTTTCCAGACCCTTTTTCCACATGACCACAAAAATGTCTACGGGATGACATTCTTTGCAAAGATTAAGAGACTTGTTCCATGTCCTGTCCCTGGGAATGGGTCCATGTTTAAAAAATCAGAGGGGTTCTCCTTATTGATGAGTACCTCAGTGGGTGTTTGTGAAATCTCACTCATGTTTGTTCATTCATTCATTCTTTCAAACCTCTGCAGGCAAGTTGTTAGTGCAAGACAAAAAGGGAGAGATGAGGATGAATCAGCCTGCTTCTAGGTTACTGTCTGCTGTGGGAGACATGCATGTAGATCAGTGAAAGCACACGTAATATTCATGCTAACAGAAATACAGACAACACGCTGAGGTGCTGTATGTGACATGGGTTAATTCTGTCTGATAAATTGCACATGCTTTTTTACCCATCTCTGCTTTTGTACAAATCGTTTCTCCTGCTGAAGAACCTCTGCCTACCTATTCTAATGGGGCCTTCAGAGACACCATTCAGATGTCACCTTCCCTGACACGGCTGGTCTGGATTCATCCTCTCTCCTCCATTCCACCCTGTATTTACCTCTGTCACAGAGCTAAGTGCATCATATCTTAATTGTGTGGTGTTTGGCTTCCTGGCTAAAGTGTGAACGCCTGAAGGCAGGGATTAAATTTTTGGTTGCAGCATTACCAATGCCTGGATCCCACTGTGTTTTCAGAAAGAAAGGCTAAATGAATGAGTTAATTAAACACCATGGTGTTGCAATGTTTGTGCTTATCAGAGTGTCATGATTGAAGGCAAATGTGACATTTGTGTATTTTGACCACTGGCTTTTTTAAATTTAGAAAGAGTAGTTACCTAAAAATGGAATACATATTTCCATCTACTCATGTGAAACATTCTCAGTGAGGCCTTTCAGAAATGGGTTTTTGTTATTTTTCCATTAGAACAGATGTTTTATCCTATGACTAGGAATGCTGAAATTAAATTTCAGGACTTTTAAGGAAGAGAAAATAATCTGCTCTTTTCTAATGTTTATTTCCTCGGGTTTTATTATCATTAGATTATTTTATACTAGCAGACGTTCATATTTTAGTCGGCTTGTGTTGTCAATGTTCATGTCTGCTTTTACAATTTACATGGGCCAAAGATAATCCTAAAAAGTTGCAACCATTACCTAGTGACTACGATTTCAATTTTTTATTTTTCTCATCTAATGTCTCAATATGGCATTGAGTGCTCTCCATATCTTGCAATTCAAAAATGCCCCCCTTTTTTTTTCAAAAAAATAAAATAAAAAGGTGGGTCCTAGAATTTTAAACATTATGGTCTACATGGGCTGCCACATACAGGTGCAATGGTATATTAATCCAAATTTTTTATCAGAATGGAAAAGAAGCTGGGAACATTGTCTTTATTCAAACGTTGATATAGTGTTTTCTCTGTGCCTGACATAATTCTAAAATTTTACAAACGTGAGTAAAATTAACAACCCTAAGCTATTACTGCTACCACTATTTTATAGATAAAGAAACTAAGAAATAAAATGTTAATGTAGGAAGATTAGAAATAAACACCAAATGCTAAATAATAAATGCAAACAATAGCAGGGCAAAGCTAGAGCTTTATAATGAAGTGTGCGCATTGGAGACACGTTAAAGCCAAAATACGACATGTCTCAATTTTTCACCCTGATAACACATTTTTCTAGTGTGCCAGTGTCGGTCCCATTTTCAAGGCCGATAATGACTTGTTCACTAAAAGGAAGACAAGGATAGAGTTTCCAAAGCACACATGGGAAGAGATGTGTTTGGTCCTATCACACATGCAATCAGACAGAATGCCTCCAAAAGCAGGTCCACGTGCAATAAACGTTGGTTAGTGTGTCTTAAAGAGTCTTGCTTTGTTTCTCAAAGACATTTGAAATTATTCCCTTGAGTTGCCCCAAATTGATATTATATATATTACCTACTTCTCCTTACACAAAAGAAGCGATCAACCCCTGATTCTAGCTTAAGTACTTTTTCTCAGTTTCTGGCATTTTGTTGTTGTTGTTGTTGTTGTTGTTGTGTGTGTGTGGTTGTTGTTGTTTGTTTTTATTTTCTGTTTCACTAAGTCACTTGTTTCAAAAACCCACATTTTAGATCCTTGTTACATTTCCCAGTGTCCTCTGAGTGCCTGGATGCCGTGAGGCTACCCTGTCATATAAGGAAGCCAGAAAATTGCTAATGGAAGGAAACACTGTCTTAAGATGAGAGTAAAATTAACAGCAGTCCCCTGAGGATCAGCTCCTGGATGCTCCTTGATCTCGAGCACAAAGAGACAACAGCTGTAAACCTCTTGTAAATCACTTATAAATAGTTGGGGACCACACATTACAAAACGTCTACATCAGAGGGAAAACAGTTTTGATTCTTCAAATTACAGACTTGATTCAGGGTTTTAGCCTTGTGAAATAATCAAGCTGTCACGTCTTAAAAGTCTGAGATCATTTTTAAAATTCTATGGCTCTGGAATAGCCATTAAGATCCAGAGCAACCAATATTTAAGCATCTGGGTTTTGAAGAAAAGTCAAAAAAAGTAGAGAAAATCATTACAAAATAAGGGGGGAAATATATCAAAAAGGAATATTGATTAAACTGCCCAAGATTTTTAAGAGCTCCCATGACAAGTGAAAGGTTCTGTTTTCTTGTCCAGGATCCTAGAAAAGGCTCTAGATGTGCAGAAAGAAATAGAGATAATAAAGGGCCACCTTCCCCTGCATCCAGATGCTTTGTCAGTGTGTCCCTTATAAGGAAAAATGAAAGATCAAAATGCCCCATCACTTCAGATCTCACTCCCTTGACACAGAAGAATATTACTCTGTCCATATGTGGAAAGAGATACTCTTCTTTGGCACATGTGAATAATACACAAAGTAACTCTCATTTCTCCATATCATTATTTTGTGATACTTTTATTTTCAGAAATACAAGAAAACATGTTATATAATTAATGACTACTATAAAATAACCATTGCATATTTTAAAAAGACAAAAACTAATGATGTCATTAAACAAGATTATAAGAAACCAAAATTTGTTGAATCACTTCAGGAAACACTGAGATACTACAGATTTCCTGGCCAAGTCCTCTCCATTATGTAGACACAGGGAAGTTACTCTGCCTTTCTGTGCCTGGGTTTCCCTGTCTACAATGGGAATAATAACTTATCTTCCTTTATGAAGTAGGTATTAAAATTAAGTATGTTAATAGCTGTAATGCTTACATGCATTAAAGACAGTGCTCTTCACATCCTAAACAACACTGAGTGGCCAGATTATTATGATCTCTGAATGCATATAATTTGGCCACTCAATGAATATCCTATATAATAAAAGGATATTATGCTAATTGTCCCCTTGACCAGGAGTTCGACCAGCAGGCAGGCTGGCCAACTGCCTATGTCCCCTCCCCCTGGCCAGGCTGGCCAGACCCCACCCATGCACAAATTCATGCACCCGGCCTCTAAAATATATATATATTGCCCAAATGATTTGACAGTAAAAGAATAATCAACTTTCAGTGTATATACGTATTTGTTGTTCTTATTCTTGTTCCTAGCATTCTACTTAATCATGTAATCAAATGATAAATGTTCTTGATTTTATTACAGTCAACGGTAGTTGCATGTTTATACTATTTCAGACACTGTGTTAAATACTTTGCAGTTATTGTTATATTTAATTTTTATGACAACTTTATGAAGTAGATACTTTTACAGTCCCTTTTTCAAAGATAAGAAAACCGAGGCACAGAGAGGGTAAATAACTTATTATAGTAACAAATCTGGTAAGTGATAGAACCAGAATATGCCAATATGTGTTGTTATTATTATCAACATAAACCAAGTATCTTTAACTCTTTATTTCTTTATCCTTGCACGTTATACTTTAATGTCATGCAGCAGAATCTACTGTTATTTTTTAATTTTCACATGATGTTATTTTTAGTTGGATAGCTGTAGGCTGGTGGGTAGAATCTCATTGCCTTTTTACTTAGATTTTCTAAGTCATTTCATTCAAAATAACCAATCTAAGCTAAATCAGCACAAAAGGTGAGCTTCCCTCCATTAAAAAAAAAAGAAAACAATGTAAGTTGGGCATTGTCAGTGTCCAGAATAAATCCTCTAATGTGAATCATTTTAACCAAGGGAAATAAAACATTCTTGCCGTCTGGAATAAAGATGTCCAATAAAAACAATGGCCTCTTTAAAATGCATTTTGAAAGATTAAAGAAGTAGTTGTTTCATGGAACTATTAACACACTGGATAAGACAGAGGCAGAAAAGTACTGTCCTTTAAAGAAAAGTACTGTACCCTCCCTAAATATTTTATACCATCCACTGCCCTGGATGTGAATAAAAACCTCTAGATTGCTCTGATAGCTGGGAATCTGCCCTTAAAACCATAGTGTCCACAAAGAAAGAATAAGAAGCTGGGCATCTTTCTTCTGTTGGCTGGAGAATAATGCATAAGGAATAGACATTCTGCGAAGTAAGGAAAACGCATCAAATCTGGTAAGGCGCTTGTATTTTCGCCCATTGTTCTCATTAAGCCATAGTGATTTGAAGGGAACATAATCTCAGTGACCGTTTCCTCAGCCGGAACCACATACAGAAACGACTGACTTCCTTCATGAAGACATGTGCTTAAGGAATGTGGCCTCTCTGAGGTCTGGCAGTGAGTCTAGATGCTCTCTGCTTTCTCCTCTTGCTCTGGCTTTATCACAGGTGCGGGGACAGGAAGTGCAGGGAAAGCAGCTGTTCATTCCCTCTCTCCTCAGACTTGCCCAATAGTTGCCAAACTTGCCAACCTAAAGTCATCAAACTGTAAAAACATAGACCAGAGGATCTCATGTGTTTTATGAATCTGTTGGGCAGTTAGAATAGAAACATCCTCCGTGGTCAGTTAGCTCTCATGATGGCTTACAGGAGCTGTGGCCAATGAACCTTTTGGAGTCTAATTGTATTGTGGTGGTTGCGGGGATCTGGCCCCAGGGGGATTCATCCCCTCACCTTGGATGAGGTAATGAATCATGCAGAGAAGTTAGTGAGTCCCCTCCCCTCAACACCCATCAGCTGGGAGATTGACTTCCCAGCAGAAGACTCAGACTCAAGTCTGGACTGCCCCATACTCTGCCTTAATAGAGCATCTCTGCATTTACAAAGCACCTTCCACATAAGTATCCCAAAGCATCCTCACTGTAGTCCTTCCACGAAGACGGGGCTAGAATCCTTATTTTCATTTAAAGCCGGGAGAAATCAGGCTACAGTGGACTGTAAGAAGGCCAAGTCAAAGAGAAAGGTCTCAAATCCAGGCCTCCTGGCTTTCAGTCCATTTCTTTTCCCAGAAAACCTGCCACCATGGGTGAAAGCAGGCTCTACCCCCAGCAACTTAGAATGTGTTGCTTTTGGAGATTCACTGTAAGAATTGTCTCCACAGGTAGAGTCGTTCATTTGCACAACCTAGTATGTACACCTATTTGAGCTTTAGGTGATGTTTGTAGCCAACAGCTAACTGTGGATCCTTCACATAAAACAAGAATCTCCACCGAAACTGGTTTGGCTTAATGGATAGAGCATCAGCCTGCAGACTGAAAGGTCCCAGGTTCGATTTCGGTCAAGGGCATGTACCTTGGTTGCGGGCACATCCCCAGTGGAGGGCATGCAGGAGGAAGCTGATTGATGTTTCTAACTCTCTATCCCGCTCCTTTCCTCTCTGTAAAAAATCAATAAAATATATATTTTTAAAAAATAATTATTTAAAAAACAAAAACAAAAAGCAAGTATATCCACTGTTCAGCTTATAATGATTTAAGTGTCATGCCCTGTAGCTACCTCATGGTCAGAGTTAACTGCAATGGTACCTCCAATTTTTTTGTCTTATATCTGTTTCACTGGTGCATCTTCTATGATTTTAAAAATTTTAATACAATAATTTAAACGAAATTTTTTAAGTGCTCTTATTATAGAATGTATTTCTTCTTCCATTCATTTAAAATAAGGTAATATTGGAAAAACTGACCACTTGTGAAATATTTTGATGTGAGTCTGATTAGTGTTTGTATATCAAATAAAAATGCTTCGACATAGATACACTTTTGTAGCAGAGACAGGAATGGATTTATATTTTCGCTGCTTATGGGAAACAGGCATCTTGTGCCATTATAATTTAATATCTATACATGGCCTCAATTTACCATAAGGGGAAAAACAAATGTTTGATGCAAAAGACAGCCTCAACCCTAATCCATTTACTGAGGGGACCTTCTGATAAGTAATCTCTGTTTATAGCAACCAGATTATGTGTAGGGGCACTTTGAGCTCTTATTAGTGTGTATTGTTTTTTCCCGGTGGGGATATTATAACCTTTAGTCTATATTTTTATCAAGGCGGTCATGCAGCATTTGATTTATCGCCAGCAATGAACTTGGTTTTCAGATGAAAACAATAAGCATTCCTATGTCTGGATCTCCTCCAGCACAAAGAAGAGCCTGTTGATAGACCGGTGTCATTACCTGATCTTTTATAAAATCTCTATTAATGAGCATTTATGTCAAAGGATTGAGAGAGTTTCACGTCTCTCGGTCACAGTCTCCCACATAGAGTTGAACAGTCGGTCTCTCCACAGCCTCATTGTCCCGAAACAGCCCCACCCCATGGCTTCTGACCAGGCTGTGGTTGGGAAGTCTTGGGCACAATTTCCATTGCTTTTTCCTATTGGACTGGGCATATTACTAGTTCATTTTCACTTCTAGACACGTATTCTCTGTCTATTTCTAAGATGACAAGAAGCAAAGTTGAAGAAATCAATACATATAAGTGGGGCTAAACATTCAGGGGCAGGCCAAAGTAGGGTTACAGCTGTGAGTACATGAAACACAGAGTTGTTTCTTGTATGATTATGGATTAATTTGTGTATTTTCTTCCATATGAACAACTGTGAGCCTATTTCCTCCCACTGCTGTATATGACACCATCCCCCAGGTTTCCTCAGTTGAAAACAAATATATAAATGTTTTCTCAGGAGACAGACAGTGGAGAAAGCATCTGTGCCCAGTCTGCTTCACCCGGAAGGACTGCTCCACATCTTCCTATGGTCCTCTGACCCCAGACTCTTTAGCAAAGGAAATGAGCAAATGGGACTAACTGATCTAAAAGCAGCAGCGTGGTGCCTTTTTAATAAGGAGGCACAGAGGCTGGAGACAGAGGCACAGGCCTTGCCTGAATACAACACCTAGCAGTCCTGGGGGATACAGAGCCCCCCAGAGAGGTGGGATCAACTATCTGTGTCCCAGCCCAACTGAGCTAAAATGAGGAGAGGAGCATGGCACGCCATTTCTTCCTCCTTCTCCTCTTTGTTGTACAAATGTACCTTAGTGAGCGGCAGGAATTTCACTCCATCCTGAGGCATTAAAGGGGAAAAGTTCAGGCTGACCTAGAATTGCTACCCTGTCATTTAACAACCTTCTTTACTTAATTACTGAGCCTCACTTTCAAAATATAGTTATGCTTAGCCCTTATTAGCCCTTATTAGAGCTAATAAATAGCATCTAATTTTGGATACCCTGTAAAGTACTTTGGGGCTTTCCACAATTGCTTCTACTACAAATAAAGTTTCTAACATTGAGCTGTTTTGCCCACAAATCAGTGAGCAGGACTGGAATTTGTATGCCTTCATAGCTTTTCGGCTCTCTCATTCATAGCAAATATCTCCATATCCTTCTTAATAATGCAGAGAATTTGGAATGGACATGTCCCCACACAGCCCAGACCATCTCTGGCTATCACATCTTGTAGTACACACAGGGCGTGTGTCTGTGCTCCCTATCTGATTTGCCATAGGCAGCGAGTCAGCTCAAGGTTGAAATTAGCTCAGACAAGTTTAGAACCATTTATTTAGCATATGTTCTCTAAGTAAGACAGAAGTGCAAGCACATTGGTGAACAGAAAGTGGAAGATGTTACAAGGACATTGCCTGGTGTACTGTCCCCTCGGCTGGGTTGGGAGTTAGGAGTGTATCCCTATTCTGACTTGGCCTGTAGTAACCTAGTGTGACCTCTAGACCAGTGCTTCCCAACGTGGGGCACATGCCCATGGAAGGGGGATCAATTTGATTTTTAAGGGGGTGAATTCAAGAATGAGTTATTAACAGTGATTTTTTTTGCATTTCTTATGGTTCTAGGAGCCTCATATACAGTATATAAATATATATTGTGACATATTTATGCATTTCAGTTCTCTATTATATGTTTTGAAACTTTATTTGCTATTTTTTCATACTACTTCATATTATCATTACCTTTTTTTAACAATTTCTTAAGTGATTTCTTCCTCAGTACTTCAACTGTCCTTTCATTCTTTTATTTTTATCTTTCATGGATGCCATATTCTTTGGAAGCTTGTTTAGACTAAGTTAATGGCTTTGTAGGTTTCCTCCACATGAATAGGCATTCACTTTTTGAATAATAAAAATTATATGTCATGGAGAGGAGGAGCAATCAGGATTTTAGAGATTCTTAGGTAGAGCATGGTAAAAGCAGTTTGGGAACCAGTGCTCTAGACCCATAAGGAAGGGTATGTACAGGCTCAGCGACCTGACTCAGTCCACATGGTCTTGTATTGCTAGTACCAAGAACATGTTTCATTTCTTTCTCTTTTTTATTTCAGAGAGGAAGGGAAAAGGAAAGAGAGATAGAAACTTCAATGATGAGAGAGAATTATTGATTGTCTGCCTTCTGCATGCCTCACAATGGGGATTGAACCCACAACCCAAACATGTGCCCTCACCAGGAATCGAGCTGTCACCTCCTGGTTCATAAGTTGATGCTCAACCGCTGAGCAACATCACCTGGGCAGGACCATGTTTCTTTTCTTTTTTTAAATTTTTTTATTGATTAAGGTGTTACATATATATCCTTATTCCCCCATTAGCCCGTCATCCCCCGCCCTACTCATGCCCTCACCCCCCCATTGACCGTGTCCATTGGTTAGCCTTATATGCATGCATACAAATCCTGTAGTTGATTTCTCCCCCTTACTCCCACCCTCCCCTATATTCCCTCTGAGGTTTGATGGTCTGATCCATGTTTCTCTGTCTCTGGATCTATTTTTGTTCATCAGTCTATGTTGTTCATTATATTCCATAAATGAGTGAGATCGTGTGATATTTTTCTTTCTCTGACTGGCTTATTTCACTTAGCATAATGCTGTCCAGTTCCATCCATGCTGTTGCAAATGAGGACCATGTTTCTTGACTCTTACATGACTGAAATCCTTTCATTATCTAGGGAGTTTCTGTTATTACTTTAAGATGTTTTCATCTTTGTCTGCAAATGAATTCATATGAAAAATGAGGATGTATGTAGGATTAAAAGGGGAAAGAATCAGACCCCTTATCTGCTTCTCATCGTGGCCACCAGCAAAAGAAATGTCCCAAACTGATGATGTTCTTATTACAGGACAGGGACCTATTATGGATCGAGCTTGATAAATATGTGTGGATTGGATGAATGAATAAAACCATGAATGAGAACAGGAAAGATCCTTGGGGAGGAAATGGAAATTAAAAAATAATGTTTGGTCACCAGTCAAAATTGACTCTGTGATGAAAAAAACAGTTAGTGGGATATGTGGGAGGAATGTTTATCTTTCATTGCTCTATTACACCATATTTCACATCATTGGTGCTCAACAAATATGCATTGAATTCATTCACTCAACAAATAAGTGAGAATGTCTACTGTGTAAGGTGGAGTTTTTATGTTTTTCAAATTGTGTTTCTTCATTTCATGCTGCTCTCTAAACTTCAAGTGAGGTTACTTTGGAGTAGAAATGTGTTGTGGAGAGGTTAACAGCTTTTTAATGAATTTACTCCACACTTTATCTTTTGGGAATGATTTGCTTTATGTGTTTTCTTGCAATTGAAAATCTTCTTTTCCTTCAATGTTGGACTTTCTTTGACCTCTTAGCTCTGGGACTGTCATTCACTGAAGGAGGCAGGAGAGTAGGAGTCCTTTCAGGACTTTGGGATTTGTTGATACAATGGAAATAGTTTCCAGAAAGTAGCTTACCAACTGTGACCTGTTTTCTCCCCTTATACATGTGTGTAGGAATCCAGATGGCTTGATTAAATATAGCCTCTCCTGGCTCTAGAGGGAACACTTTCCAGCATGGAATATGGAGCATTAGCCACATGACTCCCATTAACAGTAATGGGGGGGGGTGTACCAAGGCATTCCCCATATTCCACACTGCAAATGCAACCCTAATGCTTATCAAAGGAATATTTCTTCCATCTGTAGACCATCTGGCCCTTAGTATTGTGCAAGTGCATGAAAAATGTCTTGCTGCAAGAATGTGCATTTAGAAGCAGATGGACATAGTACACTTCTCAAACTTCTGTTTGCTTAAGAACCACCTAGTGAATTGCCAAAAATAGAGATTCCTGGGCCCCGTTTTTCAGGAAGTCCATTAGAGTGTGCCTGGGGCAGGGCCCAGGAACCTTTAACTTTAGCACCAATAGCATGTTCACTATGACTTGGAGTTTGGGAAAAGTCATTACATCTCTCCTAATTTTTGATTACTCATTTGATCATAAGGCTACTAATGTCAGCATAAGTCTGTTTTCAAGATTAAACATAATAAAATATGTGAAATGCCTACCACAATGCAATGATTGTGCTTTCCTTCTCCCTCCCATCCCATTGACTGAGAGATAAGTGCTCAACAGGAAAAGCAAGCTGTCTATTACAAACCCTAATGCTATCCTGTTGACTGGACACAGGAGACTTAGAATATATTTAGGGAAGGGTGCTGATTGTCAGAGGAAGAAATCACTGTAAAATAGTTCTCTGTGTCCTGGATACTCACCTGAAACTCATTGAAGCTCTTTTTTCTCCAATAATATGAGAGAAATAATATCTAGCCAGTTTGGCTCAGTGGATAGAGTATCAGCTTGTGGACCAAAGGCCCCAGGTTCAAGTCTGGTCAAGGTGAGTAACTTGATTGCAGGCTCCTCCCAGGCCCAAGCCCTGGTTGGAGCTCATATAGGAGACAACTAATTGATGTGTTTCTCTCATGTCAATATTTCTCTCTGTCTTTCCCTCTCTCTTCCACTCTCTCTAAAAAGTCAATGGAAAAATATCCTCAGGTGAGAATTTTAAAATAAATAATGATGATGATGATGATGATAATAATAATAATATCTACTTTATAGAGCTATTAGAAGAATTTAAAAAATGATTACTGAAATACACCCCTGTCCCATATTGGTGAATAAATGATTACTCTCATTTTTTCTCATTCATTCATTCATTCATTCATCCAACACATAGTTACTGAATATCTTTGCATACCAGGTACTGAAGTGGCTGCTGGGATATAGTCAACATACATGTTTTTTGCTTGTACAGAGCTTACAACTGAGAATGGGGCCAGTAGTCAATTGGAATACTGTGTGTTGAGTACTTAGTATCTTTCCCAGGACTGGTGTTCTTAGACTCTAACACAGGACTCAAGAAGAAGAAAAGCATAGTACACAGAATAGTAGCATAACAGGAAAATGTTAATGCAGAAATTGGTGGTTTGTATGTGTTACAAGTCCACTTACTCAGGAAATGTTAAGTCTCTAGGATATCAATCTTTATATACTCCCTGCCTATATCACTTTACATCTGTTCCTTATAAATGAGAAGGGTTATGGCTGAAGTTGTCTGGAGATCTAAGACCTCTCTGGGTGTCTCAAGCAAATGAGTCTTTCTCCTCCAAGGAAATGAACCAAATTCTTGCTAATAGGTCAGCAAAGCCATTGTTTTTATTTTTTATTTTCCTGTTTTATATTCCAGCTAATGAAAGTGTTTCAGTATTGATGGTGATAGAACCATTTTCTTTTTTCTACCCAACTTTTTTGTTTTATTTATTTTTACATTTTATTTTTAATTATAGTTGACAAACAGTATTATATTAATTTCAGGTATACAGCATAGCACTTACTATGTGATCACCATAATAAATCTAGTAAGGGGATGGGAGGGAGAATAATAATAACAATTGTTAAATTGTGGTGGGTGTTTTTACATATTTTACCACATTTAATTCTGAAAACAAACTTATCGCAATAACATTTCCTACTCTATTTTAAATGACTCTGCCCACCATTTTACCCAGCAAACTACAAACAGGAGGAAAAGCCCTCACCCTCCACCCTTTGAGTTTACATCTTTTACTTCTAGAGGGCCTACCAAATAACTTGTATGGACAGGATAGTCATCCTTAATCATACCAGTTCTAGTCAATTACTGAGGAGCTAACCATGTCTTCTAAATAATTCAAGTTAGTGAGAATAAAAGAGAGTACAGATTTTATTTACCACCAACTTGAGGGATATGGCCCATGTTTAATGATACAGGAAATAGTGGTCTATTGGCATCAACCTGCAGCTTAACCAGCCATTAGGCCGATGAGGAGAAAGTGCAATGATCCAAGGAGAAGGATGTGGTACGAAATGTAGAGGAGTCTGTGAACGGTCTCCGGTACGGAGTTGGCAATAATTGAACAAGCTGGCTCTTCTAACTGTTCCCTTGGGAAATGTTGTCCTAGAAAATGGTAGAGGATAAAATGGCAAGCTCCGTTCTCCATAGTCTTCAAACTTTCTAGTATCTGGAAGGATTGGGCAGACTTCTTTCTGATGGTCTGAGAGTTGATCCTACTCTCCCTCCTTGTGATTCAAGGTCTTTACTCCCACTCTAAAGATTACAAAGTACAAAGGAGATACAAATAACTCCCCCTTATAAGATAATTGTGGGCTCTGGAAGTACCAGGTTATATGATTGATAAGAAAAATGTCAACTTTTTCCTAGGTTGGGGTTGGTCCTCAGACAATTAGGAACATATTGGGCTCAGGCTGATGAACTAAAGAATAGGAACCATAAGAAGGTAGTTCTTCTGTAGTTTTGAGAGAAAGAAAGAACTGCATATGGTGGCCCAGAAGAGAGATATTTTTAGCAATTTTTTAAAAAATGCACAGATTTCAAATTAAGTAGAAATAAGCTATGTGCACCGAACTCTCAAAACTTTTAAAATTCAGTCTTTTGGAGGAACAAAAACCATAGGAATTTTAAGTGGTTTATCCTCTCATTGTTGAAGTTAGTGCTGAGTATGATTTGACATTTAGAAAATGGCTCCTTTTGGAAAATTAATTTGACCCATTTATGTTAAATGGAATGAACTGAATAGATTGGAAGGTTTGGCCTTGGAAAGTTTTCACAATGGTTCTTTCAGTGCATGTTGAGATCTTTGGCTTTGGGGAGATTTTTTTTTTCTTTGGCCTGTAACTTCCTCAGTAAATAATTTTATGTTATAGAAATGTCATTCTCTCAAATCTTGTTTCTAGTAATATATGAGGAGACACACACTATATATAAAAAGTAATCATTTTTCAACATCTAAACAGCAGCCTGAGTGCCACATGGGGAATGAATTACTGCCTTTGGTCCTGAAGAACATCACATAAATCATTTAAAAATTGATTTTGTAGTTAAGAGTTGCAAGCTTTTGATAAGGGCCTCCATCATCCCTTATAATCTTCAAGTCATGAACCTGGTGGAAATAAAGAGTTCTGCAAACTAAGGGATCTTTTCAAACAGGATTATTTTCTGACCATCTCTCTCCCAACTCTTTAGTTACCTTCCATTGACCTTTGCTCAGAGAATTTTCTTTTTATGTCGGTGGAAAAAAAATATTTTTTTCCAAGTTAAAAATAAGAGCAAGAGGAAAGGTAATTTTCTGTGGTAGAAGTTACATTCACTGAGTGTTATATTTCTAATAAGCAATGGGGACGTCTGGAAGGCAGAACAGATATCCTTGTTGGAAGCATTGGCCTTATTATCATAAGTCCTGAGTTGGAATCCTAGATCTGAATAGTTTCAATCTGGGGCAAGTTAGGATGAGCCAGGATTTGCTCCAGTAAGAAACAACTCCAAAAATCTGAGCAACAAAAACAAAAGAGATTTATTTCTTGCTCATATTACATTCCATCATCGTTAGCAGGAGGCTCTGTTCTATGTTGTCCTCATTTCAGGAACCAGGATACTGGACAATCCTCTTCCTTTTTCAAAAAAATATATAATTTTATTGATTTTTTTTATGAAGTGGAAGAGAGAGGGATAGAGAACTAGAAACATCGATGAGAGAGAAACATCAATCAGCTGCCTCTTGTACACCCCACACTGGGGATGTGCCCGCAACCAAGGCACATGCCCTTAACTGGAATCGAACCTAGAACCTTTCAGTCCACAGGCCGATGCTCTATCCACTGAGCCAAACCGATTAGGGCCAATCCTACTTCTTAAATGTTGTTTGTGGTGGCACAGGGAAAGGAAGATATCTTTAAAGGCTTCAACTGAAAAGCAATACATGCCTCTCTCACTTATATTTCATTAGCCAAACCAAGTCACATGGCCACTTCAAGGCAGAGGTGAGGTATAATCCTCTCCTGTATCCAGAAGCATTGAAAATATTAATGTTCTACTCCATTCATCCTTAATTTTCTTACCTGCAAATTACATATACTTCTCTCTTCTGAATGTTATGATTAATAGTCCTTAATGACAATTACTATGTAATAATAACACTGCCCTAGCCGGTTTGGGTCAGTGGGTAAGGCGTCAGCCTGTGGACTGAAGGGTCCTGGGTTCAATTCCAGTCAAGGGCATGTACCTTGACTGCAGGTTCCTCCCCGGCCCAGGCCCTGGTCAGAGCATGTGCAGGAGGCAATCAATCCATGTGTTTCTTTCACGTCGATTTTTGTCTCTGTCTTTTCCTCTCTCTTCCACTCTCTCTAAAAATCAGTGGAAAAATATCCTTGTATGAGGATTAAATATATATACATTTCCATCATGTTGTCACTTCAGTGCTTAACTATCTTGCCTTCTTGGGAATTACAGGAGGACCGTTTGCATGAACAGTGTTTCTGTGCTGCTGCCTAGGTACCGCTCTGTCCACTTCATTCTGTGCTTACAGATGCCCCTCTTCCTTCCCCAACTTAGCTGGTGAGAGAGGTGGCAGGAAAACTAAATATGATAAAAATTGGAGCCACTCTCATGGTATCTATATCATTTGTATCAAGCAACTTGGCCTAAACCTGCTCTTTTGGACTCCGTGTCCACAGGTTCCAGCCATATTTGCATTACTGAGTGAAAGCTCCGTGAGCATCCATCTGCCACTTTCTGATACAATGCTGCAGAAGCTCAGAATATATTTCTCAAATGAACAAATGGATGCTCTAGCACTTAGTCTTTTAAAAGATGATGTTTCTTTTTTTACTGCTTAAAAATGATTTACAAACCAGGATACCAAATGTACTAGGAAATATTCAAATTTTATTCACTTGATATTGCCATCAGATGTTGCTGGAATTACCAATGAGGCAAAGACCACGTTAGCAGCTAATCTTCGTTCCACCGCTTGCTTTAGTAATTATCAAGCTTCAAGAAAATCGGTACTAACTTCTCACTTGGAGAAGAATGGGAATCCTTGATTTATAGAAGACAAAGTATTCATTTGTCCTTCCTTACAGTCTGCCAAAAACTGTGGTAGGGATTGGTCATAAAGTACTGAACACAGCAGGCATGTTCTCTCTCCATGGAGCTTGCAACTTATTTGTGAAACAGGCATTAAGCAAACACAACACAACACACACACACACACACACACACACACACACACACACACAAAAGACAACATCGTAAACTTTAATGAGAGTAATAAAGGAATCCCTGACCTACCGCCAAACCTCACTTGATAGCTGCCTCATAATCATTTTCCCTTTGTCTTCCACAGGAAGACACAAGAAGAAATGTGTGTACTTGATGAAGAACCCAGTGTAAAGTCTGACTTGCATTGCTATGCAGTGCTCACACTCACATTTTCCTCTTTAAATAATTCATTCCCACCTGCACACAAAGGAAGGCATAGTATCCCGACATACACACGAGCATGGGGATTTTTCTCCACTGAGTGGCTGATGTAAAAACTCATTTTCAGGGTCTAGCATTGCCTAAATCTCCGAGAGAAAGAAATCAAGTCAGCCAAGTGAGACCCAGAAACCTTAGACTGTTCATCACATTCAGTTTGAGCATTTCAATCCTAGTAGAACCCCAGCAAAATACCACTGGAAGAGTTGCTAATATATTCTGTTAGATTGGTGTCCCTGCCTAATCTGAAGGAGAAATCTTTCCAGGCCAGGAGGGAAATGACAAATAAATAGAATATGAAAGGAGCTGAGAAATGATTGCTTCTGCCAGCACAAGCTGTTAGTGGGTGTGCAGAATACTGATGGCCTGGGCTTCCCCTGTTTCCTGTAGAAGAGAGACTCTCGGGTAATTGATCTTGACACAGTCAGTGAGCATGCCCCAGACTGGCCTTCCAGGTAGAGTGATGGAACGCTCTGCCTTCTTCCTACTATGGAGCAGCCTCAGGGCCATGATTTCCCAGATGCACAGCGAGAGCCACTTTGACCTGTTTCTGTTGTTGTCTTCATGTGTTCAACAGACTTAGATTGTAAAGAAAAATTTATAGGAGCCCTTTCATCTCCCTTCCTTCCTGACTCTTTGCCAGACTGTATTCTCAGTTGTGGCTACATTGAGTAAGTTCATCCCTTTTAATGTGTGGGTGGAAACAAGATGAAAAGCTCTTGAAATAACTGAATTCTGAAATGTTTGCCACATACTCTTAGGTCTGAAGCTGAGGGAGGACAAACTGTATGTCTAGCTTTCTTGTCTAAAAGGGCCCAGATATGTAAAACGAGCCACTTTGTTTCAGAGACTGTGGATTGTGGTGACATTTGGGAGGTCTAAATATAAAGTTAGAAAAAAGAAAAAAAAAAAAACTTCACTCAGAAAGGAAGGATAGTATATCAGTAGCCCATGTCACAATTGCAATCCAAAGGAACCCAATGTTATCATTTCGGCCTCTGCTTTGCTGGGAGAGTGAATCCATGTTATTCATATTACCTTTCCTCCAGGGAGTGTGGGCATAACTGATATAAACTTACAGGTCTTTGCGTTTATTCCATCTCAGCTTTGGCAAAGAGAGAAAACTTCTAAAAAGAAGTTCATTTATTTTAGTCTTTACCACAAGTGCTTTTGTTTCTGATCAGCATTAAGTTCATCAGAGTAGGTTTTAAAACCCATGGGATGAAAAGGTTTTAAAAATTGATTTGATGAGGTTGGTCAAGAAGCTGTTTTTTATCTTCAGAGATGACACCGCAGGTTTGCTTTCATGGGCTATCGATCTTTGAATTGTTCACTCTGAAGCTCAGATGGTTTTTCAGTGAGGTACATACATCCCTTACCAGGTCCTTTGGTTTGCCCTTGAGAAACAGCTTCCAGAGTTAGATGAACAGGTTGTGGGGGCCAATTTACATTTGTATATAAAGAGAAGAGAAGAAGAGAGAGAATATCAACTGCTGTTCATATTCTTGGACTAAGGAAATGAGTCACTGTTGATGTGTAAATGTTAGTTGGGTTGCAATACATTAAAGTGTTCAGATATAAACTGTGAGCACCTTAGTTTAAATTAGTCCATTAAATTCACTATCAACTTTCTTAGGTGTGAGACATAGGATACATACATTGTGGTATGAAAGGTAGTTGGAAAAGGTCTAAGTGCCATCCAGTTGGGCTTAATCTAGTGAGACAGTCCCGGGACAGCCGTAAGTCAGCTGTATTGAATACCTTGTGAAAATTTTGATAGAAGCAGATACATGGTCAGTGGGAAATTAGATGTCATTTACTCTGCGTGCTAATCTATATGATTCAGGCAAAATGACTCCTGGCTGTTTCTGAAAATGGGAATAGAACTAAATAAAATGAAGATTTATTATACTGATGATAGTCAATGACTGTCCGTACTCTAACAAAAGAGGGTCATCAGAAGAAATGGTTCTCTCGTGGATCCAAAAATTGTGATGAAGCCGAAACTGGTTTAGCTCAGTGGATAGTGCGTTGGCCTGCGGACTGAAGGGTCCCAGGTTCGATTCGGGTTGGGGGCATGTGCCTTGGTTGCGGGCACATCCCCAGTGGGAGGTGTGCAGGAGGCAGCTGATCAATGTTTTTAGATCTCTATCCCTCTCCCTTCCTCTCTAAAAATCAATAAAATATATTTTAAAAAATTGTGATGAAGGTAAAGAAAGGGGTGGGAAGAAGCTATATGTGTAGAAAGAAATAGCTCTTCAAGCAAGGCAACATCTAGAGGGTAGGGGCTCCCACTCTTAAGTGGATCTTGTTGTTAGGACCGGAATGAGGGCTGTGCTAGTCAAGACAATGAAGATCCAAATCTTAGGTGTGTGAGCAGCCAGGAATTTGTAATGAAACGGCTACCTCATCCCCATCCTTGGACACATTCCAGCTCAGAAGATCATGTAGTAATCTTCTCCCATAAGTTGCAAAAGTAGATCCTATGACTTCTAGGGACCACTTTAACCCTTAGCAACCCAGCTGTTTAAATTGGAGACTGCCTATGGACTTGGTAATGTAGTAACATCTTACATCTGTCTCATTGGCTCCGTATCTCTGTCCCCCTGCAGTACTTCTCTCGATTTATATGAACTTATCCATAGAACTGTGCCAACCTTTAAAAAAAATTGGATTAGGAAATTATTGTTTCCATTTCTTTTTCTTTCTGGTTCAGTTATAGCCACTGGAAGCATCGTCAGAAAATTTGATTTTATATTGAAAAGATCAAAGCATCTACAAATACATTTTAACCAAGGCCAGAACTCAAAACAAGATCTCGGATGGAGAGGAATGAGGACATAATAGGTAGGAGCCTTCATGCAGAAGACTGTTATTTCAAGTTTTAGGGCCAGCCGTGACTAAGAATCTAAAAAGGAAATATGAATTTCAGTTATTGGTTATTTTATTTCATTTTGACATCTGACGCAAGTGGCTCCCCATGTGTTGAGACGTACTCTGTTCCTCTCTTGGCACAACAGCTCTCCTGAGAGTGGCTGGAACCTACCCCAGAGACCTGCTCGATTAACGGAAGAACAAGTAGTTAAGCATTATTACATCCGCTGCTGGAGATGTCAGTCAGAGAAGCCTAGGGTTGTAATTTGAACAAAATGTCACTCTTTAGAGATTTGTTTATAATGTGCTTTTTCTGGGCTGATAAATCACAGGCCAATGCAGAAGATAATAACACAACATGTTGGACAGCTTTTCTTGCAATTGTTGGGCATCCAGCTTGCCTAATTATTGTCAGCAGCACCCACACTGGCGAATTGTTGCATGGAGCACGGAGCATGGAGCACAGAGCATGCCGTCGAGTGTGCATGAGCCTTTCCCAGCCCTCTTCCTCTATGCTCCGGCCACAGGGTGGGCATCGCCGATCCTTGCAGTGTGAATAGGCTTGATAAACCTTGGATTCCTGTGTCCATGGGGAGATGGGGTTCTGCCATCTGACCGGATAGGAGAACAAAGCAGAAGCAGTTGATGGAGAAATTCTGAAAGGCCTGGTGGAGACAAAGAATCATTAAGTTCAGGGAGGTTCCTTGACAAACTGAGAAATCACTGGCCTTATGGGCCTAGGTTGGAAAATTGTGTATTTATGTAATCACCCTGCTATGAAAAGGAAGGGAGTTAATTGCTTTAATTAACTCCAGTAAGAACTAGATTGTCGCAGGGGGAGTGTTGACATAATGTGCTTTGCCATGTCTGATATGCTCTTGGAAATAGTTGCTATCTCTGTAGCCATCTCCCTTTCTCTGGGACCTCACCCGTGATCATAAACTAGGCTGCCAGTGAGAAGGGTCCAAAAAAAGAAGGAAAGGTCACAGAAAGGGTGATAAAACGTTCATCCATGATGGTCATTGATTTTTTACAGGAATTTCATGGTCATTTCTTAGGTTTCCTCTGATGGGGGCCCACCTAATTTTCCCTCGGTAGCTGATAGCAAGCAAATGGGACATAGTAAAATGCCATCATCTGTTTAGGAGCTTCATGTTGAGAAGATATTCCCCTATGGTGTGTTTAAAGAGGTTTTCTGAAAGATACGGAAGTGTGCTGGTGGGGTAGGAAGCCTCCATAGTACATTAGAGTTCTTTTAAAAATGAGCTAAATTCTGCAAGGGAAATTCATTACCCGATGTACGTCGTTTCATGGTCACGTTGCCATCTCCCATTTATTTATTTATATATATGTATAAAAGTTCCGTCATTTCAATGTATGTACATATGTGCTTTATGTTTTTTTCATTACTTATTTACCACCGGTAAAGGTCAGGAATTGTTATCCTTCTTTTAATTTGTTTTACTGTTTCACTTCATTGCTGCTGTGTGTGTGCTCCACGTGAGTGATGGAGGTGCTTGTGTAGGTGGGTCCGACTTCCGGTGGAAATCGCCTTACATTGTGCCATAGGAACAGATCTCCGACGTAACCCAAGGACCTACTGTATTCATGATAAGAGGGCAACCAATTTCATTTGACCCGGTAATTCAGACATTAACGAAATAGCCTGGGGTATTTCATTTCCAGAAACAATTTTTCTTAGCCTTAGCTATGAGAGTTACAGTGTTCTGGGTACCCGTGAAGCCCTGTGGTGGCCCTCAAAACCAAGATTACCCCACTTTTCCATGCTAGATGTAATAGTATATACGTAGAGTATTTATAAATGCATGGTGTGTTTTTCCTGGGTGGACCCAGTACTCTATTGTGGTTACCCATCTCGTGGCGTCTGTTGGGTTTCGGAGTTCCAGCAGAGCGCCAGGAGCAGCTCCAGGGCCTGTCAGCCCCATTCTTCCAATTTGCAAACTGGGATGACACTGGGACACAAGGGTGGTGCCGCTAAAAGCACCGAATAGAGTCATTGCCGCCATTAGGAGAGTCTCTAGGGCATAAGTCATTGCTCTTTGATGTGTTCCGGATTGCAGGGATATTCTACTCTTACCACAATTTGCCAGCCAAGGCTAAAGAGGCATCCTCAAACTATTTTCATTCTTTTCTTAATGCTGCACATAGTTTCCATAATGGAATCATGGGCTTTTAAGGCTGGAAGCTCTCACTTTGGAAATGAGAAAATCAAACTCCAGAGAGGTGAACTGGCAGAGTAAGATCCCACAGTTGCCAAAAGAGGACCCAGATGACAGGTTCCCTGACACCCAGTCCAGAATGCTATCTCCTCCGCCACATTCACCCCCTCTTTAGTAGAGACCCTCCCCATACAAAAGAGCGCAGAAAAGTACGGTCCCATTTTTCTTTGGGCTCTCCATGCCAAGAGATGGGACAATGGCTGGGAGGCAGCGAGAGCTCCAGGACCCCCCAGAAGCTGAGGCGCTGGCGCCCTGCCACTGCTGTCTCTCCAGCTGGTTGTCTGCCCACTCGCAGGCTGCGAGGATGCAGATGGTGAGGATATCATCATTTCCACCAGGGAGGTGGGAGAGAGAAGACACACTATTTCATTTCAAATTCCTTGTTGTTTGTCATGTGAAAATTCTGTTACATTTGCAGATGTTATCCAACAACTAGGAAGAAAGGATTCTTTCAAGTTCAGCCATAGAGAGATGGCATAAAAAAAAAAAAAACTGTCACTTAGAAAGGAGGAGGGAAGGAAAGAAGAAAGCTGAGATGGAGGGAAATCTAGGAAGAAATGGAATTTGGAAAGAGACAAGGTGGAAGGAATTGAAGAATGAATAACAGGACTCAAGTCTGTACTGTTCTTATAATGAAATGGTGCCTTGCACATCAACCCAAATGTTTATTCTTTGATATAATTATCTCCTCATTAACATATGCAAAATTATTATTGCACAGTATGAGCTCTCAAGTGGGGATGTCAATATTACCGTAATGAGCCTGTCAGTCATGTGAAAATGAACAGAAACCAATATGCTAGCAGAATTTCATTGTCTCCTGAGAATATAATGGGTCGGATAAATTTACCTACTATTCAGACAGACTATATGGCATTCGGTGTGGCGTGACTTTGCAGACTGTAACTTATAGGTTAAAATTTAACTATTTTTCTGGATGGAAATTTGAAATTTAAAAAAAAGTAAATTTTTAAGCCATTTAAAGAAAATGATATTTTTGAGAGTTGCAAATAATACTCTTTGTTGCATTTACCTTCATGTTTTCTAATGACCTTTATAAATAGGCTATCCATTTGATAAAGCATTCTAACATCCTGCAAAGGAAAAAGTATGTTGAACAACTGAAATCAGGAGCAGTTTGAAATGGGTGTGTCATTAATTCAGTATGCCAACTCTAACACATAATGTTGGCTGCCTTCTTACAAAATGCTGTTCTTTTTCACCCTTATCATGTAGGAAAATGACGTAAGACCCCAATCTTGTTTCTATTTTTTGTTTTCTAATATATTTGTACTGATTTTAAAGAGGAAGAGAGAGGGAGAGAGAGGTAGAAACATCAATGATGAGAGAGAATCACTGATTGACTGCCTCCTGCACACCTGACACTGGAGATGGAGCCCGCAACCTGGCCATGGGCCTTAACCGGGAATCGAACCATGACCTTCTGGTTCATAGGTCGATGCTCAACCACTGAGCCATGCCATCCAGGTGCTGGTTTCTATTTAAATCTGTTGATGACTTAGCAATTAAGAAAAAAAAAACACTTGTTTTTCCTTTTAATGTGTAACTATCAATGCTAAATTTGCCTTCTTATTAAGTGAATTTTTCCAATGATATAGAGCCGTTTGTAATCTTATTTATTTTATCCCCATTCAAAACAATCAGCTTCTATGATAATAGGTTTGAAGAGACACATTAAAATAAGCCTTTCCTTTTCAAAAACAAACAAGCAAACAAAAAAACCTCACAAATAATGTTACAGATGTAGAAAGAGCTTAGTTATATCTTTGTTTTTGTCAAACTTAAACATACTCATCTCCAACTCTGCAAAGCTCAACATCTGAAACCAGATTCACATTAGTCAACTATAAATTCTCATACAGGTACATTATAGAAAATTTGGAGATGAACATAAAAAGAAGGAAATAATCTGTAGTTTTTATAGATGTAATGAATGACCACTATTTATTTGTTTGTTCAAGTTTTTGTAAAAATTGTATTTTTATACCACTGTATAACCAAAGATACTGCATATATAGTGGTTTAAAAACACAAAATTTTTCTCACTAAATTTATGAGAGTATTTTTTATGCCATGCATCATAAACATCTCGAGAAATGTGATTACTTGAAGACCTAATGCATTTAGTACCTATAATGCCCCACATGTGTTGAGTGAATAAAGCAAATGAAAGGGAAATCATTTTATTTGGTTATGTGGTTGGATTAGATATACTTCTAAGAGAGTAAAGAGATGTAAGTCATAAGAAACTAACTCGTGTGTGTATTTACTTATTAAACAGTGACCTCAGTCAGGCAGGCTCAGTTCTCATTCTCCCCCCAACTTCCAGGTATTGCTCCCACATGGGAAGCACAGCATCAGCATAGGTTGAATGTCTGAATGATAAGATCTCCTATGAGACTTCTTCCTCATACAGATTATCAGAGAACAGGGGTAAAGTGTTAAAGGAACCATGAGGCAATGCAAATAGGGCCTCCAAACTGTATTTCCAAGTGCTTTACCAAAACATCAGCCTTGGTTGAGTAGGTTCATCTCTCAGGGACTCAGATGGTCCTCTTTAGAAGACTCTTCTATCCTTGTTTTTCTGTGTTTTTTTTCTGCCTGCCACCTCTTCCTGCTTCTCTGCAAAGAAGCATGCCACACAACAATGGAGAGGTTTTCCACATTCGCCTTATTGCCAGCCAGCCACTTCTCCTTGTTTGTCTGTTTATACCGTCTCCTTGGCAACATGAAGTAGAAGTAGATATTTTTTGTATCTCTGACTAGCAGGTTTGGTTTTCCCTTTGTCTGAAGCTTATCCACTTCACACACCAAGGTTTTTCTAGTGAGATTTAAAAGAGGAGAGAGAATCATTTCATTCCCTAGTTATTTTAGCAATACCCTAATCAGACAGCCAGTATTTGGGGAGATGGGGGAGGTTCTAAACTACAAAGAACCTCCTGACTGAGTAAAACATTTCTTTCTTAAAACTTGCTAATATTTCATTCTTCCTGGTAATTTCAGTAGGTTTTAAGGATTCGTACACATCCTGCCTGTGCCTTCATGTGATGGCTCAAAAGGCCAAGGACTATGAAGCAAGCAAAACTATAAAACCCTAATTGGGGATCAAATTCTCACCTCCCTTAGTTCTATGATCCATTCAGTGTAACTGTTTTGCCTGCAAATATACTTAAGTTATTTCAGCTCTATTGTGTTGAAGTACTCCAGGAAAACATCCCATTTGTCCCCAGGTTACAAACTAAATACGGACTATTGGGAGACGGGCTATTGGGAGACTTGAACCATAGTGATACTCTTGACTAGAAGGAAGTTTCTTCAATAGCAGATCATTACAGTGACAACCAAGTCATACTCCCTAAGTACCTCTGTTGAAAAGATTAACATTATTAGGATCAGTCATTCTTAACAAGGATGTGCATCGGAATAATTCGGTGGAGCTTTCTCTAAATACATAAATCGCACTCTGGACTTAGATTCTCCTATCCTGGGGCCAGAGCATGTGTATATTGAAATTTGTCCAGATCATCTTTGTTATCACGTGATAGTTAATAATCCCTGATTTAAGTGACAGTGATAATGTTGAGCATCTATTATTTGCCAAGATATTAGATTGTTTTCTTCACTTAGTACTTATAATCTCTTTATAGTGATTAAATTATTCCCATTTTCTAGATTAAGAAAATGGGCCTCCGAGATATTAAATAAATTGTTACGTGGTGGTCAAGCAAAAATTTTAATTTGGATTAATTCCAAAATTCTTAATCACCTTACAATCTCACCAAATAATAATGTAATTCTTAGAAAAACAATTGTCTGTATTTCCAGACAATATTTATTCTGATAATATATCTTCATATTCATCACAAGTTTAGTTAAGGGATTGTTTTTAGGTTGTTAAATCAGGATACAAAACAATGGCTTGAATTCCTTAAAAAATATCACACACACACAAAGGTTTTGAGAATAGATAAGTAGATCAGTAAATTTGCATGTTTACTTCTTAATATAACTGCAACACCTTTCTTTGAAACAACCATTGCTACTTACCAAAATACTTTCTTTGTTCAACTAAAATCTGCAGGTTGCATATCAATGAGTCATTTCCAGTGAAGTCTCCACCCTTGTCTTAAACAAGATCTGGGTAGAGATAATCAGACCTGGAAGCATTTTGAGTCACATAATACATTATAGTTTGTCAATACTCACAAGGTGTAAATGATTCTTTGGCAATTTTTACTACCTACAACATGAAAAATGCATTGCAGTTATTCAAAACAATGATAATATTCACCCTGATTTTTTAAGTAAAAAAAAATTTATAAAGCCAAACTTTTTAAAGCTTGAGTACTTTTAGAGGAGTCATCTGGAGCAATGCTTCACAATAGGGTGGGGTGAGAAAAAGAAAACACCCCCTCTCTCTTCTACCACCATCTTGGAGACCAGGTAAGGCCCAGGCCTGTCAACCCATTTGAGAAGCATTGAGCGTTATGAACATATTATGGGACATGGTGAAATATGCAAATGAACAGAACCTAGACTGAACTTTGAAAACCACTGATGTAATGGGAAACACATTGTTCTGTTTTTTTAGCATTTATCCAAGTAAAGATGCTTAAAATTTTTGCAACCAGTGACCTACTTATTTCAAGAGGTTTTGAGAGTATCTTCTCTCAATGTGGATCGACATTGATAGATGAATAAGGCTGTTCTCCATTTGTCAGGCTTCATATCAGAGACATTTCTAATGAACTAACAGCAGTTCTGAGAGGTTCAACACCAAACTGATTGATCTGCTTAAGTTTTCAGCACATTAGTGCAGAACTAAGCTTGGTCAGCAGACATTGTTTAATTTAAAAAGGAAATTGAACTGCTTCTAATGTCATGAGAAACGCTACAAGGAGCCGTAACTCCATCACTGGAGCAGTTGAGTTTTGGGGAAGTTGGCTTTCATCATGTGTTCGTTTCCTTGAAGGAATTACAGCAGAACACCGAGGACCCTGTGGTCATTGGCAGGCTGATCACATCTTCAACTCTGCTAGTCATCCTGTTCTCATTGAATGTCCCTAGAAATAAAAACCCATTTTGTTCCTGGTGAAGTGGAATCAAAGTAAAACACATCATTGGGTGTAGATTTGCTGTTTGTTCTGAAATTGTGTATGGCCTAAAGTTTTACTTCACAATGAATAGACAAATAATACAACACCAAGATTAGAATTAGGCCCTAGCTAGTTTGGCTCAGTGGATAGAGTATCAAACTGTGGAGTGAAGGCTCCCAGGTCCAGTTCCGGTCAAGAGCACATGCCTGGGTTGTGGGCTCTATTCCTAGGGGGCATGCAGGAAGGAGCCCATCAATGATTCTCTCTCATCATTGATGTTTCTATCTCTCTCTCCCTCTCCCTTCCTCTCTGAAATCAATAAAAAATATATATAAAACAAACAAACAAAAAGATTAGAATTAGATTTTCTCTATCAGTAGCCAGTTGTCTTACCTTTAGTCTTAATTTGGTTACAAATATAATTAATTTATGCCTAAACTGTATATCATGCAAAAGAGATTTTAATATAGGCTGTTAAACCTAGAAAAAAAAACTCTGATATTTATCTCCTTCAATGGGAAAAACTTTGACGTAGGGAAACCTTAAAATCAATTCCAAATAACTGGGAAAAAAATGCACCTGAGAGTTGCTACTTTATTTATAATCCACAGTCTGGAACATTCAGTTCTCCTAATATGCCTTAAAGTCATTAAAAACTTAGAAAATGTTCTTTATACCCTTGGAATATGATTTATTAAAATGCTATAAATATTTACAGTGTAATAGAGAACTAAGATGATTTAAAAATTCAAGCTCTTTGTTTTAAGGGACTCAGAATCACTATCTTCAATCAAGTTTGAAGTCAGAGAGCAGACACTTACAAACTATTGTTGGAACATTTTATTGAGAATATAGCATAGCTCCCATATATTTATTTTTGCCTCTGAGTCTATTACAGGTAATAATGGAAATAGCATTGAACATGGAAGCAGAGAATCTATATTCTAATCATAATTCGGACATTGATTAACTATAAGACTTTTTGCAAATCATTCAACTTATTTGTATTTTGGTTGGATTCTTGACCTCATCTTTAAAAAGAGGGCTGGAGGAGATAATCCCAAAGGTCCTTTTCTCTCGTAAAATTTAATTCATCTATGCATTTTTGCTAGGATTTTATGTGAAAATTTGTATTTTCTATTAGCATGTTACAAAAAAAATTTAAAACACAGCCATAAGCTGGAGTGATTAGAATGTTTGTCATTTGAATGTTGGCCAGTACAACTAATGTGACATATATGCCCTGAACCTTTTCTCCCCCTCGTTTTTGTAGCACCATCTGGTGCTCTAGCATAGGGGAGAGTTTATTTAAATAATCACATTAGTTAAGTCCATGCTTTGCACCCATTTCTACACACACACACACACACACACACACACCACTTTGCTCTGTTCTAACATTGCTTATGTCATTCCATATTCTGAGACTGAGCATTTCCAATCATGTGGAAAGTGAGGTGAAACAAGGCATTTGACCTACACTGGGGTCAGACCCATGGTGGGCCTAAGCTGAGCAGTGCCTGCGCCTGCACCTGTAGTGCTCTCTGGGGCTGTGGGCCTCTCCATTCCAGGCTGTAGGAAGTGAGTGCCCTGTGCTTGTAAAATCCCCCAAGGCACCAAATCTTAACATAGTTCAGAGTCAATTCTAAGGTACCAACTCCCTGGTTCTGCCCAGGAAGATGGCCAAATTCTGCTCTGACATTTACTTATAAGACATACGCATGGCCTTTCCCCTCTAGCATGTTTTCACACTAAAATGATTGTATCCCATCCTTTTGATATTACATTTCAGAATGTGGGAGAAAGATGGAAGGATCCGAGGCAATAATGGAAAATGCTCACTTTTTTTTTAAACAGAAGCCTGTTAGAGAACCAGCTTTTCCAGGCACTGGCAGCTCTAGTATGTTTGCACAACCCTAATCACCTCTGACCATTTTCCCTTTAAAGTGATAAAATTAAAAACAAATTTAAAAATTTCCTCTGAGGTATCATAATAGAAGCCTGTGTACAAAGGGTCAGTATTTAAAAACAATTGTTATGTTTAAGAGAATGCAAACCTCCCATGAACAGCCCTCGTGTGAAAGCATAACAAAGCACCATGCGTTCACCCCACCTTCTGAAGCAAATGAAGTAGCAGTGATGTTCTCTATAAAGGTCTTTTTGGAGGGCAGTGGTGAGATACAACACACTCAACTGGCAGATCTTAGAGGCAGGATGTACAGGGCGATCGACTCCTGAACAGACTGACCAGCCCAGTGCCTGTGCTGCACTGCTGCTCGCTGAGGTCCTGCTGAATGAGACTCAGTGAGGAACTGCAGTGAAGAAAGTCTGTTTGGGGACTGATTGGAACATGTACAATGACGCACACTAAGTAAAACCCAAGGAGAAAAGTTGTGTTGTCCTATTTGACTTTGGCTAAAAGTTACAAGATTACAGGGTACCACCAGTACAAGCAGACATTCTTAGGTGGAGTCATGACCATGGTCTGCGTATTTCTCCTACTCAGACCACGCTTCTAAAACGTCTGGATGGATGTGGATCACGTGTGTATAGTGTGGGTGAAACCACCCATAATCAAGAAGTACAACTATGAAGTCTCTAACTGAAATGTTTGCTTTAGTTTTTTGTTTTGTTGTGTTTCTTCATTTGAACTTGTGTGTATAACTTAAAACTCAAATTATTGCCTAGGCAGGAAAAGAAGCACATAATACCTGCTACAATTCTTAAAGGAAGAGAGATTCATTGAATAGCTATTTTATAAACCAGTCCAAGAGAGGTCATGTTGCTTAATGACTAAAATCATAAGCTGCTGAGACAGACCTATAGAATCTAGGCTCAACTACTAATGTATAACCTTGAACTAGTTGCTGGATCTTCATTAAACATTAACTTCCTCATTCATAAAATAGGTTTTCGGGAATAAAATAAGATAATATATACACTGAATGATTAGATTATTATGATCTCTGAACACATAATAATCTGGCTACTCAGTGTGTGTGTGTGTGTGTGTGTGTGTGTGTGTGTGCGCGCGCACGCACGCACACGCGCGTGCACGCACGTGCACACACTTGTTGGAGGCCCGGTGCATGAATTTGTGCATGGGTGGGGGCTGGCCAGCTTGGCCAGGGAAAGGGGACATGAGCAGCTGGCTGGCTTGCCTGCTGGTCGAACTCCTGGTCAAAGGGACAACTTGCATATAAGCCTTTTATTATATAGGATATACACTGAGTGGCCAAATTATTATACATTCAGAGATCATAATAATCTGGCCATTCAGTGTATATGAGGCATTCAACATATCTCTGATACATGATTATAACATTTTGTTACACATTATATAATAATATATAAGATATCCTTGGAGCTTAGAAACCACACATGATGTCTAATTAGGGATATTTGGCATGATTTTAAAATCTTTTGTGTTTTTAATCACAGTATGTATCACAAGAGAACAGCAAATAGTGCAGGAAAGGAATAATTTTTTTTTAGAGTCAACTTTATAAGATAGATGAAACCAACTGAAAATATGAATGCAAGGAAGGACACGTCTGGTTTGGTTTGGTTTGGTTTGGTTTGGTTTCTTCTGCTAAATTAGGTGGTTCAAGTGGGTCCTGTATATTTCAGTCTTTTCCAGGCAGAAACAAGCAGGTGCCTTCAGCATAAAGTCTGAGTGTGTGAAAATTATACCTTGTCACATTTCATGTTTGTTATATTGTCCTCCCAAGCACTGTCCTGAGAAAAGCCCATTCATCCACTTTAGATCTACATATTGTTCTTCCAGGTGGATACTTGGCCTTTCACTATGAATTTGTCACAGGAGAAAAAATGCCTTGAACATATATTTTAATCTACAGGCATTTTATGTGACTACGTAGTATGTGTTAGGAGCTAGAAATGGGGTATCAGAGAGATCAGGCATAGACCCTCCAGACTAAAGAGATGGGTGCCTTATTGGGAGACAAGTCTTTCCATGGAACAGCACAGAGGGTAGAATCCCAGCCCTCGTCTTTGTGCCACTTCCATAAGACTGTTTTGATTAGAGTGGGAATGATTCTCAAGTTATACGGAATTCCTTTTCATATATATATATATTGTTTAAAGAGAGGAAGGGAGAGGAATGGAGAGTTAGAAACATCGATGAGAGAAAAACACATCGATCAGCTGCCTCCTGCACACCCTCTACTGGGGATGTGTCTGCAACCAAGGTACATGCCCTTGACAGGAAATGAACCTTTAGTCCACAGGCCGAATGCTGAACCTTCAGTCCACAGGCCGAATGCTCTATCCACTGAGCCAAACTGGTTAGAGTCCTTCTTATTTTTTATGTTCTTAACATATGGTGCATATCATGGCCACTTCAGGTTGCTCAGTTATATTGGTTGCCTATTTTTAACATAGCCATTTATATAACACTTTCAAGATTCAGGAAGCTACCTTTGAACACTGCAAATAGTCAAGTGGTCTTTGATATATTAGAATTCTTATCGCTTGGCAAATATGTCTAGCAGACGTTTTTCTAGAGAATGAGTGTGGAGAATCTTATACTCCAACCAGACTCTCCTTCCCTTTATTAAACAAACCCATAGGTTCATGCTGGGCTCCAGCACCTCTTTTCTTGGCAGGAAGAAGCCTGTGGATTTCAGCAGTGGCCCCTGTGGCCTCTGTGTGGGGTGACGTGATCTTCTCTACTGATTTCCCCAAGGCTCAGTGGGGTGGCACTCCACACAGAGCAAAAGCCCAGCTGCAAATTGAGGTAGAATCTGCTCTTTTAAAAATATCCAGCATTAGAGAAAGGCCTTGATCCCTCATAGACAGGCTGAAAGTGAAGAGTGCTTTCTGTCAGAATTGTTTTTTCTTTTTCTTTTTTTTTTTTGGTTTTTCATATCATGTACCACACTTGTGTCTCTTCAGCTCCAAAAACAACATTCTCTCACAGCATTTGCCAGGGAAAAACATGAGGTGGAAAAATCAGAGTAACGTCTTCCCTTAGGGCGAGATTATACAGGAAAAGTCATTGGACAACTCCCAGCCTGGGCTTCATAGGTTGGCAGGAAAGACTGACATTACCTTCACTTTGTTGAGAAATGTAAAGAATAATCATAGATGGGAAGTGCTCAGACAAGGCTCCTCCCATCGTAGGTGCCCAACAAATGCAGAAGTTTAACCTGTGGCCCTGTTTATTAGCATTGACTCTTTCGGATCTACTTCCCATCACTGAATCCAAAAGCTCAACCGCTTCGGCTCACTTTCGCTCTCACTAGTGAGAGGGTCTGGAAGGCTTCAAAACTTCTAGTAGGAAAGCTTAGAGGGAGCCGTCTAATTGGAATGTAATGTGTGCAGCTGTGTTTTCACAGTACTTTCCATTAAATTGCTCTAATGTTCATTTTTTTATATCAGAGAAGGGAGCTGCTGATGGAGAGTTGGACCTCCAACTCTAGAACCCTCTGCTCTCCACAATTCTCAGAACTGTCACCATCCACAATTCTCAGAGCTGTCGCCATCTGCCTGCAAGCTGTCCCCATCCCGTATACCTGCTTTCCTCTTGCATTGCTCCTGACTCCAGTGTCCCCTTGAGGTTTTAGACAGGATGCTTGCTTGTCCAGCATTTAGACTCATCAAACGGAGGCATTGGGGCGCTGACATGGAATTCTTCTCCCATTTGAATATTTTTTTTTGTCTGTCAGGGGAAAATAGATTTAGCTCTAAATGCGCAGCCAAGTTGGTGTCCCTTTCACTGTGAATGTGTTTCTGAGCGCCCAGATCAGTGCATCACAAAGGAGAAATGCAATACTCCAAGAAATCATCGGTGCTGAAGTAGCAACACCGTGCTTTGCTCTGTTCCTAGAGTGAGCTTATGGGCATGGGGCTCTATTTGAATGGATTTCTTAGTCTGAAACAGGCAAAGCCAACCCTAAAGTCATGATGTCACTACCTCTTTAAATATTGAATTTAGAGCTGGTAAAATTTTTCTACTTTCTTTTCATGAATTGAAAATAACTCTACTACGTACTACATTAACTTGACCTAAACGTTGAGGGATGTCCTTATATAGAGCACCACAGCTACTTTATATGGAAACTAAGAGCTGAGAGATGAGTTTTCAGTGTCACTAGCTCTGCTCTTACTGGCATTCAGCAGCACTTATATCCACATTTGTTGAAGGAATGAGTGAATTATTTGTTGTTATTGTTTTATAAAAATGTTTTTATTGATTTTTAGAGAGGAAAGGAGAGGGGGAGAGAAATAGAAACATTAATGCTGAGAATGAATCATTGATTGGTTACCTCCTGCATGCCCCACACTGGGGATCCACTGTCAGCTCAGGGATGTGCCCTGACCGGGAATTGAACCATGATTTCCTATGTCATAGGCCAATGCTCAACCACTGAGCCATACTCAACCACTTAGCCACAGTGGGTGGGCTTAATTACATCATAGATCTCCTCAAAGATCCCAGATTTTGGAATATAATCTCAATAACTATGGAATAAAAGCAGAGGCCTCAATAGCTTTGCTGTTATAAAAAGGGATATGGCACAAAGTATTCTCTGCATTTTAAGTTTGTCTATCCAGTCTGGCTAACTTTTCTCAGAGACACAAATTTAATCTTCCCCCCCCCCCAGCCTGAAAAGTCTTGAAATACAGTCCTGGTTGGATCCCTCTATGTCTTCTGCTATTATTGAGTAGTGATAAGCTCAGCATCATAAAATGTCTGGCTCTTGGTTTGCTCTCAATAGGACTAATAAGTGATCTAAGAGTAAATGTTGAAAGAGGTGCCTGATGCAAAGAAGCAGGGACAGCTGTCTTCCTAACATTTTTAGCCTTTGACATTCAAAATGGCATCTGCACCACTATCTTCCCTCAGCAGAGCTTCACAAAGGGAGACTTGAGTTGCTGGGCGCAGTATTGTTTTTGTTAGTGGATGGAGATTTATAATTATGCCCTTTTCTTCTCAGAGCACATGGTACAGAGAGAAGCTATATAAACACAGGCAGCATGAGGGGGTGGAGGGGACCCAGAACAATAATGAGATTACAAATTACACACAGCAATTTCACCATGAATGAAATAGGCTTTATTTGCAAATATGAAGCGCAATGTAGACTTTTTACTATTCTATTTTAGTTTGTTTTCCAAAATGATATTTACAAAGAGCTAGACAAGCCTACTTAAACATCTTTGATGTTTTCAGTTCTGGCTTGTGGTGAAATTCTACTGGACTAATTTATTTTAGATAATCTCATATACTTTCTCTCTCTCTCTCTCTCTCTCTCTCTCTCTCTCTCTCTCTCTCTCTCCCCTCCTCTCTCCTCTCTCTCCTCTCCCCCAACCCTCTCTCTCCCCGCCCAATCCTTTTCACTGTCTAAGGAAGTCATAAAGCATTGCTTGTATATATAACAATATATGTAATCAAAGTTGAGACATCGTAGTCCCATTATATTCATTTTGGGGGAGTCTGCTAAAAATCAATAGCAAGCTACAGAAAATAAGCCAAATTGTTGAGTAGAATATGGCTTGAATTGTAGAACTGTATATAATTACTCTTTTTTCTAGTTTATTTTTATATCTTTCATCCCAAACATTCAATACACATATATTAATTTTACAATCAGGAAAATAAAACTATACCTATTTGTCTAGTCTCACTAGATTTGGACAAATTTGAAGATGTTTAAAAAGCTCCCAGTCCTCCTGGATATGAAAGGTGACAAGGCACTCCCAGAGTCTGCAGAGCCCTCCCTTAAAGGTGGAGGGTCTGGCATGCTTGTCTCCGGCTCTGACTGGGGCCTCCGAGGGACCACCTTCCCACCCTTCCTTCTCTATCATATGAGGGTAGTTTTCAGAATTTAGAAGGTCAGATAAGTTATTCATATTTCAAACCTGAGGGATGGCAGAGAAGAGGTATAAAGGGAACTAATATGACAGGCTCCTATTCCTCAGGTGTTTGATTCATGCTGTGTCTTTTAATACCTGTGAGAAGGAATTCATTATCTTTTTAAAATGACACTCTTGTGTCCAACCAGCATGGCTCGGTGGTTGAACATCGACTTATGAACCAGGAGGTCACAGTTCAATTCCCGGTCAGGGAACATGTCCAAGTTGCGGGCATGATCCCCAGTATGGGATGTGCAGGAGGCAGCCGATCAATGAGTCTCTCTTATCACTGATGTTTCTATCTTTCTTTCCCTCTCCCTTCCTCTCTGAAATATATATATATATATACATATATGTATAAATATACATATATATGTATTAAATGACACACTTTGTGTGTATGTGTGTGTGTGTCTGTGTCTATACACATAGACATACTGGAATAGCATGCCTGGTACTTAGAAAATGATCAAGAAATGTGCATGGAATGAATTATCCTAGTAATATAGATCTATATAACTTTTCATATCTTATATATCTATATGTTTGTACCAGACAGTGTTTATAGTGCCCATTCCCATGCAAACACATGAGTGACAGAGAGATGGCTCCTCTGGGGCTTGCCGAATAGGGCAGGAATTTTTTTCCTTTACTGCTACAGAGCAGTTCAATTCAAAAACTCCGCTTAACCAACCCAAATAATGTCCTTTCCCAGCTGCAGTGTTACATTGGGTGGAGTTCAAGTGCCAAAAGCTTAGCCCAGAGAAAGCCAAAACAATCACATCGTGATGGGTGAGAGTATTTTCCATCCATCAGCCCTGGATGACACACTGTCTCGGGGACCTCCTAGAGCCTGGGAGTCCTCAGCTCTGCCAGGGACTGGACACCGAGCCTGCTGCTCCGTCAATCTTAATGAGGGTTACATAATAAAGGCTTTCTGTCTCTGGAAGTATCCACTTCCCAGTCATAATTTATGGCCAGCAGGGCTTTTCCCTCCAGTTTAATGCCATAAGTATGTGCTCAAAATAATATACTAGTGTCCCAGTCATCAGCAGGTAGCTTTACACTAGGCCCCATCGATGTGTTTCCCAGGCTCTTGGAGGTGAACACCGGTTTCCCCGCTGGCTTCATTAGGAGCCTGGGATTTTTGATTCAAAGGATTTCAGCGTACAGAAGAGGTGAAGCAATGGTTACAAATCGAGAAAACCTTCCTTTCTTGCATGACATGAAGATATTAGTTCAGTTTCCAAGGTACGAAGTAGTCATTCCCCAGTCAATCAATATATTTAGTGGAGAGATACATCCTTTAAGGAAGAAGGGAAAACTGCGTTTTATTTAGCAAATCGGACTAACTCCTTCGAAGACATTAATGGGCAGTGAAGTCCAGAGACTCAGATTCAGAGCTTGACTTCGTCCCTTCATGAAAGAATGCACCAGGAGGAGGGCTCTCATTCACGAGGCAGCCCAGGGATTCTGGGTGAGGAGAGCCAGGGGCCTGAGTTCTAGTCCAGCCACATTAACTTTTGTAGCTTGGACAAATCACTTAACCGTCGGACCTTGGTCCCCTCATCTGTAAAGTAATGGGCTTAAATAGATGTCCTTTGGGTCACTCAGCTCAAAAGTATTATAGCTCTAAGTCTGTTTATCCCATAGCAACAGAGCCCAAACATGACTGAAACTAAGAAAACTCAGGGATCTCAGTACATACCACCCAGACAGCTGATAGTCAATATGATTCAGCCAACCGCAGGAATAGGGATTGAAATGGTCTCTATTAAAGATAAACGTTAAAAAGTTAGAAACATCCGGGTGTCTCATTATCTTTAAATAAACCTTCTGTATGTTCTTTGTGTGCTTGACACTGACATTTCCTTTTTAGACAAAGGTTACTGCTGCGTGGTTTTAGTCCGGTATTAGTTGCAAACTTCACTAAATAATTTAGAAGCCTTCATAAATATTGTTTCTGCTTCTACAATGTCATTAAAATTCATTTGGGAAACTATACTGCCTCAATAATAGAATTGCATCTTATGTTTTGGAACCATTTCCATGGTAACAATGACAGGTGCAAGTTCTGGTACATGTGTATGTTCCTTTAAAAGGATACTGCCGCCCTGGTTGGTTTGGCTCAGTGGATAGAGCATCAGCCTGTGGACTGAAGGGTCCCAGGTTTGATTCTGGTCAGGGGCACATGCCCAGGGTGTGGGCTCAATCCCCAGTTGGGAGCGTGCAGGAGGCAGCCAATCAATGATTCTCTCTCATCATCGATATTTCTGTCTCTCTCTCCTTCTCCCTTTCTCTCTGAAAGCAATAAAAATTAAAAAAAATTAAAAATAATAATTAAAAGGTTACTGCCATTATCACCGTGAAGGTAAATTGTATTGCAAATAACATCTAAGTGCCTACTGTGTTGCTCTAGGAGAGACTAGCTTCTGTCTATATTGACATACACTAATTTCCTCCAGAAAAAAACCCAACACAATTTATAAAAACTTATTCATAAAAGGAAATCTTGTAACAATACTTGAGCTATTTTTATAGACTAGAAACTGATGCTTAACTTCTTCTTTACAGACTTAAAGAATTTAGAAGACTTACAGCATAGCTCTACCTTGAAGGATATGCCAGTAAGAAATAGAAGAGAAAGTTGGATGGTAACAGAGATATTAGGACTGCTTCAAGAAAGGCCATTCAGTTTGAGCATATGGATTAAGTCTCCATTTTTCAGTCCTAACCTCTTAATCATAGATAGCTGCTATCTAAATGGCACATCAGCCTGAGTGTATAAATCCTGTCATTCCTTGAAAACAAGTTAGAGACCAAACACTGGGAACCTGTACCACATTCACATGCGCCAGCTCTCGTCAGATAATGTCTGTCTGTAATCAGAGCAACTGTGTGGCAACTGAAAGAGGACACACCTGCCCCTATGCTTCTGAGCTCCTCTGCCTTCCGTGAATACCTTCCTAGGACCTACGTGCCCAAATGGAGTTCAGGGTTCAAAGAAAGCAGAGTGCAAATAGTTTTCCAGGTCACGTCCAAGCTTTCCTCGGGGTTTCTGCTTCCAGAAACGCTTAACTAGTTTCTGACCCTTTATCTACCTTGCCTTTAATCATCTACCACCAATCTCAAGCCCTGCGTTAGTCTTTGTCCCTGACCCATTGCCTGCTAATACCCTCCTGGCCTGCTCTGTCTTAAGACACCGCCTTATTTTGTTAGATTCTTTATCTCAGGAACTTCATTTTATGCCTGTTCATCCCTTTCTGTCTCTAGTCCAGTGCCTCCCACAGACCAGAGCCTAGGTCAGCCAGACCTGGCTCCAGTGTCCCTATCTGGGGTCAGATTCACATACAGACAGGAATATATCCCTTCTGATTTATGTTTCTAGTTTCCTGGGATATAGTCCTAGAAGTGGGTCAAATGCGAGTTCCATTTTTAGTTTTTTGAGGAAACTCCATACTGTTCTCCACAGTGGCTGCACCCGTCTGCATTCCCACCAGCAGTGCCCAAGTGTTCCTTTTTCTCTGCATCCTCTCCAGCACTTGTTGTTTGTTGATTTGTTGATGATAGACATTTGACAGGTGTGAGATGATACCACATTATCATTTTGATTGGCATCTCCTGAATGATTAGTGACTTTGAGCATGTTTTCTTATGTCTCTTGGCCTTCCTTGTGTCCTCTTTCAAAAAGTATCTATTTAGGTCCATTGCCCATTTTTTTTATTGGGCTTATCTACCTTTTGTTAAGTTCCCTGTAAATGTTGGAGATTAAACCCTTATCGGTGATAACATTGGCAAATATGTTCTCCCATGCAGTGGGCTTTCTTGTTGTTTTGTTGATGATTTCTTTTGTTGTACAAGTTTGTTTTCTTTGGCTTCTGGCCATACTCACCACTTCCACTTCCCACATAAATGGCAGCAGACACCTGCATGTGGAATAACCCCTCCTATGTGAGGTAAACTTTCCAAAAAAAGACAAAGGGCTCTTCTAAAAGGACAGCAAACAGCCATGCTTTTCATTTGCTTATGAATGTATATTTCTTACTCTTGTATGCTATAAAGTAAACATGGTAAAGAGCTGAACTTGATTTACATAAAATTTTGCATTAAATTTTATATTAAATATCTATATAGGGTCACTCGTAGACAGCATTCAATTAATTAGCATTTTAAAGGAAAATGGAACAATATGTAAATATTTCCCATTCATTGAACCTGTTATATACAGCCTTTTAGCAATCAAGTAAAAGGTGAGATGGAAAGTTATAATTGCCTCACTTGTTGAATGAAGGTTGTAAAAGAGAGCCAGTGTTTATATTCTTTTACCTGTGGATCTAAATAGTGCTGCTATTTGACCTGAGATGTAATGCCTGAGCTCTTATGGTGAAAGCCATCCTCTGGAATGAGAATTAATGGAATTAGGAGGAGGCAATGAGGGACAGAGCATTCTAAGAAGTGGAAGAGGCACAAAGTCCTAACAGCACAAAGGCAGACATGTTTGGGCTAAGTTTGAAGCTGAGGACTTGTACATAGAGGAATGGGGGTGACAAGGCAAATCCGGTAAAAGCTAGAAAAATGCACAGTGTTTCTGGACTGGCTGGGGCTCAGCATAAGCCAGCATCCTTCTCATAATACAATGGCTTGTCTTTTACTCTGGACTCTAGGAATCACAAATAATCCATCTTCTAGATCTATGAGTTTTGGTTTAGTTAATCTCTAAGATGTTTCACAGATCAACAATAACAACACAAAAGTTGTTACTGGTTAGTTTCTGTCTATCAAATAAGAGAGGAACTAACCTAGCTCATGGGACCAATGTTATCATCATTAGTAACTAGACTCTCTTAGATGTATATGTTTTATAGGTTCAACCGACATACTTTTTTTAATACTTCCTTTCACACATGAGTAACTGCTCCTTAAAGAACCAAATACAGAGTACAGTGGGGCAAAAGTGTATGACGCACAACACGAGTGTTACAAGGCTGTTTCCAGAGCATATTTAGAAAAGTGCAGTCATGGGGTTGGGCTCAGAGAATCATAATGAATCCTTCCATGAGAGGATATGGAGATAAGGCACAGGAACAATGGCAGTTCAGTGCTGTGGAAATAGGGAGAGCTACAAGTACTGTTTGGGACATTTGTCAGTAATCTTGTAAATAATAACTCTTGATTAACCAAGTAGATGAAGTTTTGCAGCTTCATAGAAAACACAAAAGAGAGATTAATACAAGGACAAGACCTGTCAGGTTTTTTAAAAATATATATATATTTGTATTGATTTTAGAGAGGAAGGGAGAGGGCAAGAGAGGTAAAAGCATCAATGATGAGAGAGAATCATTGATCAGCTGCTTCCTGCACCCTACTGGAGATAGAGCCTGCAATCTGGGCATGTGCCCTGACCTGGAATCGAACCTCAACCTACTGGTTCACGGTTTGACACTCAATCACTGAGCCTATCAAGTGGGGAAAGAACTGTTAGTTTTGAAAAGAATTAAGAAGTTTCTCTGACCATTGATTTTTTTAAGTGTTTTCTCTAACTAGTTCCAGGTCACGTGATTTGTGTTCTTAAATACATATAACTTTATTTATGGGAAAACATATTTTTCTTGAAGTGGCATTCTTATTTTTTATTCTTTCTAATTATAATTATGAAAACCATAATCATGCAATTTATGGGGTCAGAGGCTATTAACTATCTCTAATTGGCATTTTCCTTCTCAAGTTTTATGCCTGTAAATTGTGCATGGAACAAACTCAGTGTATACGCGAACAGCAGCCAGGTAAACAGCTTGTTGGAACATAGTCAAAATGAAAGGTAGCAATTAGTCCCGCTTTATGGTTACGGCTATTAGATTATGCATAAGATAAATACAATGGATTAGCATGTGAACGTTTTAGCATGTGACCGTTATGAAATTAATTATGACTGGCACCTATTAGCCTTTCAAATAATGATGCCTTAAATGCATGGAAAGAACAGTTGCTTCCCCTTCCTTATGGTTAATAAAAAGGAAGCAATTTAGGAAGATATAATATTTGCAAGAAGAGCTGAAAAATAAACCCCTTTCACATAATCAAGTTATTTAGCAAATAAGGTCCGTAACCATAGGTGTGACCTGATTCCACCACCCCTCCCCCATAGCTTGGTGATACAGGCTGAGCATTTGACTACTGGTGCATCAAAACACCTTTATGCTTGCCACACATTCCTGCTTTCACAAGGATGGCAGCAGAGACCCGTATGTGAAAAGCTCCCTGCCACCCAAACCTTTAATGAAAGACTAGAGTATGGCAGTAATGAAGTTGGCGCACGATAGAGACCTAGGGGTCTTATCATTAAGTGAAGTTCAGTGATGCCAACCCATGCCTGCCTATGCCAGGCCGCACAGCAGGGCCTCTGACACCCAGGTTGAGGGCTGCAGTCACTTCTGCTGTCCAGTTCCCCAGCTTTGTTTGCCAGGCAGCGGCAGCTGCCTCATGTTGGCTCTAATTCCAGCATCATGCCAACATAGACAGCAGAATTTTCTGCAGCCTTCGCCACATCATCAGGCATCCCTCAGAGCTACAACGAACCCCATCTTGCTGCTTTGTGTACGTGAATTCTCAGGCAATCATGTTTGGATCTTGTTTGGTGTGTATTTGGTCTGGACAGGGGGGTAGTTTACTATTAAGCTCATATCTACTGCAGGAAGAAAAAAAATAATGTTACATCTATATTTCCAAAGTGCTACACTAAGATGGGATTACATGAAGAATGACTAATTTAGATAAGTTCTGTGTTTCATGGCAGGGACCCAGGCTTGGTCAACAGCTTTATTCAGGAAGGCCAGTGATCAAGGCACATTGTCATGGTTTTGTTTAATTAAGTGATTACATTTGGAAAGGGAAAAGTAATTTTAAGCCCACATTACAAATAAGCTCATTACGTTTCCTCTTGGGGGTATTCACTCACCAGCATGATCTGAACTCTGTGGACGTAAAATATGCATGATAACCACTTCTAGACTCTAAGCCCTTTGAAAGCAGAGAGCCGCTCATTGTTCCCTGAGTTTCCTAAGACACAGGAACAAACTGAGTCCAGAAGAACCCAGCTATCTCCGTGGTCACAGTACTCAGCACCGCTCAGGCATTGTGCAGAGAGCCTGGTGCTGGGGGTAGGCCCTTAAAGATAAAAGACGCAAACCCTAATTCCAAAAACCTCCTCCAGGAGATAAATTAATGGCTATTTACTATTAAGGTATGATTAGGGCGGAAGAAAGGAAACCAACACTCTTGTGAGATCACAGAATATGGTGTTCACTCAACCCCTAGCGGCAGTTGTGAGAAGGAAAATGTTAGGAAAGATATCCTGACATTATATTTAGGGTCCTTGTTTTCTATTGTCAATAGTTTGGCTGTGGAGACTGTATGACACCCATAAAACCAGCACCCTAAAGAAGTGCAAACTTAAATGTTGCATTAAAAGGCACAAGCTCCTTGTTAAATATTAAAGAGTTCAGGGGAAAGATCTGAGCTTTGACACCCAATCAGAATAACTGAGAAAGGAGAGAAAGAGGGTCTCAAAGAATAGCTGTCCATGACCTACTGAAACCTCAGTAGTGAGCCCTAAACAGTGCCCTGTAGTGAAACTATCTCTTAGTTGTGATCATTTTCTAGCTCTCTGTTTTCAAGAGAGCTACTTGGATACAGAACTGTGCTAGTTTGTTTTGACCACGTTTTATTACATTAGCAATTTTTCTATGAATTAATGTTAGGATTATGCCAAGTAAAATCCTCTAGGTAAGCTTTCAGACCACCAGTTGGATGCCTTCATTTGCTACTCTTACAGATATTCATGTGAGGACATGTTAGTCATGGATGCTTCCACTTCATCTCAGAATGAAACAAAATGCAATGCAGTCTAATCCCCACACTGTTGATCCTCCTCTGCCCCCAGTGGAGGAGGCTATGGTAGAATCCAGGCTCTTTCCAGAATCCTAAGGGTCTATAGCTAACATCACTGTGGAGAAAAGGTCCAAAGGCAAGGTCTCTATTCAGAAACCAGATTATTCACAGGCCTTCCCTGTGCCGAGCAGCTGTGCAGTTCCTGCATGCAGCCTAATTCCCCAAGTCTCCATTTCAGTTTGTTAGAGATGGCATATCTGACCCTTAAAATCACAGAGGTTTGGCCTTGACCAGGTGGCTGGGTTAGAGCATTGTCCTGTACACCAAAAGGTTGTAGGTTCAATTCCTGTGGGTTCCAACCCCACTTTTGACGTGTACAGAAGTGATGATAAAAATAAATCACAGAAATTTGCATACAGGAATACAGACAAGGTATGCAATGCTTCCCTACCTCTATCCTCTCTTGTGCTTGGAGCATTAATATACTTACAGAAGAGTTGAATAGACTCAGCAAGGTTAAGTTTGAATAATTTTGTTGCAAGACTAGAATCAGCCCAATCCGCCATTCCTTGTCCTGCCCATCACCCAGCAGGCTCCACTGTGCTGATAAAGTAACTGTCATATCAAGGCCTGACTTCTAGAGGGAAAACAATAAAACTAACTGTCATACTTTAAAACAGACAAGTTAGCCAGAATAATGGAAAGGGAATCTGTCTTGTGAATTCATCATAAATGTGCATGGAAAAAGAGAGTCTTGCTTATCATCTTATTTACTTGTTTGCTAAGCTAGGGGAGCTGAGCAATTATGTAAAAGCATCAGGATTGTCTGCAGGGTGAAGTATAAATAGAGCAACTCTAGTGCTGTAGCTCACCATTCAAGTGCTAAACGTACTTGTCTCAGTCTAGCAGCTCAAGAATGACACCAGATGAATCTGTTTATCCAAGTGAGACCTAGGTAAAGAGTGATGCTCAGGGGTGGCGTCACCAAGAGGCATCTTTGGGAGGGGCTTTCCCTTCCCCCCGCTCCAGTCTCCATCAGCCACCCCAGCCACCACGGAAACACCACTAAGAAAAATAAAGGCAAATGCAGCTTTGAGATAAGTCCCTGACCTGATTCTCACATTGAGCCCCTTAAACAGGAATATTATGAATCTTCCCTTGGGTGAAAGAGATTCTGCATGATCTATTATCATCCTTGAATCTACCCCATCTCCAGTCCCTTTTCACCAGTCACCACATTCTTTTGTTCAAAGAGAAGGGGAATGAAGAGAAGAATGGGACAAATGTCATTGTCTGCCAAGAGAAAACTGGCAGTAGCCATAAACATGGCAGAAAGAACTTTTTGAGAACTACTATGTGCCAGGCACTATTTTAACATATATTCTCATTTAATATTCAAATGTAATTTGAGGTAGTATCTATCATTCCCACTACACAAATGAGGAAACTGAGACTTAACAAGGTGGCATGCCCATATTCACACACCTAACCAGAATCAAAACCAGTGCAATGCAAATCGCCATGCTCTTTTCTGTATACCCTGCCTCTAAAAAATATATTCCTTTTTCTCAGAACAGTCACTCATAGGATAAAGTAGAATGCATTGAAAGTCCTATGCTTATCTACTCAAGACCCAAGGCTTCAAGCCTCCAAGGAAGAGGTAATATTAAATGGAAAAACCAAGGAACCTGAAATTATAGACGCATGTTCAAATCCTCTAAACTTCGCTTTCACCTTCTGGAGAATACAGGGTAATATTCCTGCCTCACAGAGTTGTGAGAATTAACCAAGTCATTCTCAACCCTGCAATGACTCAGAGCCATAGCTTTAAAAAAAACTACACTTGCCTAGATCTAACCCAAACCTAAGGAATCTGATTCCCTAGTGGGTTGGTGGGTTGGAACATGGAGTTAACTATGTATTTTTTCGTTTCCATGGATGATTGAGTTGTACAGCCATGACTGGTAATCATTGGATTAGATGAGGTATGTGAACCTCAAACCACTGAGTCCAGTGCCAAGAACATACTAACATGATCTTCTTCCCCAGCTGTGATTTCTTTGACATCTCATGGGATTCTGCTTCCTTTATCATAAAATGATGGTGTATAGTTCCTGGTATCTTCCAGGTCCATAGTGAAGTGAATTGGGGGCCTGTAGAAAGACCTGACTCCCAGCAAATCTCTGAGAGGGAGGTGTATCCTTGGCTTCTCTGAATCTGTCTTTTGAAATATCTCATGAATAGAGTCTCAGTCCTTTTCAAACCTCCCCAAAGACCCAAACTGCCTCTATGAAAAGATAGTCTCAGCTCATTCTCAGTCTACACCCTCTCTGTTCAATGAAGAGAGTATGTGGTGAGAGGTCACAGTGACTCCATCTCATGACAATTAGCTGTCATTTCCCTGATAACATCATGCCTGAGTCCCTACTAAATGTAAATTCAAGCCCCTTACATGTCTTTGTGGGGATGGATTTGTGGCTAAGCTACACCAGGCCCACGTCACTTAGGTGGCTACCTGTGCGGTTTCTGGTCAAGGCCCGCTCTGATCCTGGAGGCCCATTACCGCTTTGTCTCTGATGGTTGCAGAGACAGGGTACACTTCTTGCTCATCCTCCCTGCTCTTTTCTTCTGGTAACTTAGAATATGCTCACTTCTAATATACTGTCAACCCAACAGATTAAGGAAAATGCTGTTCTTATGATAAAAAAATATATTTACTTAATGGAAATGAATCAAAGGCATATTTAATTACTGGTGTATATATAGCCCAGAGCTTGCTTTCCTGAGGCCAACATTTAGTACATTAGCTATTGTGATGTAGTGATCGACAGAGCACCAGAGACTAATTGCAAATGGGTCTCTACCCCCATCCCAATTAATTTCCAAAACCCAGGGAGAGAGAGAAAGCATAAAGAGGTTTAATTTATCCCCTAGGAAAAATAAAGCATTGGAATAGCAATGACTAATACTTAAGAGCACTCAGATGTCCTCTTAAGAAAATGCTGTATTTTTTTAAAACTGTTAACCAGAAAGGGGGCTGTTCCCTCCTTCATCCCATCTGAGCCTGTTCCAGTTCAGCATCATTTCTGGAACCACCAGGCAGCCTGTTAGGAAAAGGATGAGCAAAGAAGACCGGGGGGAAATGAGATGAATGCAGAGAGCTCTAAGCTAAGCAGAGTTTTAACCGCCGCCACCACCACCACCACCCCCCATACCCATGCCCTAAAATAGGCACAAAATTGCACATGCTTATATTTCATTTGCCGGGTTAAGAGTTAGCAGGAATTAATAGCTGAGTGCCTTTTTCTTAATGGAAGTACTGCTTTGTCAGGAAGATAAAAAAAAGAAGAGCTGTGAGATTAAACTAGTCCCCAGATGAGCTGGCCAGCAAGGGGCAAACCAAGTGCACGAAGGCCTTTGTCCAGGGGGCATTGCCAGGTTTAGGGCCTTTTCAACAAGCACCTCAAAGGTGATGGCTAAACACACCGCTTAGGCCTTACTCTAATGCCCTCCTTTAGGAAGAGTGCTATTCTTGCTCGCTCAGGGGGTGAAGGGGCCACCTTAGAGATCTCTCAGCTGTCAGATTTGGCTCTCTCGCGGAAGCCCAGATGAGTACCATTATTTTTCTCTCCCATCCTAACCTCCCTTTCCCTTCCATCTTCTTCTCGTCACTATTTGTTTTCCTTCTCCGTCCTCCCTTGCTTTCTCCTCTCATGTGTCTCTTTCTGCAAGGAAAACCCTATTAAGTCATATTGAGTATTCTCTCTCCCAGGCTCGTTGCTTGCCAGTTGTTAGGCCAGAGCTTCAAAGACACAAAAGGCAAGGAACATTGGCCTCATTGGCCTGAGATGAAAAACTGAAGCTTGAAATAGTGATCCATCGATCTCAGAAGAGAGAAAAAGTAATCTTATTTACCTGGTGCAGTTTCAGTCAGATTCTGCCTAAGCAAACTTTGACAGAAAATTATGAAGAAGGGAGGCTCCACTGGGGCTAAATCCCAATTCCCAAGTCATCTCATGGAGAAGAAACTGAATTGTAATAACATCACTTAATGTTCATTAAAATACTGATTTGACTCCCATATGACGGTTTACAAAACTTAAAAAATAAAAACATCCCATTTTAAGGATGTGTCATAAGCTGAAGTAACCTTAAAGACCTTGACGGTTAACTACGTGAACAACTGACCAGAATGAAAGGATGGAGGAAAGAAAAATACCGTGTAATACCGGTGTTGGAGGCCTTTTTTAAAATGTTGATAAATGTTGTTATATATTAGAAAGCACCACTGAAGGAGACTGCAGGGGTGTATTTGGACCTCATTTCTATTTCTCTGGTTTGGAATACTTTGGCTACACGGCATTGCACAGAGAATTTCTCGTGTCTCCAATGACCTCCTAGGGGCTGAAGAGAAATTGCAGAAAACGTTACCAATATTTTGAAATGTTTAGAAAGAACTCCCTGCTCCTCTATCCACAGCAAACTGCCACGTGCTGACAGGAGGGAGTGAGGCAACTGCCATGATTATTTCCTGTAAGCCTCAGCTAGTTTCTGAATTTTAATTTCGTGCAGGGAGCCTACAAGGTCAAGTGGGAGCTGCTCTTACTTTCCCTTTCTTCTACTCTGCTGTTCCTCCTCTGTGTGCACACACACCTTTTCACCGCCTCACCCCACCCTGCATCCCTGGTGAAAGGGGCACAGAGTCTGGGTCCCCCTAAATTAGGAGAGTCTTACAGGTACTCTTTCCTCCTTCACTTCTCCGACAAAGATTTGTCTGACGAGGGCGATCCTATAAGACCAAGGAGGCTGATCCAAGGTGCAGATGAAAACAGGATTCGAATTTGATGGTCACAGAAGGAAAGCCCAGTTTCCTCTGATGCACGGGCAAATCTTGCTTTCCAAGTCTAACTTCAGCGTAAGTTAAAAAAAGCACCCGGGGGTAACTCCCTGCCACAAAAGCTGGGCACCTGGCCAGGACACTGTGCTGATTAGCCTCAGGGTGAGCCAAGATTCCCAGAACACCCCCGGTCAGCATTTTTCATCCACAGATGGGGGTGTCCTGCTGAAGTCTAAGAGAGAAGAAACAAGGTTACCCATCTCTGCAAGCCAGGAAGTTAATTGATTTTTCCTCCCAGAAGAATGTTTTCATCTTTTATAGAGCGCTGTAGACCCACGATAAATGTAACCATCCGTAAAATCAGAAAAGTGCATCCGTGAAAGGCCTAGAGGATGCTTCCTCTTGTTTCCCTTGGCTCTCTGTACATACAATTCAGTAACTGAAAATGTGTAATAGTCATTTTAACCTGCCTGGTCAGACCAAATACGTTGTCATTCAGAAATCGTCTTTCTAGCTGCTCGTGTTTTATTCAAAAATGCTGTGCTTAATTTATTGCCATTCCCTTGTTCAAAGTGCAGTAACTACACAGGCTTTGTAATGAGTTTATCCAGGCAAAATACAACTAGAAACAGAAAACAGGACTTTTTTTCATGTAAGCCTAGTAGTCCAGGCATCCTTAGAGCAGAAGGGAGAAATACTGATAAAGTGAAATGTAGATCCAAAGTGATGGTTAATGGAAATTTTCATTAATAAGTGTGCCAGATTTGTAAGTTAACTGTCACTCAGGGTTGCAGGTGGAGATCAGAAATAATTTTGATATAATTGTGATATAACCTCCTGTGACGTTTTGAAGGCTGTGTCCCTTCACTAAACCGCTGAGACAAACTAGAAGGTGCCTTCCTTCTGGCATTGGTCCTGCAGGCCTGGATGTGGAGACTTGCCCTCACCACATGCAGAATACAGAAGTGTTCACTGTTAGGTAAAATATACATTAAGTATATGATTAATTTAAGTATTAGTATATGATTAATTAAATCATATTTTTCAACTTTTTCACCCCGGTTCTGCTCCCATGCAGATATAACTTAGATGTGCTTACCCAGTTATATAACTGTATGAAATTAGCAGTATGTGTGTCAGTACTGTGATTCAAATCTTTAAACTAGTGGTTTCCCAGACTGACATGCTGAATGATGTTAGCAAAGCCTTATCTAGTCCTATTTCATCTGTCTTCTGCAGTAGAGGGTAGAGGCTGGGAACTCAGTTCATACTAAAGTAGGAATGCTCTGAGCTCAGAGCAGCATCAGGAACCTAGGGAAAGATAGGCTGTGGCCATCTAAGCAGAAAGACTTCGAAGGCAGGGAAGTGATGCATTTGAGAACCCATGAGGCCAAGAGGAGAGGTTTGAGTCAAGAAATATCACTAGAAAGGCTTTAGATGTCAACCCACTGCCACCTTTTGACACTTTAAATGCGGATAACTGTCAGATACCAGGCCGGGGCAGTAAGATCATGATAGGCAAAAGGGACCTTCCATTGGTTTGGGGGCTAGAAACTATGGAATATGATTGGAATAGGTTTCAGAAAGATTACTTCAGCAATTATAGGAAAAAGATTATAAGAATTAGTATATGTTAAGCTCTTTCTAAGTGCCACACTTTTATGAACGCTTTAGCAGAACAAGGGAAAGCAAATATGGGAGAACTCAATGTGAATTAGCACACACATACATTGGGAAAATATTTCTAGTGCATTACAAAACTCCTAAGACCTTATCTGACTTCACAGTGTTCCTGAATTTGAAAAAAGAGACCAGCCCAAGCTGGTCCTCTAGCAGGTTTTGGCCAGATAAAACATTAACATATCTATAGAGACAAAAATCCTGAGACAAAAAATGAGCTAGCAGCCTGCCCTGCAGGAACTGGAGAGGAAATGAAAAAACCAACTCCTAGCTGACCTCTGAGTTCTTCTGTCCCACAAATCTCAACTGCTGGGGTTGCTTTCTCTGGAGTAAGGCGCACAGTGTATGGTCCTGGTCTGGACTCCGCAATGAACAGGTCTTTGCGATATCTACAGAAGCAGATGGCATTATCCCGGACCCAAAACTAGTAGTGGGAGCATCTGAAGGTGGCTCAGGATGAGACTTTTCAGCCCCAAATCTCTCTCACTGTACCCACTCAAAATGCCTGCCATCTGCTAGTCCTTTGAATGTTGACCTGGGAATGCCCTATGAAATTCTGGTCCATTATCTGAGTTAAAATAATGTATAAATAGATGATAAGCTCAGCAGCTGCTGAACACCTGGCCTGGAAAGCATGTGAGACAGCAGACACTGAAGGAGAGATGAGGGGTTGAGAACAACTCCAGAACAGGGCTCACTGGTGTCAAGAGAGTGCTTTTTGGTTCCTTGGACATTCAAGAAGGCACGATCAGCGCACCTGGAGAACGAGGAAGTAGTTGGGGAAGCCAGACTCAGAGACTGAGGAAAACCTCACCTGATTCCTAGCTGAAGAGGCTTTAATTCCTCTGTGAGCATCCAACAGTTGTATGTTTTCGTTTTAAACAGATGAGAGTTCATGTGTGCATGAGTGTGCATATTCACACATGAAGATGTACAGAGACAGATAGATGTGGAAGCAGATGCATATGCGGGTCCTAACACCCAGCGAGCCAGGCTTCTTGCCACACAGTGTTATCCCACCACTGGTGGCCATCCTCCGACTTTCTGAGGATTTCTGACTATCCATGATCATCTGGGGCTGTTCATTTTCCATGGCCCGTTTAATTGAAAGGTGATGTGGTTACTGTTTTTCTTTTAGGAAAGTAGAGTTTATTGCCCTGCTGCCTCTGGAAATTAGCCACAGCTTGCAAATTTGGAACACCCAAAGCAAGCGTGATAAATTATCCCCACTGTAATATCCCCAGCGCTTCTGCCAAAAGAAAGACTTGGCAGCTTGCTAGAGTTGACATAGTTCTCACTGTCGTACCAGCTGCAAAGTGGACTTCCCCCCCAGCCCGTTCCCCCAACAAACCACAGAGTGAAATGATCACTTTGGACAGAAATTTAAGATGAAGGGGAAAAATTGCACTTGGGATTCTTTCCCAGAAGCTGGGATGGTGTTAAGCAAAATTGTGAAGATATGTAGGGACTTTGAGGACCCTAAGACTTCTGTGTTGTACTGATTACCTACTGCTAACGCCCCTGATGTTACTTTATGCCTCTCTCATAAAACACTTCAGGTAAGAGCCAGCCATGTCATTCATTGTATTTATCAGCTGCCACTGCACATTAAGCTCAATATGTAGTGGTTGTGGTGGCTTTGTCCCTTTTTGAAAGACTATAGCATTAACTAGCAGGTACAAGGTTCTGGGAACCACTTACTCCATCTACTGGCCAAACATACTCTGTTCAGAAAAAAATGCTCTTTTCCTTGCCTATGGACCTTGTGTAAGGGGTAGGAGGGAGGTAAGGAATGCAGTTCTAAACAGACATCTTTAATGATATGTTTCATTCCTGAGTCATTCTATGATCTTCTCAGAAAATTATCTATGGATGCTGAAATGACCAGAAACTGAAATTTGAGGTTGAAAATTAGAAATGAAAATGTTCCATCATTTCTAAAGTCAAAGGGGTAGATGCTGTAGGAAAGAATCAACTTGGTCACCTGAAGGAGATTTAAAGATTTAAAGCCAGGATGCCATATTAATCTTCAGCTAATGGTTTTTTCACCTTCATCTATTCACATACCATTGGTGGTCTCAAATTTATGGATCCATTACATGGGACTCTCCAACCAAATTCTGCATGTGGCTGCTGGAAGAAGTCCGCAGTGTTGCTTAAAGAGGAGCTCTGAGTTCAAGGTAGTCTGCCCAAGATTTTGAAAAAATTTCATGTTTCCTGGAGGAAAGAAAGGAGCCAGGACATCTTCACTCTTTAGTGCTTCATCCTTCCTTCCTTCCTTGTGATGCTCATGATGCCTTTGAAATACTGCAGCTCCTCTGTCCAGCTCTTGCTGATGAGTATCAGAGAGTCACCAGAAAAAGCAATCATCACTTACATGTCTTCCCTTGGGTTGCCTAGGAACTATGTCCTCTCTACTCTTTCTCTGGTCCATCTGGAAATTCTTCCTTTTTCTACTTCTCCTCTTTATTGCTAATTTAAATTAGATAAAATATTTATAGATTTTAAAAACTAAGACATATGCAATGTGCTGGAGTATATATTATGAATTCACTCAAAATTCCTTTTATTTCTGCTTTGCAACAAAGATTGGTACAGAGACAGATACATATAGATCGGTACAACAAAAATTCATTGAATTTTGATTAAGTATAGATCATGGTGTTATGTATTGTTCCATATTTTATTCATGTATCATTTTTATGCCTTTAATGTTTTACTCATGTATCATTTCATCCTTCAATCCTTCAGAAAAATCATTCTCCTTCTTCCTAAGACTAACACTCTTCTACTTGTCCCCGTAATTGGATCCACTCCCCCAAATAAAGGAGGATCACTAGTCCCCTGGAACCTGGCTTTTCCACCCATCACTTCGCTGAATCCACCTTCTTAATGATGGCTGATTTCCCCCCACGTTTCAGATCCGTAGGAGTTCTTTAGTGCTGGCCCCTAAAGCACCGAGCATTTGAAGTATCCTAAAGAGCTATTCCTTTGACTTCTCTAACACTCAGAAGTTCGCTGCTTAGCTTTTCCCACTGACCCTAATGAATCATTTTATGGCTTGTCTTTCTCTTCCCACCGCTTAAATCTGAGAATCTCCCAAGATGCTGCTGTCAGCCACTGCTTGTGTCTCCAAGGATCTCATTCTTTCGTGAAACTTATACCTCTGACTCTCATCTCAGCATTGATGGCTTCCCCAACTATATCTTTAGCCACCAATCTTTGTTGTAAGCTTCAGGCTTACATTATTAGCTGTCTATCAGAAAAGCCCAATTCTAGGTCCCATTGGACGCTTCAGAAAGACAAACAAAATGTCCAAAATTGAATTTGAAAATCCCAATATCATTAAAAAATTTTTATAGGTCAAACTATGCTAGTTATTTGAGAGGTGCCAATCTATATGAATTTCAAATCTAATGAGTATTCACAGTTTAAAAAAATCAACAATGAAAAGGGACAAGGCTGGCATGAATGTTGAGACCTGATTAAAGAGACATCCACTAGCTCCATGCCCCAGTATAGGTCCTCAGTCAAAGGCAGCCATTCATTTTATTGTTGAACTTGACAGAATTATTTCTAGACTGGAAAGACAAAGAAGAGATTGGCTTTAGGATGGCCTGGTTTTTCCAAAGATGGATAGACCTCTGGAAAGGAAAGTCAGGGTCTGATAAAATCTAATCAGGATTCTGTCATGTGTGCTCACCCTAGCCATCTGTTTATAATTGTGTGTGGCCTCTCACCATTAATGGTGCCTATAAATGTATCCATTCTAAGAAACTGTACGGAAAAAAGCACAGAATTTTGAGCAGACTAAGATCAGGTAAGAGAGAAAGGATTGTAAAGGTCAGCAAGCCTTCCAAGAAATAAAGTGAGTGGGAAGGAGATAATGAGAAGCAATACAGCCTGGGAGGGAGTTCTAAAGGTCATAGACCAGTTCCCAGTGTGAGTGCAGAAATGACAATGCTTAGATTACTCAGCGTTCATTAGATAATACTAATTTTTATTAAAACCCTCAGTGCTTCTCTGAATTTCTAAAGCTTAAATATATCATTATGATGAACTACATGTTAGCATGTTATCATTTTGAGACTGACAGTCCTAACATAAGGTAGGAAATAATTCCTAAAATCAAAAAGATGTAAGAATCCTTTGGGTTAACCTTCATTGTGGCTGCCTGAGGGGTGCATTTCACAAGCACCAAAGCCAAGATCTGAGTAAGCAGTGACTAATGTAATCACTCTTTGAGTTAAAAGGATTTTGTGACAATAACTTGATCGAATAATTATATTCAGGACAGATTAAAATAAATGCCCCAAGCTGATATAGTGACATCGTTTGATTCTACAAGTAGATACTGAGCAAAGTGGCAGGTATCCTAATTTTGACCCCAAAATTTAATAACTTTCCACAACTCTGATATTTGTAATAATACACTGGTATTATTCACACTGGTATTCTCTAAATTAGGTGAGGACACCATCTAATTGGTTCTTTGTTGGTTCTTCATAGCCTCAATCTTTTTTGTCGGTCCCATTATCTAATTGCAAGGTAGAACCTTAGTTATTTATTCCTCTTAAGTTTGGCAAATTCCTGAGAATAACTTTATTCTGCCCCTACCACTCTTTAGACCTAAAAAAGTGATGTGTTTTTCAATAGAGATGATTTTTTAAAATAAGGAGCTATTATTCTTTTATCTTTTGACTGACTCACAATTATGAAAGGCTATATTTCCAGCTAATGTCCAGATTTGAAAAGTGAAGTACTAAGCTCTTGAAAAAAGACTGTGAGTGTGGCCAGTGGAAAGAAAATGGAGTGCAGATCTCACCCCTCAACTCTGCCTGCCTGTTCATTGCACCAGCCACATGTGGTTATTAAATAATTGAAATGTGGCTAATCCACATTAAAAAGAGATGCCGTAACTGTCAGATACATACCAGATTTATTTATATATATATATGTATATATATATACACACTATATATATATTTCACATTAATTATGTAAGATGATAATATTTTGAACTCATTGGATATAGAAAACACTATTAAAATTAATTTTTCCTTTTCTTTTTACTTAAAATAATTATATATGTGGCTTGCATTGTATTTTTATTGCACTAGTTTGTCTAACTAGTCCAAAATGAGACTGACTTTAGTCTGTCTGAAACCAGACACATTAGCTCTGCCAAAGGGATGGAGTCATTAAAATGGGGTTAATTCATGGTCTCTCACCGGTGGAGCTTTGTAAATTCAATTAGCTAATGGAGTGCTGGCTAAGAACAAGGTCCATATGGTTGTTTTTCCTTCAGTTAAGGGCAAAAATGTGGAGTCACTTCTGCTGAAAACTGAAGTACATAGTTGTTACTGAGGTTACCCTGAATTGGGATGGAAAAGGAATCTGAAAAGCTGATTATGGGGAAAATTATAAATTCAAAATGTCCTTATAGACTTATAGGCATTTTCTGTAAATACTATGGCTGGGATAATTTGACAATTATTATAAATAAGTAGCAAGTAGCAATCTAATCCAATCTTAAAAGAGAACAAGGTATCCCAAATTTAGGATGTTTTCTGCACAGACATTCAAGCATACCTCCCAAATAGCAACAGCAACAAATGGCTTTTAAAAGTATGTGTATTTCAAATGTCAACTAAAGAACACACAGACCTTTCTACATTTTTTTTTATCTTCCTCTCTTAAAGTTCGTTTGCAAAATTGTTTTTAACCCTCGCTGTGCTAGAATTGGGAACTCAGATTAAAGGAGACTCCTCCATTAGCATTACTGAATTCATTCATCTTTTGCCACTTGTTATTCTATTGGTTTTCTTATATGTTGTAATTATGTGTGTATTTTCAACTAAACTCCTCTGAGCTATTCTTGCAACTCTCTTGGGCAACGAGTGGAAGCTTTAGCAGTAGGCACACCATGGAACAGATTTTCCAGTCCAGTGATTTGGGAATAGTTCATGAAGTTGGAACATTTTCTGTTTAGGTTTTTCTGGAAGCCAACCCTGGTCAATGGAAAGAGCCAGAAGCAGTGCAATGTTATGGGGGGGGTGGGGGGGACCAGAAGGCCTGTTTTCTGAATATATTACATTGAAATTCTTTGGCTCTCAGCTGTCCCGATCTTGTGTGCTTTTAATTTGTTTATCTCTGGATGTACTTTGAGCCTCTTTCCATTTGCTAATGAAAGTGCGTCTCCAGGTTTATTACCTCCAGGATCAGGAATGCAGAGCTTCTAATAAGTGACATTTGGAAGAAATTGCAAGTAAACATGCTTAAGGGGGTTTGAGCAAAGCTGTGCTAACATCAGCCAATTAGTGAGAGTAAGAAAAGGCTGTGTAAACGAACCCCTTTATTGTATCGAATGTGAGCAGTTGGCATGAAAAGCAGCAATCCCATGTTCTTGTCCAAGTGGGCTCCAAGCATGGCATCACTTTGGAGTCACTGAGTTCTGTGACAGCCATGTCAGCTATCATGGCCTGTCACGAGGCACTTTCTGACGCAGCCTAAAGTTGCTTACATGGATGCCATTCCGGTTGGCATTGGCTTCCTCTAGGAAAGCCAGTAGAAAATGCCTGGGCCTAAAAAAAATGTCTTAGTCGGGAACACATGCTTGCAAACCAAAGGATAATTACAGTTCATAAACAGTGGCTTCTTAATGAAGTGACATATTGGCTGTCGCGAGCCAGGACTCCACTGACTCCATGGAGTGGGCCTCTCCCTGCTTGCCTGGGTGCCCACAGTTTAGCGCCATTGTGCTTCCAAATCATGCTATGTTACATGTGGGTCTCATTGCTTTCTGGAAATACCTTTTTAGAGTGAGGGGGATGATACTGGCCTCAAGGAAAAAACATATAGATGTACATCATTATATATTCTGATTTGATAAATATTTCATGATTGCTTCCCCTGTTCTTCAGAAATGCAGAGTTGAAGCAGACAGAGGATTTTGTTCTCAAACTGTTAACAGCCCATTATTGATAATCAGGCAGGAACAAAATCATCATGCAAATCAGAATGTGGTACATGCCATGTAAATTTACAAAGAAAAAAAAAGTGGGCTGGTAAATTCAGAAAACAAGAGAGTTCTGAATGATGAATCATAGATGACTTTGTGGAGGAGGTGACCTTCTTGCTGTATCATAAAGGGATGAGTAGGCTATGAACCAAATTATGGTTTACATGTGCCAAGTCTGTGGATTCTTCAAAGTTCCAACTGTTAAATGGAAAAGGTAGTGCAAAGGATACTCTTAAGCATTGGATCATAAATTAATTCAAGGTCACCAGGAACCAAGAAGGAAGGGCAAAGAAAATAGTCAGGAAAAGTGCTCCACTCAATGAAATATTTGACCTTCTCCTTACCACAAGAACATGCACCTGCAATTTCCTCCAGGAATCACTGTAAAGGGTATTTTATATTGCAGTGACTTGAAACATACTGCAGAGAGCCTCAGAGATATGTGGGCTGTGAGCCAGCTTATGAGTGCCCTGTGAAAATCTTAACTTCTCCTATAGTTTGTGTTTGGCAAGTCCTCTGGAAAGATCTAGCTCACGCTGTCCATGACAGTATACAGAGGAACATTAGTGTGATCTATTTAAGAGTGATGTAAGCTGACTTTGTTATGAAAACAATGTAATTTTAACATTGGAATGACATCTGGTCTCTGTCACAGCTCTATCAGGATGAATGATAATAGGGAGAGAGAGAGACCTGCCTTTGCCAAATACGGCCACTGATGAGTAATGCTTTATTCCTCTCCCAGTTCCCCTGTTAAGACTGGAACTAAGAACAAGAGCCTAATGTAAGTCCTGTCAATTTCCGAGTGATCGATGACCATGTAGGAACAGCAATGTGTGCCAAAATGCACAAACCATGGGGCTGAATTTTTTCAGTTGTGCTTTTCTAAACGAGGAGAGGAATTTTGAGGACATAGTTTATTGGTGAGGAGTATAAGAGAATTTGCTCTGCTTGCTTCCAAAACCCAAATGCATCTGATCAAGGAAATAAAAAAAAAAAGATTTGCACCTCAAACAATTTTGCATAATATTAAAGCCTCCCTTTGTTGTGTAATCTTTATTCTGGAGTACTATCTATCCCTTAGAAAATAAATCCTGTTGGCTGTCAACCTTTTGATCACCTGTGATGTAGTACAGACAGACTATACTTATGATCCTTATTGAATCTATTCTCTGTAGTCTTATCACGATGGATTAAGGGTACCATGTGTTGGGCTAGAAGAGTGCTATTTCAGAGGAGCCCATCGTCTTGGTGCTCCAAGCTCCATCCTAAGCAAACCAGTGATTGGGCAGTAATGCAATCAATATTCCTGTGGAAATACTTTCCATTTCTACCACTGCAGTAAAACTGCATAATGCAAATTATATGATTCAACTTCTCTGTTTTCCAGGATTCCGAGTAGACCCCATCATATACCCTAAATCTGATGACTGAAAATATAGAAATGTTTTTAACCCCACTTTAAAATGGGGTCATGCTAATTTTTGAAGTCGTAAAAGTGAACAATTTTCCATGATCGTAGCAGCCAATTTCTGTGCATTAAGTGCATTACCAAAGAATTTTAAGATATAGTGCCTTCCATCAAGAAACTTACAATGGAGAATCATGTTGTGGGCCCTAAAATAGTTTAACTACTGATTTTTTTTTTTCAATTGACTTCCCATAAAGCTGTGTGAGCCCTCTGGAAGCTCATGACAGCATTGTGCACAGAGAAATCCCTTCAACTCCAAAGCCATAGTGAAAAGGGCTGACGATTGAGTTGACATCAATGATGGCATAGTGAGAAGGGCCTGGAAACTACATTTTAGAGCTACATTTCAGGGTAGTTAGTGCCTTAAAGAGGAAACCTACCCAATTTCACACCTGTGTTCTCATTAACATACTTCCAAACATACTCTCCATGCAACTGGAGAGTAGCTCACATTTCAAGGCATCTGACTTGGTTTATTTCTTCTTTCTCTTGTTTTCCATACCACTGTGGAATTCATTTTCACTTTTCACTATCGGTTACCTTTCTCTGCTAACACACTGCATCAGTTTTACTAAATACAGTCTTTATAAAAATCAATAAATAATTTTCTCACAGCAAATGAAATTCATAACGCTTGAAGTAGTTTATCAAAATTATGTAAGTTAGCTACATCACCACATGTTTTGGGCATCTCAGAGATCATCCTGCATAGATATAAAGGTTGACATTTATATATCCTCTTTCTGTAAGTAATATCTCTGGTTAGTAGCATCCCCTGAAAGAATGTCCACGGGCATATGACTAATACTCCATATCAAACCCAGTTGTCTCCCATGTGAAGAGGTGTTTTGCTGTTCCTGTTTCCCTACCACTAACTCTTTTATCTTTAATTCCTATATTTGACCCTGGTGTACATGGCTTCGTTGTCCCTAAAGGTTTAAATGATCACGCATTTATTTGAGAAGTTAATATACATACAGTGACTTTGTCAATTCTTTAAGCTAGAAATGAATATTAGTTATATCATTTCCCCTTGTATTTTCACAGAGAAATAGTCTCTCAAACCTCGGTCTAAATGCCTGACCAGAGTTGGCAAGTCCTGCTAGAAGTTTGGAGCCAATGCTCTGCTGCTCCCCCTCTGGGCCACTCCTGGGGCCCTTCTGGGCTGTGTTCAGTTTGGTACATAGGCAACTGAGAGAACTGAAGATTCAGGAGACAGGCACTGCTATTCCTCCACAAAAGCCATCCCCAAGGAGCATTCTGGGAAGTCCTCTCTGGAACTGTGGTAACAGATCCAATCTTGACCCTCTTGGTTCCAAGAGGTGGGGAAAAAAAAGATGTAGCAAGATAATTCCCCAACTGGAAAGAGTCTTGGAGATAATCAGTTTCATTCTGAATACTCAGTTCTCTCCCATTCTAAGAGCATTCAATTTGACATTCTTGTTTAGAGAAGAGCTTGGGAAATGGAAGTTAATCCATGAAAATACCCACCAGAGAGCGAGGAGGCAAGGCAGAGGAGGATATGATAAAGAGATCTCTTGCTAAAGAGGAAAAGCAACTTATTTTATCATAACCATCTGCTTAATTAAATGCATTTCCTGGGCTGTTGTATTCATAAAAGTCAGTGTGTAGGTGAGGGAATAATTGATTGTTCCGAAATTGGCAAGTACTTCCTAAGGAACATTTTTCTTTATGATGTATTTGGCATTAGTGGTCTACTGGTCCCATTTCCAGCCTTAGACACTGTACCATAAAATTATAGCTTCATCCTGAGGCACCAGCTATTACTTCCGCCAATAATCTCTGGGCTCAGAGAAAATAGCACAGGTACCCACATGCGTAGAAAGTGTATCCCTAATTAAATGCTAAACTTATCAGGAAAGCTATTACTATTGAAATGCACTAAAAATTATTTCATCTGGCCCCCAAGTGGGAAGCGGGGCTAATGCCTTTGCGTGGAGTAGTGCCAAACAAGCTTGGTCCAATGCCACAGTAATAAATGCCAGACTTCCTTCTATCTGTAGCCACTGATGCATGTGATCTGTCCAGGAGTGTTTCTATAAGATCTTCTAATGGAAAGTTATACAGGGGAGAGAACAGCTCGATCCACCATGAAGAATACCACCTCTGCAGAATGCTTTACAGACTTAGTAATTCTATGAAATAATAAATGGGTTTTTACCACTAATCAATGCACTGAGAGTACATTGGATGGAAAATGCACCTGCATCATTATGCTGGGTAGGATGCACAAGGGCCACAAAGCACCACCTTTTCTCTTACCCTGAACAATAGACAATATGATATCTGATCAACCTAAGGAGCAGGTCTATTAAAATATTTTCCTACTGCCAGTTGATAGATCATTGCCATGGAACTATTAGGGGAGCTTCTCTAACACTATAGATCCTGCCATTCATCCTTCACCTATGCATCCAGAGATTCTAATTCTATGGTAAGTGCAGGAATCTGTATATATGGGATTTTTTTTGTTTTGTTATTTGTGGTGTGTGTGTGTGTGTGTGTGTGTGTGTGTGTGTGTGTTAATCCTCACCCAAGGATATTTTTCCATTGAGATTTAGAGAGTGGAAGGGGAGGAGGAGAGACAGAGAGAAAGAAACATCAATGTGAGAGAGAAACACATCGATTGGTTGCTTCCCACATGCATGCCCCCTGATCAGCAAGGCCAGGGATAGAGCATGAAACCAATGTACATGCCCTAAAACCAACTGGAATTGAACCCAGGACCTTCAGTCCTCAGGCCAATGCTCTATCCACTGAGCAAAACCAGCCAGTGTGCCATATATATATATATATATATATATATATATATATATATATATATATATTTGAAGCTCTGGAGAAAATTCTGCTGGTCTCCTGGATCTGAAGACCAACTGTCCATAATCCTCAGGACCTCACCAATTCAGACTCTGATTTCTCAATATGTCATGAGTCTTGCTTTCACCAGGAATTTATTCTTTAAGTCTTAAACCATGCTTTAAGTTTTCTCAGGTCATTTCCTGTGGTAAGTCACAAACCACAGTGACTGCCCCTGCTAATGCCTGTCATCTAATCCACTTTCTCTCTTATGTTAAAACTCCGAGTGCATTATCAACAACGGTACAGACTCAAAATCATCTCTCCTGTGAGATCGCTATACAAATCAGCTCTTAGCCCAAACTATTACTTCTTTTTTGTCTCTACAATTGTGGGGCTTCTGATGTTGACATGTTAGAGTCTGTCTCTTAAAGGACATCCCACCCTAAGGATGTCCTTCAAGGACCTGGCAATTTCTCAACCTCCCATAACTGGCGCTTTGGTGTATGCATAATTCTTGTTCTCGCTCACTCTCCCTCCCTCCCTCCCTCTCCTTTTTTACACTGTTAGCAGAGATGTTGCAGTATCCAATTCTATATGCATTGGCTTTTTCTTCTAAGGTCACACCTTTGCGGAAAGTCCACCAGCTCAAACGAATGGCTTCAATTTCCATTTCAGCATGCAAGTTAAATGTATAGAGACCTCTCATCTAAACACTTCATCTTCACTGAGGACCTGTATTCCATACATTCTATAAGACAGTTCCCAGCATGGCTTGGATTAAATATATCAAGAACAGAATTTATTACCTTCTTCCCATAAAATTCTTTAACCTTTCATATTATTATGCTAGCTATCTCCCAGGTTTAGTCCCTTGGAAACACTATTTTGTTATATATCTAATAGTCATAAATAATCATAAAGAAGAATATAATCATGCAGAAGAGATTTGGGAGGAAGCAGGGAAAGAGTCCCAGGAAAAAGGCATTGTGGTGGCTGCAATTTTTCCTTCAGATTCTTTATGACCTTTATCCCTTTCCTGTGATTCTCCACAACCCCAGAATGATCCCAAGCAGCTTTCTCAGTCCCCACCACCCTGCCTGTAAGTAGAAAGGATTTCAGAAGCACTAGTCTAGCCCTCTGGGACTCAGCTTTGCAACCGGCTTTTTAATCATCATATTCTGCCCTTTCCTCCAGCTGCAATAGTCTAGTGACCCAGTGGTCGGCAAACTCATCAGTCAACAAAACGGCAAACCATGTCTCTCGAGCCGCAGTTTGCCGACCACTGGTCTAGTCAGTCATTTATCAAACACTGTGGCATTTCTGTGCATCCTAAGCTTCCTTCCAGGCACTCAAGAAAAGAACAGTGAACTGCTAGATTTCCGGTTTGCTTTCCAGAAATCAGGTTTGCTTTCCCACCTGGTTTCTGCCTTCCCATCTTGATTTCAGAACTTCAGTTCATCCTAATGAAAGCACATCTCGCCTGTAATCACTCCCCTAGGGCAGTGGTCGGCAAACTGCGGCTCACGAGCCTCCTGCGGCTCTTTAGCCCCTTGAGTTTGGCTCTTCTACAACATACACATGCTGGCAAAACTTCGTGGTTCTTCCACAAAATACCCATGCGCAGAAGTCAGTTTTCAGCTCTCAAAAGAAATTTCAATCGTCATACTGTTGATATTTGGCTCTGTTGACTAATGAGTTTGTTGACTACTGCCCTATGGGGACTGGTACCTCCCTCGGGTAAGAACAGGGATCTGCTATATGCAGTAGCCCTTTGTCCTTGGACGTCTTGGTGTGGCTGTATCCTTGAGTTATACTTTCTTGTCCATCCCACCCAGTGACTTACTTGGCTTCCAATGATTATGGGTTTCCACACAGTTTCCGCTCTGGGTGCTATGTTTCTCTGCCTTGGAGTGGCTCTCCTCCACCTTTGATGGCTTCTACCCCTCATTTTCAACTCCCTGTTCTAGTCGGTGGGAAGATCAAGTTCCAGTCTCGTCCTCTTCCAGTCAGTTTCATCCCACTGTGATGAAACAGGCCTGTGCTCCGACTTAACATCAACTGCTGCTGCTGAGCCCTTGTGATCCCCTTTGCCTTCAACCTCTCACTGCTCCTATCCACCTACACAAAGAAGAGCAAAGAGCAGATGTCATTTTATCCATGCCTTCGATCTTTTTATATCGCATTTGCCTCCCATATTACTGTTTCTCATCATAGACCACAGATACTTTCCTCCTCCCCTCCCCACAACTCTCTCTTCCACTCCCCCCCCACCCATCTACACTCACTCACACACACACACACACACACACACACACACACACACACTTGTCTGCTGAGTAACCTAAAGTCATTTTTCTAAGTGACTGCTCACGATATCAGGAGAATGAGTAATACTCTTTTTACCCTTCTCCACCCCCCAGCATGTACATTTCCATTTCATTACATCGTTTTTTTGTTGTGCTTCTCTTACCAATCTCCTGTCAATAATGTAGAAGATAATGTAATGTGATAGTGATTGTCCATGTAATTCATTTACCTGAGACTTCAGTATTAGATTCTTTTATTTAAAACCTTAACATATACATCTAAGATATTATTTTTTTCATGAATCTTGCCCAAACCACTCACAGTTGATAAAAAGGAAAATGAAATATGTGCTCAGACCTGGACTGATGATAATTAGATTTTTCAGTTCATGCAAATCAGGTCCCTTTACAATGATGCTCTCCTCAGCAGAATTTTCATGTGACTCCCTCCATCTTGCTAGAAGAAACTGATTGTTGCATGCAAAAGGAGGTGCTCAATTTGTTTTATCTAACTTGAACCCACAGGCAAGTTTTCAGGAAGGAGAAGTGTTGCAGAAAATAAATTAAAGTTGCAGCAAAGAATTAAAGGGTCACAGAAATGCCTTTCATGTCTTCAAGCTTTTTGGCAGATCTAGAGTGGAGGCTGAGGGCCAAACACTTTCTCAAAACACGTTACTCAAGGCACACCTGGCTGGATATCCTGCAGGGAGAACAGGCTCTGCCCATCCAGGAGACAGCATTTTCTCTGTGGCTGCTTCCCTGCCCTCCTCTTCACTTTTATTCTTCTACAGCACAAGCTTTATCCCAGAGTTAAACTGATTGTCCTAAAGGTACAAATGGATCATGGCAGTCCATAAGCAAAAAAGGCCCGTTGGCTCTTTCATACAAAATTAGGCCCACACACCTTAGCATTTCTCCTGAATCTAAGCTCTCTTTCTTGATGTACCTTCCATCAACCCTCCTCCATGCATGCTCACCATAAACACAAATGAAATAGAACTTGACAATTCTTTAACATATCATGCCTTATGCCTGACAAAAACTCTACTCTTTCTTTAAGAACCAGCCCAATTATCCCTGACCTTCTAAAGTTCCCCACCCCTCTGTGTTCCCAAACAGGAAGCCCATACTTTTATTTAACATATATGTAGGTAATCTTTGATGTATATGCCCATCACCTTTCTAAGCTATGAGTTCATATTCTTCTTTTTATCTCTGACACCTAATGTAAACCTTGACACACAGTTGGATACTTGGTGAAGGTTTGTGGGGTGGATGGACAAAATAACATGCTGTAGCAATCTGAAGGGTGTCTAGTAAGTTCATTTGGCCCTCCCTAATGAGATCCAAGTCATGAGCTTGAATCACCTACATCCTGCTCATATTGCTCACTGCCATGGCCAAAACTATCTTCATAAGCCTACCATTTTATCTAAAAAATATGTGGGCTGTTTTTTACTGAGAGGTGTAAGAGACCTTGGTGGATTGGCCCAAACTCAAGTGCAGATTGTGATCATGATAATAGCTGAATGATTCATAAGTGACTATTAAGCAAATGCCATGTGCCAGCACTGTGCTGTCAATTGTGGGGAATGAGCACGAACTACCTCATCATTTGCTGGCCCTTGTCAATGTGTAACTGTTGAGCATAAATGGCTTCACCAAAGACTTTACATTATCTGTGCTGCACCAGCACAGCCAAAGGTTCGGCAACCCTGAGGGGGGCTGGCAAAGGAAGAAGAAAAGTCAGACAAAGAGAATAAGCTGTGTCTAGGTGGATCTTCTGTGCCTGGCTGAGACCACAGGAAAAGATCCAGACTGCAAGCTGAGCCTATATTTTGTAGTCAGAGGTAAACAAGGTAATTTACAATGTTCTTGTAAGTTTCACTTGTTTTGGCAACATTTGCTGCAACCCCCACAGCCCATTAGCAACCCAAGAAAGATCTAGGGAGCATCATAAGATCAAGCTTAATTATGCTGAGGGGGCTGGGCCCTCTAAGCTGGAACTTGTTTTTGGCTTTACCAACAGGTCAGTCTGAGGCTTAATTCTATAACCGTTCCCTACAATTTTGGGGGGTCTGAAGATCCAGACTATGTTCATATGGGTTCGGTTCAGATCCACCTCCAATCTCAATCAGCAAGTCTGACTTTAACAGAGATACTTAGTGAAAACTATAAAGAAGATTTTGATTACTCTAGAAACTCTAAGATAGTTAAATAGAAGTATTAAGGACCTATGGATACTACACCAAGATAGCAAGTTAATTTAAAGGGGAAATTCTGTAAGTAAGCTTTTAAGGGTTTTCTGTACTATTTAGTAGAGAAACTAAAAAATTCTTATTTCTACTTAGTAGGATTTATTCAGGATACATAGACCTGTCCTTGAGATGCACTCTTATTTCTCCCTTATTACTCCCTTTTATTAAGTGAACCATATATGGTATTATTCATATATGAAAATTGTCCCTCAACCTGGAATTCAACTAGAGAGCTGGGCTGGCCAACTGCCTGTGGCCCCTCTCCCAGCTGGCCCTGCCCCCGATTATCCCACCACCACAGTCAGGGGTGGGGCTGGCCTGCCAACTGCTCAAGGCCTTTCCCTCCAGCTGGCCCTGCCACTGATCTGCTCCTCCACACCAATCAGGATGACCTGGAATTCGTGAACCAGGCCTCTAATTAATAATAATGGTATAAGTGTAATTCAATTCTATATGATTAAAGTTAACAGAAATTAACTTTAAATCCAATATGGTAGTATCATAATAAATAATTAATGAAGTATCAGTTCATGTTCTAGCAGTCAATTGTGTCTACTGTTATAATTTCTAAGCTTTGATTATATATACAGAAACACAACTCTGACCCATGGATAAGTATCAGATATTACTGCCTTCCTCTTTACCTACTCAACTCTTAATTCCAAAATGAACATTGGAATATTAACATTAATGCATGGTACATATTTTACAGTGGAGCTGAGGAAGCCTTAATGGAAAGATTGTTGGGACCAAGAGACTAAGTTTGCTCAGTTGAAAAATGAGAAGATTAAGTTGCATAACAATAATAACAGCACCTTGCAATTGAAAATGCTTCAAGTGTGAAAAGTGCTGTTATATACATTATCTCATTTGTTTTTCATGTCAATACCATGTGGTTCTCATTTTACATTTGATGAAATTGAAAATTAGCTAAAGTAATTTGACCAAGGTCATGCTGCTAAAAGCTATTATATTTATAAATATTTACAACTATATTCAGAGCTAAAAGCTATAACTCTGTATTGTAAATGCAAATCTAGATCTAATATGCCCCTTCTACCTACAAGATTCTCTGAACAAAAGTGCAGACTTTCTAGAGAATTTATAAATAGCACAAATTCTCCAAACAATACCCTTTCCCTGTGAAAAGATATGTCTGGGTCAAAGGCTAAAATCATGTGAGCTTTTGCTTTTTGAGCACTAACTGTGAACTATGTACAATTTATAACAAAATGAAAAATAAGAAATGTATATTTAAGCATACTTAGAGATTTTCCCCTACAATCAATGTGCATTTAAATGAAGCTTTTAAGAAGCCCTGTAATTAATCCAAGAATTGCTCACCAAGTACTTTCTCACTTTGTTTGGTCTAGTGGTTCAATTTTGTTAAACGATGTCATTATTTGCATCCTGTAAATTTGCTGTGGTTCTATAACTTCTGGTTCTGGGAGAAACTTCCGTCAATAAACAAGAAATATAAAAGGGGAAAAAACGAAAAACATTTTTAATTCAAAGCCAATAACCTCCATTCTGGGCCTGGTTAATTTTGATGTGAAGCTCTAAATTGCTGTTATCAATAAGAAGCTAATTGTCTTCTTGCTGATTTTCTCTTGTGATAATTACCTGTAAAGTGCCTTGTGTCCCTTCTGTTAAGAATATGAGCTCCAAAATGATAATGTTTCATGTTGTTTCAAACCAAGAAGACTACCTGGAAAATATTTACAAATCCAAATAAGTACTGCACTGGGAAGTTAAGCGAGAGTCCACAGTGGATGCAGGATTGTTTGGCAGAGAATGGGAAGCAGCAGAAGGAAGCTGGGGGTATATTGAGGCTCTTGATATTTTGTGGGTAATGATTTTTGATTCATAGTTCATATCCGTTTTAATTTGTACCTGTTTGCAATTACACATTCAGAAAGTATTTCACCATATAGAGCCAACTACTCTGAGCACTTACAGGCTTACTACATGGCTGCAAAGCCAAGTCCTCCTGTAACTACTCCCTTTGAATGAAGAAAATGGGTCTCTTTAATGTCAAAAGTATACTTTTAAATGGAAAAAAAAATTTTGCACGATTGTTGACCATTTTCATCTCAGTGCAAGTAGAGCATCAGATTTCTGATCTAGTGGTTGACAGGGCACATTATGACTCTAGTCAAAGAAGGAAAGAAAAAGAAAAATGCCAAGTTGGAAAACTGCTCAACGTGATGCCCAAAAGACTTGGGTTGGTTTTGATTTATTACTCTTTTTTTAGTGTTTCTGTGGATGTTATACATTCTTTTCACTTCAAAGATGCTGCAGGTAGCGGTTTATACAGCCATCCTTATTACTACAGAAAGGTCATTTGTCTAAAGATGGGCCACTTCATTTATAAAGCATCCATCAGACAATGACGAAAAGCCAGCTAGCTAACAAAAAAAATCATTCATTTTTCTTCTGTTATCAGTAGTAGTTTTTACTTCATTAAAAAGAGAAGGGAAGGTGGCCCATTGTGGCTCATGTGTAGAGCATAGATATATGAACCAGGAGATTACGGTTTGATTCCAGGTCAGGGCACATGCCCAGGTTGCAGGCTCAATCCCCAGTAGGGGGTGTGTACACACACACACACACACACACACACACACACACACACACACACACACTAGAAGCCCAATGCATGAAGATTCGTGCTAGAATGGCTTTCCTTTCCCTGGCTGCCAGCACCACCTTTCCACTCAGGCCCTGGAGCTGCCTCTTTCTGCTCAGGCCCCTGCTTCCCACACTGCCAGAGGCCCTGGGAGACTTGGGGTGGGGCAGAACGCCTGCATCCCACCCCCATCACTGGGTGGCTGAGTATGCAAATTAACCACCATTTCTGATGGGTTAATTTGCATATCACTCCTGGTTGCCTCGTGGTGTAGCAGAGGTATGGTCAATTTACATGCTTTTTAAAGAGAGGATTGAGGGGGAAGAGGAAAGGTTTTCTACAAAGAGTGGTGAATTGGATTTCGGCAGCACCAGAGAAGAAAACCACTGGGAAAGCAAAGTGAATACCTGGTGTGACTTTAGAGTTAGAGGTGAATTTTAGCCCTGACACTGGCATCTGCTAGCTTTGAAGCAATGGCTAATTTCAGTGCATCTGGCTTGCTCATCTGCATAATGAGAAGTGAGCAGGGAGCTTTCTATAACTGAGGATGCAGAGACTGTGTGCTGCAGGTTGGACAATGGAGTGTTTTGGGAAGGCAAGGGCTGAATTTGACTGGAAAATGACTAATGCTATTTTCATGGCAAACTTGGGAATGGGTGATTAGTAGAATGGTGCCAATCCTTGGTATTTGTAAGTGTTTTAGCACAAGGGATTATTTATGAAATGAACAGAAGCTTACAAAGAATGCCCTTTGAGGGAAACGGTATCGACAGATGATTCCTGAACTTTTTTTAAGAAAAACTAGCCAAAAGGGATTAGCAAGGACTGAGGAGAGAATGAGATGCAAATATTCCTAGGGAACAATTCAGATTAGAACTTCAAGAAAGTCTTATAGAAAAGGAAGATGCTGGAGACTAGGAGTCTGGAGTGGAGCCCAAGCATAGAAAGAGGGGAAATAAACATTTGCCTTATAGGAGAGGAAAAACTCCTTCTTCCCTTCCAGGTTCTTTGGCTGGCCTAATAGCTAAATTGACTGAAGAGAGGTTAACTGGAGAAACACAAATTTAATTTTGTGCCTACCGTAGCCTACAAAGACAGTCAGGCATGCTGTTCTAAGCTCAGGAGAGGGGACAGGGGTCTGGGGCTTCAAAGGTGGGGAAGACAGTTCATAGGAAAATGGAGAACAAATGCCGCAGCTAAGTCTTTCTGATATAAAAAGTTATGTCTGGCAATAGCACTCTCTCTTATCAAAGTTCTTTTAGGCAGTGAAGGGACTGGTAAAAAGCTCTTGTTGAACCTTGATAATTTTCAGCTTAAAATAATGCTGAAAATATGCCCACGTGGCACATTTGGGGGCAGCCTGTCCTGAAACCCATCAGCATCTAACAGAGCAAATCCCAAGCCACTCACTCATCTATAGGGAAGCACCACACGTTTATAATTTTTTGGCTTGTTTTATTTATTCCCCCTTCCCATGATATATAGATCAGCCTAGTTAGATAAGAACAGTAGAGAGAAAAATGGCCCACAAACCATTCAAAAGATATACATATATATATTTACATATATATATATAAACATATATATATTTAATTAAATTATTGTAAAGACATTTCATTGAACATCTTTTTGCCATTTTAAATGGGAGGTTTAAAAAATGTCTTACATCATGAGAAATGTTCAAAACATAACTAAGTGAAAAATTATGACACCAAAATTGTATTTATATACATGATACACATATAATAGGGCCCAAATTGTGGAATTGTGTATTTTAAAGGCTAAAACAAATATTTTCAATGTTAAATGATGATCTCTAGTGGCAAGCTTATAGATGATTTTTTTCTTTTTCTTTGTCATATTTTCAACAATGAACAAGTATTACTAACAATGAACAAGTATTAATAATTAGGAAAAACAATTCAAGAAAAATAAATTATCTGAAAGCAATTCATATTAGTTTAATTGTATTTAGTGGAAAAGAGCCTATGAAATACAAACTTTCTAATGCAAGCTATTGTTCATTCTGCTAACTTATGTGTTTCACATGAAAAAGGGCAGATACCAAGTTTTGGCCCTGGAGGGTGTGGCTTAATTGGTGCACATTGTCCTGTGCAATAAAAGGTTTCTGGTTCAATTCCCAGTTCTGTATTACTGATTTTTACTGAAATCCTTTCTTCTTAATCTCTCTTCTCCGTGCTCTCAGTAATAATAATTAAGGTAACTATTGAGTGCTTTCATGTGCCAGGTCTTGCTCTGTTTTCCCTTATAATCCCCTCAACAACCTTAGGATGCAGATGTAATTATTCCATTTTACAGATGAGGAATCTATGGCATAGATTAAGCCACTGGCATGAATTGCCAACGGGTCAACCTCAAAAGAGTCCCAGTTGTTAACTTGACACATTATTGCTCTTAGACTAGCTAATAGTCGCTGAGTGCTTAATATGTGCTAGGCTCTGTGTTGAGCATCTTATATGTATTAGCACACTTACTATTTGCAGCAGTCAAATAAGCACCATTATTGTAACCACTTTGCCAAACAGAAGCTTATGCCTTAGAAAGAATAAGTAACTTACACAGGGGCAGACAGTAAATGGCAGGGCAGGAATTCTGCAACCTGAGTTCCTGTCCTAAAGAAGCATTTCAGGAGGTCATGTAACTCCACCACAATTGTGGAACCACTGAGAGCCACGGTCTTGGTCACAGATACCCGATTGTTCTTAAGAATTGTATTATTTGTAGAAATAAATTAACATTGGAATCACTTAAAAGATTTCCTGGAGAGCTTCTTACCATGACACCTTCAAGATAAACAAACCTGAGCCCAACTGGCCTTTCTAACTCTATACCCTACTGGGTAAGTCTCCAAGAAATATTATTTATTATTCTTCAACCATTGGACTCCATTGTGAAATGCAAAACTAAAACCCAAGCATATAGAATCTATGGTATGAAGACATAAGGATTGATTACTTCATTTAATGTAAAATAGCTATTCGATATTAGACATGGAGTAGAAATGTGAAATATATAAAAGTCATCATCAATTCACTAGTTACTGATTTCTTTTAGCTATGTTCAAGAAAGTATCTGGCAGCTTGTCTTTTAGAATATTTTATATGGATGCATGCAGAGATATTGATTGGCCATTGACTTGTGGCTAGGGAGAGAGGGAGGGAGAAAAGGAAAACAGAAATAATATCAATTTTAATAAAAATAAGAAGAAAGCTGGCTTTATTTCTTGGTGTTCTATTTTTAAACTGGCCTCTTTGGGGGCATATTCTAGCTGCTGTCCTGTAACATTTGAGGAGTGAAATCTTTCCATTGTTTTCCAGAGAAACTCTTCATTTTGAACAATGAGTCTTGACAGAGTTGTTAAAATCAAAGGTAGAAATAATCTTTGGAGAGAGTCTAGTGGCAACCCAAAAGTATTTAAAATGTTCAAGGTGAAGCACACATTTGAAAAGAATGGAAAAAGCAACATTTTCTTTGAAAATCAGCAGTACCAATTTCACTTCATTCCAAATTCTTAAAAAGGGTATAGTGGCAAATGGAGGATTCATCTGAAGTTCCTAAGACTGAACCAGACTGTTTATGTGTTCATTTTATAGAAAAGAGGCTCAAGGCCACAGAATACTCTTAACATTATCCCTAGCTTTGAGGAATTTGTTAAAACAACTTTTACTGGAGAATTTGGACTTGAGAGATTTTTACACTCCCTTTAAGGATACACTGATAATCACAGATTTTAGATAAATATGTAGTCCTAACAAATTAAGGAATCAGTTTGAAGATGATGAGAATCCTCCATCGTTTTGCTAAAAAGTGCCTCAATTGTGGAATTGGCACAATACTAGTATTATTAAACAATTTTTTTTCAAAAATCTAGACCAAGATCTATATTGGTGTATTTCATCATGGTGCCCAATGCTTTATTTTTTACTAAGTTAACCAACTGTCTCAGCATGCACAGTTAGGTAACAAGACCCAGGATTATTACTTTTCCCTCCTTATAACTGAAGTTTATTGACAGCAGAAGAGTGAGGCAGCAGTTAAGAATAAATTTTATAAATCATAACATTACGGTCGCTTTTTAATATATCCATATCATTTTATCTTAATAAACTTTATTCATGTGATTTTCACATTACGCATAAGGGTGGTATCAGAATTTCCAGCATATGATTTATTGGAACAATAATTCTAAGATCTGCACCGTGTCTCTTTTAAATAGCATGTCTTCTAGGGCAAGAAGGTTAAGTCATAGGTTTTTCTTTTGAGACTAAAGCAGGCCATTGATTGCTAAAAGTGGGGGAGACCAAAAAAAGAATTACATGTGTATGTATTTTGCAGTGGGGGAAAAAAAAATGAAGTAATTACCATTCAGTTTCCAAAGTAAACAGAGGAGATAAAATAGGGCAAGGTTTGATGGGAACCCCACCACCACTCCAGGGCTCTGTGAAAATCCCCTGCCTTCCCTGGAGAACAGAAGGATTTAAGCCGTTCCCCACTCTCGCCCTGCTTGAAGCAATGATTTCAATTGCCGCTTGATAACGCCAAGAGATCAGTGCACAGATGACAAGGCCTCCTGGAGAATTACTTTGCTTTAGCTCCTTTAGCAACTCCCTCTCTTTGGAGCTTATTTAAATGACGGAATAGCACCATCCAGGCCTGTCAGGCTCTGCTTCCTAGCAGGAGCTCCAGGAAAAGTATGACCCCAGGCCCCTCTGTGTGTCTAGCTGATGTGGTGAGAGGGAGGGAACCTGGCAGAGCTGGAATAGGAAAGCTGAACAGTAATTGCGCCCCCCTTGCTTCGTTGAGTTTAAGGCTCTACACCGGATACCCCATTATATGGGACGCGATCCAAGCTGCATGATGAGAGTGAATTTGAAGATCTGGCCTGTCACACCATCAGACATTTCCTGACCCCACCTCCACCATCTGCCTACGGCCCCTTTGGTTACTGGGTGAACAGGCAAGTAAGGACTATGAAGTAAACCACTCCTTTCCAATGAATAATAACTGTTTCTGACATTTTATACTTAGAGTCCTTTGCAAAATTATTTTGCATGCATTACATCATATGATCTTTGAAACCATGCATGTTTTATTTTTCACACTGGATGAATGACAACACCCATTATTTGATCATCACAACACTGTGAACATCCAGATCACTGTGAAATGAGTTTGAGTCTCCCCATTTACTAGACAGTAGCATCGATGTTTAGAAATTGCCAGAACTGGCCAAAACACCTCAACTGGGCAGTGGCACAGCCAAGTTAGGAACTCCAGTCATCTGAGCCCCAGTTTGTCACCGCTGACATTTTAACAAAGGGAACGACAGATTCAAGTCATGATTCATTTCCTTTTTCATGACCATCCAGCACAGAACCTAGAACAAACTCCCGGGTGAATCCATGCCCAGAGTCTCTCCCCAATCATCTAAAAATGGTGTGAAATAGTGTTAGAAGTAATAAGAAAGGCAGCCCTGTCTTATTCTATTTGGAATGTTAATTGGAGAGGGGAGTTGATTTGGGTCACTATAGAAACTGATCAGAATATATGCAAGGCTTTTTCGCTGACTGCCCCTTTATTTCCCTAACTCCAAACCACCAAGCGACTCACCAGATCAGTTTGTGAAGAGAATAAGAGGTTTCAAATGGTCCAGGAATTTAAACCAAGTGATGCAAAGCAACCCATAGCAAGCATATCTTTCCTTGGAGGTGGTAACAGATCAGTGCCAACCAAGGTGCTAGATAATGCCTTCAGTGGAGAGAGCAGTTGATACAAGGGCATCAGGCATAACCTATGATTATAGTCCTTTCCTTTCCTTTTAAAATAAATTCTGTGAGGGAAATGCTGCTTCTGACATTGTCGTAAGATTCTGTACTTTGGGGAAAAGAAACCAGCCAAGAAAACCAGGCCTGAGGTAACAGCCCTCAGAAGTGCTTAGGATGTCAAAGCATATCCGTGGCCCTCAACCCTGGAGGGGCAGGGAGCATTGTGAGGGAACCTGAGGGTAGAGCTGTCAGACACAGCAATGGTACTTAGCTTTGATGTCCTTGTTTTTCTACTGTTTCCTGGCATGCGCCACCACAATTTCTGTCTGACAAGACCAGCAAAATTTGAAATTCCTTATTGAAAACCATAAATAGTTTCACAATCTTTTCTTACCCAAAGAGACTGCCTTTAAAAAAAAAAAACTAGGATTTATCCTGAAGCTTGTTTTTTTTTTTTTAAAGTACTAGCTTTATTAAGCTACTAGAGGCTTGGTGCACGAAATTTGTGCATGGGCAGGGTTCCTAGCAGTGGTAGCTCGAGATACGAGTGCCCTAACATACAAGATTTTTGAGATACAAGCCATAGAGCAAGCGATTTTTGCTTTGAAATGTAAGCAACATTTGAGATAGGAATAATTGCGCAGATCGGCCAGCTGCACACAACCCACCAGTTTACCACGACTCGAGCATCTCATAGTTTCCCACGCCTCAAGGTTACAGAACAAATTAAACTCGTATCTCAAGGTACCACTGCTAGCTCTGGCCAGAGATCAGGGCCAATCAGGGTCTTCCAGCTGCTGCCTATGGCCTTCCTTCATTCTGAGCCCCCCCCCACACCCACAGCCCCCTGCATTCCGCGCCACCCCCTGGTGGTCAACACATGTCATAGTGAGTGGTCGAACTTCCGGTCATTAGAACTCCCCGAGGGGACAATTTGCATATTGGGCTTTTATTATGTAGCCTAATTAACTGATGGAATGAGCGGTTGCTATGATGTGCACTGACCACTAGGGGACAGACGCTAAACACAGGAGCTGCCCCCAGCCTGCAGACTCCAGGCCAGCCAAGGTGGGTGCTGGAGGCCCCCCCACCCCCATCACCCCACTGGTCACCCCACAGATCAGCCCTGATTGCCGGCCAGGCCTACAGACCCTACCCATGCACAAATTTCATGCATCAGTCTCTAGTATAGGATAAATTGACATACCATAGAATTCATCTGAAAGTATGCAACCCAGTGGGTTTTAGTGTATTCTCAGAATTATGCAATCATATAGTCAACTTTAGGATATTTTTATCACCCCAAAATAAAATCCCATTTCCCATTAGCAGTCAACCCTCTTAATTCCCCACCCTCAGCCCTAGGCAACCATTGAACTACTTTCTATCTATGGATTTGCCAATTCTGGGCTTTTAATATAAATGGAATCAGACAATATGTGAAATTTTGTGTCTGGCTTCTTTAACTTAGCATTCTGTTTTCAAGGTTCATCCATGTTATAGTGTGGGGGAGGGGAATAATTTCCCTCTACCTTTCAGAGTTCTTAGCTAGGACAATGTAATAAAAGTTGAATTAACAAGACAAAAACAAATTAATGTGTATAGTTCATGTCCACATGGGAGATGCTTGGAAAAAAAATGCGTCATTCTCTGAAGTGACTTAAACATCTTAACAGGAAAGAGGGATGGGGTATGTAGCCTCTTAGGAAGAGTAAGTGGTTTTGGGAAAAGATGAAGGGGTCCAGAGAAAAATAGATGAGAGATCTGACAGTTTATGACAAACTGGATCTAATATGGGCTTCTAGTCTCCTCTCCTGTGATAGGAGTGAAATCTTCCCTGGCTGATGGAACTCCTGAGGGGATTTTATGACAATGGAGTTCCTTTTGGAGGTTCTCTCTTTAGGCAGGTAAGGGGAAGTTCAGAGAAAGCCTCTTCTTGCATCTGCTGTTTTTCAAGTGCCGATAGCTCAAAATAATCAATATATTGACATGACATAGTTTGGGGTAGGATATTATACTGTCCTTCAGTAACATGTACCATTCCTCTTTATTGTTGAATAATATTCTATCGTATGGGTATATCACATTTTGTTGATCTCTTCATCAGTTGATGGACATTTAGGTTGTTTCCCCTTTGGGCTATGAACATTCATGTACAAGAGTTTGTGCGAACATAGTTTTTAAATCTCTTGGAATTGCTGGGTAATTATACGGTAACTCTATTTTTCAACTTTTGGGGAACTGCTATACTTTCCCAAAGCTATTGTACTATTTTACATTCCCACCAGCAATTCTTCCACATTCTCTACATCACTTGCTACTATCTGTCTTTTTTACTCTAGTTATCCTAATGGATGTGGATTGATATCTCATTGTGGATTTGACTTGCATTTCCCTGATGACTAATGATGTTAAGCATCCCTTCCTGTCCTTGTTGGCCATTTGTTTATCTTCCTTGGAAAAGCACCTGTTCAGATTCTTTGCCAATGTTTCAGTTGATTTATTTGTCTTTGAGTCATAGGAGTTTATCTTGAAACTTTTAACATCAGGTGTACTGGGGATGATATGTCAAACTTGCCTTACCTAATGACATCATTCCGTGGTCAGAGAAGTTACCAGATCTTCTTCCTTTGGATGCGGTCAGCCCTGAGTCACTTCTCTCTTAAGTCTGAGTGTGGTGGAAAAGTTTCCAGTTCCCTGGACATGGCCTTTCACTGACATGGCCCAGAGGCTCTCTGAGAAGGGGAGGGGATGCAGCATTGCTGTCTTCTGTGGCCATTGAAAGCCTTAGTGTTTTCAGTCTCCAAATAGAGCGTCTCTTGTGTGAAATCCTCTCACCAGAGTTCCTATCACTTTGTTATGAGGGAAATCACTCTGTATGAATGTGAAGTCTGTTGCCTGAACGCTAAAGGTGTTTTTTCACCTGTTGTCTGCAGAGACCAACGATTCCTAAGGGGAGAAAACAACTTTAAGTACTCTATGTAATCCAGAGAAGAACATCGGTGAAGGACAAACTGTTTCTCCCATGTTTCAGCCTAGATTGCTAATTTAGTTTTGATGTCCTCACATTCTATCTGTTCTTTATTTAATACATTCTTTTAAACATCAGGCCATATATCCTGGCTTTCTGTTCACCAGTCTCCTGGCTGCATATTACAATCACCAGAAAAACTTCTAAAAACTACACTGAAGTGGCCAGATTTTGATGATCTCTGAACGCATAATAATCTGGCCACTCAGTCCATATATTTATATTAGAGGCCCGGTGCATGAATTCATACATGGGTGGGGTTCAGCCAGCCTGGCCAGGGGAAGGGGAAATGGGTGATTGGCTGGCCTGTTTGCTGGTCGAACTCCTGGTTGAGGGGACAATTTGCATATTAGCCTTTTATTATATAGGATATACATTGAGTGGCCAGATTATTATGCTTTCAGAGATCATAATAATCTGGCCACTCAGTATATATTCAAGGTAAGGCCCCATATCCAAAAAGTTTGATTTCACTGATCCGGCATTTACAGATTTCAAAGTTCCATGCATGATTCTAATATGCAGACAGTTCCAAAACCTAAGCCCAGCTCTTACCAGCCTCTTAATTCATTATCTCACTTAAGAACCCACTGCCCTCCCCAGGTCAGCACCTCTCAAACTTTAACAGGCTCAGGCATCAACTGGGAATCTTGTTAAAATGCAGCTCTGATTTGGTGGGTGTGGGGTGGGCCCTGAGATTCTGGAATTCTAACAAGCCACCTGCTCAAAGCCTCAGAGTTGGTGAGCCTAACAGGACCTTTATCTCTTCAAGAATTTAACTCCTTAAGACAGCCATCATGGAATCTAGTATGTGCTATACTCCTTTTAAAAATAGGATTGAAAATCTATCGTGATCCATTCGGGCAGCCTTTGTGAACATAAAGGTAGAACAATAAACCTCCATGTTAATTTAAAGTAATAATCCAGTTCCTTTAAAGTGGTCATAGAAATACTGCACAGCTGAATGAATAAGTGACCTTGTGGGTCACGTAATTGAAATCTATTGCTCTTTGGAGCCAGCCACAGGAGTCTCACTCTGTAATCTTGGAAATCACTTAATATCTGAGTCACTGTTTCCTCCATCAATTTTAAGTAGTAGAAGGTATTTCTCCGGGTGTTAGGAAGGCAGATGAAATCAGAAGTGCAAAGCGCCCATCAGTCCATGGACCTCTGAGTATGCCTAACGAGAGGCTGAATCTTAAAAATAAAGTAAAATAAAATATAAAAAGAGCCATTGTAATATCTAAATATACAAATTTTCACTAAAATGTTCTGCATGAAGATTTAGAAAGATTCTCTTCTGCTTAGTCCTCCAACTCGTCTCTTTCTCACTTCTGCCAACATTAAGGTCAATCTTGGGGAAAAGAAAGCACCAACGGACAAATTGAAGCTGAAATTGAAAAAAATAAAATAAAAGATTGCTACAACTTTGGCTTCATGAGAAACTGCAACATATTTTGAAGAGATTTTTCTTTGTTACTTCCCACAAATAAAGCCACCTTTTCCTTCTCACTACCTACCTGAGTCACCACTCAATGGAAGAATACCTAGATAGGATGTTTTACGGTGCTCAGGTGCTTTGAGACCTATCAGGTAAAAGAGAGGCTGAGAAGTAAAGTTACTATCATCAAAGGAAAGGCACTGCAAAAATAAAAATAAATGTCCCGTATGTTTCCACTAAGCAAATTGATCTTTCTTAACCAAATTATTTTCTATTCCTGAATGGAACCAAAATATATTTTCATAAAAATTCTGGTCACAGTGAGAAAGTATTTAATGTATTGTAACTGATTTGCTAGTTTCCAGGAAACAATTTTATACTACCCACTGTTCAACTTCAGAGATATATTTTTAACAAAAGATCGAGAAGTTTTTCTCCCCTTCATCATAGTAATTAGGAAAAAAATATTCTATTTGTTTCTTACCAGTATGCAAAAGTTGTCTGTGGATGAAGCACTGTCTTCCTCACTGTTCTAGTCTTGTTTAGATTAATCTTTCTGTTTAAAATAATAGCAAAAGCTATCTGACTGCTTCCCATTGGTTAACAGAACAAAAGAAATGATAAGGTGAATCTGTATTCTCAGGAAGGGTTCCTGTGACAGGGCAGAAGCCCTGTGAATATGGGATTGGTGTGGCAGTGTGGGCACTTTAAGGTCCCTGCAGCCCTCGGGGTGCTAATCCTACTCAGAACTGTGAGGAACAAATGGGTGGAACAGAGGTGTAACTGGAGTCTTCATTCAGTCAGCCCCATCTCAGCTAACTTCCCCTGGGATGGAAAAAGACATGGCATTGTGCATTAGGCTTGGAAAGTGAGCAAAAGACATCCCTGCAAAAATTATGTGACTTTATTTGACCTTTGCTATCTTTGCTGAGGGAAGAAATAGTTCTGTTCTGAAGCCAAAGGTGGACATTACCTATCCCTTTTGATGTTTGCCTGTCTCAATCCAGCGGGCTAATTCATAAGGACTCGCTTCATCCTGCCTCTTTAAATTGATTGGCATGTCCTTTAATAATCACTTCAATTAATCGCTTTACTGTGCAAGTAGAAAAAAAAATCAATATAAAATGCAATGGTTCCTCCTGCCAGGGGCCCTATTGATTGTGTAACTAATGATTTTGAAATGATATGCCATTATGCAAATCCCATCTGTTTTAGGAACCTTTGCCAGGCAGCCACAGAGGAACTGTGTTCTTTTGCTTCATCTTTGATTTTCCAGTGTCACAGTTATCAAATACTGAAATGATTTTTAAAGATGGTGACCCTAGGAAAGAGTAATACTGCAATGATAAATTTTAAATGCTTCTTTTATTATATAAATTGTGTGGGTCCCTATCTCTCTCACACTCATCAGCTACTCAGTTTATCCAAAACTAAACCATGTCCATGCCATGAAGTCTGTGTGTCTGTATAAATAAATGCGTTGTTTTAAAAACTGCAGTCAGAAATGTTTTTGGCCAATGTTACTGAAAAAATATATATATTTTCAAAGACAAGTGTTTAGGAGAATTAACATTAATTTTCAGAGGCATCAAGGCTTATCAGAAATTGAGTTTGCATAATATTAGCATTTGCCCCACCTGCCTGTCAGTTACAACCAGAAGACCACAAGGCAAGAAGCACTGAAGGATGGGTTACAGGAAGAATTCTTAACAAAATGCCTTGGTATGTCAGTGGGTTGGAAAGTAGTCAATGGTGTCATCTGTGAAAGTTGACACTCACCTTTGGGAGGGATGAGAATAACTATAACATCATAATTCCTCACCCCTCACTTCTCAAGACAGCTGTGGGAAGGCTTCAGCATGAGCAACTTCCCTTGTGATCTTGGTGGGGAATCTGATTAACCTGAGGAAGAGTTTAATTCTAGGACATCGGGTGGGGTAAAATGAAAGACTTCATATTTTCTTTTGTGGTGCTTTTATACATTCACTATTTCCATAAAATCTGATGGTGAAAATATTATGTTTGGAAATACAGTAAAGCACAAAGAAGACAAAAATATAATCCATAAGCCTAACACTCAGAGATAAGCTCTGTTAATATTTTGATGTGATTTATTGATTTGTTCTAAAGGAGTGGTTTCCATAGCACAGCCCAGATGTTTCTAAAGTTAAAGCATGGACTAAATAAATATATTTTTCTTTTCTTATGATTGTGGTCTGTGTTCTTCTGCTTTTTCTGTTCATGATGAAGATAAACTGGCTAGTCCTGAGTGCGCTGTTTTGCCTGAAATAATTCCGTGGCCCTGGCCAGCGGAGCTGTGCCCTGGGTGCCCCTCTCCAGTCTTTTAGAACTGTCCCATGCTCATTCTTGAAGGAAAAATTCACAGTTCAGAAGTTTCTCAGTTGCTGTTTGACTGAAAGTGCGGCTCGTTAACCTGCTTTCCTCTTTTTTATGTGCCTTCTCTTCTCTTTCCTCTTGCCCCTGTTCGTCAATTTCTATTCTTCTCTGTTTCAGCAAAACAATATCAGTCAAGGTAATTGATGATGAGGAGTATGAGAAAAACAAGACCTTCTTCCTTGAGATTGGAGAGCCCCGCCTGGTGGAGATGAGTGAGAAGAAAGGTGGGGGAGCTGCTTCAGGGCTGAGCCCAACAGCTTCTGCTGGCCAGTGCCACCCTGGATGCCTGCACTCTTCAGAACGTGACTTTCAACACATATCCCTCCCCCTATGTAACAGGGCACAGATCTCAGCCTGGGGCCAGCTCGGGCCTGCCTGGAGCTCCACTGGCCAGTTTCGGCCACTCTGCCTGTTATAAGTCTGAGCTGTTAATTTTCAATGCAGTCAATCAAGCTTCCATTTCTGGGAGAGTTGAAGCAGATGCTTGCTATGCCAAAATGAAGCCAACTTTCTGATTTCTCTTCCTAATTCGGGATACCTCCTGACTGCTAATTGGAGCAGGAAGAATTTGAAAACGTGACAAATTAACAAAGAAAACAAAGGGGGCCAGCTGAGAGCACCCAAGATGCCCTTTTACATATTTCAGGAGGTCCATGTGTTGCCATTTCTCCCTCCATAACATCACAGTAACATTCGGCTTGGTGAACACCTAGCATGAGCGTGTGACTCCAACCATTTGTTTTGCCTTTGTCTTGTGTTCCCACAGGAAGATCATTACCATTAGAATATTTGACCGTGAGGAATATGAGAAAGAGTGCAGTTTCTCCCTTGTGCTTGAGGAACCAATATGGATAAGAAGAGGAATGAAAGGTGTGAGAGTATACAAAGACGTACCAGCGAGAAATTGTACTCTTCTCTCTCCGTGTCTCCCTACTCTCACACTTAACTCTCTCCTCTTCCTCGGCTTCCACGTACTATACTTTGTTTCCTCTGAAGCTCTAGCAGTTTCATTCCCCTTCCCTAACAAGTGCACCAAGCTCTGCCCCATTTTCTTCAGGGAATGCCAACTAACCTTGACCAAAACCAGATTTAATCAATGCTGGAAGAGATTTCTGGCACTCAGAAGTGATTATATAAATTATAAAAGAATGATTCATGTGTTTAGTTTTTCACTGTTCAGGGGTCATTCTCAAATATGGTTCCAACCATTAAATCTCTCCTAAAATGTTAGTGATAAAGACTACTTAATACCTGTTAGCCGTGGTAAATGTGTCTAATGGCAACAACTGGGAAATTTCAAAAGAATTAGATAAGTAGGTTTCTTCAGAGGACCAGGTTTCAAAAAATATTTAATAAGAACAAACTATCTTAAAGAGTAGTGGCATCAATATTCTAGTGCTCATTTGGGCATGCTATTTTTATATGCTCAAATATGACATTTAAAAGGGACCATATGTACAAAACCATAGTCATAAATTTTCTTTAAGTAGGAAGGATATGGTCTTTTAGTAAGAATTTAGGCCTTACTTAAGGCCTATCCAGTCTTTTGCTCCAGACTCTTTCTTTCTTCATAGAATTGAAAATTTTTAACATGTATAGTAAAGGGAAAAGAGTAAGCAGCCATATCCTCAAAACAATTTTTTTGGTTAATTTGTACTTATACATGTAGAAAATATTTGAATAAACAAGACAATTTCTTTGTCCTCTCGACTTTATATCTATTTTATGTAACCAATATTTGATAAGAAAGGACAAGAATTTTATATCAGCTTTAAAGAAAATTTTTTATTCTGAATTATTGAGGACTTCTATAATTATCCTCTAATAATGGCCATTTAAAAAGGAGTCCTATTCATTTAATTATATGTATAAATTGAGCATGCTACATATTAATTGGCATAGAAACAATTGGTTAGATGGACCACTTTGCAAGAAATTTATACTTTTACATGTAAAAAATGAAATATATAGGACTAATTTTTATATAGACCCAACATTTGGGGTAATTTAATCCCACATTTGTAAGAACTCAGTGCCCTCAGAGTCCTTCAGGGGAAAAAAAAAGTTTATGTTTCTGACTTAATCACATTCAAAATGGTAACAGAAGCCTTTGGAATATGGAAATAAAAATCTCTGGGGAGCCATTTTAACTCAGCCTATTTAATATGTTCCATGGACAGTAGGCAGAAGGAAAAGACACTTTTGAAAATTGTGCTGATTTCTTACAAAGATGGGATCAAAAATGCCTCATTACCATATAGGAAGAAGCACTTACTTCTCAATGAATTCCTCTCTAAAGGGAGTGCATCTTAGATACAGTACTTTCAATTGTCATTTCAATAAAATATGCCCTCATGTAAAAGCAAATTAAAATTCCTTAATAGCACTCTCCAGTTTTGCACCCACCAAGTAGATTATTACCATAAATAACATCACTGACTTGTTTTAGAAACTATCTTCTAATGCCACTACCATTAGAAGGAAAACAGAGCCTGAAAAACTAATGGTAACATTCCCATCTACTACTCCGGAAGTCGTTTATTTGATATGTTCAGCCAGGTAGCTTCCACCAAAAAGAAGTGCTTCAGTATAATCTGGGTTTAAAACACATAACCTGAAAGACAAATTATATATGCTCCCCCTACACACGCACACACACACACACACCGTCATATCTGTCAGTTTTCCCATAGAATTAGGTGTCCACGGAAGCATTCCGGCTTGTCCAGTTACAATGTGCAGAAGTCATAGATAAGGACAGAAAAATAAGCACTATCCCCTGGGATTTGAGTTTTGAGGACTTAAAAAAACATAAGCATTCATTGATGGCCAAAATATCATGCAAATAGAACCTACAGAGAGAGAACTTGATCTTGAGCCAAAGTGTCCTTCCAAACAGAGTGGCCAAAATGAAATTTCTCAAGATGTTTTATCTGTTTTCATTGAATGAGAGGCATAATGCCTGAGATCCTGGATGATTTAAGACTTCAATATGTTGAATTAACTGACTCTCAGGCAATATTTCAGGAAAAGACTCACTCAAATAAAGTTTAGGATTAACTTCATAAAATGTTTCTACTGTAATTGGTAAACTAGACATATACACTTTGTCTAAGCATAGATAGTAGAAATGTTTGACTACGTGTAAAGTAATAATATATAGGATGAAAAATATATACATATATATTAGTCAGTCATACACATTTGCAGAAATTCATGCTGGGAATATCTAGAAATAGTCCCAATGCTACATTTCTTTGGGATGCACCAATTTTTTTATCAGTGGCTTCCTACCACTGTCATCAGATCTGCCTGGATTTCTTTCTGCTGATATTCCTCTTGCTTTCATTATTCATCTGGTCTCTTATTCTGTGTTTGTCTTTGTCTGTTTCCTTCACAGCCCTGTTATTGAATGAGCTTGGTAAGCATTTCATTTCTTGCATTTCCTTTCCATTTTTGGAGGTTAATTTCCATTTCTGTCAGGTGATACAATAGCTTTCTGACTTGTATTTCTGTTGATTTACTAGCAAGATTGTTGTTTAGACCCATTTGCCTCATTTTTGTTAAGATCGGATTTATATTCCAGTTTTAGTTTAACCTTTTGAAAAATCAGTGATTTCCTAGGCATGCACAGAATTAAATGTGTGCACTAAATCCTATAATCTTAAAACAATGATTAGTGATTGAGTCATAAACAAATGTTTTTATGTTTTTCTTAATTGTAGATATAATTTGGCCAGTTTGTATCCCTTGGATGAGTTGTCAAACAGTCTGATATCACTGATATTTGTTATTTAGAGTGTGACTTAAATAAATTGTAACATTTATTTCTTTTTTCTTTTTTAGGTGGCTTCACAATAACAGGTATGAATTTTTAAAGTCTAATGACATCAAATTTTACTTTTTACTATCTGTTTTCACCATATATTATATGCATTTTTTTAAAAATCATTTGTCATTTTTACTTTCTTTTAATGAAGGAAAATGCCTGTATGGTAAGATAATTTTTAATGTTTCTCATTTTCCTCAAATACCCTTAAAAAACAAACCAAAACCTCATCTTACGTAACCTGTATATTAACACTTAGCTGTAGCACATGCTGTGTTCTTGCTGATTTTAGACATTCAACATTTTACACACTAACAACATGTGTGTTGTATTCATTTACATGCAAATTTAAAACATCCTGTAATTGTTCACATTTTGACACTGGTCAGTTTACAAATGTTCACATAGCCCTGGCAATGTGCAATGTTCCCCGCTAGATGTTCCAAAATGTACCAGAGTAACTAAGACAAGGAAACATAGGAGTTGACTTCTAAGACTTCTCCATAGCCCAAGCTCAGGATACCAGTAGTAACTAACACTATTGGGAGAAGACCCATCCCATATCCTACCACACCAATATGGACAAACCCTTCTTTGGGGACTTAAGTTTTAGCATTATTAACACTTATAAATTAATGAATAATAGTTCTACCACTTAAAGTGCATTATAAGTGCTCTACAAAAACTGAAAATGCCAGCCAAAAAGTATAAAACCCTTAAATTCAGAATGGTACCAGCCTGTGTGGACCACATTGATTAGCATGACTCTAAAGCTATTTGCTTATATATGGAAGGAAGGTATTTCCTTATAGCATTGTCTCTTTTGATCCTTAATATTTCCTCACCCCTTCAAAATCATCTATGAAAATTTAGAGGGAGATAAATTTAGAGAGAGATACTGTGTAGATATTAGTATTCTAATTATTTTTCCTGAAATCAGATAGCTGAACAAATAAAAAATTTAAGGATATATTCAACAATATTTTAATGTTGAAATGCTGATGTGGGAATCAGAGTTAACTTCAACCATTGTTAGTGTAAACGCATGATTCAGTAGCTCCAACATGATTCTGTCCAAAGTAGAAATTTCTGAATATGAGCAATTTTACATGGACTCTTACTCTCCTCTACCTCTCAGACAAAACATTTAATGACAAAATGATTCACAGACTCTCAAGACATAAAATAGGAAAAGGATAAAAATGTTAAACAGGACAAGTTCTGGTAGGAGATTTGTTAACTCTGACTCAACTGAAGCTTCCCAGGTCAAGTCTCCTAGTTCTGCCCTGCCATGCATGCTGTTTTTAAATTCAAGTTCAGGAATTTCCATTTCTTTTTAAAAGTTGATCTTCTTTTCCTCACTCACCATTTTAACTCCTTGAAGTCTTCTTGAAAATATTCTGTTTCTGTCACCCCATATGTTAATTATCCTGGTGAGATTTGAGGAAGGTAGAATTTGGACAAGTTGAGCTTCATGGTTTCTTTGAAGTAATTTTTTTAAGTCAACCATTGTAGAAATATTATAGCACTGAGCAGCACCTTCAGCCCTATGTGGTCTGATAATGAGACCTGAGCTAAAAGTCTCTGGCTGTAGGACGAATGCCTTATTAAAATGCATTGAGGTGTTTGGATATCTATTTCCTTGAACATTGAATGTGTCAGGATTTTGCTTTGAGGGTCTTTCTTCCATATCACTTGAAACATCTTCTCTTTTAGTATCTCGGTAATTGGATCCCAGTTTCTTTTATCAGAAACTATTCCTATAAAGCTCTAAAGTGTCTGTGCAGTTATGTCCAATATTTGCTGCCTTGGACACATCTCGCATCCAAGAGGGAAGAATCACTTTTTCTGAAGGTTTCTACCATTTCATGTACCAAATAAAGTTCTTTCTTATTGCTGAAACTTTCATCTGACACAGCAGTTTTTGTGTTGATACTACCTCTTCCCTAGACTTGAAATTGATGCTGTTAGAACAAGAAAAAGTTCCAGAACTTTGTGGGAATCTCACCATTGGCCTCTCACTTTACAAGACCCTTCTTCTCCAGAACTAGGCTGGAATGCCTGGGTTCTATTCTACAGATGCTCCTAGGGAACGTTCGGAGACTTTGGTCTCTACAATCTAAACCTTTAAGTCCCAAGGAGTTTTTCTTTGAAGTATGTTTGAGCCTTTGAAGGCAAGGTTTTGAGATACAGGGGTAGTAGAGAGGAATTAATCTAGCCTTTGGATTTTTTAAAAGATTTTTTAATTGATTTTTAAAAAGAGAGAGCGAGAAATATCGATGTGAGAGCTAAACATCAGTTGCCTCTTGCACACCCCCAATTGGGTATCAAGCCTGCAACCTGGGCATGTGCCCTAACTGGAAATCACACTAGCAACCTTTTGGTGCATAGAACAGCACCCAATCAATGAGCTACACTAGCCAGGGCTAGCCTTTGGATTTTGCCTGCAGTGTTTATGTGTCTTGTGTAGCTGAATGTGAAAATCTAAATTTGAAGCAGGATATATGGAAATTTAAAAAATTGTTTGGTGCATAGCCCAGCACCTATATTTCAGAGATCTCATTAGTTAGTGGTGGCCTTTAAGTTCTGGAGGTACTTTTGGAATTTGTAAATCTTTACCTGTTGCTCCTAGAGCTTGCCTCATTGAAAGGCTCTTTTTTGGACCTATAGACTCATTCCCCTTGACCCTCAAACACATTACATGATAAAACCCTATTCATTATAGCTCATTAGAGTTTGTAAAGTAATTTTTGTTTATTATATAATTTAATCCTCAACTTTATGAAGATGTTATTGTTCTCATGTATAGGAGAGGAAATGAGGATACAAAGAGATTGATCAATCTACCCCACATCATCCATTCAGGACTCAGGGCCAGGCCCTCTGACTTAAGTCCAAGGCCATGTGATGAGTGTTCCGATCCCAGCAGTTTTATTTCCTTTCTCCTAACCACTTCATTCCTTCCTGCATCATCATCCCTTTTCAATTCAAAGCCCAGCTATTTCATAAATGCCATCAGCATGAATGTTAGTCATATGATAAACCCAGGGGACGCCAAAAGAGGGTCCACATAATTTGAATATTTGTAATAAAATTGACTATTCTGGCTCAGTTTGGAGAGAAGAGCCATGTCTGATTCTTCAAACAGGCAGCGGCAGAGTTCTTTAATTAATTCAAAGCATATAACAGTATACCTCTTTTAAAAATTAGTCTTACAATCACATTATGCTCATCATGTAATAGATTAAATTAGGCACATGGAAGGAAGCCGCACTATGAAAATTCTGACAGTTAAAAACTTCAGAGTAACAAACCCCCTTCAAGTTCAGTTTTATTTTAAAATTGAAAAAAACAAGTCTCATAGAAGATAAGTGCTTGGTCAAGTTGAGACAGCAAGCATATAGTAAATTTGAAACCAAATCCTCAATCTCATGATTCCAAGGTCAGGTCTGGTAGCTCATACTAGAAGCCAATAGCAGGTAGATATGGTGGTCAATTGAATTGGGAGTTTGATGAAAACCCTAGGCCTAGGTAATCCAAACAGTTGCTATGACCATGGTGTAGCCTGAAAAGACAACACTCTCCCATTCACAATTCCCAGGAAATGTGTAACATGTTCCCAGATGTTATGTTACTTGACCCTCAAACAAACTTGTGATATAGACATAGCAGGTAACTGTTGTCCTTGACACACGTGAAAAAAAAAAGGGGGGGGAAATGGCCTACTCTGGGCTATGTTGTTGGCACCAATAGGAAAACCAGGCTACCTTTCATCACACCCAGTGCTTTCCATTGTTTCATGATGCCTCTGGAAAAAGAAACTTAGAGGATGTGAATACCCCATCTCAGAAACCTGCAGGAACCTGGCTGCGCCCCCTCCTGTGGCATGTGTGGTTCACTCACATGATCTGGTTTGGCTTGTAGAACACTTGCTCTATTCAGCTCTCACTTCCGCAACCTACATAGGAGCAACCTATGAGCACTCAGTCCTCTAACATTGCTTGTGATGTGTGCATCTCAGTGTGATGTTTAGCTTACTAATTCTACAGAGCTCTACTAGCAAACCTATGCAATGCATCCTGCTGACTTTCTGCCTGTCCTTTTGCTAGGCCAACCTGTCTTCAGGAAAGTTCATGCTAGAGAACATCCGATTCCCTCTACTGTAATCACCATCACAGGTACTCGTTTCATCATGATCCTAGAAAACCAGTGTAATTAATTTGAAGTTAAATGCCTTCAAACATTCTTCAGGTCTTTAGACATTAAAGTGACCCAGTTTAGCCCCTATCCCTTCTAAAATATTGCCAAATAATGCTGTGGTTCTCTGTAGCTGGGAGTGATGGCGCATCAGCAGCAACAATACAGGACCCCATCAGCACAGAACAGGAGGTGTGCATGGTAAAGGAATTAACATGGACCATCAGAGGGGATTGATCCCGATGGCCTCTCCCTCTCATATGTCAATATATCCCATATTTCTTGCAAATCTTGCTTCTCAAGCATAGGCCTTTCATTCCAAGTATAATGAAGTCTCTTTGAAGGCAAGAGGTATTTCTTCCCAGAGCCTGCCTTTCCTGCCTTCAGCCAACATAATGTGAGCCATATGTACACAGATGATAGTCCATCTGCGGGGTTTCTCCAGAGGGGAACATGGGCAGGGTGATGGGAGGATCCCACCACTATCCCAGATCTCCCTAGGTTCAGAGCCCAGAAACCATCTCCTTGACCTGCATCTCTGGATGAGGACACGGACATTCACTCTTCTGTATCACCACAACCCCTCTCTGGCTATGGCAGTAGAAACAGGTCTGTCTGCCCCAGTAATACCTTCTTTATCCCCACCTCCCACACCCCTACTCAATGATCATGATACCCAGCCCTGACTGCAGAATTGTTCCAGAATATTCCTCACGGAAACAAAATTACAAGTCTCCTCAGACTCTTACCAGAGAGGCCAGTGCTGAACACTGTCAAGAACAGCTCTCAGACTTGCAGCATAGATCTGAGTCGAAGATTAAAATATCCTGGAGCCAATTGTCCCACCATTGGACTTATATCCCTTTCCAAATTCGAGGTTGTGTGTTAAGATTAAAAAATGGCAAGTACATTCAGAAGAATCAGCAGTAGCTCCTCAGGCACAGATCTGTGGGTTGTGTTGTTTTCTAATAGAGGTCTCTCTCAACCCTTCACTGCTCACAGTGACGCTGCATCAAAATGCAGCCTGAGCCTGAAAGCATCAGGGGCAGCTTGTGCATCCCTCTGCTCTGTCCAGATCCCAGGGATCTACTGGCTTCTGTTATTTACCATCTACAGAAGCAATTACTCAGGAGAAGGGAGGTTCCCCTACTAGTGATTTTATCACAGGATTGTTTTATGTCCCATCAATACTGATTTCAACAGTGGCTATTAATTATACATTTGATCTTTAAGTTGTGTTGGTTGGTTAAGATCATGATGTTATATGATGTTATGTGATTCATTATCAGCTTGTCAATAAAATATGATGAGGTTGAAAAGTACGCATACATATGTGTGTGTGTGTGTGTGTGTGTATATATATATATATATATATATATATATATATAGCATATATATATGTATGCAGAGAGAGAAAATTAATGTTCTCATTCTACATAAGTAAGGAAATGAAACTGACTTGACCACAGTAAATGGATTGCATTTGATCCAACACTCAAAGTGAAAAGGAAACAAATATAATAGATAATTTTAAAATGCTATTAAACTATTTCTCTTTAAATTTATTTAAAAGAGAACACTTTTTAAACATAATGGCTATCTTCTTTGCCAATGTCAAAAATTTGCGCCATAAATGCTAATTGATCAGTATCATGATAGAGCAATAATAGGATTTACCCAGCTGCCCTTTCTCAGTTGCATATAAGTAGAATGAGATCTTACACGTTCATGACATTTAGCCAATGAAATTAGCCCTGACCCTTCCAAGACACTGAGCCTTTGTGCTTTGACTTCTCTCTGCCTGGAATGCCCCTCCTTACTTTACCATCTCCTAAGCCATCTTTCCACCACCTTCACCTGGCAAGCTTTTATACGTGCTTCAAGGCCCATTTCAAATACCTCTCCTGTCCTGAAGCCTTCCCCGACTCTCTCAGGCAGAGTGAGCTGCTTCTCCACCTGGTCCCTCAGTGCTTACCTTGAACTACTACAAGTTGTCCCACCCACATGCCTCGCTTCCCACTAGACCAGCGGTTCTCAACCTGTGGGTTGCGACTCCTTTGGGGGTCGAACGACCCTTTCACAGGGGTCGCCTAAGGCCATCGGAAAATGCAGATATTTACATCACGATGCATAACAGTAGCAAAATGTCATGGTTGGGGGTCACCACCACATGAGGAACTGTATGCAAGGGTTGAGGCCTTAGGAAGGTTGAGAACCACTGCACTAGACCATGGGTTCCTGGGAAAGGCGGGAAGAGGTTTCAGTGTGCTCACATATTGTGAAAGCACAATAACATGTGTTAAATGAACAAATCACCTCTACATACAAAGAACAAGGAAGAGGCTTTTCTAACAGGCATTGGAGAGTCTCACAACAAATATTTATTGAGGACCTACTACATTTTATACATTGTAATGGGGGTTGTGATCACAGTTCAAAGAGCCAAGAGACATTTTATCTCGCTAAGTTTACATGCTGGGTATTTATATATAAAAATAACAAAAAATGGTAAATATTAGCAAGATTTGTGCTCAATATACACAACAAATACAATGGAATTAGTATAAAGTTGGGATGGTCATTCCTAAATAGGTCAATCAGGATATTTCATGCAAGAAGAGGTGGCGGGGTTTTAAAAGATAAGTCAGGGTTAGTGGGTGGAAATGGAGAAACTTTGCCAGATGGGTAAACAATAGCTTAAAAGTGTGGCATTAAATTCAAGTCAGGTTTGGAGCAAGAGTAGGAAATAACAGAAACAAGCTTCCTTGATTTCCTATTGGTTGGTATGAATCTGTTCAGAGAGTGTTTCCTAAATTTTGTTTATTCTCCTACCTTCTTTATGATATTTGTCTTTATAACATACCAACTATACTCTCATTTACTTAATGTAATGTTTTGAAATTGCCTCATGTTTGTGCTTCACTAGATTTGTTTTTAAAACAAAATTGTCACTTAACACAAATGGAAAGCTAGTATCATTTATCATTAGTAGAAAATAAGGTTAAGGAAAGTTAAGATTGGAAGAAAAAAGTTATTAAATTCTAACTAAATACAGTCAAATGCTCTTTGCCTGAGGGCTGTTTTCTTTTTTAAATGTTAAAAACCCAAAGGTCAAAAACTAGTTACAGACATAACAGCACCAAACTAAGCATTTCTTCTTGATCAGAAGAACTGAAGGATGATTAAAAAGGGAATAACATTTTCACTCACTGTGTGATTCAATTTCATTTCCTACCATGTCCATTTATTCACTTCCACACTCCACATCATTTCATTTTGTGCAATGCAGCATTAAACAATGCCTTCAAATCACCCTTCTTTTATAATTTTTCTGTTACTTGAATCCCATTAAAATTACCTTGAATCCCATTAAAAGCAGGCATATAAGTGAACTGCAGAAAAGGGAGAAGAATAAGAAATAGTATTCCCCAATAGTTTTGCAATTCAAAATAAAAATCCCAAGTTCCAATAGTTCTTCTGGGGAAAAAAAAAAAGTCTAACTTGAAGGCATGCATGTTCAGCCAAGGTTTTGAACAAACATATGAATATAATGCTGTTATGAAAACTACCAACAACATTATCCTGTGTTCAAGGATCAGATGCAGTAAAAATCAAAACATGATTGCTTTGTACACTGAGTCAATTGGACATCACATATTTCAGCCCACCGCCTTGACTACACACGCATAATTTCAAGGACCAATCTTAGGGATGCCAATCAGAACCCTTTGCCTTCTTTTGGGTTGTAATTTCCCAAATCTACTTTTAAAAAGATGACCACTTTTACTGTTAAAATTAATCCCCCTGCACCTCTCCTTTGCATCTGCTAACATCCAGCAGCAGTTTCTGGCCCATCCAAAAATCACTTCTTTTTAGTCTTTATCCCATATCTTCAGGGCCCTGTACCCATTGGGGATAGGAAAGCAGATTCTGAAATAGCCTTTTAGGAAGACTCTACTGAATGCATACTACAGAATTCATCGATATGCCACATTCTGCTCTGGGCTTCCATTGGTTTTTACTAGTGGTGTATATAAAATGCTAGCGGTGCCTCTAGCTCATCTGCTCTGTGCCCCAGCAGTGAACGACTGGCCTAGGAAACCAGTTGTTGCAACATTGGCTAGAGTATCACATGGAACCATCACAGGAGGGTCCCTCAGCAGAGGGAAGCCGTGTATCTTTGGAGGGAATGAGAGGTATGGATTCCTGCAGAAGCTGATGCCTAAATGCCAAAGGCAGGGGGCCGGGGCTCGAAGTCCCTCAGTCAACACCCTCCTACCACAGGCAACGTGCCTGGATCGTTCTGAAGATGAGTGAATCAGGGCCGAAGTCTTTCTAGAACACTGATACTGCTTCCTTGGAGATGAGGGTTATTCAGCTAGACTCTGAGGGGAAGTGGCCTGCCTTGCTGCAGCATCCTGGGCCTCCCCAGGATAAAGGGGCTGGTGATTATAGGAATAGTGTTTGACCTTCACGTGTGCATGGCCTTTTCAGTCTGGGATTTATCCTAATGACCTTCAAGCAGAGAGGAGCCAACTGTGAGCTTCCCCTCATTAGTGGGCTCTCCGGCCCAGTAACATTTTCTCAGCACCCCCCTAGCCTCCCCGGGGTGTAAGCTACATGGTGGTTCTGGAAATAATCATGCTGACGTGGTGAGTAGCTTTAACTCCCCAAAGGTCTCACCTTCACCCTCCCTGTTTACTTTAAGATTAACATGGTCAAGGTCTTCCTAGCACGTTTCGGCTTTGCACCAGAGAGAGGAAGCCCTGAAGCAGGCATCTTACTGAAACATGGGTCGGATGTGTTTTGCTTCTTAATTTGCAACAGGGGTTCTTGGCAAGTGGGAGGCGAAGGTCAGAATTTCCCTTCCATCATTTGTTTGGCCCTGGGGCATTTCTGTTGCTTCTAGAAAGTGGAGAGAAAGAGGCCAGATTCCTTTATCCCTGGAGGCACTCTCACTCATTTAATTAAGTTTCCCTTTGGTCATGTGATAAAGGAATGTGTATAAACAGCCAGATGAGCCTGTGTCATGGGGGACAGCAGAGTGATTCCCACAACATAGACGACGTGCAGGCAGTTTGTCAGTGATGTGTCCCCATGTTGTATTTCCTGGTCTGCACTTTCACATGTGCTTAGGTTGTGGGACTTTATAATCTCTCGCTGTCCTAGTGGCAGGCTGCCTGACCTACTTAGCATCTATCTATTACTCCCCTCCACCCTTACGGTCTCACCAAGGGGATTGTAGTAGGTCCTTAGGGCTTCCTTCCTTCTCTGTTTCCTGATCCAGGGAGTTCCAAATAAAACTGAGCACATGGCTCACTCTCTTGCCTTCCCTTTCACAGAGGAATGTGACGACAAGCAGCCGCTGACCAGCAAAGAGGAAGAGGAGAGGCGCATTGCAGAAATGGGGCGCCCCATCCTGGGAGAGCACACCAAGCTGGAAGTGATCATCGAGGAATCCTATGAATTCAAGGTATGCTCACCCACATGGCCCACCCAGGAGGCCAGGGCCATCCTAACATCAGAGCTTTATATGTCAGATCCACCTGGAAAGAGAGGCATGTGTAATTTCAGGAACTTGCTCACGAACTGAGAGGCCTTCACTGCAGACTTGGAATTAGACTGTTGGTAGGGAATCAAGAGTTCCCAGGAACCAAACAACGTCAGAACCAGGGCTCCCTGGGTGGCATCTGTCTAAGGGTCAGCAGTGGCCCAAAGGGAGGGCTTCGTCTGCGAAGGTAGCAGGGAAGAAGCAAAGGTGGATTCCAGGGAAATGTTAGGTGTGGAGGAAACCAAGGTCTATTTGAAAAAGCTAGTAAATCTAGGAGAAAACCAATCACGCCAAAATTTAGGTGGCTTTGGTTAGGTACTGAAAATTAGAGGCTTCTGTTTTGGAGGGGAGATGGTGAGCTCTCCCTATGGAACATCCCATCGACGAAGGCCCATGTATGTTTAATCATCCTCTTAAGATCCCAAGACAGTTTAGCACACTCAACATACTGAAGGTATAAGTCTGTGACCAGAGAGCTCATAATTGTGCTGATGAAATTGAATTCCCAGGTCTCTAGATGATGACAGTGATTTTGTAGAAATTAAACAAATAGGCCTTAGGGTAAGCTTAGGACTTTGAGGTGCAAGTTCCTATCCATTCTCAGCTGCTCCCTCTACCTTTAGCCCATCTTCCATCCTGGCTCACTAACATCGCCCTAACATCTGAGAAGACCCTAACAGAGCCACACTTTAGTTCTGTGGGGGGATGAGGAGAGCATGAAAAGGAGCAGCCTCTCTCTGGCTTCCAGAACTGCAAATCCAGAGCACAGCAGTATTTTCTCCACTTGTTTTTCTTTTTTTAATTAATTTGTTTTTTATTGATTTCAGAGAGGAACAGAGAAAGAGAGAGAAAGACATCAATGATGAGAGAGAATCATTGATCGGCTGCCTCCTGCACATCCCCAACTGGGGATCAAGCCTGCAATCTGGGCATGTACCCTGCCTGGGAATCAAACCATGACCTCCTTGTTCATAGGTCGACTGTCAATCACTGAGCCATGCCAGCTAGCTCCACTTGTTTTTCAAAAGCAGGCTCTGCTCCTGTTGGGAAAGCAGAATAAAGGTTCCAAAGGGGAGAATCAGGCCACCAACTTAGAAGCCTCAGTGTTTGATCTGGATTTTTTCTCATCGTGGCCTCTTTTCCTTTAGCTGGGCCCATTAATTTTTTTTTTTTTTTTTTTTTTTTAGTTCACAAATTGATGTGGCTTAGAGAAGACAGGTGGAGAGTAAAAATGCTTTTGCAATTAAAATGGAATTTTTAAAAGATAAAAATGCAATTAAACTTTCCCCTTTAAGTAAATTAAAAAAATCTGTTAATTTTGTTTTTACTCATTCTCCTAGAAAGAGCAAGTAGAAGTTAATTCTAAGATCAGTGCTTTCTAGGCAGACCCTGACCATCAGAGCTCACCTGTTGTTTGATCTGGAATGTGACTGGTGCACACAAGCTCCCTTTAAGTCCAGAGTACAGATATCTCAGACCATCTGTTTGCATGGACCAGTCTGTCCAGATGTGTCCAACCTGACTCTTCCTCATGCGCCTTCTTTTATGTGGAATCAGAGGGTCTGGTGCCATTTGCTGCAGCAGAGACTCTCTGGTTTGGCACTTGTTGTCTCCCCCAACCTTCTTCTTCCATGTACCAGGACAAGGAAGAGCAATCACAGTGCCTTCCTGTAAGAAGTGCTGGGTTGGGTACGGTAAGGCAGTCTTTCAGAGAGCAATGCTCTCTTGAGTCCAAAGCTCTCTCTAGTAACCATCCTAATGATCTGAGCATCTAAGAGTCTTCCAAGACTGTTTACATAAATCTAGTTGTTTGGGGTGCTTATCTTCCTAGAATAGCTTCCATAGGCTATTTCCTTCCTTCTGTCCCCTCAGAGTTCATCAGTACAGTGACTGTTATCAGTAAAGGGTAACTTGGGGGTATTTTTCTCAAGTGCCCTCAGGTATCCATTTTGATATTATATTATCCTGTTAAGAAATTTCTTTTTCTACACCATGGCTATTGTCAAGAATTAGTTTAAATGTCTCAGAATTGCATTAAAGTCCCAAATCTGGGTGACACCTTACAGTGTCCCACTCTGCTTTGCCCACTGGATTCTTCTTTACTTGTGACTGAGGGCTTGACTTTCCTAAGTCCCATTGCTGAAGGTGAGGTTATAGCAGTTGTTTACAAGGCTGGGGCAATGAAGAGTTCATCAGGGACATAAAGGAGCTCTCCAGGTAAGCATAGATGGCACTACCCAAGTTCAAGTGTCTGAACTTCAGATTCATCTTATTCCTTCAGTCTCCTCCCATAGGTCAAAGGAGGACACATATTAAGTTTTAGGAAGAGCCCAAGCTATCCCATAGTCCCCCAGGGTTAACATGAGCTAAAAGTTTATAATCTAGCCTGAGTATTACATATTTATACATTTTAAGTTTATTCTAAAACTTAGTTCTTTAGAGATATTTCTGGAGGCAAGTCTGCATTCAACTGTTAGACCAGTTTATCTGTTCAACTGTTTATCTCCAGGTGATAAACATGAAATTCTCTGGCGAGACCTGCCCCAAGTTTCCATTACATTTAGGAAAAATCAAGGTCATTTCTTGTTTCTTCCTACACAGAACTCTGAATTGGCATCAACCAAGACTCTCAGAGTGCTTGATGAGATGTGGCTGAGTTGAGAGAGAAAAGCCAGATGCTTGTCACGCACTTAAGTGGTGGTGGCCAAGAACAGTGATGGCTGTGGCTACTCTCTGGAGCACTAGCAGTTCTAGACACAAGGCCTGAGGCCGAAAGGTCACCACCTTAAGGACAAACAAGCTAGCAAAGAATGGTGTTGGCAATCCAGAGTGGGCCAGTTGGAGATGGGCCCTCTCATGTTATCTCAGTATTTCAAGTCAGTTCAAAAGACTCTTGTGGAACTAACACACTTGACATTCTGATTTAGCTTTAGTCTCTAGACAGGCCCCTGGGATTATTTTTTGTTTGTTTGTTTTTACCCCCATTTAGCTGATAATGTGCTCTCTCTCTCTCAAACTGTAGTCAGCCGAAACCGGTTTGGCTCAGTGGATAGAGCCTCGGTCTGCGGACTAAAAGGTTCAATTCCGGTCAAGGGCATGTACCTTGGTTGCGGGCACAGCCCCAGTGGAGGACATGCAAGAGGCAGCTGATTGATGTCTCTCTCTTATTGATGTTTCTAACTCTCTATCCTTCTCCCTTCCTCTCTGTAAAAAATCAATAAAATATATTTTTTTAAAAACTATATTCTAATCAGGTACACTGTATTATAAGTGTACAGAGTTTGACCTAAGACAAATAATACATGCTTCAGTTTCTTTGCAATTAGTGGGAATTCGAGGATGCTCTGATAGTAAGTGTGTGGGGGTAGACTAGTCGAGGTGGTGGTCCCTCTGGAAGAGCAGCCTCGTGTCCCGGACGTGACCTTCTCCCTGTAGTGGCTGAGATGTGGTGGTGCTTTGGGTGCGTCTGCTTACTTAGTATTCTTGCAGATGTGTGACTGCTCCTGTTGTTACATTAAGTGACAATTAGAAAGCTGCAAAGTGCTAATTGCAGAAACCCAGTGCTTTAAAAAGGTGGAAAGAAAAATAAGAGGGTCCGTGTTAGTAAAGCAGGGAGGATTCAAGGTAAATAGTGATGTGCCCTAAACTCTACGCATTGCCTCTTCTTGTCATGTTTGCAACAGGAGTAGGATGAAAGCTCCCAGGCTGACAAAAATCAGGAGCCAGAGAAAACTCCATTGATGGATGGTCCATGCAGCAGCAGTTTTGAGCTTCTGCTGTCTGGTTGCAATGTATTGATAAACAAAAGTATAATAATGGTTTCTAGGCTTATAATCTATCTGCCAATTCCGGTATTCACAGATATGTAACTGCTGAATTCAGTTGCAGACAGCACACTATAGATAAAGCCAGTAGAGAAACAAGTTCATAAAGCATTTGTGGGGAGAGGGATGGGCTTTTGCAACATCTGCTACTCTGAATGCCTACACCAGCAGTTCTCAACCTGTGGGTCGCGACAACCCTTTCACAGGGGTCGCCTAAGACCATCGGAAAATGCAGATATTTATATCACGATGCATAACAGTAGCAAAATTTCCTGGTTGAAGGTCACCACCACAGGAAGAACTGTATGAAGGTTGAGAACCACTGGCCTAGACCATTCTTCATTGGCCACTTAGGCAGTGAAGGAGGCTTGTATTTGCTATAACGAACAAGGTTCCATTTCAGCATGTTTCCAAGTAAGGACTTGCCTGTTTGCAGAATCATAACAGTGTTTGATGTCAATACTGTTGTTCTGAGCCTAACATCTGCTCCCCTTTATATAACTCTGGGGCTCTAACAGCATCAAGGTCTTAGCTTTTCCAAGGCCTTACCTAACCCAGCAGTTACTATTTATCCTTTTCAACCTTTCCAGAGCACCGTGGACAAACTTATTAAGAAGACAAACCTCGCCCTGGTGGTCGGCACGAACAGCTGGAGAGAGCAGTTTATTGAAGCGATCACTGTCAGTGCGGGTGAGTGCCTCTCTCGGCATGTTATAAATTCTAATGGCCAAACTGTGTTTCTTCCTCTGCTGTGACCACCGCTCTATGGCAAAGCACTAAAGAACCTCCGTGATGAAAATGGAAAGAGAAATGAATGTACTGGTAGCAAATATGCAGATGTGGGGGGACTCATTTAGATTTTCTAGGTGAAGCAAATGTCCTCAAACACGACAGACTTCTTCATCTAGATTGCTTCCTTCTCTCTGGAAATAGGCCTGATAAATGCAGAGCCTTGTGGGTCTCTCGGGTAGCCAATCACCAAGCTTTGTCTGGAAAATTCCCTGAAAGCAGAAGTGGTCAAGTGAAGGTCACAGAGGAAATAGCAAGATCCTAGGTGGGCCAGCCTGACGTGACCTCACTTCCCCACCACCATCTGCGTCATTTTACACTCTCCTCAAGCACACCTCACCAGGAAGTGTCTGTGCCGGCTCTAGACGTGCAAATAGAAGAGCATTCTCTTTCTTCCCGTATAAGCAAAGTGCAGAGTTTTATTTAGAAAAACCCTGCAAAATGAATTGTTTTTGCAAATTCAAGGAGCCAGAGACCTGAGGGACTGAAATATAGAAGTGTCCTTTCCTGGGTTGTCTCGCCTTGTCGTGTGTGCTTGTATAAAGACAGAGCAGAGTCCCTCTCACAGACTCTAAAGCAGCAGTGCAGTGGGACATTTTTCCCCCCAGTTCTTTTGCTCCAGCTCCACCGGAGGTTTTCTCTTTAAAGATCCCTGCAGCTTCAGCTTCTACGGTTACAGCTCATGAACAAAGCTGGAGTTTTCTAAACAGTAATCCGCAGACTGTAAAATAGGGACGCCGCATCCCCAGCAGCTGGGCGCTGACTTCTAACACAGCGCCCTCTTCCCTAGCTGCCACAGAGCCACTTGACAGATCCCCCAAGTGCTGTGGGCACAGAGGGGGGTAGAGATTTTTGTGCCTGTTTATTACGAGTGCTGTTTAGAATCACACTTTGGTTTCTTGCGATTGAGTATTCAGTGGAGACTTAGGAATATTAAATGGTGAGTAATTGCTTAGGAGAGTAGATTGGGAATTCACATGTAAACTCCGATAAGTGGAGAGGGAACCTTCTTGGCATTTGGGCTGCGGTAACAGAATGCCACAGTCTGGGTGGCTTGTAAACAACAGACATTTATTTCTCACAGTTTTAGAGGCTGGGAAACCCAACATCAAGGTATCGGCAGTGTTGGTGTCTGGTGAGAACCCTCTTTCTGGTTCACAAGCAGCTATCTTCTCTATGTGTCCGTACAGGGGGCAAGGGATGAGGAAGCTCTGGAATCTCTTTGACGAGGGCATTAATCCCATGGGTGAGCGATTTGCCCATCTCCCAAAGCCTTTTCCTCCAAATACCATCATGTTGGGAATAGGATTCAGCATAGGAATTTGGGAGGGACACATTGGTCCGTCTACAGCACTCCCTCATGATGGCTTATGTTTTCCATAAATCTAAGATTAGCATCTGAGGCATGAACTATGCTTTCTCTTCACCGAGAGAAAAACTAAAAGAACAGAGGTAAATTGAATAAGAAACTGTTGGCGAGGCTAATGGTAGAAGATGTACAAAAATGACCAAATTATTTTATTGTGGACTTTGACACATCAGAATTGAAATATTAAAAGTGGCCTATGTCTTAATGCACCATTCCTCATAGTTTCCAGGTTTCCTTTGGCTGAAGCTATAGGAGCATCTGTATAATGGTCATGTGCTGGATCTGATCCATTCGTTCTCCTATATGTCAATCATTGTTCATGGTGTGAGGGATATGACAGGGAATGAAACAGACAGATACCCCTGCCCTAATGGAGCTTACATTCAAACGGAGGATACAGCAAATCAGTAAAATACGTATGTTGTGTAGGATATTGTTCATGACAACAATAAGGCTCTGGAGAAAGACAGGAAGGGTGTGTGTGAGCTGCATTGGACAGTGGCCAGGAAGACACGGTAACAGACACATCGACACCAGATTTGTTTTTCTAGTCCTGGAGCGGTTTTGTGTTGGTTCGTTCACACGTTTTTCTGTAACTCTCAGGGACCAGGATAAACATCTTCTGACCACTCTGTGGCAGCGGCAAAGGGTTGGTTTAAACAGTGAGAGATGGCGCAGCAAACCTGGCCCAAGTTTCGTATTTGATCCTGGTTAGGGTAGGTATCCAGAGAAACAACCGTAAAGATGCTACGCTTTCTTATTTTAAAAGGGGAAGGTTCTGGTTCGCAAACATTTTTACATATTAGGTTGAATTAGGTCCTCTAAAAATCCCCAAAAGAGGTGTGAAGAGTAATCTTCCCTCTAGAGGAGGCATCTGAGCCTCAGCGAGGCGGTACTGCTTTGCAACATAACTCAGAGCCCAGAGCACACTAGCTGCTAGTCCAATGTGCTGCCCACTGCCCTTGAGAGAGAGAACTTTCAGAATAAGAAAATTGTTCCCACTTCTGTCTCCTTGGAGGACACTCGTCTTGTCACCTCTCCTGGTGCCACTCTCGGGATGGGACTAACGTCTGCCCAGCTCCTTTTGTCACAGGCACCTCTCTCCAACAGCCCCGAGTCAGTGGGAAAGGCCTGTCCCCAACCTCGAGCCTTGTCTTCTCATGTAAATGAATTTATACGAGAGACTTTGTGGTGTGAAAAGGCAATTTATTAAAGCATGCACCTTTATTGAAAAAAAAACGAAGCAAGCAACCAAACCTGTACATCTGGCTCATGAGTGCAGATGGGCTCTCAGCTCATCTGAAGATCAGGTTGGGTGGGGACCTGAGGCGTTGCATACCCTCCTGTCTATAGGTTTAAAAATTCCTGGCTGCATATTTTGATACAGATTGATTCTCAAGATCCTCCTGCCCACCCCCGACCCCTTGTTTTTTTACTTTGTTATGGACTTCCCAGAATTTATGAGAAGCCCCTGGCAGCTCTGTCATGCTTCGCCTTGATACTGCTGGGTTCTCTGCTGAGGAAGTTAACCTGCCCTTTCCCCTTTCCCCTTAGCTTCTACCTTTCTGCATTCTCTCATTAGGGATGTTTTTGTTGTTGTTGTTGTTGTTTGTTTTGTTTTTTTGGAAACCATTTGCTCTCCTGTTCTTGGCTAGAGGAGATAATGGCTGGTTAGTTACAAGCTGGCTGCAAATTGCTGACACACACTATTTGGTTTTGTTCTCACATTCCTGTCTCAGTTTCCCTATTCCTGTAGCCCCGGAATCCTATAACACTTTGAAGAAATGTTAATGAATGAAATGCAAGCGTCCTTATGCAACCATATTGGGTTTTTATCTTCTTAAACGACTGCTGGGGAGTAAGTCAAAATTGCTTAGAGATTTGCAGGTTGCAGGGTAAATGGACCTGATTTACAATTTGGAGACCGAATATCAAAAAAAGCAAACCCATATTTTATAGGCATACCATTACCTGAATAGCAGTTAGAAAGCCCAGTCTTTGTCTTTAGGATTAAATTTAAGCATCTAAAGAATGTTACTTTTCTTAGGCCGTCAAATGGACAATAAAATCGGTAAAGCAGCATTTATTAAAAACAGACTTTGACTGGATTTAAGATTTCATGGCTAAATAGTTGCGAATCAGGAAAGATTTGCCTTATTAAAAATATTGAATTGCTTTTCAGTGGCTCCACTGAGAGCGTTTCCCTATGCAATTTCCGTGCAAAATTAAGTCTATATATCTTGCTAAACAAAAATAATAATTGTGCAAGTAGGAGTCTGCCTCTGTTTCTCACTGATTATATTTAAGCTCGTTTCAAGGCAGACCCCAGGCAGTCTTTTTATTTTCCTTCTTTCCCTGAATTTCAGAGCTCAGTAGCTGGGCCTCCTATGACCATAATGTGTCTGGGAACCAAGTTCTTCTTGTTCAATATTTGAAGACTTAAAGGATTTACAGGACTCCAGAGATTAGGCGGGGATTAAGCAGTCAGGGCCCGGTGGTTCTCCCATCATTTCCTGCTGGAGTTAGCGGGAGCTGTGGCTGCCGCCGTTAGTCACCTGGCTGTCAGAAACTTCCCACCAGGGTGGCTGATGATGCGTCGACAGAGAGATGATGCCTAAAAAAAGCGGGCATGCCCTGCACGTCCAGTGTGGATTTCCCCAATGCCTCCTTCTTCCTGGTGCCTGTGTCTGAAGGGAGGGTTGGCTTGAAGAAACAGCATACCAGCTAGGATCCGAGGGGGCACTGGTGAGTCCAGCAGCAGGGCAAATATCAGCTGGGAATAGAGAATCAGATGCCCATGCCAATCCCACAGTTACCGCATTGCTGTGCTTCGCCACAGCCTTGGGCTGCGGTGAGGTGAGCGGGAGGGCCATGGCGAGTGTGGCTTTGGAGGCAGACGTGGGTTTGTGGCCCAGACCTCCAGAAACCCTCCGGTGACTCTGGGCAGCTTTCTCCACCTCTGGATCTCAGTTCTCTTAGCGGGAAGTGGGGACCACTGCTCCTCGCTCCCGGGGTGGCTATAAGGATGCATCAGTCACAGGGGCTGCCTGTACTTTTGGAGACCACACTTGATTGTTGTGAGGCAAATCATACTGGAGATCCTAAAGTAAAACATAACCACCTTGTGTGTAAATGAAGTCAAGTCCATTTAATTACGAGCATGTCTGAAGGACTTGTCTGTTTAGTTTTATAGTATTACACGTGTGATTTTATATCTCAGAAAATGGAGATGGGGAAACACAAAGTAACTTGCTCAAAAAGTAATGCTGGTCAATGGCAGTGCAGGGTCCGGATCAGCCCGGGACTCACTCCAGTGTGAGGAGAACGTCATTGCTGAGGAGACACCGTTCATTTCATGTGTCAGCCCTGGGTCCTAGGAAAATCCCTTTTAAGCAATTACAAGAATAATCCTGTGGATTCAGGGCCTCCATGTGACTATAGGACAGAGTGTGGGGGGTAGGAGAGATTGGGAGTTTCCATTCTGCCCTGTTTCCTTTGTGACTATAAAGATTCCTACATACACAGACCTGCATGTTTGTGTGCAAACACACATGAACACACAAACTCATGGGTGCATACAGACACACTCATAGATATGCTAGACCCATACAAATGGAGGCAGGCACATACATGCACCTTCTATGGCATGCCTGGCATGCATCTTTATTCATCTGAATAACTGAGTTGCAGCATGAAATAGGAAGGTTTTTACTTCAATATATAAGTCTCCTGAAGTCTCCTTCAGTGTCCCTCAGGGCAGTGATTTTCAATGTTTTTCATCTTGTGGCACACATAAGTTAATTACTAAAATTCTGCAGCACATGAAAAATGTATTTTTTGCCAATCTAACAAAAAAAGTAGGTATAATTTTTACTCATTCACACCACATGGCTATTGTTGCCATGTTCTTATTTGACAATGTGAGGGGAAAGAGGTCAGTGCCCCTGACTAAATAGTTGGGTATTGCATTTTTTAACAATTTTTGCAGCGCACCGATTAAACTCGCTCCTGTAGAATGCCCGTGAGTTCCGTTCAGCACGAGGGAAGAGTGTGTTTGGCTAGCACTTCCACAGGCTTCTCCTGCCTAGTAATTTGTGACGTTCTTTCAGAAACCGGCACACTGCCCTCTGCTAGCTGATAACTTGAGGTCTATAGCACCAACGGGTTTTCTGCAGTCCTTTTACTTTTGACAAAGATGTTCCATGTCTGCCTAGTATTTATCAGCATTGTCACAATGAAGGAACATTCCAAGTGGCAAAAAAAAAAAAAAGGAAGAAGAAGCTTTTTGTAGTCTTGGTTCTTACCAACTGTATAACCTTGCCAAAGTATTAAACCTTTCTGAATTTTGGTTTTATCATCAGTAGAAGGTTGAACTAAGCGAGTCCTAAGACATTGTCCAACATGTCTTAGGACTCGCTCAGTTTCTTTCCTCGGCTGTGATAGTTTGCAACTTCCCTGATGGCATTGAGCTCCATGGACCACATAATTTTGGAAATGGGGAAGTACTTAATTTGGCAAACCACCTCTCTGGCTTGCTTAAATTAAACATTCAGCACAATAACAGCATATAGCCATATCTATTCTCCTAGAAAGAAAGGAATGAGAGAAGAGTCTTCAAATATAGGCTCCAAGTACAGCCTAGGAAATACAGTGGTACCTTGAGATACGAGTTTAATTCCTTCCGTAACCTTGAGGCTTGGGAAACTATGAGACGCTCGAGTCACGGTAAACTGGTGGGTCGTGTGCAGCTGGCCGATCCGCACAATTACTCGTATCTCAAATGTTGCTCGTATTTCAAAGCAAAAATCGCTCTCTCCACGGCTCATATCTCAAAAATCTCGTATGTTAGGGCACTCGTATCTCGAGGTACCACTGAATAGTGAATAATCCTATACAGTAAAAGGCTAATATGACAAACGGTGGAATAACTGGTTGCTATGACACACACTGACCACCAGGGGCAGACACTCAACTCAGGAGTTGCCCCCTGGTGGTCAGTGCGCTCCCACTGGGGGAGCACCACTCAGCCAGAAGCCAGGCTCATGGCTAGTGAGCGCAGCAGCAATGGTGGAAGCCTCTCCCATCTCCACTGCAATGCTAAGGATGTCTGATTGATGACTAAGTCATCATTTGGACATTAGCCAAGGGCTCCCAGATGGGAAGAGGGCACAGGCTGGGCTGAGGGCTCCCCCTCCCCTGAGTGCATGAATTTTGTGCACTAAAAAATAATATTAAATGTAAACTGTAATTGAAAAAACATTTTTTAAAAAGTGTAGCCTCCAAAAAACTGAGATGATGACTTTGAAAGGACTATTTTCTTCCTGCCCCATTGTTACAGAAAATCGGAATAACCAAACCATGCTCGGAGAGTTTGGAGTCACATTTAATAACGCGCGGGTCCAGAGGAAAATGTTTCTCAAATTCTGGACCCCAACATGCAGAAATTTACCATATTTATATGTTTTTACCTTCTTTGTTTCCCAAATACGGAATGTTTTCCACCCCCTTTGCAAGTTCTTAAAGGGCCCCTATGTGCTGAGGTCTTGAGACCTCAACCAAAGGCCTGGCCTGGTGCCAGCACTGATAATTTTGTCCAGGGAAGGTTTAATGGCCTCTCTGAAGTGAGAATAGTCTCATTTTCCTTATTATTTAAGCAAGCAAACATTTACAGAAGCCAATAGCAAGGTTAAAATTTCAAACAGCAGTTTTTCAATAAGATGGATGTTTCACCGTGACTGGAGCTCAGAAACGCCCATGGAACCCTCTAGTAAAAAGGCAGACATTCCACACGAGGCCAGGCCAGTAGGTACGGTTGCCTGTCCTCACCCACTGTGCTTCACAGTGGTTATCATCAAACTTCTGACTTCAGCTAAATAAGAGTGAAGACCCTGGTCCCCCAAGCTCCCCAAACAAAGACAGAAACGAGTTTTGTCTCCAGTCTTCCACCCATGCATGCTCTGTGGAGTAATAAAATGCTCTCAATTAAATTGAATTATTTAATAGCAAACGCTGTCAACCCTAGGGTGCCCCCAATAATAATTCACTGGAAAGTACCGTCAGCCTGAAGACTGAGCCACCCATAAATAAGACATCATAAAAATGGCATCTCGCATGAGCTCCAAGGGATTGCCCTGCAAGCTGATTGAAGCAGGTATCTTTCTAGCATCTCCTCTGTTACAGATCATCATTACTGAGGAGACACCCTGGGTCATCGGAAAACCCCCTTTAAGCAATTAAAAGAATAATCCCACTGGGTCAAGTCGAAGAGCCTCAGTGTGACTACAGGACAGTCAAAATAAGAGGTGGGGGGAGAGGGTGTTGGAGATTGGGAGTTTTATTTGGCTGTTTCCTGAGTGACTGTAATAATTATTAACTTTTCTTACCTGGAAATCATAAGCCGACTGAGGTTTTATGAAAAAGTGATGTGGCCTCATAAAAAATAATAGTTACAACCGCCTTAAAGAAAATCTTTCAAAAGCCTGTATATGAAGTTGAGGCTCACTTTATGCTTAAATAATGTTACCATTTAAAGCTGGTACTTTACATAGATTGTTTCTGTTCTGCTTAGCTATAGGGTGAGGTCAGTATTTTTTCCCTAAGTTTATAATTGAGAACTCTGAAGCCCAATGCAGTTAATTAGTGTCACACAACCAGCCAAGGCCAGCTGAATACGAAAACCCACCGGAGTCCAAAAGCAAGTAAGCTTTTAGCACAACCCTCGGTGTCACTCTGACAACTTTAGTTCGGGTCTTAAGTTGCCGGTTTTGAGTGAGTTAATGCAGACAAAAAGGACAAAGTTGATAAGTCTTTCCCTCTCAGCGACGTGTGGGGAAGTTGAAAATGCGTGTGCAAGCGTTGCACAGAGATGCAGAAGGACCGGGGAGAACACCAGTCATGAGAAGCAGACAGGCTCAGCCACTGCATTTTCTAGAAAGTCCAAGTTTCATCCCATCATGAGGAACCCAAATGTACTTCCGAATTGTTTTTGTGATCTTAGAATTACATTGATATCTGCCGCTAAAAAATACGTTAGGTCTTCCGAAGCAAAACTGAATCGATGTCCATCCTTTCCTCTGAGCTGCTTTTTTCTCTTTGGTAGGGTTATTTCGGTAGGTTTTCATGCTGAGAATCACTAGGTGCTTGAACGAATGAGAGTAGCCATTATTTTAAACTCTAAACAGGAGATGTGAGGACCACTGCTGTCCTCCAACTTGGTTCTCATCCCTTTTGTCAACGTATGGCTAAAATAGTCACTTTTTGTTATAGTGCTGTAATATGGATGGCAACTAAAGCATTTAAGGTAAACAATGTATATACTAGGCCCATAGTGGTAGGGAGGCAATGCAAATCTGGAATGCCTACCAACTTAAACATGTCACTGCTAGCAGGATGCCATGTTGAATCAGGTGGCTTCATCTCTCAGCTCCAGCACAGACAGGCCAGCCCCCCAGGGGTGGGAGCACGGAGGGCAGGAGGAAGAAGCAATTATTTCCTGGCCCCTGGGTGTGCTTTCGCTGGTATTTCTGAAAAGAATATTGGCTTGGTGGGCTGTTTTTCTCCGAAATTGCTTATTACACAATCTGGAGGAAAACACTGTGTTGGAAGGCTCCAGAATGATTCAGCACTCTCATTTAAGCCCCGAAGTCACGTCTCTAATGCGGCTTTTGTCTGAAGAGGCAGCAGCTCAGCTCTGCAAACAATAAGCCATCACAGGATCCAGTGGTTCTTTTGTGGGTAAGGCGGCTGCCTTACAGTTTGCGTTGTGAACACAGTTTTAGTTGCGCTTACTAATCAATGCACCAGGCCTGGGGGTGGGGGGGTTCACCCCCAGGTGGGACTCTTTGTACAGGGCTTTTAGAGGAGGAAACATTTCAGCATAATCCTAAGAGGTGGAAAGAGGAAAAAATTTACCCACTGTGTACCCATGCGCACACACACAAACACACTCACACGTGCGAGAGCACACACACAGTCCCCAAAGGCAGAGAAAAAATTCATGAGTGACTTGCATCATTAATTCTCGCTGTTCACAGCCTGCTCCCTAGATAAAGACCTCATCATTCTGGTTCCCGCATTCACAGCTTTGCTGCACACTCCCCAGCCCTTGCCTCTCTTTTACTTTGCCTGTGTCTGGTCATGTCCAGCTGATCTTGAGACCTGTGAGAGCCTCTTAGACCAGAATCCCAGCACAGGGTTGAAAAGGAGTCACAGATCAGCTATTCCAACTCTCCTGGTGGTGGTAAACAAGGAAGAGGGAAAGGTCATCCAAGGTCGCATCGAGGCTGTTTTAGAATCTAAGCTTTTTACTGGAGCACACAGCACTGCTCTCCTTTTTATCTTGGAGTTCACATTGGTGGAACCAGTACCTTAGCCCTTATTCCCTTGATGTTACCTAAGGACCCGGGGGCTTCTTGATGATGCGATGCTTAAGGATTAGACACAGTAAAGACCTACGTTTTCCTGAGCCAAAAAGGTAAAAGCATTGAGTGGAGTGGCCCTGCACTGCAGAAGAGTTGCTTTGTGTTCACACAGGCCTCCCAGCAGCCCTGTGCAGTAGGTGTTTGTGAGCCCATTTGTGAGATGGGAAAATGGAAGGTAGGATTTATACCCTGGCTCAGGGTTCTGACTCCAAGGTCAGTCCTCTTTCAATCTTGCCTCAAGTGTGCCTCTGAGAGTATAATGCCTTTAAGCTACAGGCTTAATTCCATTCTTGCCCCAGGGCCTGTGCACAGGCTGGTTCCGCTGCATGGAAGGCTTCCCTTCCCCCTCTGGATTTTCTCATCCCTAAAGTCTCAGCTCACAGATCACCGCCCCAGAGGAGTTCCAGATCCTCCCGGCCACGCTGTCTTTTATCACCTGACTTCATTGTCCTCGGAGCCTATACTAATATCTGAAGTCATCATGTTTGTTCGCTTGTTTTGTTTATTTTTTATATACAGGGGCTTGATCAGTAACAAGCTGTGTTTACTATTTATTTATTTTTATTGATTTCAGAGAGGAAGGGAGAGGGAGAGAGAGATAGAAGCATCAGTGATGAGAGAGAATCATTGATCAGCTGTCTCTTGAATGCCCCACCCTAGAGACCAAGCCTACAACCGGGGCATGTGCCCTGACCGGGAATCAAACCATGCTCTCCTGGTTCATAGGTTGGCGCTCAACCACGGAGCCACGCCAGCTGGGCCATTTGTTTTGCTTGACTACTATCTCTTGTCCCTTGGAAGTTCCTTTGGGTCTATTTATCTTCATTTCCAATGCCTGACACAGAAATGATTAATAAATACTGAACAAATGGATAGTACAAATTAAGTCCCTCTTTCAACCACTCTGTTCCCTTGGAAAATTTACTACAGTTATGGATCCAGGTTGGGGGTTCAGTTTAGGTTCAAAATAGTGACCTGCAATATGTTTTAGAGTTTAGACCTATAAATTTAATAGCATTTGCACTATGCCTTAACCAAATAAAGAAAATAGGTCGTAGACTTACTGATGATGAGAGAGAAAGAGATCTTTTTAAGATGGTTCATATTGAAGAAAGGCATCACAGCAGCCTGGTTCTGGTTATTATTGGTGAAAGACTAAAAAGCCACTGGCAGACAGACAAACTTAATTGTCAAAACCCACTTTAACCAGCCTACTCTCTTTAAAAAAAAAAGTATTCATGAGCGGTAAGGGCATGGAGATATTCTATCTGAATTTTACTAATGAGCTAATCCTCCCACAATAAGCAGATGTTACCACATATAAGATCATATTTTCTCTTTAAAATCTCAATTACTCACAGTACAAAAGAGAAAGTTCGGGATGGCTAGCCTCGATTTCCAGGACAAGAAATGGAAGTAAGAGGCACATCCATGAGGTGCCCAGGAACATGTCACCCATCAGTGCCTCTGTTAGCAGCAGAGGACCCTGATTACAAGGATTTCTTTTAAAAATCACAACAGAGAAGAAAGGGCAAGCAGGTGAGGGGTGCCCTGAGGCATTGCAGTCACTTTGTTCTGTGCAAACCAAGGCTATGGTCAGAACCTTAGACTCTCAGCTATTGTCACCACTTTGCCAGCAAATCAACTCACAAACCCATCATTAGAACAAAGTCCCTTCCAGCATTCCTGACACCAGGAAAGCAGTTGCTGAGAAGGGAGTTGCTGTTGCTGAAGGTCAAGAGTCCTTCCCATTTGCTACACAGAGAGGTAGATTCCTGCCACCCACTTTCCAGTAGGGCCAATACAAACCATCTTTTCTATTCCCAAAGATGAAAGGAAAACCAGACTCTTTAGGAAGAAGAAGGACATAGAACCATCCATTCATCCCCCCACACTCCCCCCCAAAAATCAATAATGTATATATATGTTGCCATGTACAGAGAGTTTTTTAAGAGGTAGTTATTTCCCTATTACACTGTTCATAAAACAGCCAAATGAACTTAGATGCTATCAGAATGGATTTGTCTGGACAAACCATCGTGATGTTTCTCTCAGAAATCCATAGGTCAAGTAATTGAAGTTAAAGAGTCTTAAATCTCATAAGCATTACTTAAACTCTCTGAGCCTCCTTTCTTTATATTTTTTTAAATGGAGAAAACAGCCAAAACCGGTTTGGCTCAGTGGATAGAGCATCGGCCTGCAACTGAAAGGTCCCAGGTTCGATTCTAATCAAGGGCATGTACCTTGGTTGCTGGCACATCTCCAGTGTGGGGCATGCATTTCACATGTCTCTGTGAAAAATCAATAAAATATATTAAAAAATTAAAAATAAAATGGAGAAAACAATACCTACTCTTCCTAGGTGTCTGGGAAAACTTAAGTGGGATGTATGTAGTTTCTCAGGTGCATGAAGGAAAGCACTCACTAAGAAAACCCAAATTCACAGATTAATCACAGCAGCATCTTAAAGCCCAACAATCTTCAGACTCCTCTGCGTGTGGGGCAGCCGCTGATACACATCAGCCCAAATCTCTATATAAATGTCAGCATTTCCCTAGGGAATTCCGTGGACACGTTGATGAAAACTGAAGGACTATTGCTGCCCAAACAGTCCATGCCCCGCACTGCAGGAGGCTAATTCACTCAACTGCTGATATTTACAAAGTGTTATCAGAACCTTCAGGCCAGTCTGAGAACCCAGTGTGCCCACATGCTCCTTACTGTACCTAAACCGTCTAAAGGAGCAGGGACCATCTACACTTGCTGAATATCAGTTCTACTTGAGGGTTCATTGCTTAGGTGCTTGAATCTGTAGGGAATAGGCTTCTCTTGCAGAAACCTCAATTTCGGCGAATTCTACAATCCATAAAGGGCAAGAGGACACCGAATTTCAAGATTCTCAGAATGACGCGGTCTTTTTACAAAAGACAAAGCTTGCGGCAAAAAACTCACAAGACTTTTTATGATCCACCTCTGCTCTTTTAGGAACCTTGAGAGCACATAGAGGAATTCTAAAAGAGACATAGGCTAAGCTAGCAGTCGACTTTTAGCTTTAAACCAGCTCACTTTGCCAGTAGTCAAACTTGCAGAGAGCTGGAACTCCTTAGAGGATCTGCTTTTCATTTTTGACAGTGGCTGCGCTTGCTGAGAAACACTTCTGTCACCTGAGATATCTCTTGGGCTGTATTCACCATCCTAACAAGGACCATAATGGCCTGAGCTGGCCAGCATTTTGTTGTTTGTGGAAATTTTGACCGAGGAGGTCATTTGTCCAGACAGGGTTGGAGGTTATTCACAGAGAATGAGTTGCCTTCTCACATCCTTCTAAGTACTGTCACACATCACCTGTGCCTTACCCTCCGGGTCCGAGCTGTAACGAGCACTGACACTGTGGGCCAGATGACCCCCCACTATCTCTAGCTTGAAAGTAAAGGGTGGAATGGTTAATAAGACCTATGCCGGTGTCCCCTGAGAACGGGCCAGTAGTCCAAGTTACAAGTCTACAGCAATCTTGAACTCGGTCTCCTCAGTGTGGGTGCCCTAGCACAGTAGAATCCAGGCATGGAATCTCCATGCTAATTTGATTCCACACTAGCTGGTGCAGAAGGACCTCTCAGTAAGCCACTAGCCTTGCCCTCAGACTTTGGCTGCAGGGATGAGGACCGTAGGACGAGAACCATAGGACAAGAACCCACAAGCTGGGCTCACTCACATCCTCTCCAATGACGGCTTTCTTCACAACTCAAACACATTTTGAAAAAGAATTCGAGAAGGAGCATATTTAGAAAGAGCTGCTGAAACCAGTTTGGCTCAGTGGAGAGAGGGACGGCCTGCGGACTGAAAGGTCCCAGGTTCCATTCTGGTCAAGGGCATGTATCCTGGTTGCGAGCACATCCCCAGTAGGGGGCGTGCAGGAGGTGGCTGATCAATGTCTCTCGTTCATCGATGTTTCTAACTCTATCCTCCCTTCCTCTCTGTAAAAAATCAATAAAATATATTTTTTTAAAAAGAAAAGAAAGAGCTGCTATGAAGTCAAGGTACATGTTTTCTAATGACAATGTTTAACTTGGACTGAAAGATAGTAAGTAATCATTTGAATGGATGAACGATTATACAGTATGTCCCCAAAATGTGTTCCACCAGTGTGGCAAATGGAAGACATGGCCTAGAAATGGCACTGAAACAGTGGGTTTTTGTTCATGGATCTGTGTGAGTAGGCTCTATGGATGACAATATGCGATGTGACTGCCAAAAAACCCAGTGCATGTATTTCTGAAACTAAACGTGCCCAGAAGGAGAAAGGAGAAAGGCCTGTCCCGGAGCAGACAAGTTAAGTGTCTCTTGGAGTTGCATTCCGCTCCAGGCACCGTGTTCTGAAAGGAAAGGTTATGACTGACAGAGAGTGCTCAGAGGAGCATGTCCAGCCTGACACCGCATCCTGGGGTGAGGATCGACAGTGATGTGAGAGTGACCAGCTGTAAGCGCCTGGAGGAATGTCATGTGGAGCCAGATTGGATGTATTCCATGTGGTATAAGGGACGGGTCCTGGAGAAATTAGGGGAACCTAACAGCCCACGCTGACAGCTTGAACTGCTCCAACTTAAGTTGTGAGATCACAAATGCCCTATTAGCTGAGACTCTGACCATTTGGCAGAGATTTAAAAGACATTCACATTACTTAGGGAGTTGACCTTGGTAAGCTCTGAAACCCTCCCCATGCTTTAAGTTCAGTTATTTTCTAATACCCATGTCTCAATGGATAGAATCACATATCTACCTTTTCCTTCTGTGCTTTGGTAACCCATAGATCTATACATTTGAGTCAATTGTGTTTTGAGGTCTCTCTTGATAAGGAATTATCTTGTGATATACTTGGTCAAAAAAATTGCAGATACCTATTTTCCATCAGAGAATATATAAGTCAAGTACTTCTTGACCATTAAGTTATACAGAAATGTTTGTAGCATGTCTCCCAAATTCAGAACAAGGGGTACATTCTTGTTTAGGAATGTATCTTAGGTTATTAAGTTTAGTGGCATGTAGTAGTCATTAAGGGTTAGAAGTAATATATAAGCATGTAAAAGGGAAAAGGAGAAAATAAAGACATTTTAGATCACTGAGTGAGCAAGACAATAAAAGCCATTGGGCTTAACTCAGCCCTTGTATATCAAATACACACATCCTGATACCAGAGAACAAAAATTCATCACAATTAAATCACAGTTCTCTTTTTTCTCTCTCTCTTAAAAATGAGAAGGGGTAAATTATGATTGCTATAGTCTCTTTTATCTTAAATATCTTACGATTTTGTCAGAACCTCTGAAAGTGAAGAGAAATGGAAATGCACAATAGAAGAGTAGAATTTGATTTGTAATGACTATGTATCAGGTTGCAAAAGGAAGTGATCGATACAGAGGAGAAAGCCCATTCCATCAAGTTAACCTGTTAATTTGTTTAAAGACAACAACCTTGCTATTCAGAAACTGAAAAGTCACAAAATTAAAATCAATCCCACTTGGTAAAAAAGGAACAAAATTTTAGAAAGAAATCATGCCCAAAACAATGCGTGCAGAATGTAGAAAACCACTGTAGTGATCCAGCTTCATAGTTAATGGTTTGTATATTTCACAAGGCTGCAACGTAACACTTGTTGGGCTCATAAGATCACATGGGTGACAGGGTGGTTGACCATAGATGTCATCCTATATCCATCCTTTCATACTTCTGGAAAGTGTTCAGATCATCCTCACTGTTCCATAGTGGAGGATTCTCTCTGTAGAGTAAAACTGGACTAATAATTATAGATAGAAATGAATACCTGGAAGGAATTGAAAGTCAGACATTTCCTCAAATGAACAGTGGCATACATTCCCCAAACTACTTCCCATTGCAGATTTGTGATAATATAGGCAATTTCACAGATTCTAGAGTGAAGAGCTAGATGCAAACCAGGATGTTTTATTCCAAACGAGGTAGTTGACCTTCGACAGCTAGAAGTGAAAATAAGGACTTGTCACACTTAAATTTCAAATTCCAAAATGATCACAACCATGATGCCCTCTGTTTATTTATTGTCTTGTTTCCTGGTTTAATTGGTTCCCAAGAGCTTGAGAAAGAACATGTGACTGACTGCTGAAAAGATATCACATCCAGAAAAGAAATTATATTTAGAAAGTAATTTAGAACAGAAGCAGTGTTTTCAAATTCCTTGAAAAAAAAAAAGCAACATTGTTTTTATATAGCATTTAGGCATCCAAAGAAATTGCCGATTCAGACTTTGAATCAATATTTGACAGATGCTATACTCCTCAACTTGCTCTAACAAGACATCATGTGCAGTAAATAGTTCCCAGGCTGTGAGATCAAATCCCAACTCAGCCACTTGCCAACTGTGTCATTATTTTTAGAAAGCTACTTAAGTTCTCTGAATTTCATTCAGGTTCTTCATTGTGCACAATGGGATTAATAATGCCCACCTTTCAAGGTTACTGTAAGAATTAAACTCAGGTGTGGGGGGAAATTTTAGCTAAGTGCCTGTCTCTTAGTTAGACACCCCATCATGTTCTCTCCCTCTGTTTCTTTCTTCTTTTCTTAAAATCAAGCAGCATGGAGAAGCTGTAACAATAATGTTTCATTCAAGCAGAATATAGATTCTATAAAATCAGCAAACTCAGGTCGGACTGATCCCTGCCTTCCTTCTGACAAATAACAGTGAGGGAATATGGCACATCTGTCTGCAGAGAGGTGTGCAGTTTTACAAAGGATGTGGACGTTTCCTCGTCCAGCCCTCATGATAGAAGGTTCTGTGATGTGGGAGCTAGGAAATCCATTTGACAGATAAGGAACTGAAGCTCCGGAAGGTCAAGAGTCTTCCCCTAAAGCTATCAGAACTAGAAACTAACTTAAGTTTTCTGACTCAAGGGTCAACTACATTCCAGCAGCATCTTTTGCCATTTCTCAAAGCTCTCCCTGCGGCCAAACCCTGAGCATCTCTACGGGGATGTACACTAAGCTCTGATTTACTTTGGATGTTATGTCGCCTGCAGGTGCCATGCCCATGGGTTGCCTTCCATGATTGCTTATGCTGATGATAGTCTATGTCCGTGCTCCAGAGCAAGCACTGTTCTATCAATAGCTGAAGTGGTCCTCTCTCCACTACTGTGGTTTTAACGATTCGGCTATTTTTGTAGTTATATTTTTAGGCTATCCAACATGTATCAAGGAAACCATGTAAAAGGCTATGGAGCTGATTAATCAAATACAGGGTGTTTTTTTTTGTTGTTGTTATCTTTCCATTAGTAGAATCCACAAAGCTGAAAAGGATTCTGAGATAAGAGGATCCTTTGCTTGGGCTCCTATAAAAGGAAACCCCCAGCCTGCCTGTCTCTTCGCTAATGCAGAGGAGGGGCTGGAAAGAATGACACAGCCTCCAGTGCCCTGGGCTGGCCAGCCAGCAGAACCAGCAGATTACGGTCAACTTTACTGTCACATAAAAGATGCTCCCAGCTCGGCTTTTTCTTCTTCTTCTTCTTCTTTTTAATGCTCCACTCATCTTTGCAAGGAACACACTTTTAAGTATAGTCCAGATGGTGATGGATGAACATGTTTCTTTGTCCTTCTCCAAGACAGGGTAATTGTGCATCACTGGTGCAGGCAGTGGTCGTTTTTAATATTTAAATGACATCTGAGTTGGAGATTAAAATTTGTAAAGAGCAATTAGATCTTAGGGGAAACGAAGGGGAAGCCACTTCTACTTTCAAGTGCAGTAAAACAGATGCGCCTCCCATTCCAGACATAAGTATTAAAATATTTAAGATTCCTTGTAATGCTAGAAGCCCACAGGAGGAAATCTCGGGGGGTCTCTCTCTCTCTCTCGTTTTTCATTACACACTTACAGATCATGAAGTTGATTCCAGAGGGCAAAGGTACATTTTGTTTTTAAAACCTAGAATGTAACCTCTGATAACCTCTGATAACCCAGCATATTAACTGAGCAATTAAATAATGATAGGGAAATACAGTCACAATCCTTAAATATAGGAAAATAATAACTATCATAACCATTATCTTGAAATATCCTCAAATACTTTACAGAGTTGATCTAATTTTTTCTGGCACACTCCTCATAGGAAAGGTGTCATTATTTTCATCTTGAAGACAAATATAATAGCTACTCCCAATTTATGTGTCATTTCTTCTGAGAAGCTTCATGATTTGTTTCCTTGTTCATCTTCACAATATGGATTTAGACATTCAAAATTAAGTAATTTTGTAGAGTTCAGAGCAGAATAATCTATATTTCTATAGATGGTTGATTAAAATTCAATGTTTTCTAAACTGTTTTGATCATCTATCCTATGAAATTATTAAATGTCCACAAATATGGAAATTTAAAAGGATCAGATACAAACTAGATGTAACTTGAAAGTCTGGTGCTTTTGCGGAGTTTTCCTGGGGTACCTACAGCCCCCACCCCATCTCCCTTTGGAATAGGCAACTGGAAAAAAAGGAGGTAGAGAAAGAATTAACATGGTTCTTTTCTTCCTCCTTCCCTTCAATTCACCCTGACAGTTGCAGCTCTCACAGTTCCACCTGGAGCTAACATTTAGGGTAAAAAGAAAATGGGAAGAAAAGTGAAAAAAGGGGGGGGGAGGAAGAAATGGGTGAAAGACACGAGAAAGGAATGGGTTATAGAAACACAGAATGGCTGTTCTTACACATTAACGTTATGGCAGAGGAGGTGCTGTCACAGTTTGCTAGGGCTGCCGTAACAAAATACCACAGGCCCACGGACTAAGGAGCTTAAACAATAGGAATTTGAAGTGAAGAGAAATGGAAATGCACCATAGAAGAGTAGAATTTGAAGGATAGAAGTCCAAGGTCAAAGTGTTGGCAGGTTTGGTTTCTCCTGAGGCTGCTCTCCTTGAGTTGGGAGAGGGAAGGGCCACCTGCTTGCTGTATTCTTTTGTGGTCTTTCCTGTGTGCCCACATCCCTGCTGTCTCCCTGTGAGTCCCAACTTCCTCTTCCTATACAGATACTAGTCAGCTTGGATTCGCCTCATGTTAGCTTACTTATCTCTTCAAAGGCCCTGTCTCCAATATATTCACATTCTGAGGTACTAGGGTTTAGGGCAATGAATTTGGTGGAAACATAATTCAACTCATGATATGTACTTTTATTAAAAAGGATCTTTTGCTTTTAGGCAGGGGTAATATGAGAAATATATAATGACCATGTATGAATGCCATAGAAATGGTTGTTAGAAGATATACTAAAGCACATTAAAATTTTCCCAGTTCATTTGAGTGAACATGGATTCCAACTGGGCAGAATCAAATCAGAAGTGGTTAGGAGTGCTCCACCCACAGGAGCTAGGAGAGAGGCTTTGTCAGAGTAGAAGCGGGAAGCAAAGCAAGGGCATGATTTGATTGGCTGTAGCTTAAGCAGTTGCCTTTTGGGGGAAAGCCAAGGTGGTTGTTTGTGATTGGTTGTTCTTAAGTTTCTTTTTCTTAGAAGAGTGTTTATAGCAGTGGTTCTCAACCTGTGGGTCGCGACCCCTTTGGGGGTTGAACAACACTTTCACAGGGATCGCCTAAGACCATTGGAAAACACAGATATGATTCATAACAGTTGCAAGATTACAGTTATGAAATAGCAACAAAAATAATTTTATGGTTGGGGGTCACCACAACATGAGGAACTGTATTAAAGGGTCGTGGCATTAGAAAGGTTGAGAACCACTGGTTTACAGGAACCACCTGTGGCTCAGGTTTAGCCTGCTTCCATAGGTTCCCAAGTATTAGAGCCATCTGGGTCTCCTGGCTCCTTGTTGAGTTCCTTGAACACAGTCAGCAAGGCTTGTTCGCTCCCGGGAGTTACTCAGCTGACCTCACTTAAGTCCCCTACCTGGTTGGTCTCCCAAGCTGATCCCATTCACCTGCTGGCGGCTTCCTCCCAACAGTTTATACAAGACCTTCCAAGGCCTGGGGATGAGACTGCTTTCTCCAGAGAGCCCCCAAGTTTGTTTGCATGATGGTTCTGACCATGACCTCCTGGAAGAGCCAGCCCCTGCCTCTCCTCCCTCCCCGTAAAAGGTCAGATGACAGATCCAGACGTTCCCCTTTTCGTGTTTTGTGAGAGGAACGTTTCCCTCCAAGTTCCCTCGGAGGGTGTTTCCAACATGGCCCGCACCAGAGGGCTCCCCACGGAGTGTCTCCCGGGAGCACTCCCAGGTGCTCTGGTTGGCAGTCTCAGGTCCAGCAGTCCTCCAGGAAGTCGGACAGCCTCCCCTGCCGCCAGCTGCACCAGGTGAATGAGGGACGGTGGACCCTGGTGACGAGGTTGGGGGCCGGGGTGGTGAGCAAAGGCCTCAAGGAGAAGTTCTAAAATGGATGCGAAGGGCACGCATATGAGTTTGCCCCCACTTTAGAAAGAGCTGACCTTCAATAGCCCGATTTAAAAATATGTGAACGGGAATTAGCTCACACCAGAAATGAAGTCTCCCAATTTCGAATACTGTTATATTGATTGTCTGGTTCCTTTAAGCGATAAACCTTTCTTCCTGCATTTAAACAGATGCATTTCTTTCCGTATTGATAAGTATAATCTAATTGGCAAAATGATGATGGGGATGATGATGATGATGATGATGATGATGATGTGTGTGTGTGTGTGTGTGTGTGTGTGTCTGTGTGTGTATTACATAATTAAGTAGTTAAAGCCAGGAGAAATTAATGCCTGTATTCATTCACTTAACAAGCTTTTAGCCAGTTTATGGAAAACAGGTTAAACATTAGGAACACAAAAATGAACAAATCCCTGCCCTTGAAGCATTGCCTGGGGAAGAGAGGCAAAGTGAACAGGTATAATCTAGAGACCGGGTCGCATTGGGCTCCTGCATGACAGTCACCTCAAGGCCTGGTTCATACAGAGTGCTGGGCCGACTCCCTTCCCCCATCCCCTAGTTCCCCTAGTTTCTGACTCAGTGGGGCCAGAGATGTGCATTTCTAACACGTTCCGCTGCTGAGGAGGGTGCACTTTGAGAACCACTGCTCTAGTGTTAAAGTGGAAGCTAAGGAGTTTCCAGCCCTGGCTGGATGGCTAGGGGCTTCAGGGAAGGTTTCATAACGGAAGAGAGTTTCAAAGGACACGCGGGAAAGGCTAAGGAAGGGGGATTGGGACATGCTGAGTACATTTAGTTCCAAAGGACAAAAGGAGAAAGTACATATGGTTTGAAAAAGAACGCAAGTAATTCCATTTGGCTAGGGTGCCGTTTGCGTTTGAAGTCGTTGCGGGAGATAAAGCGGGAGAGATGTGCGGGCCCAGAGCCACGGTGGAGGGCCCCGGGTGAACATTGTCCTCTGGAGAGTGTAACCGTGAATGCCCAGGGCTGAAGTTGGAAGACAGGGATGTGCTCCAAGAAAAGAATCCTGGTAGGAGAATTCTGTCAGTTACCTCGCTTCAGAACTGGCTTCCTTCTGAGCCTGGCACAGGGCTTTCCAGCCTTTTGGAAGAAATCCTTGCCATTTCTCTGAAGTGACAAATCTCACTGGAGGTGACAGGAGAATAGAAAGGGTGTGTTGATTGCTTCTAACCAGAACTGTGTGGAGGGGATTAAGTTTTTTTTTTTGTTGTTTTTGTTTTTTTGCCATTAACCCATGACATTGAGCATGACCTTGAGTGTGATACAGTAATTGTTTCATTATGATTGACTCTCAGAAAGCTCTAAGCTTCCCCCACCTCTGAGGGCCTCCGGGTCACTCAGAGGGGAGGGTGACAGGCCTAGGAAGGAGGTGTTGGAGAGGGGGAGACCCTGAGAGCAGAAGTAGTGATGAAATGTGCTTCGTTCCTCTCTCTCTAGGGGAAGATGATGACGACGACGAATGTGGGGAGGAGAAGCTGCCCTCCTGCTTCGATTATGTGATGCACTTTCTGACTGTGTTCTGGAAGGTGCTCTTTGCCTTCGTGCCCCCTACAGAATACTGGAATGGCTGGGCATGTTTCATCGTCTCCATCATCATGATTGGCGTACTGACAGCATTCATTGGCGACCTGGCTTCCCACTTCGGCTGCACCATTGGCCTGAAAGATTCGGTGACTGCGGTCGTGTTCGTGGCACTCGGAACTTCAGTACCAGGTAGGGAATACATTTGCCCTATGACCTGGTCCTGCCTAATACACACAAGGACTGTGGTAACAAACCAGGCTTCTGAAAGACAGGAGCCCAAAGGCATAAATAATGTCACTGCCAGGACATTGTCATGGCATTTTTTCAAGGTTAGGTAGCTGATCAGTATCATGAGGAAGACAGGAAAGCACTGCCAGAGGGCCTGTGTGGTGAGGGAAAGTTGATCTGATGGACAGATTGGTAGATAAGGTTCCCAATACAATTAGCCCTTTCAAAAGGACAAAACAAAACAAAATTACAGAATCATGTTCAAGAACAAAATTTCCGTCTTTTATATAATTAGTAAAGTTTGGATGATTTCCATGAAACTCTGTATTCACTGGGTAACTAAGATAAATACTTACTAATGACTTGACTTAATGTGCTCTTGACTCAAGTATTAGTGGGAATAAATAAAAAGAGGCAGACCTTGATCGGGACAGTGGAAAAGTAACCTCCCAAAGTGTACATTTCATGGGTGTCCCTTCATGCATTCCCGCCCACAACTATCACTCACTATGGTTGTGCAGACTTCTGAATAAGACATCATCCTCCCAAACATGACATTAACAGCAATAATTTTAAAACTTTTGTGGGTATCAGAATGACCTGGGAGCTTCTTTAAAAGAAAAATGTGAATGCCTGAGACCTACCACTAACCTATGGAATCAGAGGACCTAGGGCCCAGAAATGTGTGTTTTGAGCTCACAGGTGATTCTGGTGCACATCAGAGCTTATTGTAAGGGAAGTTCTGGGCCTCTTCCCCAGCACTAGTGGACATCTTGACAGATGTACTTTGTTAACTTTGAGCAGCCCACATTCTCTACCAATTAGAAGGTCAGGGACAGGTGTCCCAGTACTTGACCTGGGGGAAGGCAGGACTTAAGGGGAAATACAGCCCTGCTAATGGTGCCATTCAGTGTTCCATATCACAGCCTTTTGTAAACGCTGTGATTTCTACTTGCCATACTTAGCTACCTTGGCTTTTGGTTTTGAGTCTGAAAATAAGTACAGTTTAAATCATGTATGTCTGTTCGCTAGAATGCTCTCATTGTTTTCCACTCAGATACACATCATCTCAGTGACTGAGCATCAGTTATATAATTTTTCTGGGCCTCTGTTTCCTTATTTGTAAAATTGGGATAATCATACTTAAAAATGCAGTAAGGACTGGAAAAAAAAACCCTCTATATTGTGCATCTAGTAAAGCTTCTGAGACACGGAAGGAATTTAATAAAATAGTAGCTTTTGTGAGTAGTTACGTTGCATAGCTTAGAAGGAGCTGACCAATATGTATCTGGTCAGCCATAGCATAAATGCTCCCCAACTGATCAATAATTTAGGGGTCTTAATCACAGGCCTGGCATGTTTACTCAGGTTTCTGGCATGGTTTTGGTGTCCAGCTGAGTTGATGGGGGATCCAGGGGATTCAGGAAGTACTCTTATTTCTGCCCTAGCAAGCAGAGCTATGTATGCAAAGTCTTGCAGTAGACTGCTCATCCTCTGAGCAGGTCAGGCTGCCTCTCAACCTCAGCTCTGTGCTGGCAGCTCTCCGTTTGGTCTTTATTTTGAATTTTTTTCCAGAAATGTACCAAGTAGGGGGGTAATTGTAAAATACTCATATTTTAAGTTGCTTTGTTTATAGAACATATATACAACCAAAAGAACCAAATGCTTGGGGTCTACTTTGCCTAAGGCTTAAGTCACTGTATCAAATGGTGCCCAGATTAGCACATACTGTTTATTGTTGGCTGTGGCTTTAACCCTTGAGGAGAATATGTTCAAATTATGGTAATGAGGGCAAAATTAAGTCTCCCATCACAGTTATTCAAAGTCAGCAGTTGGTCCTCGCAAATGCATCTCTTGTTTTCAAAAGGATTTTAAAAAATGCTTTTCCTAATCAAATCCGTGTTCCAAAAAAAATTTTTTTAATTTCTCTACACCTCATCTCAATATCTCAAAACTGGCTCCTTTTTCTAACACCAATCTTCCAAAATGGCTCCCTGCATCTTTTGTATGAATGCTTTTGAATGGTGTGCCATCATACAACTAAAAAAGATTTTCCTGTAACACAAAATGTGGATTATAGTAAACCTCGGTGTTTGGAGGATCATTTGTTCTGCCACTTAAAACCAGCTTAGTTCCCAGGGAGAGTCATCAAGAGGTAAGAAAGCCTGTTCAGGGGAATACAACAATCATTTGTTGCCAGAATGCTTTCCCCACACTGCCGTAAATTCTTCCCGTCGGGATACAAATTTCCTTGCTCTGCTATTGGGAGAATTTCTATAATTTGTTCCAATATTAACTGTGCAGCATGCTCCCCAAACAATGTATTCATAGGCAATCGCAAATAATCATATCTTTATAAACAGACTTTTCTTTTCAAAACACCAGCTTTGCAAATTGAACAAGATGCTGCATGAACATAATATTTCTGACTTTTCCTCACTAATGATTCCAAGCAGTACTTTATCTCCTGAATTTAAAAAAATAGAATGCTGTTGTTCCCTGATGACAAAGCCCTGTTGCTACAGGCAGAAGAAGGATGAGGAACACTCTTCCTCTTGGCTCATAGTCTACTATGAACTGGCCTTGGTCCTGGGGCCCAGCTTTGTCTCTAGGCCAGTGGTCAGCAAACCGCGGCTCTCTGGCCCCTTGAGTGTGGCTCTGCCACAAAATACCACGTGCAGATGCGCACATACAGTGCGATTGAAACTTTGTGGCCCATGTGCAGAAGTCGGTTTTCGGCTCTCAACAGAAATTTCAATTGCTGTACTGTTGATATTTGGCTCTGTTGACTAATGAGTTTGCTGACCACTGCTCTAGGCTGTCTTTTTTTTTTTCCTTCAGTACATATTTATTATTTCAAGATAGCATTAGAATTCAAATATATGAAGCCAAACTATGGTGTGTTTTTTTTTATTGTTGTTACCTCATTCCCTCTTTGCCTCTCTTCACCCAGCCCTGCTCCTCCCCTAGGCCCTTACGACATTATTGTCTGTATCCATGAGCTATGCATATATGCATGTATATTCTTTGACTGATCTCTTCCTGTCCTCCTCCCTTTCTCCTTCTGTCTGAGATCTGTCTCTCTGTTCCATGCATCCATCAGGCTGATGTCTTGACCCTTCTCCTAAAGGAGAAGAGCTCCTGGCGAGTGTCCAGTGTTCCATATACCGCTGCCCCTTTCTAGGTGAGAGTCTTAGGTTCTTAGTTTGTGATAGCCTGAAGGGCATTGGAAACATCCCCTGCCTTGAAGTCAGGATTAAATATCATTTGAAGTATTTTTTACCAAATTTCTGAAGATCCATAGGAAAAAGAGCCTATGACTTTGTAGGTGAGACAAAGCTTCCTCCTCATACCAGCAGGGGAACAAAGGCTCAGTATAACCTTCCGGCAGAGAAAGGCTCCTGAGGGTCTTCACTCCCCTCAACCTTAGGTCTGCATAGAGAGCTCCAAGACCAAGACAGGTTAGTAGAGGAAGGACCTGCTTTTCCTGAATCACCTTTTACAGAGCTACCTGCCTGGAGAAGAGTCCTGAACAGTCACTTTCCACCTCTGTGCATCTCCTGTCTTCATAAACTCTTGAAAGCGTGGCAGCCGTATGACTAAAGTTTATTTTTGTAACGTGAAATGTAGGTTGCGGTTGGGGTGAGCCAAAGTCTGGTCTCCAGCCCTCTTCTCTTCTCTTCCCTTGTTCCCTGGCCTGGGCCATCACATCAGACTCCACGCCTTGAATGCCATCAGTATGCCAACGGTCACCAAATGTGTATCTCCAGCTTTAAATTTCCCAAGTCTAGATTCATATACCAACTTCCTTCCCTGTATCAATGCCAGATGTGTAATTTGCAGCTCAAAATTACCACGTCCAAAATAGAACTGTTGATTTCCACTGCCTAAGCTCAGTACCCTTCAACCAAACCATGTTTTCCCAGATCTTGCCTTCTCAGGGAAACGGTACCATCATCCAACCAGAGTCTTTGGTTCCTTTTCCTCATCCCCGCAGTCAGTCCATTTATAACACTTGCAGATCTTTCCTCTAAAACGTATCTTGGTCAAATCTACTTAGCTCCTTTCTCTTACTACCCTCTGGTCTAGACAGTAGTTCTCTCTCACTCAGAGTTGTCTTCATGCTTATGCTATAAACTGTTGTTGTTTTTTAAATATATTTTTATCTAACAGAGGAAAAGAAAGAGAGAGAGGTAAAAACATTAATATGAGAATCATTGATGGGCTGCCTTCTGCACGCCCCCTACCTGGGGTCAAGCCCACAACCCAGGCATGTGCCCTGACTAGGAATCGAGCCATGATCTCTTGGTTCATAGGTCAATGGTCTACCACTGAACTACATTGGCTGGGCTGCTATAGATTGTTTTAAGATATGAATCAGGCCACATTTCAAGGGCTTCCTGTTTCACTTAGAATAAACCTTAAAAGCACCATTCCAGCTTGTAAAGACCTATGTGACTCAGCTCTGCTATCTTTCCATGTGTTTTCCCCACTGGTCTTTACTGTCCTCCACATGCCAAGTTCATTCCTTTCTCAGGGTTGAGCTCACTTTCTAAAACGCCCTTTCCTTCATTTATACAAGACTGGCTCTTTGTCTCCATTACATCTCATCTTAAATGGCACTTCTTTAAAGAGACCTTTCCTAGCCATGCAATGTGAACTGGTCAACCAGCTCTTCTGTATTAAATCACCTTATTTTCTGAATCTATTCCTTCTTGTGTTTTTTTTTATTATTTATTCAAATAAATATTATCGTCTAACTCTCCTCACTGAAGTGTAAACTTCATGGGAGCAGAAAACTTATCCTTTTTTTTCCTCTCTGCCATATCCCTGGCTGTGAGAATAATGCCAAACTAACACATAAGTAATGCAATTTGTGTGTGTTGTGTATATAGATGAATGTACAACAAGTCATGTGCACATTAATAGGAGTTAGTTCTGTCAGGTTGCTTTCTTCCTAATACCTACTAGAGACAACTTAGAGTGTTATGACAGGAAGATAAACAGTAGAAAATTCTATAGTGTGGCTTATTTTTGAGGGATAGAGTATATCTGGGTATCATAGTAAGAGGGGCAAAGGTGACCTAAGAACACCAACAAGCTCAGAATAGAATCATTTTTCCTCTTGCATAATTTTAGCTGTGATGGGAACTCTGATGAAGAACAAGATATTATATTTTTTTCCTTTATTTTTTTTATCTGCAATAATCCCTGCTTCCACGACTGAGAAATCAGCTTGGCACTTGGAAATGTTAGTACTCTGTGGAGTGCTAAACAGGCATTGTGCAATGACCTGGCCTGTGTTCATTTATGTGATAGCACGTGGCTTCTGTGGACTAACAGTTTCAAAATTCAAGAGAAAAAAGTAAGAAGGAACATTGGGAACCCAGCATTTTTTTTTTATGCGAAAGACCACCTGGAATGGCACATTCTTTAATCTTACCTTTATTTACTTGGGTAAAACCTGGGTATATCAAGTCAAGACACTCCAGCTTCTATACTACATTCCAAATATGGGTTGTACTTTGATTTCTTGCTCCTCTTGGATTCAGAAAAGTGAGAGAATCTTTCTTAATTACTCAGGAAACTCTTAGGTGCTGATGAGTTGGGAATGTTTTTACCACCCTAAGTCCTGCCCTGGTCTTTCTCCAGACATCTTGACGGAGCTGGCCCATTGCTCCCTTTATCTCCCCTTAACTAATGTTCACTCCTGAGGTCAGAGTAGTTTAAAAACTGGACATAGTAGGCTGTCCCTTCGCCTCTGGCATCGTCAGATTTTCTGCTGGCTTGGAGTGTTTTGAATATCTTTAGATTCTGTCAAGAAGGAATTATTTCACGCTAGAGATTTTTAAGTGGAAAAGAAATAGACCATTTTGTGTGTTTTTCCCATTTTGTAAATAGAAACTTTTTAGAAATAAAACTTTTAGAGAAAATGCATGCCACTTTAAAATGAGATCATTTCCAGACTTCTGAATATCATGGGAAGAATTTTACATACAACTGGTTATGGCAGCTGTTTACTTCACTCTCGCAGTACAGTGGTCAGGAAGAGGTGCCGAGGGGTCTGGTGACAAGAGCTTTAGAACAGAATTCAGGGAAGTGAACTTCTGTTATTCACTGTGTGGCTGGAATCCATCTATTGATTCTGATTGCTTTTCTTGCCTATAAAATAGGCATAATAATTTATGGTAATTTAAGTAGAGCCAATGATAAGATTAGTAAAATGGATCTAAGAGCTTTTGTAACTGACAATTACTACAAAATGCAGGAAATAATTTTCACTATTTACATTGAGTTTAACTCTTAAAATATCAACAGTAATAAAAAACCAAGAGAAAATGAGGATGAATGCGGGAAGTTTTATGAGTAGAGAAAGAAGTTTAAATTCATCATGAAGGCCGAAACCGGTTTGGCTCAGTGGACAGAGCGTTGGCCTGGGGACTGAAAGGTCCCAGGTTCGATTCTGGTCAAGGGCATGTACATTGGTTGCAGGCACATCCCCAGTAGGGGGCGTTCAGGAGGCGGCTGATCTATGTCTCTCTCTCTCTCATCCATGTTTCTGGCTTTCTATCCTTTTCCCTTTCTCTCTGTGAAAATCAATAAAATATAATTTTAAAAAAATTTATCATGAAGTTCCATTAGATTCAAGGCATAAACACCATATATATTATACACTGAGTGGCTAGATTATTATGAACTCTGAATGCATAATAATCTGGCCACTTGGTGTATATCCTATATAATAAAAGGCTAATATGCCAATTGTCCCCTCAACCAGGAGTTCGACCAGAAGGCAGGCCGGCCAACTGTCCATGTTCCCTCTCCCCCATCCCCCGCCACCAGGCTGGCCAGACCCCACCCATGCACAAATTCATGCACCCAGCCTGAGACACACACACACACACACACACACACACACGCACACACTGAGTGGCCAGATTTTTATGCATTCAGAGATCATAATGATCTGGCCACTCAGTGTCTATAAAGTTATTTAAAGTGAGGTGAAGCTATTTGCCAAAATTTATTTATTTTTGAGCCTTATACTTTTCTTTCAAAAGTTAGATTTCCTTTTTGTCACCGTGTTAGGAAACGTTATATTATTTGTTTTTGTAACAAAAAATAATAGCTATTGATAATTTAAATTTTTCGTCTTTTAATATCCTGACTTCTAATGATTCTGAAACTAAGACATTCTAGGACGGTGGTCGGCAAACTGCGGCTGGTGAGCCACATGCGGCTCTTTGGTCCCTTGAGTGTGGCTCTTCAACAAAATACCACGGCCTGGCCGAGTCTGTTTTGAAGAAGTGGCATTAGAATAAGTTTAAGTTTAAAAATTTGGCTCTCAAAAGAAATTTCAGTTGTTGTATTGTTGATATGTGGCTCCTTTGACTAATGAGTTTGCCCACCACTGTTCTAGAGCATATTTAAGTAACAAGTTATTTACAGTTTATTATGTCCCACTGCCTTGTTTCTCAGTGGGTTCTAAAGTGACTCGAATGGTTGTGCAGGTTGTATACCACCAACTCAAAGGGTGGCCAATAGACTGAGATTCCTGGACACACACCGAGTATCACATCCATGGGCATACACATTGGTGGCCCAGTGGGAAGGCCACTTGACAGCTTAATATGATACTGAGCACCAGCATCCTCAGTTACATGAGGAAATTAGGACTCCGAAAGAATGTGATTTGCCCATAGTTAGCCCAAGTTTATATTGATTGTAAATTCTGGAATCCATATTATTGTTCTTTCTCCTAATCTAATACTTAACCCCTCTATCATTCCACCTTGGATTTATTTTTAAGATTAGCTTTGCATAAGCTTTCCCAAGTATCTCACAATTTTTGGAAATTACTCATTTCCTTCTTTCCTTCTATTTTGGTATTTTCCAATTTTAAAGCATGCAACAATGAGTTCATATTTTAGCTCCTTGAAGTCAGACTTTGTCATTTTTCCCTTTGACATGGAAAATACCTACTTCAAAAAATCTCAGAAATGAACAAAGACCTGGCTCTCCACCCCCCACTCCCCCACCCCCCAAAAAAAGAATGCCCAAATAATCCTCACCAGCACAGCCACATGCCCCTAACAGGAGTGACCACGGAAGGAGATTCTAGGCCTAGACCAGAGCTGTCTGTGATACATAGCAACCCAGGCCCTGGGGGCAGTGGGCCCCGGAAGGACATATTGGTGACACTCTCCCAGCAGTCAGGTTCTACAAAGATTTACGGGAAACTTTGGGAATCATGTCCTAGTCTTTGTAAGTCTCAAAGCATCACTGGAGGTGACTGTCCAAATCATCTCTCAGTGCACTTGGTATGTCCTTCAATCACAGAGATGGCTCAGAAGGGAACAGTGCAGCACCCCACCCAAAACAAACACTCTTCTCAGGGGACGTGGTATCCATTCACTCTGAATTTCCACAGTCATCTGATCTACCTTGGAAAACACCCACCCCACTTACTCTGCCCCTCAGGGGCAGAGTGCTTAACTCCTCTCAGCTTAGTTCCTTAACCTGAATTAGGGGGACATGAACATCTATGTCACAGAGTTGTAGTGAAGATTGTATGAGAAGCACAGGGCCTAGCATATAATTGATACGCAAAAAAAAAAAAAAAGGTTACATCTCTTTTCCCTTCCACTTCAATGCACTGATGAATGGGTTTAGGCCTCTTCTGGTATTTTGCTCAGCTATCTTGCAACAATTAAAACAAATAGAAGATCAAGAAAATCCTCAGACTCTCCCATGTTAATAATGAATTGGACATCCCCCAGTGTGTTCCTGTCCTCTGCCATTTCCCTGTCTCTCCAGGAGCTTTATCCTCTGAACCTTGGCATTTCAGCTCAGAAAACACAGGTTGAAAAGGAAGTGCGCTGGCTACCGTGTGTCCACATATTTAATTGGATAATTAACATTTCACATTAACTTACGTGGAAATGAGAAGAGAATTGCTTTACTCTGAGCCCAGCTATCTCAATGGCTGGGGTGTCAGTTCCAAGAGATCCCAAAGGACATGTATGTTTTGTTTCTGAAGACTCTACTAAGCACTTTGTTTCTTTGCCACCATAGAAGTCAGGACTGCTGGGGGACCCACCAGTCTGTAGTCAGGCGGAGAGGCAAAGCCACTGGGGACCGGATCAGAGGAGAAGCTTAGGCAGCCTGACTGCTCAGATGGCTTTCCTTATGCCATCCGATGGGCCTTATCTTCACCTCATACCAGCGAGGTGCTGTCTGGAGCTAAAATGCACACATCTCCATGAATATGTGATGTCACTAGAATTGGAGGGAGCCCACAAAAGCAAGAATAGACCAGGACAGAGCGAGACAAAAACTAGACACCAGGTTTTACAAAATTTGCTCCATAAATGGCACAAGAACTGCCTAAATTCACAAACACAAAGTGTTTACAGCAGGCCCAGAGCATCTTGTACCAACCTGGGAAAGGTCCACTCTGAAACTATTTCTATCCTTTACTCTTTCTGCTCAAGAGAAGAGTTTGTATTCAATACTTTTAAGGTTTGTTTGTTTGATTTCTTTTCTCAGTGGTCCACACTGCTTGGGCAGCTAGCACTGAGCACAAGGTGGGAGAGGGACCAGGATGATAACAATTATGTCAGTGATGTCCTGGGAAGAGGCGGCTGGGGAGCAGGGGTGCTCAGCATGTGGCATGATGCTCTACAGAGCCATTGGATAGTGTCCCAACCCTACACCAGCTACCTCCTCTCAGTCCCACAAGAGTCACAGGGTAAGAGAAGGGGAGCTAAAACCATTTCATTCTGCTCTCTGTCTGGGCCTTCCTACCTACTGTAGGTCAGCCAGAGTGAGGATGCTTGGCAGAAACATAATGTGTACAAGTGTGTACATGTGTGTCATGTGTGTGTGTTTTATGTTTGAAGACTTGGTGTTGTAAATGAGTTGTAAATGAGTTATGTGAATAAATATAACTCATTTTTTTAGTCTAAAGTGTGTTCTAAAGGAAGCAAGCATTAAGAGTAGGGAATGCTTTAGGCCTTTCTGCTCCGTGAGGATTAACAAAGAGTGTGTTTCAAACAAATCTTATGAATGTTGACATAATGACTTTCATTTCTCCTTTTTTACATTTGAAAATAAGACAATGAAAATTAAAACTTTGAAGGACCACTGTTTTGTTCTTTTTCTTCTGAATTGAGGCCTCAGCCTGCATCTTTAACAACATTTTTGAAGGATCATTTACTTACCATAAAATCCACTCATTTGAAAAATACAATTCAGTGATTTTATTTTTTTTTTTTTTAGTCAATTGACTGTGCTGTGCCATCATTACCTTAATGTGGTGTTAGAACATTGCATCACCCCAATAAGATCTCTGTTGGCCACTTACAGGAAATTCCCACTTCCACCTCCAGCCCAGCCCCTACTAACCTACTAATGTACCTTTTGACTTGACAGATTTGTCTTTTCTCAGTTTTTCACAAAGATCACCTTTAATTTATAAATACCATAAATAACCTATATAATAGTAATTTTACTTTAATAATACATAATGTTAAGAATTTATCATGGTTAATTTCTGTATATTGATACCTAATATATATAGTTGTTCTTGTACATATTAAAATTCAATGGAATTTACCATGGATTCTATAAGATTTTATTTTATTCATCACAAAATCTCTATAGGCATTTCACAAACTACAAGTGAAAATTAAATATAAATGCTATTCATCTCTTTGTGCGTATATGGATTTTTTTTTAATCTTTATTATTGAGAGTATTATAGATGTCCCCCCTTTTCCTCGCATTGCTCCCCTCCACTCAGTTCCCACCACATCCCAGGCCTTCATCAGCCTATTTCCTGTATCCATAGTTAAGATCTTTGGTTAATCTCTTCCCATCCATCCCTCCACTTCCCTTTGAGATTCATCAGTCTGTTCCATGCTTCCATGCCTCTGATTCTATTTTATTCACAAGTTTATTTTGTTCATTAGATTTCTTGTTCATTTATTTTCACTTTTAGATTCGATTAATAGATATGTATTGCCATTTTATTCATATTTTTTATCTTTTTTTCTCTTCTTCCTCTTCTTAAAGAATACCCTTCAACATTTCATGTAATACTGGTTTGGTAGTAATTAATTCCTTTAGCTTTCTCTTGTCTGTGAGGCTCTTCATCTGACCCTCAATTCTAAGTGAGGGTTTTGCTGGGTAGAGTAATCTTGGTTGCAGGTCCTTGTTATTCATCACTTTGAGTATTTTTTGCCACTCCCTTCTGGCCTGCATAGTTTCTGTTGAAAAATCAGCTTTCAGTTGTATGGGGACTTGTCTCTTCCTGCTTTTAAGATTCTTTATCTTTTACACTTGGCATTTTAATTATGATGTGTCTTGGTGTGGGCCTCTTCGAGTTCTTCTTGTTTGGGACTCTGTACTTCCTGGACTTATAAATCTATTTCTTTCACCATGCGGGCAAGTTTTCTGTCATTATTTCTTCAAATAGGTTTCCAGTAACTTGCTCTCTCTCTCTCCTCCTTCTGGCACCCTCATGATCAGAATGTTGGAATACTTGAAGTTGTTTCAGAGGCCCCTTACATTGTCTTCAAATTTTTGGATTTTTCTTTTTGCTGTTCTGATTGTTTTTTTCTTCCTTATGTTCCAAATGTTTGATTTTATTCTCAGAATGCTCTACTCTACTGTTGAATCCCTGTAAATTATTCTTTATTTAGTTAGTATATGCTTAATTTCTGACTAGTGTTTTTTCATGTTTTTGATATTCTCACTAAGATCTTTGAAAGTCTCTCTAAGTCCCTTGAAGCTTTCATGAAGATAATTGAGTAACCTTATAACCATGGTGTGTTTTTTTATATAATGTTTTTTTTAATATATTTTATTGATTTTTTTTACAGAGAGGAAGGGAGAGAGATAGTTAGAAACATTGATGAGAGAGAAACATCGATCAGCTGCCTCCTGCACGCCCCCTACTGGGGATGTGCCCACAACGAAGGTACTTGCCTTTGACCGGAATCGAACCAGGACCTTTCAGTCCACAGGCCAATGCTCTATTCACTGAGCCAAACCAGTTTCAGCATAACCATGGTTTTTAACTCTGTACCCAGTAGTTTGCTTGCTTCCATTTCTTTTATTTGTGACTTGTCTTTGTCTCCACACTTTGGTTGCTTCCCCATGTTTGTTTCTATATATCAGAGTTGCTAAGTCTTCTGGAATTAGTAGAGTGGCATTGTGTAGTAGGTGTCCTGTATGGCCCAAAGGCTCAGGTCCGCAGTCACCTGAACTGAGCATTCTAGGTTTGCCCCAGAGTGGGCTGTGAACACTGTCTTGTAATGAAGCATCGGTTGCTGTTGACACCACTGGGAGGAATTGACATCTAGGCCAATGGGCTGTGATGCCCAGCTGCAATTACAATGGGAAAGCTGCTGTGCAGGAAACACCCCTAAAGAGGAGGGCTTGCTTTAGTGTGTGTGGTTTTGCTCACTGAATTCTGCCCCTTGAGGGTGTCACTTATGGATGTGTAGAGTTGTAATCTTGTATGGTCTGAAGCTTCCCACCAGGTACACAGGCTCTAGGTCCTTCAGGGAGGTCAAAGTCAATCACTGCCTTGATCCACCCTGATGGAGCTATTGATATTGGGCTTGGGGGTGCCAATGCAAGGCCCAGCTATGAAGCAAGGCAGGCTCCTGCTAGCGCTGGGTCTTAGGCTTTTTATTCATAGGTTTTGGGATACACTGATACAAGGTGCAGCTTGTTTGAGAAGTTTTAGCAAAGTCTGAAGCCAGAGCTAGGAAAAGCCACTGCAAACAGGTTGGGTGGAGCTGCAAATTGGATGGGGTGGAGTCTCAGGGAATCACCAGGGTGGAGCAAAGTTTGAGCCAGGCTGATGAAGAACTCAGATATGGCTGCAGTCAGCTATGTGATGGGGGAGGTCCAAGCACAAGAACAATGACCCCTGCAACCACCCCTGTTCCTGCCCCAATGCCAGGCAATCCAGTTCCTCTAAGTATGTGTCTATGTTGACCAAAATACTAGGTGCTGGAACTCAGAAAGATCAAGTCAGAGTAAATGCTTATGCCAGCCCTTTAAAAGGAATATCTGGGTCTCCAGCAGCCTCCATGTCTCTCAGCCACAATCCCCATTGTGTCCATGGGTTATAGCCCAAAGTTACGAGGACTTCTCTTCCCAGCTCTGGAACCCTGGGCTTAGGGTCTGGTGTGTGCTGGGACCCCTTGCTCCTCACAGTGGCCTCTGCAGAGATAAACTCATGACCAATTAAAAAAAAAAAAACGGCACATGTGGGTGTCGGATCAGCCTGTTCCTTGCTTTTACCCCTCCTACCAGGCTCAGTGTGCTTTCTTCTTCTCTCGTTGTAGAACTGCAATTTAGCCAGCTCTCAGGTGGTTCTGAATAACGGTTATTCTGTATTTTAGTTGTGATTTTGATATGGTTGGTGGGAGGCGGAGAGTATAAATTTACCTATGCCACCACCTTGGTTCTGGATTTTTATACCTTTTAACACAACCTACTATCCTCCCCCCAACAGTAATCTTGTCTCATGTAATAGGAATTGCTGGAGGAAATATTGTGCAATGGTCCTTAGAATTAGTCCCGTGAATCTTGGGATAACACTCCATGTTTAATGATATGTAAATGCTAAAAGTCCTTGACCAGGTCAGTTAATTGATTAGAACTCGGTACTAAGGAGTTAGCTCTTAAGTTCAAAGCTTTCTATTCCCTTCCATAACCCCAACGTGTCACCCTGAATCAATACAAGTGGAGGGAAACCGTGAGGCTGAGAGCAGAAACCAAAGCCTTTTGAACACAGGCTATGCATGTGCATAATTTCCCTGCACAAAGAATGACACAACCTTGTTAAGACACAAACTGAATTCAAAAGAAAAAAAATGTGAGCTATAAAAAAGCCTAACTTAATTGCCATGTCACAGGCACCGCATGAGCAACAAAATAAATGTAAGGCCCATTGGTATTTTTAGAAGAGAAGGCAAATAAAATGCTAACTCAATTTAAAAGGCAAATTTTGCACGTGACTATAAAATAATTTTAATATCTGTTGGGGACAGTGCATATTGTAGCTATGAAATCATGGTGCTTGGCATTTATGCCCGCTACCAGCTGGAATGCCATCGTTATTCCTGAGCACACAGACTTCACATCCTGCCTTTTCCCGGGAATGAAACATAAGCTATATATGACTTGTTTATACTCTTGTTTTATTCCAGAAAAAAAAAAGATTTAAATCTGTAAAATGCCTTCACATTGTTCAGCCACCTTATTTGGCACATGATCCAGAAATGCTAAATCTATTGATGACCATATTTGTTTAGCTCAGCAAATATGAACACTGTGTTGTGTGCACAAGAGAGAGGAAAATAGCTTATTTTGGTTGTGTTATTTACAATCAGGAAATTACATGTTGTGTTTGCTTCTGCCCTCTAACAGCTCCCCTCCCCCACGCCCTCCGGAGCCCAGGGGGCTTTGGGGCATGATGCTCCATAAATTGCAAGCTATTATTAGGTTATCGCTGGGAAAAATCATGGCTTGAGACAACAAGCAGGGCATGTTGTAGTTCTGAACTAAAATGACCCCCACTGGGGTCTGCAAATGGGCCCAGCAGAGGACTAATTGTACCTTTTCATTCCTGCTTTTCAGTTGCAAAACAACAAATAACCATAAATGTGCAAAGGTTCATGGAAATGTCCTTCTATGAAGGATTCTCTGCACGTTGGCTGAAATATGGCAAAACAAAACCCCTAAACTAACCCCTTGTCAAACTAGAGGCCATCAGCGCAGGCTGCTCAGAGGGGGTCACCTTCAGTGTGGGCCACAAGAGAAGTGGTTCCAGGTACTGCCCACCCTTTTGTCGGTATCTATGGAGCTTCCTTTGAGGAAGACATAGGTGACTTCTGCTTTGTCAAGTATTATTCTTTAAGTAAGAATAATCTTTGTCTTGTACAACTTCTAAACCTTAGTTGAGTCTACAGTGGAATGTTAGTGTCAAATAATATTCAGAATAAAAAAATAGGACAATTTACAATTGCTAAGATTTGGAAATAGCCTAAATGCCCATTGGTGGATGAATGGATTAGAAAACTGTGGTACATCTACACAATGGAATACTACACTGCAGTAAAAAAGAAGGAACTCTTACCATTTGCAACAGCATGGATGAACTGGAGAGAATTATGCTTAGTCACTAAGCCAGTCAGTGAAAGAAAAATACCTCATGATCTCACTCATTTATGGATAATAAAGGACATTGTAAACTGATGAGGCAGAAAAGCATCAGACAGACTACCAAACTATAGCGGGAATGCTGGGAGGTTTGGGGGTGGGGGAAGGTAAGAGATCAACTGAAGAACTTGTATGCATGCATATAAGCATGACCAATGGACACAAGACACTGTGGGAGGAAAGGGAGATGAGAGCATGTGCTGGGGAATAGGGGAGGCAGGGGGAAGGTCAATTGGGGTGAAAAAAGGAGACATATGTACTACTATTTGTAATACTTTAAACAATAAAATAAAAGAATAAAACACACACACACACACATCACTGTGTTCCAGCAGACAATTCCAACCTCTAACTAAGAAGCCTAAACCAAGCCCTGAGGCACTGTGGCATTCTTGATCATCAAATATTCAACTGATCTTCCCTCTACACTATTCCTGAGGCACTAAGAAGGAGGTTATACCATTTTCTTTTTTATCAAAGAAATGGAAGCAGTATGATACAGTGCTAAGGCATAGGTCTAAGAGGCACTCTGCACTGGTTTCATTCGTCATTCTACAAACATTTCATGAGCACCCCGTAGGTACTAGGCTGTTCTACATGCTGGATGGAAGTGGAGGGATGAATAAGAGAGACATTTTATATTTAATCCCATGAACTTCACATTCCAGAGGGAGAAGATAGATTCTTAGAAACAACAAAATTTCAGATAGCAATGAGGATGAATATTGTTGTATTAAACAGGATTATGGGATAATGGAATAGAGTGTGTATGCATGGAGGGGATCATTTTTTATTTTTTGTTCTGAAAAGTGGAAAGCATTATTTTTAATTTTTAAATCTTTATTGTTGAAAGTATTACGTATGTCCCACATTGTCCCCCTATTAACCCCTTCTAGCCTACTCCCACTCTCCACCCCAGGCCTTCACCACCCTGTTAGCTGTGTCCATGGGTTATGCATATATGCATACAAGTTCTCTGGTTGATCTCTTCCTATCCACCCACCCTTCTCCTGCCTTCCTTCTGAGGTTTGAAAGTATATTCCATGCTTATATGTCTCTGGATCTATTTTGTCAGTTTATTTTGTTCATACAATTCCACATATGAGTGAGATCATATAATACTTACCTTTCTCGGACTGGCTTATTTCGCTTAACATAATGCTCTCCATACAAGTGGTTGCAAATGATAAGAGTTCTTACTTTTTTACAGTATTCCATTGTATAAATGTACCACAGCTTTTTTATCCACTCATCTGCTGATAGACACTTGGGCTATTTCCAAATCTTAGCTATTGTAAGTTGCACTCCTATGAACATAGGGGCATATATTCTTTCAGATTGGTGTTTCCAATTTCTTAGGATATATTCCTAGCAGTGGGACACTGGGTCAAATGGGAGTTCCATTTTTAGTTTTTTGAGGAAACTTCATACTGTTTTCCACTGGCTGCACCACTCTGCATTCCCACCAGCAATGACTAGAGTTCCCCCTTATCCACATGCTTGCCAACACTTTTCATTTGTGGATGATAGCCATTCTGACAGGTGTGAGGTGGTACCTCATTGTCATTTTGATTACATCTCTGGGATGATTGGTGCCTTTGAGCATTTTTTATATGCCTCTTAGCCACTATGCCTACTTTGGAGAAATATCTATTTAGGTCCTTTGCCCATTTTTTAATTGTATTGTTTGTCTTCCTCTAGTTAAGTTGTATGAGTTTCCTATATATTTTGGAAATTACCCCTTAGTGGTGTATCATTGGCAAATATGTCCTCCCATGCAGTGGGCTCTCTTGTTACTCTGTTGATGGTTTCTTTTGCTGTGCAGAAGCTTTTTATTTTGATGTAGTCCCATTTGTTTATTTTCTCCTTAGTTTCCATTGTCCTAGGAGATGTACCTAAACATATTGCTACAAGAGATATCAGAGATTTTCCTACCTATGGTTTCTTCTAAGATTTCTCTGGTTTCACCTCTTACACTTAAGTTTTTTTATCTACTTTGAGTTTATTCTTATATATGGTTTAAGTTGATGATCTATTTTCATTATTTTGCATGTACTTGTCCAATTTTCCCAATACCATTTATTGAAGAGGCTGTCTTTACTCCATTGTATGCTCTTGCTGCATGGAGTAGTATTTTAATGGTGGTGTGACTGGTTGTACCTCTAATCTTTGGCCAATTACCTAATCACTCAGACCTCTAGTTCTCCCAGTGCAAACCTACCCAGGCAGTTCTAGTCTTAGAAATTATGAAAAAAAGTGTTACTTTTTCTGAGTCCCACTTCCAACAGTAATGCCTTTGAATTATAGCAGGTCCTTGAATAATGTCCTTTCATTCAAAGTTGTTATAATGCAACAACTTTGAAGGAGATGCCTATGGAACTGAACCCTTGTTTATATCAATTAGCCTCTGGTAAACTTGGTTTCCCAAGTACCTACCGATGACCTTAGGTAAGGATCTAATATACTAGTATTTGGTGTTTTCCTTCTCTGGCAGCTGGGATGCTTATATAGCTTCCTTTGTCCTTACCAGCTAGTGCCCTGGATTTTCATTCCCAATACCCATTCTCCATCTAAATATTCTAGGTTCGTTATGACTTTGTAATATTCAACAAATGATCCACATTGAAGCATCAGTGACTAATAACAATTTCTTAAATGCAGAGCATTTGCATTTAATACAAAAAGTGTTTCAACAAAAACCACATTTGCATAGTTTCACCGTTTAAAAAGTACATTTGCATTATTTATCACTTTGGTATCCACAGCAGCCTTGGCAATTAGGCAATCTGAGCTATCAGAGTCAGAGCATGGGGTAATGGCAAGAACAGGCTTTGATGAAGGATCCTGAAAACGAGCCTGCAGTGTAGACATTTGGGCATCAGGAATCACAGAAGTGAATTAAAATCCCACCCCACTCACATTCCATTTGACTCCTAGGGAGCTTCAGTTTCCTCCCCTGGGAAAAAAAAATGAGGATGATAGTACTGTTCATCTTGAATGTCAGAAAGAGCAAATAGCATAACATCTGTCAGTGCTCTGAAAATTATAAGATACTGTACAATTGAAACATTTATCAAAAGACTTTATTAAGTATCCACTAAGAGCTGTGGTGGGTGCCTAGGAGAGAGACAAGGAGAAAACTTGACATTAGAGCTCAGCCTCATAGCATTCTTAGTAGTTTGGATAGAGCCCTACTCCTTGTTGTATGGCCTTTGCATTACAAATTATATCTCTAGTAAGAGTCCAAGTACAAACGATGAGACAGTTGGCTATTATATCCCTGCCCAAGAGCACAAATCTCTTACCAAGCTTATAGAAAGTATTTCTCTGGTCAAGTGAATATGCAAAATAATTGTTGGCTGAAGTCAATAAAACATACTGTTAGTAAATAGAATATAATGTTGCTGTAACACAAAATACAAAATTAAGAGAGGATTTTGGCTCCTTTACAGTCCATCATTGCTCAACAGGAGGGGTGAGAAGGAAACAGACAAATACACTTCCCTCACAACCAGTCCTGGGCAAACTTTTATAATCAGTCAAGTGTGTTTTTAGGATTCTTCTTTTTATTATTATTAAGGTATTACATATATGTCCTTATCCCGCTCATACTTTCACCTACCCGGTGTCTATGTCCATTGGTTATGCTTATATGCATGCATACTAATCCTTTGATCTCTCCCCTTTACCCTCACCCTCCCCTACCTTCCCTCTGAGGTTTGTCTAATCGATGCTTCTCTGTCTCTGAATCTGTTTTGTTCATCCGTTTATGTTATTATATTCCACAAATCAGTGAGATCATGTGATATTTATCTTTCTCTCACTGGCTTATTTTGCTTAGCACAATACTCTCTAGCTCCATCCATGATGTTGCAAATGGTAAAAGTTCCTTCTTTTATGGCAGCATAATATTCCATTGTGTAGATGTACAACAGTTTTCTAATCCACTGATCTGCTGATAGGCACTTAGGCTGTTTCCAACTCGTAGCTATTGTAAATTGTGCTGCTTTGAACACAGGGGTGCATATATCCTTTCTGATTGGTGTTTCTAGTTTCTTGGAATATATTCCTAGAAGTGGGATCACTAGGTCAAATGGGAGTTCATTTTTAGATTTTTGTGGAAACTCCATACTGTTCTCCACAATGGCTGCACCAGTCTGCATTCCCACCAGCAGTGCAGGAGGGTTCCTTTTTCTTTACATCCTCACCAGCACTTGCCGTTTGTTGATGACAGCCATTCTGACAGGTGTGAGATGGTATCCCATTGTCGTTTTAATTTGCATCTCCCAGGTGATTAGTGTCTTTGAGCATGTTTTCATATGCCTCTTGGCTTTGGATTCTTGTTCCATTTTATGACCTGTCCCAGGCACCTTTCTGACTCTGGAGCAGCCCATATGCCCAGGAAATGACTTCTTCATATCTCACCCTTCATACCATTGGAAACATATTGGTTCTGTATGTAGTTGGATCTACTAAGAATCTAACTACCATAGATGTACTACTGCAAAGACCAGAAAAGGCTAAATATCAACCCTCTATCCATTCCCAGACAGTCCCTGTCATTTATGTAAGACTACTTTTAAAGGTATATTTAGTAGCCTTTTAATAACATAAAGTCATAAATAATGCATTCTCTTTGTAATAAGCAAAGAATCAAAAAGAAATCATGTAAACCCCGTGTCCATAGGTAAGATCTTTGGCTAATCTCTTCCTACCTCCCTTTTCCTATGAGATTTGTCAGTCTGTTCCTTGTTTTCATGCCTCTGATTCTATATTATTCACCAGTTTTATTCATTAGATTTCTTACTCATTTATTTGGATTTTTAGATTTAGTTGTTGATAGATATGTATTACCATTTTATTGTTCATATTTTTAACTTTCTTCTTCTATCCCTTCCTAAAGAATATCCTTCAATATGTCATGTAATACTGATTTGGTGGTGGTGAACTCTTAACTTGTTTCTGTGAAGCTTTTTAGCTGACCTTCAATTCTAAATGATAGCTTTGCTGGATAAAATAATCTTAGTTGTAGATCTTTACTATTCATCACTTCAAATATTTTTTGCCAGTCCCTTCTGGCCTGCAGAGTTACTGTTGAGAAATCAGCTGACAGTCCTATGGGTGCTCCCTTGTAGGTAACAAACTGCTTTTCTCCTGCTGCTTTTAATATTCTGTCTTTTGCTCTTGGAATTTTAATTATGATGTGTCTTGGTGTGCGTCTCTTTGGGTTCCTCTCATTTGGGACTCTCTGAACTTCCTGGACTTTTAAGTGTATTTCTTTCATCAGGTGAGGTAAGTTTTCTATCATTATTTCTTCAAATAGGTTTTCAATATCTTGCTCTCCTTCTAGCACCCCCATAATGTGAATGTTGATACACTTGAGGTTGGTCCAGAAGCTTCTTACACTAAATTCATATTTTTTATACTTTTTGCTCTTCTGATTGGTTATTTTTGCTTCCTCATATTCCAAATTGTTGATTTGATTCTCAGAATTTTCTACTCAACAGTTGAAACCTTGTGAATTATTCTTTATTTCAGTTACTGCATGCTTAATTTCTGATTGGTCCTTTTTCATGTCCTTGACGTTCTCACAAGATCCTTGACAGTTTCATTAAGATACTTGAGTAACCTTATAACCATAGTTTGGAAATCTATATCCAGTGGTTTGCTTGTTTCTATTTCTTTCATTCGTGACATGTTTCTTTGTCTCTGCATTTTGGCTTTTCCCTGTGTTTGTTTCTATGTATTAGGTAGAGTTGTTATGTCTCTTTGAGTTGGTAGAATGACCTTGTGTAGTAGGTGTCCTGTAGGCTCAGCCTTTCCAGTCACCAGAGTTGGGCACTCCTCGTGCACCCTGTGTGGGCTATGTGCACAGTCTTGTAGTTGAGCCTTTTTTTTAAATCCTCATCTGAGAATATTTTTCCATGAATCTTTAGAAAATGGGAGAGAGGGAAAGGCAGAGGGAAATATCGATGTGACAGAAACACATTGATTGGTTGCCTCCTGCAAGCACACTGACCAGAACCTGGGCTGAAGGGGAGCCTGCAACCAAGGTAGGTGCATCCTTGACCAGAATCAAACCCAGAACCCTTCAGTCCATAGGCCAATGCTCTAGCCACTGAACCAAACAGCTATGGTAAGCCTTAATTGCTGTGGCATCACTGGGAGAAATTGACATCCAGGCCAGTTGGCTGTGAGGAAACACCCTGTGGAGGAGGACTTGTGTCAGTGTGGCTTTGAGTTCACTGTGTCTGCCCCTTGAGTGTGTCACTGGGGATAGGTAGAGTGGTAATCTGGTATGGTCTGAAGTTGTCCACCAGGTGCATGGGCTCTAGGGCCTCCAGGGTGGTGCAAAGTCAGCCACTGCCTGGATCCATCTTCAGATGAATGCTATTTGTATTAAGCTTAGAAGTGCTTCATGGTAAGACCCAGCTGTGAAGCAAGAGGCTGGTGCTAGTGCCGGGTCTTGGACCTTTTATGGCTAGGTTTGGGGTACAATGACACCTGCTACAGCTTGAAAGATTTTAGGAAAGTCTGAAGCCTGAGCCAGGACAAGCCATTCATATGGAAAAGCTTCTGCAAACAGCTTGGGTGGGGCTGCAAATTGCATGGGGTGAGGTCTCAGGGAATCACCAGGGCAGAGCAAACAGTGTGAGCCACGCTGATAAAAACTCATATATGACTGCCAGTCAGCTCTGTGACAGAGGAGGTCCCCACACAGGAGCAATGACTCTATGAGCCCCCATTTGGGAGAAAGCCACCCCAATGCCAGATAATCCAGTTCCTCCCCATGTGTGTCTGGGTCAACCAAAGCCACCAGGTTCTAGAGCTCAGAGAGATGGAGTTTGAGCAAGTTCGTGCACCAGCCCTTTAAAAGGAACATATGGGTCTCTAAGAGCCTCCGTGTCACTCAGTCACAATATCTGCTGGTTTTTAAAGCCCATAATTATAGGGACTCCTCTTCCCTTGCTCCTCATGGGAGGCCTCTGCCTCCTGATTAACAAAAACTGCACATGTACGCCTCTATCCCTTCTACCAGTCTTAATGTGCTTTCTTCTTCTCTAGTTGTTGGATTTCCACTCAGTCAGCTTTCAGGCAGTTCTGATGATAGTTGTTCTGTATGCTAGTTGCAATTTTGCTGTGGCTGTGGAAGTCAGCATGTACAGCGTTTACCCATGTCACCATCTTGGTTCTCTCCCACATCAACTACGTTTTGCTTTGTTAGTGTTCCTTACACGAGCTGCACAAGGTTATATGTTGCAATTTATTTTACAAAAATTAACAATTTGTTTCTAATTTTTCTCTAACATAAAAATTCTGCCCTTAGCATCCCCATGCATAAACTTTCATGCTGGTAAAATTACTTATAAAGAAAAGCTTTAAAAGTACAATTGCTGGGCCATAGATTTTTGTGACCTTTGATAGACGCATGTGCTTTTTTGCATCATATGACTAATCCATAGGAATGGTCAAATGGGGGAAATTTTACATCAAGGCAAAGTGGAAGGAGAAATGGGAGAATTATAACTTTCCAGCCCTCGGGTGTCACCTGCTGCTTCCAGTGCTAGGCTGAAGCTGTATGCAGTGATATTTTCTGCTTGAGTTGCCTACTTTTAATAATGTTCATGTATTCCTGAACTTACAATTTGCAGAGCACTCCCTTCAAAAAGATGTCTGTGTGGTAAAAACGACTGAGTAAATGTTCACAGGGCCAAGGCACATGGTGGGTGTCTTCAGTGTATTGGCTGGATCCATCAGACCATTAGATTCCTTTGTAGCTCATTAAAGCTACCTGGAAGGTTCTGTTTCCATTTTTCTACCAGATCCTTTTCAGCTGTCACTAGCTCTAGCTTGGCGTGGGGCACCGAAGGCTTTACCATTTCTAATGCAGGGCTTGAGAAAAGGAGGGAGAGGATTCAGATAGGATATTGATGCTCCATACATAGAATAAAGCAAAGAAGAACCAGGCTTCAAATATGAGGAGGGTAAAGAGAGAGGGTGACCGATTTTTAGGAAGGAAGGAGAAGTGAGCCGGAGGACAGTGTTTTGTGCAGAGCAGTCCTGGACTGTTTTTGAGGCAAGAAGTGAATTTCAGTTAAGTCTAATACAAACCCCTTTTCTTAGGGCAATGACTTATTCAGCCTCACATCTGCCCTTCCTTTAGTCCCTTTTCAAAACTAGCAAAATATTGCTTTATTAAAGGTTTATTGTAGAAGTAATAAACTCAGAGCTCATAATTAAAAATATAAAAATCTTAGGGCTCGAATGAATCTAGTTTGAAAATAGCACCATTTTTACATACTCTGAAGACAGTGTAAACGTAATGGCAGGAGATTATCGAGAGCTGTCCATGAAAAATAGCCCCCACTTAATGTTTCTGTTCCATGTGATTATAAAATTTTGCAAAAGGACTCAGCCTGATGTTTCTATGTAGAATAATGTATTTTTCTTTTCAATTCTATATAAAATAATTTATTCCTTTCAAATTATCAGCTGCTTTAACATTGTATAGTTATTATCCAAGTTGAATATGACAAGTTTCTGAATATTTTCTTTGAACCTTTGGTCCATTTTCAATTTAAGATGTGTCAGTTATCTAGTCTTGTCAATAACCAACCCTCTTGTGGTTAACAGCATGATCGCCAGCTAAAGTCACTTTCCTTTGGTCTGAATCCTACTTTCACCTCTTACTGGATAGATAACTTCAGGAAATTTTCTTATATGGTAATTTCCATGGTTTCAGTTACCCATGGTCAAGTACAGTCCAAAAAATTAAAATTTGCTTATTTCACCCAAGGTATGAGTAATCCCTTTGTTCGGTGTATCCACATTGTATAGGCTTCCCATTTAGTCACTTAGTTGATCTGTTAACTAAGATGGCTACTGTCATATCACAGTGCTTGTGTTAAAATCACTCTTATCTTAATAATGGCTCCAATGCCATCTACATAACTTTCATCAAGCTATATTATTACAATTGTTCTATTTTATTAGTTATCAATATTAATCTTCTAATGTGCTTAATTTATAAATTAAACTATCATAGGTATGTATGCATAGGAAAAAAAATTTTATATATAGGGTCAGTACTATTTGCAATTTAGATATCCGCTGGTTGTCTTAGAAGTATCTCCTGCGGATAAGGGTAAGGGGAGAATACTGTACTCTAGTATTCATTTTTCTCATCTATAAAGTGGGGATAATTTTGTGGATTAAATGAGAATCCATATAGAGTAAACCCCATAAATGTTGACTATTGGTTTTGTCCTTATCATCACCATCATTCCTGGCCATCAAGGACAAATACATTCTCCCATAATTCTAGGAAATCTATTAACCCTAAATCACCTAGATAAAAGAAAGCACAATGTAAAATTTTAATATCATTAAAATTTCCTTTGCTGTCAGAACAAAGAATTCTGAAATACAATAGGTAATATTTTTTGTGCACCTAATTTTCTTTCTGTACCATGCTAAACCTTTATTGTTGAAAGTATTACATTATGTCCTCTTTCTTCCCCCGATTGACTTCTAGCCTGCCGCGCCTCCTACGCCAGGCCTTTACCACCTTATTGTCTGTGTCCATGGGGTTATGCATTGATGTTCTTTGGTTGAGCTCTTCCCACCCACACACCCTCCCCTGCCTTCCTTCTGAGATTCCACAGTCAGGTCCAGAGACATAGGAGCATGAAACAATTTGGCCATCAGTTTATTTTGTTCATTAGGTTTCACATATGAGTGGGATCATATGATGGTTTCTCTGACTGGCTTATTTCACTGAGCATAATACTCTCCAGATCCATCCGTACTGTTTCAAATGGTAAGAGTTCTTTTTTACAGCTGCGTAGTATTTCATGGTGTAAATGTACCACAGCTTTTTTTATCCACTTATCTGCTGAAGGGCATTTGGGCTGTTTCCAAATATTAGTTATTGTAAATTGTGCTGCTATGAACAGAGGGGTGCATATATTCTTTCTCTTTGGTGTTTCTTAGAATATATTCCTAGGAGTGAGATCACTGGGATTTTTAATTTTTTACAGAATGTCCATACTGTTCTCCACAGTGGCTCCACAGTCTGCATTCCCACCGGCAGTGCACTAGGGTTCCCTTTTCTTTTAGACATCTTTATAGCATATAAATGAAAACTTACTTTCAATATTTTATAGATATCAACAGCTTAGGGAGGTTTGTTATCCTGAGGTTACTTAGCCAGTACATGGAAAATGGAACTTTACTATCATTCTTCACTAACAATAATGGTTATCCACAGAGTAGCATAGACTCAGGGTGGCCAGATCAGCCCCTGACAGTGGCCTCAGCTTACTACATATCTCTATGCCACACAGAACTAGCAGTTCATATGAACCAACTAGGAAATGCCAGAGGCCATGCTCATCACCCAGCTGCCTGTTTACCAGAGTCAGGAGACTTCACTCAAGTCAGTCCATCAGCCTTGTACCTCTTACTCCACCAGGCACACATCGAGAACCTTGCTTATTCAGATTATTATGGTGGAAGTTCCAATGTGAAAGGGCAGACCTGCTGGAGCGTATAGATTCTGATCCACTTCACAACCACGTTCACGCAGCTCTCCAGAGACAGCCAGCTCAGAACACTGCCCTTGCTCTAGGGCTCTTTTCAGACTATGGTTGGGAGAGAGAACAAGTGACCAAGCAATTGAATAGAATAAACACCAGCTCAGAGTTCTTTCAAAGGCTCAAAATATTTTAGTGGACATCAGAGAATTAGAACCAAGGATTTTAGCGAATCCCATGAAGTTTGGGGTCTGATCAAGAAAGGGAAAACATGGATCCTCTCTTGAGTATCTGTGAACATCATACTAAAAAATAATCCCATTCTGGGTGTTTTTAAGGGAGGAGTATTATCTTTAGAACACCTGTCAAATTACAGTTTGGAAGATAAATCAAATAGCACTGTTGGTTTGTGCTCATTCTCTCCTTTCTTGTACTCCCTGGGAAAAACATCCCTATTACTTTTTCTCTCTTAATTAGAATCTTTGAATTTAAAATATAGCAGAATTTTATATTCATAATAGGAAAATTAATTCCCAGGATTAAAATATTCAATTTACATCAAAATGAAAAAGAATTTGTGCTTTTTATCCAGGGTCCCAAGCTATTTCATACAGGGAGGTGCCCTTGTCCTTATACAGACAAAGAAATGAGGTAGTTAATTGTTCTCAGTCTGGTTAGAGGAGCTTTAAAAAATACCAGTGCTGCCCTGGTGGGTGTGGCTTAGTTGGTTGGGCATAGTCTGCACAAAGGGTTGCTGGTTCAATTCCTGTTCAGGCCATATGCCCAGGTTTTGGCTTGATCTTGGAGGGAGGCAGCCTTTTGATGTTTTTCTCTCTCTCTAAAAATATGCTAAAGTTTCAAGTTGCCCTGGTGATTCTGATTTGTAGCTAGAGACGAAAACAAGGAGAAGCAGGTGTTCTGACCTGCCAATAGGAGCTCTCCTGAGCTTTGTATTCACCCCTGTTTTCTTATTTTTAGAAAAGAAGTCATGTCACTGTCTCCATTACTTTTTCACTCTCTACAGGGACAACTTTTATGGGCAGAAATTTTTTATGTGTTTTTCCCTTTTTCAGTTTTTACAACCTCTCTCCTAACTGGTCATTGATCAATCCAGCATCCATAATTCCCTGATTTCTTAAACCTCATTTGAAAGCCAAAAATGGTATTCTTGTTTATAATCCAGTGAAGTGAGGGAATGTGGTTTTCATACTTACTTGGTAAATAAGTATCACAACTAAAGAAAAAAACATGTTAAGGTTCCCAGTGACAGCAGAAGAATCAATACATACATAAATAAATATTTCCATTTGAATTTTAAAAGAGCAAGACAAACAGTACATAGAAGAGAGGAAAGAACAGAGAAGGGAATACATGCATTAAGCAAAGACTCCTGCCTTTCAGACACTCTGAAAATTAGGACCTTAAACCAAAACAACTCATATCTTATGACTTGGGTTATACAGAATTTTCAAAATAAAGAATCTCTTTGATTTTTAAGAATAATTTTATGCTCTATTTTTAAAAGCAGAGCACCATAACATTACATCTTCAAAGGGTGTTAACTCCCTAAAAGTTTAGAATCATTACATCAAATCGGAATTTCTTACCACTTATGGGTTCTCTCGGGATCTGGCTCTGAATGATAATGAGTGCTCAATATTATTTGCTATTTTTAAGTGGCAGCACTATTCTGAGTGCTGTTCATGTTCACTCATTTCCTTCCAAACCTTATAAAGTAGGAAAGCTTCTTACCTGGCAAGTGGGAGAGCCAGAATTCAACTAATTTATTGTTCCTCCTCCCTTGGCCTTTCATAGTACGCATGCTGGAACAGGGTTTTTTAAAAAATTAAGTCCAATAAAAAAATGGGCAATGGACCGAAGTAGGATCTTTTCGTAGGAGGACAGAATGAAGGCCAAGAGACACATGAAAACATGCTCAAATTCACTAATTATCCAAGAGATGCAAATCAAAATGACAATGCAGTCTGGTGTAACCACTGTGGAGAACAGCATGGAGTTTCTTCAAAAAAACTAAAAATGGAGCTCTCATTTGACCCAGTAATCACAACTCTAGGAATATATCCCAAAAACTAGAAACACCAATCAGAAAGGATATATGCACCCCTATGTTCATAGCAGCACAATTCACCATAGCTAAGGTTTGGAAACAGTCTAAATGAGTGGATTAGAAAACTAAGGTACATCTAACACAATGGAATACTATGCTGCTATAAAAAGGAATTCTTACCATTTGCAGCAGCATGGATGGACCTGGAGAGGTCACTTAACTTATGTTAAGTGAAATAAGCCAGGCAATGAAAGAAAAATAACACATGATCTCACCATTTATGGAAAATAAAGAACATTATAACCTGATGAATAAAAAAAAATAGACACAGAGGCAGTAAAATACCCAAAAGACTGTCAAATTACAGTGGGAAAGCAGGGGAGTGTTAAGGTGGGAGAAAAAAATAGATCAACCAAAGAACATATAAGCACACTAATGAACACAACACACTGGGATGAGGGCATGCGACAGGCGGTGGGAAAAAAGAGATATATGTACTAATATATATAATACTTTAAACAATAAAAAAATAAATAAAAAGCATAGTTTAACTTAGTGGGAGGACTTTTAGAGTTAAGCAGTCCTAGTCCCTGCACCAAGCCCACCTAGGTTGTTTTATGAGCAAATGACCACTATCTCTGAAGGCATTGCTCTCTCTCTCAGAGAAATCAGCTGCTCCTTACCTCTCCCCAATTAGCTGCTTCCCTGGGACTCAAAGATCTATTCCTCTCAGAAAGGCCCCCCAAACTGTGGGCTGTTTGAGCATAGCCTCTATTTCCATGCCTTAGAGCAAGGATGTCAAACTCAAAGACTAACTGGAGCCAAATAAAGGAGGTATGTGGCCCTTAGGCCACAAGTTTGACATGTTTGCCTTTGAACTTTGGTTCTCAAAACTACATGTAAATAAGAACCTGAGATACAAGTTAAAATGAGGGAAAAGATACAGGGATGTGCAGAGAGTCTAAGTGGCTTGAGGATGGAACCCCAAATCATCATTTTCAGCCAGTAGTGTGCTAACTTAATTGGCATGACACACAGTGTTTGAAATATGGTTATTGCTACCATCATTTATTGCATTGGATGGCTGGCCAATAGGTTTGAAGTAAATAATTTTTGCCAACATTTCTTACCTATTTTTAAAGGGTAAATGACTCTGTGCTTTATGGTTTAATTTCTTAAATACTGTCACAATTTCAACATCTTCAGGTCTAGAGAACTTTCTCCCTAGGGTTTTCAAATATTTCATTTAGGTCATTTATTTTTTAAAAGGTGGTCATCGGCAAACTCCCACCCAAAAAGAAAAATCACACTTGTGAATCTAGTCCTTTTTTCTGTATCCTGAAAGTTATTGAAGTAACTGGAATATTTTAATCCTGGGAATTAATTTTCCTATTATGAATATAAAATTCTGCTATATTTTAAATTCAATGAAATACCAGATGTGGAAACCAGAACCTAAACAAGTGAAGTGTCTTGCTCAAACACTTACCATAAATACCAAAAACAAACAAATACCATAGTTAGAAGAGTTGATAGTGTCTCCTTGATGAGTCTTCTCACTACTGTACCATGAAGTTCTGTATCCTCTGCTCCATCTCTCATGTTGTCAGTAATCACTGATGCTGGGGGAGGCAAGTATGCCTCCATCCGGTAAAATCACTCCATGTCGGCTCCTGAGCACAAATAACTTGAGAGTTAGCATACTTAGTGGGTCTAGCTGTTAAGAGTCAAGAATAAGATAAATCATCTGGGGTAAAACCCTTGCTCTAGATAATCCATAAATGTGTCACCTGCAGGACTATAAGGTGTTTAGATAGTGAACTTGAGACAGGTCTACAGAGAACAGTTCTGTCCTGATTCTGTGATGTGAACTGTTGTTTAATTCCAACCATACTGCCTCCCAAGCATATCCTCCCTGCTATTGATTTGTAGTTATGGGTACCAAGGAGGCAGGACTATGAGACTAATCTAAAATTGATTAGAAAACAAGGTGGCCCTTAAAAGCAAAAATGAGAAATCTGACCTGAAGCATACTTGCAAAACATGTATACACTAACAGCTGATAGCACAATTAAAATACATTTCATTTTCAAATAACACTACCTTTAAAATTATTCAAAGTGTGTGCATACATTTTTGGGGGATACACACACACACACACATATATACACACATGACAGTTTGTGCGAATCACAGTGGAAATCTGATTTATACATGTCTAATAGGCCTAATTCAGCATATGATCACAACTGCTCTGAGACCATGGCAGCAGTTATTTTTTAGGTTTTACTTTGGGGAATGGTGTTTGCCTTGTCGAGCCATATGCAGCATAAGCAGGTATGGGCTTGGCAGTGCCCAGCATATGGTGTGTGATGGGTTCCTCTATGCACTAAGCAGGTATAGGAGGTAATTTGGGGAGATTTCATCATATTTCATTTGGAAAACAGAGTTGACTGTAGTGGAGCTAAAATTAATGGTTTGCTTGGCATGTGTTTCTGTAATTTTTGTTTGCATGGCTTTTGAACTGAAAACAGATAAAAGGCTCGATGTATAATATAAATAAAACCATACTCAAAGAGGCCCCAAATGTGTTTTATGTATGTTTCAAGGTAGTCACTTTGGCTACTGATTTTTTAGGGAATCCAGAGAAATGCATTTGCAAGCAGGAAAGTATTATCACAAGAATTCTCATGTGATATTCATAATAAGCCATTGAAAATGACTTGAGGGAGAGAAAACTTCTACAGGCCCAACTGGGTCCTCCATTGTAGGCAAAGTGACTGGTGTGGGTGTTGAGAGGACCCAGGAACCTTTCATTTTATACCTCATGCCCTTCTGGCACTGGCACCCAGGAAGTCCATTTGCCATGCCCTATGGGCCTAAGCAGGTGTGTGCTGTGGAAGTGCCAGGTCACCTGTCCTCCAGCATGGGAGGGAATTCCCCCACCGACGGCCAGCTTAAGGTGCCATCTGTTCACTGCCAGCTGGTGCGGCAGCCATGTCAGCACAGAATAAACGCTTCAGGTGTCCTCCCAGCGGCTGAGCTATAAGCTGCCTTCTCCCACCTTGGCCTCTGTTCCTTTGCTTTCCTTGCTCAGCGGCCTGTCCTTGAAAAAGAAAACAAATCAGAACTTCACCTGAAGCAGTGAGTGCAGGAGAGCCTGAAGGTGGTCTTGCTCGGCTTTCCCTCTCTGGCCTCCGCAAGAGTCCTGCAGTGGGGGCGGGGTGGGGGGGAGGGCTGCAGTGAGGGATATGGATGAAGCTGGCCACACCTGCAGGGGTTAGCAGCCTACCCCACCTTCTTCAGTGCAGTGCCCTAGCGGAGGAGAGGGCGGTGTGTGAGAGCCTGTTTCAATGTTCGTCCCTGAAAGGGACCAAGAGAAGAATTTAGTCTCCCCAGAGGCGTGTGTGGCATGGAGTGACAGCTCTGAAATCAGAGTTGGCTTAAAAACTCTTGTTCTGTTGACCAACATCCAGTTCAGTGGCATTTCCCCAAAAGCACATAAGGAATAACAACGTTCATTCCATAGACTAGAAGGGATGAATGAGAATAAATTTAACGTGTATAAGCACAGAGCATTTACTTCTTTGCAAAATAGCAAGTGGAACTTGCTTTCTATCACAAACAGAGGTCCAAGTCGGTGAGATGAGCCCCAGGCCAACCAGTTTCCTTTTAGAGAGAATGTGACACTGAACTTCCAGTAGCCTCAGTAACCTTCCCCCTCTTCGGAAAGCACAAGGATCTACAGGCTGATCTGAACTTAGATGCTCCATGTGTCGTCCCTACTCGAGATTTACTGAAGAAGGATCGTGGCAACAAATAGCCACCAAGGAGAGAAAGTAGCCCAGAGATCATACAATCGCCTGCATGCTCAGAGCATGCCAGGGATCTCAAGAGGACCAGTGCACATGGCACAATACCTTGTGGTAGTATCACACCTGCCATGGCTGGCTTTAAAAATCTGAGTTCAATTTGACAGTTAACATCTACTATAAAACTAGTGTGTGTGCAAGTTATTTTGCAAAGGTAACGGAAAGTACTTTGATATCAGTAAGTCGGCAATCATCTAGAAAAGAAATTAAGCAGAGCTAAGCCTAGCATCCTCACTTATAAAGTCTCCTCCGCCCATAGAATTACTACTATCAATACAGTAACAGAGTTTGCTCCTGTATTCACAAGGCTCTGGGTAAATGCCAGCTATTATTATAATTCATTGTTTCAGGAACTTGCTCTTGATCCTTTACAAGTATCTCCTGACCCCTTAACTTCCTCATCTGTAAACTAGAGCTGACGATACAGCATCTTTTAGTGATACCTCGAGCAGCCGTTCTAAAACTTGGGCGACCTAGAACCTGGGCTGTGATCATGCTGGAAAATGCTGCCTGTAAGTTCAGCATCACAAAGAGTTATGGCATCTGTGGTAAAGAACTTGACCAAGCTCACCTGTAACTGCGTCCTTGAGTCCTGAGTCCTGTTCTAACCACACCACGGGCCTCCAGAGAACATCACTGCCCTGTTGTCACTGGGTTGCCTTGGGGCAGTGGTCGGCAAACTGCGGCTCCGTTGACTAATGAGTTTGCCAACCACCGACATGGGGGGTTGATTTTAGAGGACACAGCTGAAGCTTCCCGCACTCCACAGACATCTTAACCAAGCCGAGTGTCATTGCCTCTTTGTTCTTCCTCTACAGACACATTCGCAAGCAAAGTGGCGGCTACCCAGGATCAGTACGCAGACGCTTCCATTGGTAACGTCACGGGCAGCAACGCGGTGAACGTCTTCCTGGGAATCGGTGTGGCCTGGTCCATCGCAGCCATCTACCACGCGGCCAACGGGGAACAGTTCAAAGTGTCCCCCGGCACGCTAGCTTTCTCTGTCACTCTCTTCACCATTTTTGCTTTCATCAATGTGGGGGTGCTGCTGTATCGGCGGAGGCCAGAAATCGGAGGTGAGCTGGGTGGGCCCCGGACTGCCAAGCTCCTCACATCATCCCTCTTTGTGCTTCTGTGGCTCTTGTACATTTTCTTCTCCTCCCTGGAGGCCTACTGCCACATAAAAGGCTTCTGAAGGAACAATCAGATGTAGTAAATTTATATATATATATACATATATACATAAAAGATATGTACAATGAACAGAGGAAACTGACATTTGTCATGTTCTCTTACCTGCTGATGGAATCCAGCTTCAAGAGCATACTGACTAGGGCTGAAGTGAGAAACCATCACCTCCCATTCCCAGGGGCATCGTCACATGGAACGAGGCGTGGAGGCAGGGCCACCTTGGCAGTTCGGCCTCTGAGGGCTGTGTCCTCTCCAGGTTCCTAAATCCTTAAGTCTTTGATTTGTTTTCTGTTTTGACCTCTTTTCGGTGAGGGTTGGGAGGTGGTCGATGTCTGCCTTTTATTTTGTTGGGAAGATCGGGGTTCTTGCTTCTCTTGTGGGAAGTGATGACCAATCTAAATGCAAATGGATTTTGGTAAAAATTTAAGTCATTAGGATGACTCTCCCTTTCCCCAAACACTTTACAAGTTCTTTTGGATTCGGAAGGGGTACGGGCACGGAAGAAGAAAGCAGCCCGTCTTCACCATGTTACTAAAGCCCAGCTTAGCTCTGGACCGTGAGCAGAGGTGAAGCTGCCTCTGAGAAGAAGCGTGGGAGCTGGGATGGAGCCAGGACAAAGTGATGGTTCCAGATGCCGTCTGATGTTTCAAGACATGCTGCCTGGCACTCTTGATCAACAGGTACAGGAAGACTAATGTGCCTAGATCCCCAGAAACACGCAAAACCCTTTACTTCTTCTCTCTTTAGCTCTGGATTGTAATTGGCAAGGCCCTTCTTCTGTTGTTCCAGCCCAGCTAGCTCCCCGGGTCCCCCAACCCCTCCTCCTGCAAACAGGAAGAGCAATTCCATTCAAAACTCACATCATCCTTTTCCATTTGCATCAATCTGTGTCCCGGTCCCATGTTGCTGTTGCCGGGGATGGATCATCTGTTGGTTTTCTTTGCAAAAGCATCCATGGCTTGCACAGTCCTGTTCCAGTCACGACTGAACATTTGCTCCTCCTTCATGTGCCTGTTTGGGAATGTTGTTGTGATACCTGTTACACAGTGCATGGACGAAAAACCAATAAAACAAAGCGTTATCTGTATATAGTAGAGCCTAGCGTACACTGTTCTCCCATTCAGCAACATTAATTGGACATTGAAGACATACGTGAGCTTTCTTTTCACTGTAACCTTTGTGTTGTTGTTGAGTTTAAGACTAGGGAAACAAGGAGAAAATGGCTTATTGTTCATGGAGCTGCACATGCATTTTGAAGAAGCAATAACTGTCACGTGGGATGTTAAAGCAATGGAGAGGACCACAGGCAAGCCACAAAGTATCTTCGTGGAATAGTAGCCATGTGGAGCGCACCGGAGGCCTCTCAAACAGCGCCTGTTGGTTCAGGAAGGCCAAGGTGAAAGGTGTGGAGAAGTGGATGCAGGAGGCGTGCCTGGGCTTTGAGAGCCTCTGTCTTCACAGCACCCTGTCCCTGAAGTATTTATTTCACATCTGCTCTGTCTGGCACAGATGGTAGATAGTGCTGGTTTGTTCCTTTTATTTGTTTTTATAAAGGCTATTTTGAGCCCCGTTTCTTTCACCATCCAGACCCCTCTGGTTGTACCTGCAATTCCTGAGTAGGAAAGAGGTCAGGCTGACCAATGAAATGGGTCTTCACAAGTGAGTCTTCTCTAACTTACGACTGAGGGGTAAGCAGTTAAAGGAGAAGATGAGTACCTCCCAGCAGGGCTGCACTGGGAAGTTTTTATTCCCTGGGAAGGGAATGGCTCTTTCTATTTCCAAATACCAAAGAGCGTGGATAAACCCACATTCCGAAGTAGTGAGTCCACTAATGAGGAAAAATGGAATGATGTTGGCCCCCTCTTAGAGACTTCTCTGTCTGTAAAGATTCCCAGAACGGAGACACCCCTAGCCCTCTGTATGGATTCAAAGATACTGAAGAAATAAAAAATGTTGAGAGCTATTTTCTCTTTTTTCCACTCAGTGATCATGAACATCCATCATTTAGATAAAGATTTGGTGACTGAATGCTGGGTACCCACTCACTATGCCAGGAACCATGCTGCCACCTGGGGACTAAAGCGTGAACAAAAGAGCCCAGGTCCTTGCCCTCAGGGGGCTCACAGTTAATGTGATTGCTCTTTCCAAGAGTAAAAGTCAACCCGGCCACATAGAAACAGATTTATCTTGCAAGGAAAAACACAATTATGAAACTTTCAAAATAACACATTGAAATTGTGCAAATACAAGCGTTCAAATACCTAAGTTTTGTTTTGTTTTTAATTAAGAGAGTATAAAGCATAGGTTAGGAAAAACCACCTAGATGTCCTTGGCCAGTCTTGCAGATAGGACATCTCCTCATCTTAAACCAAGAAAGGCAATCACGCTGGTGTTCCACATCACTGAGAAGGCCCAGTTAATCCCAGTTTGTATCTTGGTCTGATAACAATACTTTTCTATGCCCTGTACCTCTACAATTCTCATCTGTTGGAGACTCATCCCAACCTGTCATGGCCTAACTCCTTTGAGGGTACATATTAATCCCCCACCCTCACCCCTTTTTTTTAAGATTTACTAAATGGAAAACTAGTCTAGAAACACCAGGTAAATATTATCAAGGGACATTGAGTTGTTTAAACATTAGATTTTGGACCCATTTTTAGCCATATTTGGGATGTCCAATAAGCCCATAGCAAATTGTTACAGGGGACTGTTGAGAAATTCTTGCCATTGGTCAATTTCAAAGCTTTTGCGTTTGTTTGCTTTTTAAGGTTTTATGTTATAGGGATATGATTCTGGTTGTTCAGGGTTTATTATTATAGTTGTGTAAAATTATTTTGTTTGATTATTTTGTGTGTATTGTGCACAGCTTTAGGGGGAAACGCACTCATTGTGCTGTTTCTTATACATGGTACACGTTATGACACAGAGAAATAAAGTTTCTAATTGTTTCTGACTTAATCACTAGTTATACAGCATATTCTGTATGGAATGTTTTTCTCATTGTCATCTACTTCATTTTTTGTTTTCATGTTTTAAAGAAATAAAAACCCAAAAGGTATTATTGTGCAAGTGGTATCCTCATCCAAACGAAAGAAAATAGATATACTAGTATTCAACTCTTACAAATGTCAACTCTTTGGTTATTCAGTGTTTCCTTTTTAATCTCCCAAGAGAGCACAGTATCAGAATATTGTCTGACAGTGTTGGAGATAAATGTTGGACAATTTGCCATAATTGTTTTCTTACATTATTTACTACCACTTTATGTACATCCGTTTGGCATCTAAGAACATAAGCCCCAAAACAGTTATACATCAGATAATTTTTTAGCATAAGGAGCATTATATCAAGTCAGTCAATCCCAATAAAATTGATCATCAGAAGTGTGTAACTAGTTGCTTCCCTAATTGTGGTAGTAATCACTTCACTGGGTCAAAGCATTCTAGCTATTGGTAAAAATATACTTTAATTGGTAAAGGAGTAGACTATATAGAAGAGGCATGTTTAAAATCATCCTCATCTTACAGAAAAAGAAAGATGTTACAAGTGGATTCACTGGCTTTCATTCTCATCTACCTACAAATTTGGGGTGATGGGTTGCATTTCTGCTCCTTTTAAGCATTATGTCCTCATCACTTCTATCCACATTCACTGTTTTCCACCCACCAGATTTCAAGTGTTGAATGGTCCTGATGGTATTTTTGCCAACAAGGATAGCACAAGAAGGGGAAACAGTTGTAAGTTAGATATTTCACTTTTGGCACTTAATTAGGCCATCATTAATCATCTCCCAAAGCAGAGAACGTTATCTATAGAAGGAGCAACCACTGAGAGGTGGGTTTCCCGAGAGACAGAGTGTGCCTGCTTCCCAGCCAACAAGCCATGGTGAGTATCTAGCTTTCTGTGACTTTTTCCCTGCCTGCCACAATGTCAGAAAAAGTGCACTCGCAGGCTCTCCCAGTTTCCAGGTTGGTCAAAGGGCCTCTGATTTAATAATCCCTTCTTAGGGAACACTTAAATCAGTGGTCATCGCATAAATTATATTTTTATTTTATTTACTTATTTTTAGGAAAAATCATTACTTCAAACAGCAACATGACTGTTTAGTTAAATCTATGACTGAACTCTGCAGGAAGGTTTGATTGCCCAGAATTGCCTGGTCTATCTGCATGTAATGATTGTTGTGCTTCACAGATGCTTGACCTGTTCGTGTTCTTTAGAATCATGTAGTCCTGATCTTTTTCAAAGATCCAGAGAGATGTCCCCTGGGGAATATGCAATCTTAATTTTTCCTTCCCCTGCTTCCGACCTTTATTATGTTTCCATAGCTACTTGCATTATATTCATTATCCTTAGTAATGCTCACTCTTACCTCTCAGCAATGGGGAAAGGTTCATGGACATGTTTTTCTGAAAGTGAATCTGTCACGGGAAAAAAATAAATATAATGACATTCCACCTAGGAAACTGTCCTTTATAGAAATGACACACTATGATCTAGGGACTGAGTATACCCTACAGCTACACACTGCAAACGATTACTGCAAATAAGAATAAAGCCAACATTTTTTCATGTTTCAGGGCCTATTTCTCCATTTCTGTCAATATATGTGGGTATGGATTAAGGACCCTCAAAAGTGAAGTAAACACAGAAAAACCATATATGGCTTCCATGATTCCAAGAAATAGGGAGTGGATCAAACGCTTCTCTATATACCAATGATAGGAAAATCCACATTGATAACCAAACACACCAAAAGAGAAATTAGTGGCCTTCAATGTTCCTGAGTCAATTCTGACAATTAATGGAGAGACTAGCACTCTTACTTTGTAGACAACAGACAAAGCCACTGAGCCAAATCTAAGAATGTATCAAGGAAAACTGATTTATACCCCCATGTATTATAAATTATTTAATTGCTTAGAAGATTTTCAAAGACCTTTTCCCTATATTTCCAAGTTGTTCCAACTCTTAATTTACAGAAATATTTTTAATTGTTAAAAAACTTGTCAATAACTGTTTATATATTCAAATTAGTTTGTATTAGGTGCACAGCACAATTTGTTAGATAATCATATACTTTAAAAAGAGTCCCCCCTGATATTTCCATTGCCTAACTGGCACCTTACATAGTTATTACAATGTTACTATGTTAGACCCCTGGAAGCCACATGATAGGACAATAGATAAATTTTCTAAGGAGATTTTCCTAAAAATGTGATTGTAGTGATCCATGTTCTAATGTGAAGATCCCATTCTTTCAAAATGGAAAGGAACAAATTCTATTAAATAACCAAATATATAACCACTTTTCAAAATATTACACCTAAAAAACTAAATTACATAAATATTTAAAAGTGATATGATCCACATGTCTAGTTTTTATGAAAATAAATTCCTCTCTAGGTTCCTTTCTACCCTCTTATACTCATCTAACACTAAACTTTGGAAATTATTCAAAGTAGAAATATTTCAAGATTTCACATTCTCATAATGCTCATAAAATTGAGTAATATAGTAAAATAATGATTTGGGTGAGAATTATGTGTTTATCAAGAACCTATTTAAAAATGAGAGAATTAGCCAAAAAAAAAAAGAAAGAAAAGAAATGCATCAATGTTTCATCACAGAATATCCTTGTCTAAGATACTTAAACTAATTCCTATTAAGGAAGTTGGAGTCCCAGTTCTAGCAACAGCAGTAAAACAAACTTTTATCCTCTGATTTTTACATAAAAACTAAGCTGGGTATACATAATTTTTGTTGTTACTGCCAAAACCAAAAGTATGCGGTTGGTGTACTTTTTCATATTACTAAGTTATTTTGTGAAATATACCAGACCTCATAAAATGCCTTCAATAATTTTTAAGCCATGAAGTTTCTAAATTTCATAACTTAATACCCTGACAGTTTCATTTATGAATGGCTGATTTCATTTTTTAATTTATTTTAGAAAGAGAGAGGAAGAGAGAGAGAGGAGAGAGAAACATTGATTTGTTGTTCCATTTATTTATACATTCATTGGTTGATTCCTGTACATGTCCTGACCAGGGATCAAACCTGCAACCTTGGCATATTGGGATGATGCTCTAACAACTGAGATGCCAGGACACGGCTAATTCCATTTTGATGATGTTGTTCATATACTTAAAATAATACATGAGATGGGATATTGAGCTTGAGTCTGGCTCAAATAAACAATAAAGCCCAGACAGACTTATCAGTAATTAAAATGTGTCTGAAACACTGGCCTTTTCATTCACAGCAAGTAGAACTATTGTTTTCTAACTTCTACCAAAAATGGCCATTTCAGCCAGTGTAAAGACTAACCAAAAAAAAAAGATTTGAAATGCTACTTTGAAGATTATTTCTATGAGAATCAGCCAGGGTTTCAACATTAAATCTCCTCTATCTCATTCTCCTTCAAGCATGGAGATACAAGCATAAATACAAAAATAGGTGATGTATGTCAAGTAACTTGAATTGCATTTTTGAGTGTCTAGGACAGCTCTAAAAGCCCATGTTAGATTGCTGTTCCTTTTTATCGGGTCTCTTTTTTAGATAGAAAAAGAGGTAAGAAAACACATTCCTGAATTTTTCCTTTTAGCAAAAGATGCAAATTCAAAGTTGTTTGAAACTACGTAGAATACTGTTCATTATAGATCGCCTTTTATAACTAGCTTTTAAAGAGAAAAATTCTTTTTTCTTTCCTTCATTTAGCAAGCATTTCTGATAGAAAGTTTTTAGGATTAATTAGGGCTCCTTTCTGACTTTTCCAATTATCTATCTGCCTTTGTGAAGGTGTTGAAAAATATCCTTCTCTAGTCAAATCATGGGGAATTAAAAGGATAAGGTTTTGTATTTTCCATGGAAACAGCACCAATCAGGCCAGCTCCCATACATCAGCTGACGTTATCTAGAAATATATTTTGCACGTTGAGAGAAAAGGAATAGGAGTCCCACCCAGTTTTGCCAAAATACCTGGTTGCCTACCACCATATTGCACCTCAACTAGTGGCATTTTAGCTTAGATATTTTCAACTGAACCCACTTAACTGCCAAGATTTTACAAACAGGCAAACTACCCCTTTCAACCATTTGGTACCTGAGATTCGTCCAAGGGTAAGGGATGAAGAGCAGGTAGAGGGGGGCTGATGCCAAGTCACTGAAGCCTGTTTAACCAACTGCCTCGTTACATATTGAACCCCATTTGGGACACTTACTATTGAAAAAACTGGACTTTATTTTACTGCAATTTCATCAAATTTTTTCTGGTATTGGATCTAAACACAGGATAACATCATAGAAAAACAAAGTTGTTTTTATTAGCTACAACTATTATTAAAATTTGCAAGAAAATATTTCTTTGCTGTTTCAGTCTAAAACTAAGAACAGGTTTTTGCTGCCATCAGTAATCTTATGCAGTTATTAAAATGTTCTGGATATTCTCAGGTTGTTCTCATAGATTCTGCACAGATTTACTTTTTTAAAAAGAAGAAGAGCTTTCTCAGCAGATGGATAGATGGATTGGGAGTTTTCCCAACAACTGCTTTCATTTTGTCAAGAAGTGAGTCTAGCACCCATAGAAACTATGAGCAGTAGACTCAGTACAAGCTATGAGCATCAGCAACTCTGCCTCTATGTCCCCTTTCACTGCTTTTGACTTAATCCCTGTGCACATCTTGCAGAAGCAACTGCAGATGGTGAGAGAGCGCCAAAAGGAAAAGAGTTATCCTCCCCGCTCATCAACTTAAAAAAATGTGTTTAAATTTTTAAACTTTAAGTGCAAACTAAAAAGAGATGATTTAAATACCAAACTGAAGCAAAAAAAAAATTTTTGCATTTCTGAAAGCTATAAAAAAAATGCATGTGAGTTATTGAGATATGGGATGTAATACCTTCAGTGCTCAACACTGCCCTCCCCCCGTTCCATTCATGCAGTACCTAGAAGCAAGCAAGCAGTCGCACAAGGGAGTCAGATCATGATTCATTCAATTACCAGAGAGGGTCAAGAACTAGGCAAAATAGATGGGCCAACCATAACCTTAAGCCAGACCATCACCCTTGCTCACTCCTGTGATAGATTTGGTCTGGGAACATAGGAACAATGCCAAAAGTCTTTTTTTCCCCACTTGATATGATATTACCTACAGTAACTTTCTTTTGGCTCTGAGCAAGGCTATTTTGTTTGATTCAAACCTTCCCAAACAGAGTCTTGCAGTTCAGTCACATGCTGTTGCCTGCATGGAGAGTGAATCTTCAAACTGGTTGCCATGGAACCAGTTTTTAAAAACACTGAGAAAGCAGCATAGCCAAGTGGGTTGGATCTAGCAAAAAAGTCTACACTTGGATATTTTTCCTTCTTGGTTAATGCTCTGACACTCCAATTCTAAAAGGGATTTCATTAATAAATTAAAAATAATTGCTTTGTCGCTGTTTAAAATTAATCCATGTCTCTTCAGAGCTTGAAGCTTCCACTGACTGAAATGCGATCCCCGGGTAGTACTAGAATAGCTACCCAAAGACAGGATTTGTCTTGTGAAGAATACTTTTTAACATTTGAAAACAATGAGGTTCCTGGGTTACAGAGGGCGGGGTTTCTGACAAGATCTCTTGATGTTCTGCTCTTCCCTGTAAGCGTGCATCTGTCCTGGCTACATAGGGAACACTTCCTTGCACTCATTCAGTGGTAGGACACTGGCATAGCCCAAGCTCTACCTTCCATCTCCTAATTCTCCCAGGAGAAACAGCCATTCCAGAGCTTGTAATAGAAAAGAAGACCAGGAGAAATGGACAGGTATCACATTGGTTGCTCCAAAAACTTTATAACATAGACCATTTCTGATTGTCTCCATATTAACACTGTACTCACTTTTTTTTTTCTTTTAAGTGACAGCAACTCAGGCAAAGTTGAGGAAATATCTCCAACTATTAATCAAAAGTCAGACATTGCTTTGCAGGCAGGATCTTAAAAGCCACTTTACCTTCCTACCCAGTCTCTGCAAACCCATAAGGGCTGAAAGTGTTTGGACAGGGCTCATCAATTAAAATTCAGATCTCGATACTGGAGTTAGATAAACATCAACTGGAAAATTAGCCTGAAAGAAGTTTAACCAATGAGGACCAAAAATTAGTCAATTTAGCAAGTCTGCCTGCCAGCATCATTGACTCGTTTTATATTCAATTAAAACTTGTAAAAACATATACACAGTCAAGGCAGTGGAGCAATTTTTAAATCAGTTGTCAGAGTTTATAGCATTTTTTCAATCATCCAATTTTCTAAACTTCAAACATTTACTTTGTACAGAGAATTAAACTAGGCACCCTAGGATAGTATTAGGAATTCAAGACAAAAGTAATTTTAAGAAAACACTAGCCCTAAAATTTAGTCAGGAAGTGGCCAGTATGGTACGCTAATTAAATTAACCTTCCATTTTTGGTCTAGAGCCATTCTATCAATTTGAGACTGCTTAATGGAGCCATTCTTAAACCTACCAAGTACCTTTCTTTTAATAGAAATAGAAATTTTCATAACTTCACATTCTGCCTTTCACCAATGAGATAAATGGATTCTGACTCAACTAACACATCTAAAACCTACAATGAGCCAAATGCTGTGTGAGGTCTTTGATTTAACATTGTTGGTAAAAACCTGTTCCAAAGATTCTTTGCCTCCCCATTACTGAATATATTTTCTATTGAGCATTACTAATAATTCATTCATTCTTAACTCTGCCTGTTGCTCCTTTGGCTTTGGGGGACCTGGCTGTATTTCAGTGAGTGGCAACTCTAGCCGTCACGTTAAAACAGACAGTTAAAACAGCCCACTGGCGGAGACGACCTCAGGCCCCATGTCAGAGTACACAGTGTTCTTTTCATTTTAACCTCAAAGAGTCACCAGAGAGGAGACCCCAAGTCTTTCCTCTTGTGAAAAAGGAGTTAAGTCTTTAGCTCTTGCTGGATTTGAATTCACTCATCGTTACATGGAGGGACATCACGGGTAGCTGCATTTCCCAGCACCCCGGGGGGGCCCTACATGATCTGTGGCTCCCTGCTATCCACTGGGTGTGGCTTGAAGGTGCTTTATGTTATGAGCCAGTCCTTCTTCATAGTGCTTCATTACCAGCGCAAATATCAAGCCAATGAAACCACACTAAGTCTGGCAGGAATTGAAAGATGTATTTTGCATAAATAAATGCTTTATGTGCTGCTAACAAAAAATAATTTGCCCTACTGTAAGACGAATTAAAGTTTCTCCCTTTGGGGGTTGCCTACAATAGAACATTTAATAAGCTTGGAATGGGTTTCATATCGGCGACCTTCATAAAGCTAAGCCCATCATTCTTCTAAATGTAAACTTGAACTTCACACAGTTTCCCAGGAGAATTCCTCTTTTCTTTTCCACTCTTTGTTCACAATCATTTAGGAGAAACAGACCAACAACAAAGTGCAGCGGTTAAAGTGTGTGAATACAAACAGGATGTGCGCTGACCAGGTAGAAAGGCATTTAAAGATACAAGTATGCTAAGGGAAGATGGACAAAGAATTGCATTGCTACCGATTCAGCTGTCTTTTAAACACCTCCCCTGTTACGGAGAAAGGGACTACTACTCAAAAAAGATTTTACAAAAACTTAAACCCCACCCCTAGCCATTATCTGGTTTGCCACAGACCAGATGCCCCATTAGCCATCTGAAAGTGCACACAGTTGCAGAAATGACCAAGAGGATGTAGATATTGCCATGGCAAAGAGAAAAAGAAAAGAAAAAAAAAACGCAATCATGTTGAACTCTGCTTCTATAAACCAAGAATGTTTTAGGGGAACAAATGTAAGCTTTCTCTTGAAGGAATCCCAGGTAGAATGTCACTGAAAATGGCTAAACCGTTTCAACATCTTAGCAGTGAAATACTCCAGTTTTATGAGCTCTGAGACACAAAGCCAGTTTGTCAGGGGGAAAGGTAAACAAAAATTCCCAGCATTACAAACAAATAAAGTGATCTTGTGAGCTTCATTCTTGAGAGAGGACATTAAACTAAGAATATTTTTGTTATAACTATCATAATTTCTATGACTTCCACCTAGGGATGAAATAACTTGTCGTTTTCTAATAACTCTATATAGAGCTGCTATTCAGTTGCAGTAGGCATCGTAATTATATATTTCAATAAGTTCCCTCATGTTGAAGTTGAGCCCCAGTTCACATTAAATAGAAAATCCTAAATTGGAGAGGTAGGTTTTCTGTCCTTTTTTTAAAAAAAACAATCAGCTCCATAAGCATTTTCTAGAGATTAATGCTTAAGCCAGTGGTTGGCAAACAGCGGCTCGCAAGCCACATGCAGCTCTTTGGCCCTTTGAGTGTGGCTCTTCCACAAAATACCACTGCGTGGATGAGTCTATTTTGAAGAAGTGGCGTTAGAAGTTTAAGTTTAAATAATTTGGCCCTCGTAAGAAATTTCAATTGTTGTATTGTTGATATTTGGCTTTGTTGATTAATGAGTTTGCCGACCACTGCCTTATGCCATCCTGGCCGCTGTCAATCAGCCAGAGGTGCTAGTAAGGCAAAGAACCCATGGCCAGATTGAGCCTGTCTTCTGTGCAGGCAGCTGCTCGTTCACACAAACTCATCTCTCCTTTTCCTCGACTCCTGTGCCAATCCCACCTGCTCTTTGTTTGCTCAATCAAACAAACAGCAATCTCTAACCGCAAGGCACATTCTGACAGCTGTTCAACCTAATTCTTCCTCAAGTGAATGTTGTGCATTACCCTTGATGTTCCTGCCCTCCCTTTACACTTGTATGTAGTAGGTTCCTGCCTCTTAGATACTTAAAAAGGGGTTTTACTAGAAAAATCTCAACAAACCTTTGTCTGAGTTAAGTGAAGAAACTGGACAAATATGGCTGTTATCATATGGACTATTGTGGGGTAATAGAGAAAAGTAGCAAGAGAGAAGTTCAATGGTATTATTAAAATAATACTTTGAAGAGTAGCTGTACAGCAAGCATGTCAAACTCAAAGACTAACACGGGATGGGCCCTCGAGTTTGATATGCTTGCTGTGCAGTCTTCTACCAATAGCTTTATAAGGACTCAAATTGAATGACAGAGAAAATCATATCCCCTTCAGAGGAAGGTCAAAGTTGGAGCATGAGTTGGAGTCATATTTCACTTACAGGTTTGCTGTATGTATTGATATGATATCTGAACCTCTAGATTCTCTATAATTAAATTAGCACAAATGAATTATCTACATTATAAGACCATGGGGGTGGTGTCCTAATACTGACTTTCACATTCCACATGGAAATGTTCTGACCTGGAAGTGCAAGTAGGGTGATTGGGAAACTATAGTGTGTTTCTATAAGCTACTAAAAGGATTCTTAGTGCACAATCCCTGACAAAGCAGCATCAGCAACAACTTTGAAATATGTTAATATGCAAATTTTCTGCTTGTACCTGAGGCCACAGCCCTGACCCATGAATCAGAAATTCTGGGAGTGGGTCCAGCGATGTAGGTCTTAACAAGCCCTGGCTATGATTCTGGTGTATGTTCAAGTTTGAGAACTAACCAGTCATGTCATCCATGGTTTAACTCTGCTTCCTCACAGGAAACACTGAAAAACTTAAATGTAAGGTCCATCTAGACCCAACACATTTTGATTTATAGACAGAAATGCCCACCATTTGGACTGACAATATAATTTGAAGGAAAATTAATCCTTACAAATATTCCTTACTGGATAACTGAGCTTCAGACAGGCTCTCCAATCAGACAGACTTCAATCAGATTTTCTAGTTCTTTTCAAAAACCAACAGCTAATCTGCTTTGCCTGGCAGCCCAGGGCCCAGAGCATGACTTTGGAAACCTTTCTCTTAATTGATTAGTTCTGGCCCATTTGCCTTAATGCTAAACCATTGTGTGGTAGCACTGAGTTCTTTGCAAAGACTCTGGTTTGAAGAGCGGATAGAGACTGAGCTAAAATGAGTACTGGTTTTAGAGGATAATTTCAAAAGTTCCCATGGCTTATAGAATCTGGAAACCATGAACAATGTAGATATCCATCCCAAGAATGCTGGGAGCCCTGTTTAGGTTCATTTGAAATTGGTACAGAACCAGAGAAGAGAACAAGTAAGTGACTTTAATTACACAAATGGCTTAGGAAAGGGCACCTAAGATTGTGAGTTATGTGTGTGTGCACATACTTCCTTAAATCTAACCTGAAAATATCACATTTACAGGTACTTAAAACATCCATAAGTATTTTGATGCTTCTTAATTCAGAATGTGCAAAAAGATGCCTAAAAGGGAAGCTCATTAATAATGTTCTGGAGAAAAATGCTAAAACTGTACCTCTAACGTCTCCCTTAGAAGGAACCAAATTTGTGAGATATTGTAGAATGACTGCTTGTTTTCGGAATTACTAGAAAAGAATAACTGTTGTACCATAATATGTTCTACCTGCCTCTCTATAGAGTCTGTGTTCCTCTCCTATTACTGGTCAAAGTTGGAGCATTGGGGTGTCTGTTTCCTGTCTCTGAGAGCATTTCCTCATTGGCTTTCCTTGCATTGTTCTATTTTTCTCTCACACCCCTGCTCACCTAATAGCTCCTGCTAAAGCACAGTCCCTCCTTCCTCTGTCTCCACATTTTGTGTTCATCTCCATTTGCATGCTTTTTCACTCAATGTTAATGCCTCCCTAAGAAGCAGCTTAGAACAATCACCAATGTCAAGGTGCTTTGATGATGGAAGTATACCTTTGCAGGGGGAAGGGCTGGATCAGATTGACTGGGATTCAGATACAGAGCCTTGACCTCCTTCCAGAACTTTGTGATCCAGAGTGAGTTGTTTTATACTCTCAAGCCCAAGGCAAAGTTACAGCCCACAATCTCAGAAAGCTTAGAAAATCTGAAGACCCTTATTTATGGTACACTGAGAATGTCTTGACAATGAAGGTAGCAGGTGATTGTTTTTGATCTCCTAACAGCTTTGCCTTTCAATGCCCTTCATGGTGATTTTCATAGGTCAGCGGTGCAATTCAACACTTTTCTAATAAGCCATAATAATAATAATAATAATAGTTGGCATAACTGTTAATACAACAGGGACTTCCCTGGGTTTCATCGATGGATTGTAGACAGCAGGAAGCTCACACTGAGAAGACATTTGTAGCTTCCTAAACAAATGCAAGAGAAGGAACTAGCATACTGTACATACTGTATAGCTGCAAAGAACACTGCTCTGTTCTGTGAGGGCAGGGGAGAAGGAAGAATTCAGGTAGAAAACAGATTTTGACTTTCTCGCCTTCTGATGATTATGATGGCTACCTGTTCCTACTGAATAAGCTTGGTGGATACTTTTGATAGTAACCTGAACTCATTCTGAGCCAGCACAACAGGCACTTCATAAAGAAAAGGGTGGCCGATCACTGTGCCAGAATCCCCCTCTGCCTAAGAGGTGATAATGAATTTCCTTCACAGGACTCACATACCCAAAAGAACAGCCTGTTCACATCCTGTGTGCACAGTTTAAAGGAGACATCACAAATGACTTTCAAAGACAGAGACAGGGAGAGTGGAGAGGTCAAAATAGAGAGAAGGAGATGTTACCTTGAAAAAATGAAGTTAGCAAATTCTAATGTTCCTCCACTTGATGTTCACATGTCTAAAGCTACTTTCTAAATAACTTCACCATACTTTGGAATTCCTAAGTAGTGGTGTGTCAGTGATACTTTGGGATACTTGAGTTTTTCAGTTTTTATGCTTTCATGCCAATGAATGTAATTTCTAACATTCACCATTTTGAGCATGAATACACACACACACACACACACACACACACACAGAGGCATATGCATCATATATTATTCATTTTGTGTGAAACACATGTAAAATAATAAAAAATATTCCGGTGGATCCTTTCAGTGTGTTTCAGTGATAACATTTTGTGGGGAACAAAGATATTCATATCCGCTTTCTTTGCTGACCTTAAGTAACGCTATTAGAAATGCGTGTATAAAGTTTCTTCTCCAGTATCAGTGAACCAACACATGTTGAATATAATTTTCAAAAAGAATGTGTGCTACACTTACATATTTTTATATCTGTGGTGTTTTCCTGTTCACCTATAATAGCGAACAAGTGACCATTCAGTTCGTTTCATCCAAAAGGGAAATGGCCTCCATGAAATGTTAAAGTGGAGGAAGTTATTTATAAAGTCTTCTGCCAAAGACAATTGTTTAATGATCTGTAAAATGTAGATTAACTGCTTTCATTATGAATGTGATTATAAGAAATGCTCACTCTATCCTCTATCTTTTGAAAATCAGTATTTTGTATTTCTAAGGACCAAGGAAACTATTTTTAAGCCAGGGTAATATACAGACACCTTGGAAATGAATGATAATGAGTTGGAATTCTCATCTAGTTTTATGTAGTTGACCCAACATCTGATGGTAAATTTACCAGGCACTTCATAAAGAAAATATAATTTTCCTATAATTCTCCTGTGCTAAATACATTTGGGAATTTCAGCTAATATTTTCAAATTAAAGGCACCAACATTACCGACAGATCTTGTCTAACATGGAAGGCATTAAAACATTCCTTTTCAAGGACCTTGACCAAATCGAGATTACCATCAAATAATTTTTCCACCTAACCACCTCATACATTAGCTCAGAGGTCTAACAATGTTGCATGGTAGGCTAACAGACTATGTATACCAAGGACATTTAATTTGTGCAGTTAGCAAGACCTAGCCATTTAAAAACTATATTCAGATGTTTTGTAAATAAAATTTTTGATTCTTATAGTTTTGTTCAAATTGCTTTTAAAATCATTAGATTTTATTTGAATTTTTAAAATAATCTAAGTTCGATGTTGCTCTATTGACTATGTGGTTCAATGTAACTCAGCCATATTCCTGTGGGAAAACATCAATCTTACTGATTTTCTTGGCATGAGCCAGAAATTCATAATTTCTTTAAAGACTCTAAGTATGAGACCAAAAGAAAAAAAAATCAAACAAAAAAAACACCAAAATTAAATGTTAGTAAAAAATTAGAAGCCAATTGTATAAAATGTATTTTTAAAATCTTAAGAACTATGTGATTTACACTGCCTGTTAATCTAGTCTCTTTGTGAAATAACCACAGCATAATATTTGTTAAGCTCTGAAACACCAAATATTTGTGATGTTTGTATAGCACCATTGTTATAATATGTGATTTCAAATGGAAAGCATCTTTGTTGTAATCATGTGAGCCCACAGAGGAATAAATTCCTGCTGTTCTGTACAACCAGCTCTCAGAATTCAGATTTCTTGCAGCTGCTGTATCACCAATAAATGAGAATTACTTGTGAAAAACAATTTTTAAAGAATTGAGTTTATGATCACTGTGCATTTTCCTAATGAATTAATTTTGAGAGTTTTATTTTTTACCAAAAATGCTCTCTCTCAGTTAGTAAATACAACTGCTGATTTCAACCATATTATCACTTCAGTGGTTTCTATATTCTTAATCTAACTACCAAAAACTGGAAGCTTACTGCAAGGTATGTCCTAACAAATGTACAATAAATGGCTTTTCCTGCATGCTGCCTGGGATATGTTGTAATTTGAAGTGTCTTAGCAAAAAAAAGTTATATATTTCACAATCCCAAATTGAAATGGCAATATTTCTCATGTGTATAATCAATGGTATGTTAATATCAAAATCAGAAGCACTGTCTGTCATACATGTATGTTATATGTGATGTCTAACTTGTTAAACTGTAATCCATGAAATGTTCATTGCTTGAACTATTAATTCTGTACAAGTCATTGTCTTAACTGTTTTCCTAATCTTACCATATTTCCTAACACTGAAATATAAATGTTTGTATATTAGTCACTCACTTTTTATGGCTTTTTTTGTATCTTCAGTGTTACTCTGTTAACTAACCCAAAAGAAAATCAAAGCTTTCTCCTGTCATAGTCTCAGTCCAAGCTCAGAGACATTTTAGCTATGGCAACAATTCATTCATTCATCAAGTAAACATTGAGTATCTACTGTAAATCAGGTTCTATATCAAATATTGGGAGAATTCTTGAGAACCAAAGTAATCATAGACCCATAATGCCCTATGAGGATTTCCGAATTCTCCCTAAAGCATTCTTCTATGACTTTCATGGAATTCAGACATTATTTTGTTTCTTCTTTGTTATAACAATGACAAAAATTATCCAAGAAGAATCTTGGATTAAGTAAAGTACACTTTGCCAAGGAAAATGCAACCATCATTCACAGAAGTATTGTCTTAAAGTCAAATTTAAAAATAAAATAAGCAAGTGTTAGAGATTGGACCCTAACTCTGGAAGAAACATGTAATGCAACCCCTCTTGAAAACTATGTATTGTGTCTGTTTTACAATATTAATCCTAAGGTTCTTTGCTAGACATCAGGTCACATCTCCTAAAATGGTGCCTCTGCAAAGTGAGCAAGGAATTCTGCAAAAGAAGTGAAAATGGCTGCTGAAAGGATAAATATTTATCCACAGACACCACAGAGGGGATACATGCAGATTGATTTCTCATTAACAGATTTCCTTACATGGACATGTCCATTTGCCATGTTTTTAAGTGTTTATAAATGCACACACACTCACAGTGGGAGTCATATCTCCCAATACATTCACATCTTTTTCTAACTTCAAGGAGACTGCCCCATCAAACCTCATGATTCAGGACATTCTGGTGCTGAGAGTAATGAGATTGAAGAGTGGTCCAGTCCTTGACTTTGGAATCACAAATTAATTCTTATGGCATTTGTAATTCCTCTGAACTTGTATAAAAACAATTATAATTTTCCTTTCTCACATATATTAATTCAGTATAGATATCTGCTAAGTATTGGAGGTTAAATTAGATCTATCCACACAGCCATATGTGCTCAAGATGGAACCATGCCCATCAATGCTGCTTTGTGGAGTCAGAAAACTCTAGATTCAGATGCCAGCTTTATCAATCCACCCAGGTAATCTTGTAAAAATTCCTTCACCATCCTAGATTTCAATTTCTTTGTGTGTAAAAATGAGACTCGTAGTTCCTACCCTTTTGATTCTCATGACATGAGTTAAGTGAAACAATAATACTCATAAGGCACTCAGTAAATATTGGTTGATATTTAATCCTATATAGATATAATCCCTTACACCAGTGACAAAAACTTTCTCCTCTGACCAAGGAGATCTCTTCTTGACTGGGCCCCAATCTTAGACTCCATCCCTGGCCAGCTTGGTCCAGTTTTCACAAAAATCCTGTGGGGTTATTTTAGTAAAAATCTCCCCACCCTTAATATCCAATCACATTCCTCATCCCCCAACTCTTGATATCTAATCATTCTGGCCTGCATTCAACCAAACAAAAATCCACCTAGACTTGAGGTTTCCTCTTGGTAATTTTCCATCCATTGACCTCTCCATTGCTTTTGGGCTATCTATCCCACTTGTCCTTATTTTATTCAGAGCTTTCCGCCCTACTACAGTAGTCCCCTTCTTGAATAAAGTATTCCATACTATATTTAACAAGAATTTGAATAAATTTTTCTTTAACACCAAACATCTCCCACACTGAAAGATGAAAATACCAAATGAGCTAAATTCAAATTCTCTTCATTATAGTAGTTTTAGTCAACATTTATTGAGTGCTTACTACCAACCAAGCAATGTACTAAGCTTGGATTACATCCCAAATCCTCACAAAAAACACTCAGAAAGGAGTACAATTTCTGCCCCCTCTTATAAAACTCAGTGCTTAAAGAAGTTAAGTACTTGCCCCAAATCATACAGTTACTGAGTCAGAGAACCAGAATTTGGATTCAAGTTTGTCTGATTCCAAAACTTAAGCTTATGATAATTGTGTTATTATGCCTCTCTATATTAATCTTGAAACTACTAGGAGTAAGCAAACTCATAAAACAACATAAAATGATAGCAATGTCTGCCAATATCTCCAACCCATCACCATCATTACCCGGTTAAAAGAATTCCATTCCAATTTGATGTACAAACATAAGGTAACAGTCCTGCATCATTATTATCACAAATCTTATAACTTATTACAAAAGCTTATGTAGAATGGCAAATCAGTAAAGTGAGTTTAACTAATATTCCCCAGATGCATGGAAAGCACGTGCCTCATCAAAGTCACCTTGGAAACAGCCCTTCCAACATCACTTCAATATTTCAGACAACCACAGAAAACAGATACCAGTATATTTCTTTCTTGCTATTTTGTCCTGCCTTGCTAGTACACACCTGATTTGGGAACAAAAAATTAACTTCCTTCACAAATTTATAACACAATTGTTTTCTCTTAACAAAGAAAGTTGCAAGATTATCCAGAACAACAATAAAAAGATTGTGACTATGGTAGATAATCCATAAATGGAAACAATGACCAGTATGAAAATGGGCCTGGATACACCAAGAATTCTGTTATTGCAAATGGCCATTCCATTCTATAACTACATTTATAACCATGTTTCATCAACTGTGATTCTCCAGCTGTGCCTAGTCTCTGTGTTTATTGGGTACATACCACCATCTAGTCACCCAGACAGGGGAAGACAATCTAATCAGATTGAGAGATTTGCCTGTGAATTCTTGATTTTTCTTTTCATTTAGTTCCCAATAATTGAACATGCTTATTTGTAAATTCCCAGGATCCTACAACTTTACATGCTTACATCTGCAGAACTATTAGTAGCTCTTCCTTGATCTGTGCTCACCCATTCAGTGGCAGATGAACATCCCCCCATTTCAAGGAATAATGGTGAACACACTGCAAATATACAACTAATAAAAGTTCACATTCAGTCCTTGGTTGGCACCCTAGGCAGACCTTCTTAAATGCCTCTGCTTCCATATCTCATCTATTGGCTGACAACAAAATGCTATGCTTTTTTTTTCAGAAACCCTGAGACGATAAATTTGTAACATGTGAGGTTACCTATGATGTTCCCAGGAATATCCCACCTATTGAAAGGAAATCATTTCATCCAAGTATTAATATTGGATTTTATTACCAAAGCTGTGATATTGCAGGGACATTTTAATTTTCTGATAGCAAAGAGAAATTATTAAATAGGCTATATGCAACAGGATTCATTCCGCCTTCTTCTTACTCTCTGTCACTAAATATAAGATACAAGTGTGATAAGAATCCATTAATACAAACTAGGAAATATGACAAAAGGTCAGGCCCTCATCAAACAGCTGCACCTGTTCTGACAGCTCTGGTGATTTTACTTTGTAAGAAAAAATGTTAACAGTTTTCTTTGGTTACCATGAGAACTAGAGGACAGACAACCAAGCAAGTTTCCTAGAGGGGGGGAAAAGCATGTGGCCATCTGTTCTAAAAATCTAGCCAGCAAATTCCAAGTGTATGTAAGTCCCAGCTTTATAGAAGCCAGACCGAAAGATATAAGTGAAACAAATGTTGTCTTTGATTAATTTAAGGGCACTCATGTCTGAGGACACTGTGGTAAAAAATAAAGAGGCATAAATCATGGTTCCTGCTGTTATTTGTACAGAAAATCTGTATTTTTGTGACTGAAGCCACCATGTGCCTCCTCCCTCACACATTAGTAAGGATTCCTACTAAGTCAGAGAGCCATAAATTCCAAGGGGAAGATTAACTCAAAATTCCTTACTAATCTCCTTGTGTTGACAAATCAGAACGGAGAGATTTCTCTCAAACATCCATCCCCAAAGGCTTTTCAGTTCAACAGAAATGAATTACTAGAGCACCTGTGTCTTTCTGAATATGATTTAAGGCAAAGTTCAAATGTCAAAAAAAAAAATCCTGTTATCAAAAAATGATTAAAACACATGCAACAGCTACAAGAACGACAAAGAAAACACGAGAGCCTTTTAGAATGGCTGAAGGTTGAACAGAAAACACCAAAGGCAAACAGACACACCCCTTAAGGTCAGTCAACCAGGGCACTTCATTGTACCCGAGTCAGAGGAAGCCAGAGATGTAGCGACATGTTTGGTAGTCATGGGGAGCATCAGGGCTTGACCTGCAAATGTTGAAAAATCACTCTGCCTCTGATCTCCTGGTGCAGGGCAAATCCTAGGAGGCTAAATGTCACTGTACTGCATTACAGTTACCTAACTCCTAATTCCTCCAGAGGGGCACTAGAGAGGAATGGTTGAGAGCATAAAGCCTGGAGCCAGACTACATGGGTTGAAATCCTGACTGTGAAGCTGTGTGATCATGGATACATTATTACTCTGTCTGTGCCTCAGTTTCCTCATCAGCAAAATGAGAAGGCTATTAGCACCTATCATGGAGTTGTTGTGAAGATGAAATGAGGGAGGGCCTTGCTCATAGCAAGTGGCATATTGATGTTACATGCTGCCACCTCTGCCACAAGACAGAGAGCTGTGATTGGCTCTGTTTGTTCTCCATCCATGGAGAGGTATGACTTGGTTCTCTCTCTGTGTTTAAGAGGACAGAAGCCACTGAGACATGATTGGGAAAAGAAAAATACAAAAGTGAAAGAAAGTGGTGACATGAAAATAGACATGGAAGGGACTCCTTTTAATGCAGAATAAGAAAAGGGGTGGAGTAAGGAAGAAAATAGATGGGTTAACATATTGATGCAATTAGTGATGCCAATTGAGGTACTCTTATTTCTGTGATATCCACAATAATAATATCGTTAGTTCACATTTATTAAGTACCAGCCATTGCTAAGCACGTAGCTTACTTTAACTCATTCAACCTTCACACACAAACACACACACATCAGGTATTATCATCCCCCTCTCAAATGAGTAAAACTTAAAGAGGTCTCTAGTGCTTGAGGCTTACATGGCTGAGCAATGCAGAGCCAGCATGGAGCCGGCCTGACTCCAGAGGCTGCATACCCACCCACTGTGCTGTGCTCACACCCATACATGTCATGTCAGGGGTTTAATTCTAAAAAAAAAAAATCCAATGTTGAACTGGACGGAAATAGTAACAGTCATAAAGAAACCTGCTCCCCAAACCTTCTCTTCTCTTTTTCTCCTTGTGGATTTTTGGTGTTACATTAATCATTTTATATCGTATAACCCCACCAATAGCAATGAGCTCTTACTCTTTGATAGTCAATGAACCTATGGATTCATTACTGTTGTTATTGTGTGTATGCAAACAATACTAGTTCAAGGAGTTGTCTAATTGCAGAATCAGGCCTCTGCTATGGGCAGAATGATAGTCATCTTTACAATATGGGTGTATTTTTTTAATAAGTCCTGCACATCATAATATTGTAAATCAAGCCTAACTCTCCCACCTGGGGAGGGGGGGAATGGAAAATTAGATTTACCACCATAAGAACTTATGTCTGTTAAACTATTACATTCCAGAAAACTGAAATACATCAAGGTTTCTAAGCTGAAATACATAAAGTTTTCTAAAATGCATCCAAATCTTTCTCACAGGGAAGCCAACAATAGAATTCCAGGAAATCATGTTGAAGTTGACATTGCATCATAGCATACTTGACGAAGTTTTTATCTTATGAATTCTTTCATAGTTCCTTCACTAGTTTTACAGCAACAGGTCAGAAAGTGGAAAGAATGTTTTTATTGTGATCATAAAATTCATGAAGTTTGTTTGGGGGGAAATTTTACACAAATCCTTGAAGAGTCCCCCAGAGAGATGCGAGGACACTAACCACTCGAGAAAACCTATATGACGTCCTCGTCATTCCAGGGCAATGACATTGCAGCACCATATCCATGGTGGGCATGAAAGAGCAAGTTGTTGTCCAAAGTCAGCATTAATTTCCTCCGACTGGCAAGATGACAAATGATCACTTACACGATGCATAAGAGAGTCTCTTAGGAAAAACATGTGCTTAATTGGTGAAGTGCTTTAAGGGTAATTACTTTCCATCAAAGACTGACTATAAGAATTTAGGAATAAATCTTCTAAGAGCAGGTTAGGGCATTTCCTTTTGATCTACTTATAATTACACCCATTGAATAAACTATTGTCTTTATGTAATTGATTAAAAGGAATTAAAGATGAAGTAAAGGTTTTAGAACCCAGAGAAAATATGATTTACGTTTTTCCCCTCATATGCCAGAGAATAGAAATCTTTCTTGACTTCATCTAGAGGTTAATTTTACTAAATTTCCTAATTTATTCAGGAAATTAACCCAAAGCCTCAAGAGCCATATGCTTGACCTAGGGTTAGCACTCATGTATTGAATGGACAAATAAGTGAATGGATCAATGGATGACTAAAAAGCCCAAGAATGATCAATAGGACCACTGTAGTGCTAGATCAGGTTATGGGGTTGGTTTTACTCCCAAGCAATCAGAACAGTGGTTTTAACCTTGGCATTTAATATAAACACTTAGCTTAGGATCCACTATATTGACCAATGGAATAAAAATCTTTACATGTGAAAGTATGTGGTAGAGTTTAGTAAAAGTATTTTTCAGAACTTTCCCGTAGTTGCCAGGTTCTGCAAATTAAAATATAGGATGCCCAGTTAAATTTGAATTTCAGACAAAGAATAATTTTTAGTATAAGTATGTCTGATATAATATTTTAGACAGACTTATACTAAAAATTCTGAAATATGAATTTAACTAGAAGCCCTTATTATATCTAACAACCTTATCCTCTGAGATATTCTAATGTACAGTATTGAGAACCATTGAAGTACATTAAGTTAAGACAAGAGCATGGCATCAAGATAATATAACAGTAGCAAACTAGGACATCCAAGACAGCCCAGCACTTGGTAGTCAACAGTGGGAACACAGGTTCAGAAACAGTACTCTATCCTGGGAAAACTAACGGGGGTAAAAGTAAATCCCATTTCAAAAAAATGTGAGTACCTGGTAAGAAGCTATAGCAGAAATTCAAGTTTGAGTAAGACAGGGACCCATCTATTCACTGTGATACACTATAGAGTTTTTTATGGTCAAGAACACTGTTGTGGAAACTCAGAAGGTGAAAACAGAATTTACAAAGAGGCAAAATCCTTCCACTCTGCAATCAAATTATGGATAGAGGAGACCTAGTGTTTTCTCTGCCATGGAATGAATTATCTCAGAGGCTATGATATATTAATTCCAAGAGAGTTCTGACGTGACCTTAGTTGTGTGATCTTTTGGGTTGAGGGCTGAACATTTCACCATAGCAGAATCAGTGAATAGACCAGCATTCACATCAATAGCTTTTAAAAGTATTTCTATTGACCAGTATTCTTGTCAAAGCGACAAGCCAGATGAGAACAGCAATAGAGCAAGACTTGAGCAAGAAAAATGTCAGTTACTACCTATAAGAGTTTCCTTTTGTGAACTGAAGATGGCAAAATGAAAGTAGATGTTGACATTAATGGAACTACCAAGAAAAATACTTAAGGAGTCTTGCTCTCCCTAGAAAAATCCAAAGGGACTTTGGCCAAAAAGCATTAGAAAATATAATAGTAGAACATACCTCATTTGGAATGTCAGTTTTCCAAATAGAGGAATAATCTTAATATGAAACATATCTTTAAAAGCTATAAAAACTTCTATGTATAAATATGAAAAAGATACATTAATAGAAAAATGGAAAAGAGAATAGAAAAAGCACTTACAAAGCAGACTATCCAAGTTGCCAAAAACAAAACACAAAAAGGCACTTATGTACTTCAGGAACTAGAAAATGCAGATTAAAAACACAGTGATACTACTACACATCTATCAACATAGCTAAAATTAAAGAGACAGATAATGTTAGGTGTTGGTGAGAACATGAGTAATTGGAGGATAAATTAGTTTCATTATTTCAGAAAACCATTCAGAATCACCTGTTAAAGGTATAAATACTCATAATCTATAGCTCAGCAATTTCATTTCTCAGTACTCATTAGACATGTGAGCAGTATTGACCAAAACTCATGGGTGCTTATACTAATAACCCAAACTAGGAAAGCACGTGTGATAATAGAACAATTCAATAATGAACAGCTCAACAATGTGGGCATATTTATGCAATGAATACAATAGAGAAATGAAAATAAACAAACTGCAGCTATTCACAATAGTTTGAATCTCACAAACATAAGGTTGGTTATAAAAATCCAGACATAAAAGAATACATTTTGCATGATTTCATTTGTATAAAACCCCAAGAACAAACCAACACCATTTTAATGATAGAAATCACTACAGTATTTACTTTGGAGGAAGGTAAGGACTAGTCAGTGGGAGCATATGTGATAGAAATATTGAGGATGCTGGTAATGTATTTATTGATCTGGTGATAGTCAAGTGGTTATATTAACTCTGTGATAAATGTATGCACATTTTATTTTTCTGCATGTTATAGCTTTAATAAAACGTTTTTAAAATTAAAAAGTTATGAAGGGGCTAAAAAAAGATTTGCTTCAATATAAATGCCCTATTCTTATATAGAAAAGCTCAATAATGTCAATTATTCTTAACGAATCTGCAACTATGATATAACTGCAATCAAAATACCAATAGTTTTTTTTTTACCAACTGGGTAAGAGGAGGGTCATTAGATAATACTTAAATTCACATAAAAAATTTAGAACAGAGTACTTCATATTTAAAAAATTAAAAGTCACAATGCTCTTCTCAGATCATAGTGTCAGAAAATTCAGAGAGCTCTACTGGATATGAATATCTTGGTTTTTTGCCCAAGAAACAAACTGAGTGAACAAGGAGATTTCACAACTGAATGTGGTAAAAGCTCGGCTCTCAGCATTACCGCTCAGTTGATAAAGCATGCGTGAGGAACTACGTTGGTTTTCATTGCCATTGGTTACTAAAACTTTCTTTTGGGGGTAGTAGTACCATGTAAGCTTACATGCTTGTAGCTGATTGGCTAGGAAACTCCAAGGTCATGTTGATACGAAGAAAACTGTATCATTTAAGGTCAGAGTTAGCATTTTGAGAAATGAGGACAGTTTGAGTTTTGATTACATGGCTGTGGTGATGGGCTTCAGAGGCTACTCAACTTGTGGAATTTATTTTGGTTTTGCGTCATCAGTAGTAAAATAGTTAACAAGTTGGCAGTAAAGCGAAAGTAAATATAAACAAATTTCTAAGTGTATGATATATATTCTACAATCACAGTAATAAAAACAGTTTCAAACTTATAAGCAAATAGAGAGACTGCTAAATTGAACAAAACTGAGAGTCCAGAAAAAGATTCAGTTACATGTGGAAATTTGTGGCACTTTAATTCAGTGGAGGGCAAACTAGATTATTTAATACAACACACTGTAACAAGTGTAGATTCATCTCAGAAAAATGTTAGATCCCTGCCTCACTCCCTACAACAAAAATATTTTAGATACATTAGGGATTTAAATGAAAGCACCAATAAAACAAAATTATAAATAATCATAAAAGAAAAAAATATTTTATTAGGCAGAAAGCTCAAATAATTGTCAATAAAAAAATAGTATCTTGAAATGCATATGCAAAATTTTAAATGTATGTGGGAAAAATACTATAAATACATAAAAATTTGAAACTGGGAAAAATATTTGCAGTAGAAGGAAAAGGGCTATTTCCTTTAGTATAAAAATAATTCTGAAAAACCAAAAAGGAAAAGAGAATCAAGCCAACAGAAAAAAGAATCAATAGAGGACAGGAACAAACAATACAAATAGGGTTAAAATATGTTAAAATATAGTAATTTACCTTCTTAACCGTTTTTAATATATATAGTTTAGTAATTTAAAATAGATCCACATTATTGTGAAACAGATCTTCTAATATATTGATTCTTAGTATATGAACTACAAATTAAAACTATAAATTTTCACTAAGTAACTTGGCCATAATCAAAAGTTTCATAATATGTAACAGGGATGAGGGAATCAGGTAGATGCCCTCATTCATAACTGGCAGGAGTGTAACTTAATTAACTATTTTTGAATAACATTTTGGCAAGGTCTTCCAAATCTTAAATGCAGACATTTTAGTACAGCATTTACACGCCTAGATATTGTTTCTGCAAGGATGTGTTCACAAATAAACACAGACTTATAAAACATATTTGGTTCAACATTATTTATGAAACCTAAATGTCGACAAATTTTCATATTTATTCAATAGAATACTAAGTAGCCCCAATAAAAAGTAAGGCTGTTTTTTGTGCAATGATCTGAAACAACCTCCAAGATATACCAGAAGGTGCTATATTCAATATGCTATTTCTTTTGTGTTAAAAAATACTGGCAGGAGAGAGAAGCAATGATGCACTCAGATATGCAGAGAATTTATCTAGGAAGGATTCACAAGAGAGTAATTTGAGAGTTATCTTCTGGGATTAAAACTGAAAAGATTAAGAGTCAAAAACACATGAAACAAAAACGTTTTTCTCACTGTGACCCTTTGTACTATTTGAAATATGTTTAGTAAGAGCCACATCCATGGTCTTTACTAAACCACCAGCAGCAGCACCACCACCAAAGAAACTCTGAAACCAAACAACTCTCCTGCCATTGAATCTGTACGAGTCTGGCTCTCTGGGCATTTTTCCTCAGAGCAGGGATGCAGTCTTAGCAGCTGGAGTACCTTGACTTTATGACGCAAAGGAGGTGGGGGAAAGGCTGCTACAGCCTTGTGTTGGATGCTAGGCTGTGTGATGTCCAGCGTAAGAAGGAACGTCTCTGGGGAAGTCTGATATTACTCACTAAGCACGTACTCACTCCACACCTATGTTCTGTGTTATTCATCTTAAAAGAGGATTTAGGATAATGCCTGCTTACTTCAGAGCTTTATGTGATCACATTAAGTCATGTTCATTAAAATGCTTCATCAACAAATATTACCATTCATCTTATTCATTTAGACTCCTAAATCTGTCCTCAAAAACACTAGCTTACTTGTACAACTAATATATCACCAGACACAGGGATTGGGCCTAAACTGGCAGTCAGACATCCCTTTGGAAATCTGGGACTGCTGGCTCCTAACCACTCACCTGCCTGCATGCCTGATTGCCCCTAACCACTCTGCCTGCCGGCCTGCTGGCCCCCAACTGGCCCCTCACCAGCCTGATCACCTTCAACTAACCCCCTCCCCCCTTGCTGGCCTGCTCACCCCCAACTCCTCCCCCACTGGCTTGATCACCCACAACTATTGTCCCATCCTGGCCTGATCACCCACAACTGCCCTCCCCTCTTGGCCCCTAACCACGTCTACCTCACCCCACAACCATGGTTTTGTCCAGAAGAACATCCAGAAAGTCTCCTGGAAGATCACCCAGTCTAATTAGCATATTACCCTTTTATTAGTATAGATAAAGGCCTGGTGCACGGGTGGGGGCTAGCTGGTTTATCCTGAAAGGTGTCCTGGATCAGGGTGGGGTTCCTCTGTGGGATAGGGAGGCCTGGGTGAAGGGCCTGTGGTGGTTTGCAGGCCAGCCATGTCCCCATTGTAGTGGGGGTCCCCACTGGGGATGGTGCTGCCCTGAGCAAGGGGCTGGGGCAGTTTGCAGGCCAGCCATGCCTCCATGGGGTGAGGGTTTCTGCTTAGGGGGACATGGCCAGCCTGAGTGAGGGGCTGAGGACTGTTTTCAGGCTGGCCACACCCCTTTCAGGGTGGGACTCCCTACTGGGGTGCCTGGACAGCCTGGGTAAGGGGCTGAGAGCCATTTTCAGGCTCCTCCCTTGGCAGCTGTCCCAGGCAACCCAAACTTCAGGTGCACTCAGGCCAGCTACATGGCTGCCACCCACAGGCCCTTCCTTCAGTGGCCAGCCCAGGCAGGTGGGAAGCTTGCCTTCCTCCATTGCCAGGGGTGACCCAAGCCTCCAGCCCACTTCGCTCTGGCTGGTTCCATGTCTGCCGCCATCTTTGTCCCACTAATTTGCATATTCCCTCAAGATTGGCTGTGGGCATCATGGAGTGATGGTCAATTACCATATTACTATTTTATTAGATAGGATAATAAAGTATCCTTTGGATTAAACATGTTAGCTTAAAACACCCACAATCAATGTTTTTTTTGGATGTTTACAGAGGTCACATAATGAATTAATTATAGATGATACAGAAACAAGAAGTCTAATTAAGATGTAGTAATTATTCCTGAGGTATGAGCTCATAATGGTGAGTGCCAGATTGTAAATCATTCTAATACAAGATTTTTAAAGATCATTTGAAAAATCAACATAAATCATATTGTGGCTATCATAAACACACATAAAAGAAATAAAATCACATATACCAATGTTTTTGGAATGAGTATGATAAGGGATAAGAGGTACCAGTGAAACTATCACACAGATTCAAAAGGGACTATGTCTCAAAAACTTAGATGAAAATGAAGATGGCATATTCTGGAAAACCGTTAGATGATTCAAAAATAATTTCATTGATGATGATGTTATGCTCAATATTTTTAGTATTTAAATAATTTTTTATAATGGGAAGAGAATAAAATACTATATGACTAATGCTTTATAAAATGCACTATTTAATGTCTGTATAACTATATAAAATAAAAATAAATACATTTACATTCATTTGCATCCTGAGAAGTTTACATGTTATAGTTGAATGAATGTATTGTATGTGCCTATGATACTTCCCCCTGGGAAAATGGGAGACATCTCATTTGGAATATCTCAGACTTATATTTGTATATTAGCCATTTGAATCCCTCAACTCATATACTCACATAATTAAGAGAACTGAAGCCTAAGGAGAGGGTATGACAGTCAAGACTCACACTGTGATTAATGGCAAAGGTTGGATTAGAACCCAAATCTCCACATAGGTTCCACTCTGATTTTAATCAGAGAGGGAAATTCCAGTAACATCATAGTGACAGGTTTGAATATATGGTATTGAGTCAGTAAGTTGAGAGTCTCTCTGGGATAATGGGAAGAGACAAGTTAGTAGGCCTTTTTTCCCCTAAAATAACTACATGATATATTTTTATTTTTTAATTTTTTATATTTTATTGATTTTTTACAGAGAAGAAGGGAGAGGGATATAGAGTTAGAAACATCGATGAGAGAAAGACATCGATCAGCTGCCTCCTGCACACCCCCCCAACTGGCGTTGTGCCTGCAACCAAGGTACATGCCCTTAACCAGAATCGAACCTGGGACCTTTCAGTCCTCAGGCTGACGCTCTATCCACTGAGCCAAACCGGTCTTGGCTACATGATATATTTTTAACTAAAAAAGTAACACATTATTATAATGTGTTTTAAGGTGATTTAAGGTTTCTTTCTTAGATGAATTAATTTTTCAGTAAAGTATTGTCAGAGATGTTTGCCATGGAATTGTGCTCCTGTCTGCAAGAGAGGCACGGACTCAATTAAGTCCATGGGCATCCCTCTCTCCTGAAGCCCTTATGAATCTACCTGGGACACATGATCACACATGATCCAAGAGGGGCCAATTAGAATCCTTGAGAGAAACTCTCTTCCTCCTGGAGTTACAGAGTGGAAAGAACAGACTAGTGTTGCCATTGGCCAGGATTCTGGGCCACATGGAGGAAAGTTCATCTTTAGTGAATGGGAATAACACCAAGACGGAGAGAAACAAGGTCAAGACCTATAATGAAGCAGAGCAGTTGCTTTGAGCCCCTTGTTATGGCTGTTGCTAAAGTGGCTGGTGTGCCTCGACTTCCCAGTTAAATAAGCCACTCAATTTTCTTTTTTTAATCAAACCAACCAATATCTAATAAATATATTAAGGAAAATGTAGACCACCAAGAAAATAAAAATTAACCACAGTCATTACCCAGGAACGAACACACACACTACATGTTAAAATATACTGTTTTTAACAATATTTTTTTCAAACTAATAATATACTGAAAATATATTTTCATAGGACAATTTTCTTCTAAGGTCAACTCTAATATTAGCCAGCTGTGTAAGAATGAGCCAACTCTTAAAAATCTCTGGTTTTTGCATTTGTCAAGCAAAGAGTTTGGGATTAGATCACTAAGATCCAGCAAGGTTGGACAGGTCAAGTAAGACCAGTGGATGAAAGTTTATCAATGCCAGGTGGAGAAGATTGGGCAGCAATGAACTAAGGTGGGCTCCTAAGCCAGAGTCCTTCCTAATTCCACTATGACATATCCTTTTATTTTTTCTTCTTATAGAACTATTTGGAATTCTGATAGTCCCCAAAACACAAGTAGCATTATTTTCTGCCGAGTTTCCTGCTATTTCCTAAAAGTATGTTTTCATTTCTCTTATTATACGAAATGAGCCTTGTTATATACAATAAGCCATGGTCATGGCCTTGGCTTCTGAGTTTTGAAAAGCTCATTCTTTCTACTGCTTCCACAGACTTTGGTCCATGCTCTTATTTAAGATCCTCTCCTAAACCCAAGTATAATTGATAGTGCCTCACCAGCTAATATAACCTAGGTTTGCCTCTCATCTAATAATAGCCTGTGTCCTTTCAGACATTTCTAAATTTGATTCCTCTTCTTTTAGCTACAGAGTAATCCCTGTGTAAAGGTCAAAAGTGGGTTACGGGCCTTTTTCATTCCTGGGAAATCTAGAAATCAGAGAAGGGATTCTCCCAAGAAGGGACTCTTCAGTATGAAAGATCTCCCTGTGGGGAGATGACTAAGCCCATTTATCTGGCATGTGGCTCTTGTTCCTTCTTGAGTAGATTCCTTTGGGACATGACTTCTAATGGCCCTTCCTGGAATTGGCAAGAGCTGTAATGTATAATATACAACCTGCAAAGAGCAATTCTGACACAGAACTAGAGTCTGCAAATAGGTGAGGCCCCATAACCTTTGCGACCTGCCTCTCTGTGTAGCACGATTTTGCTTTGTCGCATGTCAGATTTCCTAACACAAGTGGTTTCATTTGAGTTAACCTTTAATGTTCCACTCTCTTCAATGCTATTTGGTCATTATCCTTAGACTTACGGCTTTAAAAAAATAAATTTCAATTATAGTTGACATACATTATATTAGTTTCAGGTGTACAGCCCAGTGGTTAGATATTTATGTAATTATGAAGTGATCACCCTGAAAAATCTAGTACCCATCTGACACCACAGTTATTACTTTTTATTGACTATATTCTCTATGCTGCACTTTTCATCCCCATGACTACTCTGTAACTACCAATTTTTACTTCTTAATCTCTTCACGTTTTTTACCAAAACCCTTAACCCCCTCCTATATGGCAGTCAAATGTTCTCTGTATCTGTGAGTCTGTTTCTGTCCTGCTTATTTATTTTTATTTTTACATTCCACACATAAGTCTAATCATCTGGTATTTATTTGTATTTCTTTGTCTGATTCAGACGTATAGCTTTTAAACATTTTTTTTTTTTAGCACTGGAACCTTCTTTCAAAGGAAGTCAAGAGTAGGGGACTGTGTGAGGAGTGAGAAGGATAAGAATTCACTGTGTGTTAGTGTACTTGGTCTCCAGGTCATCACTGACACCTAGATGTGAGGTACTCCTGATCACTACGTGGCTCCCAATTAGGGAAGGTAGAAAGATAATCAGTAGTATAGTCTCCTCTAGGTGCCCAGGCACCCTGCTTGGCATTTATGTTTAATATATTATTTCATCATTATAACTACCCAGTCTATAAATATCATCTTTTTTTAAACAACTAAACATTCTCAGAGAAGTTACTTTCCTTTTGCATTTTATCATGTAATATGGTAAGTGAAAGAGCTAGAATCAAAATCCTTATTTGTGACTCTTCCCAAATTAGATCAGAACCTTTAATCCAGAGAAATTCCTAGAGGAAAAACGAGAACAGGGAAAAGGTTTGTTATTTTCTGAGAGTGGGTCTGTCACAGCTGATGGTTCATGGTTTCTTCTTGAGTGATTGTTGACATTCTTTTGCTTGGGTTCTATTGTGAAGAATAGGGTAAGTTGATAGGAGGGTGGAAACGTAGCAGAGAATTGGTGGGCCACACTGAGCTTCTAAGTGCTGATAACATACAATTCCTGAGTTTCCATTTCCAAGCAATGTCCAAACAGTATGGCCAAGGGCAGGTCACTCAATCTCTGTGGGCCTAAGCTCCATCTTATGAGGAAAATAATGTTACCTCCTAGGGTGGATATGAAGATGAACTAATGAACTAATCTAATCACTGGCACTAGTATACTTTCAATGGATTTCATTATTTCTAGTTTCATTCAAATATTTCCTCTGAACATCTATACTAATAATAACCTAGATGGCATCATGCCTTTACATTGTCACAACATGGCCGTCACAACATGGCTGTCACAAGATGGCTGCACAGACGCAGGGCCCAGCAGCCAATCCATGCAGTGAGGCCTGGGGGACCTATGGCTCTGCACAGCATGGAGGAGGCTGGTCCAGGCAGAGGACGCAGGTTGTGGCAGGGGCGGGCAGTTGGGGGCAATCAGGCTAGCATGAGAGGGAAGTTGGGGGTGATCAGATCCTGGCAAGGGAGGGTAGTTGGGAACAATCATCAGGCCAGCAGGAGAAGGCAATTGTGGGAGATCAGGCCAGTAGGGGAGGGCAGTTGGGGGCAATCAGGCTAGCAGGAGAGGGAAGTTGGGGGTGATCAGACCCTGGCAAGGGAGGGTAGTTGGGAACAATCATCAGGCCGGCAGGAGAAGGCAGTTGTGGGAGATCAGGCCAGTAGGGGAGGGCAGTTATGGGCAATCAGGCCAGCATGGGAGGGCAGTTGTGGGAGATCAGGCTGCAGGAGATGGCAGTTGGGGGCAACCAGGCATACAGGGGAGGGCAGTTGGGGACAACCAGGAGGGCAGTTAGTGGGCGATCAGGCTGGCAGGCAGAAGCAGTTAGGGGCAATCAGGAAGTAGGCAGGTGAGCAGTTGGGAGCCAGCAGTCCCATATTGAGAGAAGGATGTCCAACTGCCTGTTTAGGCCTGATCCCGCAGGGCAGAAATGGCAGCTGGACATCCCTTGAGGGGTCCCAGATTGAAGAAAGTGTAGGCCGAGCTGAGGGACACCTCCCTCTCATGCACGAATTTCATGCACCAGGCCTCTAGTCTTATAAATTTCTTTATCAGATAAGCTGTCTTTCAATGAGTAAAGTAAGAATTAAAAAAAATATATGAGGAATTGTATGAGGGGATCATTAAGGTTGGACTACTCCTTAAGGACAGCAGGGCATACAGGGGGCACACAGAAGGACACAAAGGAAGCTAAACGATGGTGAAGTAGAAGTCATTAGAATTTTAAAGGTTAGATATTTATGTCACAGTTTTGGGTGTGGCTAGAAGAGAGGAGAATTAGACTAAACAATGATGGTATTTTTTTTTATGACGTTCCTTTCTGGAATTGAAGATCAATCTGTATTAACTAAATCCAAAAGAAAGAGTTCTCAGATTTCCTTCCCCCCAACTAACATTTAGATGAGTTAAATATAAATGAATTTGAAGCAGATGGGTGAAATTGCCACTTAAGTACACAGGGAGTTGAGAAGCAAATGGAAAAGGCAGTTAGAAAAATATATCCTGAGTTCACTGAACCTGAAACAGTTGACAAGGTACTTGCCAGGAGGGAGGGGGTAGAGAAATAGGGGGTGGGAGGGGAGCACACCCAAAATGCAGCTGCAGCTCTCCAGACCCTGAGCCCTCTTTCACATACTTCCAAAGTACCCATCTGCCACTCATCCTCTGTTCTCACAAAGAGCCATGCAGACAAGCAAAAAAGCTTCATTTTCACCGAGAATATATTACAATTTATTATTATACTTTTAAACAATAAAACTGCTCAGCCTTTGAAACTGGCCTTCAAGGCTTACTTATATGTTTGCCCCTAACAATCACATCAACAAGAGATCAAAGTTAATGACTCTATAAGTTTGAAATAGATAATTTCTGATTTTATTCATGTAATTGGCAGATATTTATCATGCAGTTGCAATATGGAATGTATGTATGTAAGTATATATGTATGAATAGGCAAGCTTTGTGTCAGACAAGATGAGTGAGATGCCTTCAGAGATACACTTTAGAAAAGGAAATAAAACATATACACACTCACACTCACATCAAGATGGAAAGAATGACAGCCATATTTGTGGCCAAAGGGCTAAGATGTTTAGCAAGCAGAGCTCCAGAAAGCAGCAAACTGAAGGAGAAACTATAAAAGATTCTAATTCTCATCCCAACTTTACACTGCATAGCTATTTCCCGCTGGCAAGTAACTCTTATTTCCCCATCTGTGGGAGACTAGAATCCTATATAATAAAAGCCTAATATGCAAATCAACCAAACGAGGGAATGACCAGTCACTATGATATGCACTAACAACCAGGGGCAGATGCTCTATGCAGGAGCTGTGCCCAGTATTCAGTGCACTCCCACAGGGGGAGCACTACTCATCCAGAAGCCCTGAGCCAGGCTCATGGCTGCCAGGCCTAAGCCATCAGTTGGACATCCCCCGAGGGCTCCCAGGCTGCAAGAGGGCACAAACCAGGCTGAGAGACCCCATCCACCAAGTGCACGATTTTGTGAACCAGGCTTATAGTAGATTAATATCCTCGAGTCAGCACTCTTATCTTCTGTAAATAATACATTAACACAGAATTCCAGTATGTTAAATAAGTAAAAACAGAACTTTTCAGGAAATATTGGGAGGAGCCTCCACTCACCATATCACCCAAATCAGATAAAACAACTAGATGCTCGAAGGTATTGTCAAGTCTAAAAATCACAAGCCTGCAAAATCATTGCGAGGGGAGGTGAATGGAGAAGATGTCATTAAAGAAACAGAAAACTAGTTAAATACAAAAAAAATCAAGAAAGGAGCACTTTCTCAAAGTATAGAAACCTCCAAGTGGCCCAAACACCAATAGTGATGAGTTTGTCCACTTTCCTGGAGGGAGATGAATAGTGCTGGCATTGAATTTGGGGTCAGATAGCTGAGTTTAAATCTTCATTCTACTATGAACATAGCTGGATGACTAGAGACATGTCACTATATTTCTCCAAATATAATTTCCATACATATATTCTTTTTTATTGTGGTAAAAAAAAAGACATGCATATCATAGAATTATCATCTTAACCATTTTAAGTGTATAGTTCAGTAGTGTTAAATATATTCACATTGTTGGGAATGAGATATCCAGAACATTTTTGATCTTGCAAAACTGAAAGTATACCCATTAAGCAACAATGCCCCCTCCCCTATCCCTGGGAACCAATACTCCGTAGAGAGTGGCTATAGGATCAAGCCTTGGACTAACCTGTGCAGAGCCACATGAAAGTCCCAATTTGGAAGGAAGAGCTCTCCTAGTACAATTAAGCTTGACCATATAGTCCTCCCTTGTTCCTAGGTAACAAATGGACTGTGGGAGGTGCAGCAAGTGCTGCCAAAACAAGGCATGAGTAAGGAAATAGATTTGAAACTTGCAAGAACATTGTAAACATGTTGACCACTCCCCCTGTTTTTCTTTGTGTGATCTGACTATAAAATAAAGCTTTGGCTTACTGGGTGGGCCTGATTAATATCTAACTACTCCCCTGCCAGCCTGATTGCCCCCAACTGCCCTCCCCTGCAGTCCTGATCTTGCCCCCAACTGCCCTTCTCTGATAGCCAATTTGGTTCTGATTGGTCAGTTTCTATGCCAGTCAGTGTCAGAAGATCCACCTCCTAAGCAGCCATTGGCTCCTCACAGTTGACACATAATTATCGCTATTTTTCACGTCATTCCTGAAAGATGGCTCTCCTACTTCGTAACCTATGGAAGCAGACTATACCTGAGCCACAGTGATTCCTGTAAATATACTTCGGAGAAAATGAAACTAAAGAGTAATCAATCACAAAAATCACCTTGGCTTTCCTATGTAAGGCAACTGCTTATGCTACAGCCAATCAAATCATGTCCTTGCTTTGCTTTGCCTCTATTCTGACGAAGTCTCTCTCCTACCTTCTGTGGGTGGAGACTCCTAACCACTTCTGGTTTGATTTTGCCCAATTTGAATCCATGTTCACTCAAATGAACTCTTGAAAATTTTAATGTGCCTCAGTGTATCTTTTAACAACCATTTCTATGGCATTCATGCTATATGGTTATTACATATTTCTAATATCACCCTTGCGAAAAGCAGAAGATGCTTTTAAATAAAATCGTGTTTCCACCAAATTGCCCTTAGTCCTAGCACTTCAGAATGTGGTTCTATTGGAGACGGTCTTGAAAGAGATATATATGTAAGCTAAAAAGAGGCTAGTTCACTGAGGGAACTTTTTATACATTCAGACTCCTATTCCCTATTTTTTTAAGAATCTTATTTTACTGTCTAATGGAGGGCTTGGAAATTTGTGTTCCCATCATGTGCTCCAGGTGACCACACAGAGAACCACGACTCTGTCGAATACCAGGACTCCTATTCATACGTATTAGTGGGCAATTAAACTACAGAAAAGTAGTATCAACTGTTGAATAAAAACTTATTTATATTTTTACCCTAATTATTCTGGTTGGCTAGGCAAAAAATTAATTCATTAATGCTACAAAATTGCACTGAATGGCTCATGAGCTGGAACCTTAGACAACAAAATCGGAAACACACATTCTCTAAGTTCAAGCAGTTCACATATTAGTTAAAAGAGGAGTGAGCAGTTAAATTACAGTGTAAATCTGTTAACTACAATTCCAGAAGTAGGAAGTGGGAAAACAAAATACAAAGCAGCTAACTGCTTGGTCACACTAAGAGTGACATTAAGTCAGTGATGTTAGGAAAGGAGTTGAAGGGTAAGTACAGAATTTCAGCAAACACGAGGCAGAGAATATGTACAAAATGCCTAATTTGACCCTTCTGTCTTGTCCACAGAATGGTCAGAAAGCCAGGGTGATAGAGGACTGGATGATGAGATGTGGTGGAAAAGTCCACCACCTTAAACCACAGCGGGTGAGTTTGACCAAAAGCAAAAGGGAAGGCACATGTGGCAAGAAGTGTGAGGGAGTAGAGATAAAGTACAACGGAGTTGTTTTAATCCAATCAAGATGCAGCCTGAGGCCTACTCTAGGCTTCTCCAGAGCCAGAGAATTGTTTAAATGCCCAGAAAATTGCACCCAGATGTTTTGACATGAGGACCTCATTTCCCATGAAGTCAATTAAACGCTTTTGTTGCTTCTACGTAAAGCCCTGGTGTCTGCCAGATTATGATGCACTCCAGGGGGATGTGTTGTTCAATCCTGTCGTGTCTCCCCAGCGAAACTGTCATCATGTGTCTGGAGCTAATTGACGATTGCTTGCTTGCTTTTTAATAATTAGTCAGGTGGTGGTAATAAAAGCCGAATAGAAATAGGCTGAGTTTCATTTAATGACTGAGTAATAAAAATTAATAGCAGAAGAGTCCGAGCACAACCTGCTTTGACCTCGTGTGCTGAAGTGAAGGAGGGCTGAGGCATTTCACCTGAGATCTTCTCAGCTGTGTCTCCCCTTGAGTGTGAGGGGTGGGTGTACTCTGAGGTTGTTTCCATTCCCTGAAGAAAGACAAAACCTTTCCTTGTGAAATTCCTTTTTTCCCCTCACCCTTTTCCCACTCCTACCACTTTTCCCTTCAAAGTACTTTCAGGTGATCCAATTTTACCAAGTTCCCCAAGGTCTATCCAACCTACGGGTACTATGCTAATTTACCTAGTCCAACAGGAAATGTTAGTGGAGGATTCCAGCGAATGTCCTACTGAAGACTCAGAAACCTCTGGAATACAGACTTAGATTGCTTCATTAGACAAAGAACCCCAAACAGCTGAAGCTTTGGCTAGAGCAGAGAATAATACAACTGTTGGCAGAAGAAACTTATTAATATCAGCTACACCCTTGTAATTAGTTAGGAAATATTTTTTTAACATCTACATGTATTCATTTTGCTGTTTTATAGTTTCCACTCAAGCCTGGGCCTCCCTAGTTAAAACCATACTCTTGTGTTCAGCTTGACATCTGCCCTTAGAGGTCTTACAGCCATATTAAACTTAACATGTATAAAAACAGACTCTCCTTGTCACAGTGTTCTCCATCTGAATAAATAGAAACTTGTAAGTTTCCATTTGCTATGGTCCAAATCTATGACATCATTCTTTATTCCTCTTTTTTTTCTCACACTTTGATCTTCTACATAAGTTGAGTCTGATTATTTTTCATTATTTCTGTGACTAGATCTCCCACCAAGCCACCATCATCTCTCCATTAACCACGGTCTTTCCATTTGATAGCCCTGAGTTTTCTGTATTCAGGCTAAGAAATAACTTTTATTTGAGTTCCTACTAAGTTCTAGTCACTGTTCTAAGCATTTCACAAACATTAACTCATGGGATCCTCACAACTTCATGAGAATCAGTACTTATCTCCAAACTGAGGCATGAAGAGGCAGTCACGTTGCCTAAATTCTAGACCTGCCCCTAAGTTCTAATGGCCTGATTGGCTGCCTTTACCTCTGATGCTGGGTACCACCAGTGTCATTCCAATTTTATTATTAATAACGATAACTTTATTTTGCTTGCATCCAAAGAACTATTATGTGCAAGTCTCAACTATCAGAGTGTCCTTCCTGTGTTTGTTCCCCATAAGAATAGGTATTTGATTAATTTGATTAGTCAATGTTCATAACTGGCAAGTGGTGTGCTTGTGTGTTTGTGTGTTATATACTCCTTCCATTCATTCAAAAAATGTTTCTATTTTTATATGCTCTTCCCCCTTTCTCCTCTATCCTCTTCAGTTTTACTTCATAATTATCTAAACCAGACAATTTCTTAGAAAGCAGTATTAAAATATTTAAATAACAAATCACTCTTTTTCAGTACAAGGAACAATGCCACACATTGTTCAATTTTTCTAGCCAACTGCAACACAAGCTGCCAGCTGGCTGACCTTAGGCTGATGGAGATCATATGTAGGCACAGAGATGAGATTGGTGAGATGAGGCAGTATCTTATATAATAAGTAGGTAATATGTAAATTAACCCTCACACGTTCACAAGATAGCTGCCTATGACCATGCAATCAGAGGGGTAGTGAGAGATGACCAAGCCTTGGATGTCAGTTGCCCAGCTGCCCAGGGCTGGCCTGAGGGATGACCAAATAACTGAACAAGCAAATTGCGTGGGGCGACCATGCTGGCAGGGGGTTTAGTGAGGGACGGCTAAACAAATGAACAGCAGGCTGCATGGAGCGACCAGGCTAGCGAGGAGACTGTGAGGGGTTACCAAAAACTTAACAGCAGGCTGCTTCAGGCAACCAGGTCAGTGTGGGATCTGTGAGGGGTGACAAGGCCAGCAGGGGGGTAGTTGGGGTACCAGGCTGCCAGGGGGGCAGTTGTGGGCAACCAGGCAGGCAGAGGGGGGCAAATTGGGGCAACCAGGCTGGCATGGTGGGGGGCAGTTAGGGGCAATCAGGCCAGCATGCAGAGGCAGTGAGGGACGATCAGGCTGGCGGGCGGGGGGGAGGGGGGGCAGTGAGGGCAACCAGGCAGGCGCAGGCAGGCGAGTGATTAGGAGCCAGCAGTCCAGGATTATGAGAGAGGTGTCTGTCAGTTTAGGCCCAATCTTTAGGATCAGACATTCCCTGATTGTCCCGGATTGGAGAGGGTGCAGGCTGGGCTGAGGGGACACCCACCATTCATGAATTCCATACACCAGGCCTTTAGTCTATATTTAGACTAAAGTAATATGCAAATTGTCCAGGACATCATAACATCACGACCGCTCAGAGGAGGCTGCACCCGCACATGTGCAGGAGGAGTTTGTATGCGCCATGGATGGCACAGGCCTAGAGAGAGGAAGGCCTGCCAGCCACCACAGTTGTGGGGATGCCCAGAGAGAAGGCCTGCGAGCTGTCACAGCTACAGGGAGGCCCAGAAAAAACAGGGCCTGCCAGCTGCAGTGCCCGAGCAGTCCCGCCTCTGCATGTGAGCTACAGAGGAAACACCTTTTCTGACTGCTCATTGGCTAGGCTCCCAGTATGCCACTCAGTGTTCTTGGTAACTTGAGTAATAAGAATCCATGAAGGTGATCCACTTCTCTTCTGGAGGAAAAAAATGAAGGTCCACTGCTGAAGGGGCTAAGAAATATTATATCCTGCTTTAGCCAGTTTGGCTCAGTGGATAGAGCATAGGCCTGCAGACTGGAAGGTCAGGGTTCAATTCTGGTCAAGGGCCTATGTTGTAGGCTCCTTCCTGGCTGGGAAGGACTCATGCAGGAGGCAGGCAATTGAAGTGTCCCTCTCACATTGATGTTTCTCTTTGTCTTTCCCTCTCTCTTCCACACTCTAAATTAATGGAAAAATATCCTCAGTTGAGGATATAAAGAAATGTCATATCCTATAAAAGACATCTTAAAATGCCTAAAGAAAGTTGTCATTTTTTCATGGTGAAGGGACTAGAGTCCGTGTTGCTGAAACCACTTTGGCGGCTGTGGCAGCCAGCAGTGGCAGCACCAGTGGAGTGATGGGTGGGTGGAACCCTTCCCAATCAGCCTGATTACCTCCTGCAGAAGGAAGCCAGATATCAGTAGGACTGGACTATGACGGGCAGGCTGGGCTGAGGAACCCCTCTCCCCCCAGTGCACAAATTTTTATGCACTGAGCCTCTAGTACATTTTATAAATAAAGGTTATTATCTGGGGTTCAGGCTGAAGTAGGATAAATGTGTGTTTCCTATAAGGAAATGTGAATTAAGAATCCTGACATGCCCCTTAATCTGGCTCTGCTGGAAAGTACAGAAATCCAGAGTGGACTGTCTTTTGGATGATGGCCTGGATAATGATGTGAAGCAAGGCAGTTGATGGTGGGACGTTACAGACTTTATCTGCAGCTCCCTATAGAGACCATGGGACTCTGACATGGAGTAAGGGGCTCCTTTGAATCTTAGCCCAATAAAGGAGCAGTCGGGGAGGTGGTTCAAATGGGTGAGCACCAGTCTTGATATCCTGCATGTGTGACTGGGTAAGATTTCTCTTCGCTTTCCTAGACTGCACTTTGGGCTCAGCCCTGAGTTCGCATCAGCCCCAAAAAAGGAAATTCTTTTCTGTGTTGCTGGCTATGAGTGCACAGTTCAGATTTTTTTTCTCAAATAGTACTTTTCTAAACTTTTGCTCCTGAAGATAATTCTTTTTTTTTTTCTTAGTTGGTTATGTCTCATATAGTAGTTTATTTACTTACTTTATGGCTGTCTAGCATCCTATCTATATATCCCTGCCAATCAGCACTCTTATCTTTCTTTGGGAAGAATACCCCATTCTCCACGGTGTGCTGAGGAAGAGTAATTTCCAACACCCACCTTGCCCTACAGGCTCCGCCTATGGAAACTCATAGAACCTCTGATCATTCAATCGTATGCTTGCTCCTAGACCAGAATCTTGAGCCACTGTGACCAAGGCAGAAGGAAATTCAGAGGTCAAATGAGCCAGAAGCGGTTGTAGAGTAGCAGCATTTGGATCAAGTTGGCTTTGCAGCAACAATCACTTAAAACTAGGATTGGTTCTATGCATTATTTCTGGGAATAGTGCCATCTCCTAGCACAAGTGAAAGATGTATTGAGGAGGAATGGTGATACAGGAGAACACGTCTATTTCCTAGCATTCTCTGTGCTGGTGACATCATTATTTGTGATGAAATACTGAAAATTCCCAGAAGGAATCCAGACATATAAATTCAATTTTAATCACAAAGTTATACTCTAATGCAAAATATTATCTTTCTATAATATGAACCATTTGGATTATCTCAGATAATTATACACAGTCTCTATAAATTCCTATGACAGAGGTGATTAACAGTGGTGCAGAATGATTGAAAAGTGCAATGGAAAAAAACATCCAGAAAACCTAGAAGATATAAACAAGAGGAGCTGATATTTAATTCAAATGATCTGGGATTCCAAGACAATCCTACTCACCCCAGAGAGCTCTCAGCCTATCTTTCTCTTCTTTCACATTAATAAATAGAGCTGTGCTTACTCAGGAAAACTCTAAATTATTTAATATATTTTATTTAAGGAAAAATAAAGCACTCTAAAATCTTGAAAATAATGTCAACCCAACACAAAGTGACAGGTGTGTATCAGCCAACAAGGTACACGAGAAGATGCCAGAAAAAAAAAACAGTTGAGATATGCTGGAGAAGACACACTTCCTGTAGGAGGACATAAGAAATCAATTTGCCATGTTAGTTAATGTGATTATAGGCTTTCAGTTAGGCCACTGTGACCAACCACATCAAGTGAAACAGCCCTTCCATCAGGGTGTTACAAAATTTACCAGGCAACCGAAGAGCACACAGGAGTAATTGGAGGCCCAGGAGAAACTCATTTGTTTTCACATGTTTTACATGTACTTGTACAGTGACTCAGGGGAGACTGTTTCCCTCCAAATCCTAAGCAAGCCAATATGGAGGATGCTTTCCCCCTTTATATCTGCTTGGTTTCTTTGTCCCCCAAATATAGGATGGGACTTCCGGACCCTTCTCAGGCTTTGCAAAAAGCCCCGTTTGTTGGGGTGGGGACCGTGAGACCACATCTAAAGGCCTGGTCTGGTGCCAGCACTGATAACTCTGACTGGGGTTGTATATTGTTCCTGGTTTATGGCCTCTCTAAAATGAGAGTAGTATTTAGGTAAACAGGTCTTGCAAGATCAGATAATTAAAGAAGGGGCAGTCATAGACTATAGGCTAACAAGAATGTGCATTAGGTTACTGGCACAGATTCAAATTGCTAGCTCCCAGAAAATGTCTCATTTTTCCCATCAAGGGTAGTAACATAGGTTTATTGGTTCTAGAAGTACTCTGTGTAAGACAAGCAGCTGTTTCCTACTTACAGAAAGATGGAGAGAACATGTAAATGACAGCCAATGTTAAGGAATTTTTGCAAATTCAATAGTAACAGGGCTGCTCAGTTATCACATCCAAAGCCCCACTCCCAAAGGATTCTGGGAACCCCGATATCATTTAATTACACAATATTTACTTGTACGTTTGATTTTAAAAATTCTGACCTAGTGTTAACTGTGAATGAAATTGTATGAGTGGTACATCGCTTTGTTATAAATGAATTCTGAAACACAGGAAGATCCTTTAAAAGGCCTAAGGCAGTGGTCGGCAAACTGCGGCTAGCCGGCCACATGCGGCTCCTTGGCCCCTTGAGTGTGGCTCTTCCACAAAATACCATGGCCTGGGTGAGTCTATTTTGAAGAAGTGGCGTTAGAAGAAGTTTAAGTTTAAATAATTTGGCTCTCAAAAGAAATTTCAACTGTTGTACTGTTGATATTTGGCTCTGTTGACTAATGAGTTTGCTGACCACTGGCCTAAAGAATTCAAGTTTATGAAGTTTGAACGGGTTGGCACTCATAATATTCAAATTGAGCTCCTTTTCTTTTGGGTGCTTTTATGTTCTCTGCTTTTCTCCCCCCAAATGGAAGAAACAAGGAAATTTGAGTATACATAGCCTGAGGGCTTGCTTGTAAATGACTTTATTTCAGACTACCTCCTGAGCCTTCTCAAGACAAGCAGCTGTTTCCTGGTACCTGAAGATGAAAGGAACATGTAAATGACAGCCAGTTCTATTTGCTTTAACACTGACTCATGTCAAATTTGGAAGAGTCATTTATTTAAGTGGATATCTGTTAATAGTGCCCTGGAAACATGAAGTGGCACAGAGATGCAGTATCTGCTGTGAAAGGAGTGATAAGAGGGAAGAGCCACATCAATGAGAACAGCCTCATGCTTAGAGGTTCTGTAGGCGCAGCTAAGACTCTCTGTCCCCAGAGTCTATCCCCATCTCCTTCACTCCGTGCCCACAACCAATTCACTCCATTTCTGGCTCTTGCCAAAGGAGCAGAACACCTTCAGGAAGGGAAACTGGCTTCCAACAGCAAAATGCCGGTGGGTCGTAGCTGGAGGTGGATGCCAGCAGCCTCCCTCGGAGGAGCTGCCCCGTTGCCCTCAGCCCTCAGCCCTCTGCCCTAAGCCCTGCCCCACAGGCAGCAGGGGCTGGAAATGAGGAGCCTGCTTCCTGGCCTGGCTGGAGGCCAGGTCCTGGATTTGAAGTCCGAGGAAAGGTAGGAGAGGCTGCTCGTGAAGTGGAGAGTAAGGGAAGATCTTGTACTGGCAGCAGCCAAAGTCAACATCCTAACTTCTTCAATATCTAGGTAGGATAATTGTGTCAAGTTCTTTATAAGGCACGGAAATGCTCTCTGGGGAATTTATAACCTTATATGTATATATAGAAGTCCCACCATTATCACTTATGATCCACACTCATCTTTCCTTCAGCATTAAATTTAGCCCCATATGTAATTGTATCATATCATCTATAGGAATAGGAATTACATGGATCTGTTCTATGAATGAAAATCTCCTATTTTTGCACTGATGACTGATATCCCAGTGCATCTGGGATATAGTCCTTAGGAGAATGTGCTGATTCTGCTTTATAATATTCTTTGGGCTAGAAATCTCCTGATGAGGCTAGATTAGTAAATGCTTTCTTAATATTTTATTTTCAAATCCTCCTAATGTAGCATTGGTTAAAGGGAGAAAAATGCTTTTATTTATCTTAATTTGCTCCAAAATAAGTTAAGGCAACAAAGTAAAATAAATTACAACTAAGTGGGGGTAGAGAACACCAGACAAAGGAGAAATGAAATTAACAAAGGAATACAAAAGCATGTGAAATAAGCCAGGAATGAGGTAGATTGCACTGAATTCTCATTAAATAGCCTGTACCTTTCAGCAGGGTTCATGACCTTTGATCCACTCATTTTAATAATGGATTCTTTCGTGTCTGCTGCCAAGCACTCATCATAGAACTTTCCCCTTAACTGAGTTCCAGAGCAATGTCCCGGCATGACAGTCTTCCTCTCTAGCCTACTTATTCCTGATTCCTTCTTCCATACCTAAAAGTTGAGGACTTTTTTATTCTACTCTCAATCCTCTCCCCTCACTTTTTTTTTTTTTTTTTAGTTTTCTTCTATAGTAATTCCTAAATACAGGAACAAGCTTTTTCCGAGGTTTGAGTTCTGCATTTCCAAAAGGCCACAGGATGTCTGGCTCTGCCTTAATGTTCTGCCAGTACCATAAACTTCAATGACAAAACTGCTTTGTACTGACCCACCCAAAATCCCATTCTCCAGAGTGCACACTCACACACTACACAAAGCTAACTTGCTGTCTCCCTCACCTCACTGAGGTCACTGCCAAACTTCCAGCCCATGGAAGTATCTTGTCTTGTCCCTCACCGACTCTTTGCCAACCCTCCCATCACCAGCACAAGCAAAGGTGGACAGAATCTGGGATGTACGGCCACATGGACTCATGAAAAAGGCACAGCAGGCTGTTTATAGAAAGATGAGTTGGTGAAAAGCAATTCAGAGCAGACAGGGGGAAAAAAAGGAGCAAAAATAGGCTAGTTTAGAAATGATAAAGAGACATAATCATCACTGCAAAAGATTAAAATATTTACAAAATAGTGCTATGTGCAATTCAGTGGCAATAAATGTGAGACACTAAGGCTTGTACATTTGGTTACTGATCTCATTAAATAAACATATTGACAGAATAATTTCCCCAATACTATTCCTTTGGGTGAGAAATTGGATTTAATTCCTCATTTTGTTTTATTTATTTCTTAAAGTCAGTTGTGAGTCCACATCCATAGGAGTGGTGGGTAATTCACATCAGTCATTTCTGGGGTCCCCCCTCCTTAGGGTTTTTTAAAAAGTCCCAGAGCATGATGCAGGGACAAGCATCAAAGAGCACCCTTAAATCATCAGTCATTATCACTGGTCTGGATTGGTCACTTATCCGTCCCCAGAAATCACTGCCTCAAAAGGCAAGCAAGCTTCAGAAGGTGGATTTGCTTCTTCTGTGTCTCATGTGGGTCCTGGAAGCACTGGCCAGGCTGAGAGCCCCTGTGTCTCAGGACCAATCTTTCTGGGACATCAAGGTGTTGCCCTTCTAAGCTCTGGCCACCTACCCAAGGTACAGGCACAGACTGGAAGGGGCCTTGGTGTACCTGAGTTCTCCAGCATCCCTCCTATCTTAGGTTAAATCTTCTGTTGTGGTACAGTCAGGGTACTACAGACTGAATGCTCATATCTCCCTCCCAAACTCAAATTAAACCCTCCCCGCCCCACCTCTCCATGTGATGGTATTTGGAGTTGGGGCTTTGAGAGGTAAATAGGTCATGTGAATGGAGCTCAACTAGATGGGATTAGAGCCCTTCTAACTGAGACCCCAGAGAGCTCTCTGCTCCCTGCCATGTGAGGACACTAGAGGTCAGCAGTCTGCAACACAAAAGAGGGCTCTCACTAGAACCTGACCATGCTGGCCCCTTGACCGCAGACTCCCAGCCTCCAGAACTCTGAGAAATGGATCTGTTGTTTATAAGCCACCCAGTCCTTGGTATTCTGTTATAGCAGCCTGAACTGAGACACAGGGGTTCTTGATTTCCCCTTTTCCTCCAAACACCCAGAATAATCTCGGCAACCGTCATCAGCCTTCACAAAAGACAGGAAGATGTACTAACCTCACAGACTGTCTACTTTCAGTTCTTTAAAACTCCCTGAGGAAAGGCAATATTAAGGACTGAGCTACTTTGAATGGTGGAGAAATAGCAAGAAAAAACAAAAGTAAATTTTAAAGAAAAAAAAGCAAAACCCTACCAATATACATGTATAGAATACACATGCCATGAAAAAACAAATTTTTGGTAGGAAGTGTGCCAGATGAATGACAGGGGTTATCTTTGAGAAATGAGATTATGGAATTTTATTTTCTCTGTTTCTCCAAGATTCCTGTGATAAACATGCGGTTAACTATTATAATAAACTAGCAGTCCAGTGCCCGAAATTCATCACATTAAAAGGGGATTAATTAGAGGAAATATTTTAATATTGCTATTTGCCCTTTCTCTATAATAGAAGTGTCAGAGATTAAATAAAATTAGTAAAATGTGCTGGGGCAAGGGGCATGGCCTGAGGTCCTCCCGCCCAGGCTGGAGTTGGGGGTGCACCTTGAGGTCCCCCATCAAGCCCTGTCAAGTGGAGGGTGTAGCCGCAGGTCCCCTGTCAAGACCCACTGGGTGGGGAGCATGACCTGAGATCCCCAGGCCTAGCACTGAGGTGGGGGGGCACCTTGAAGTCTCCTGTCAATCCCCACCAGGCAGGGCGGATGCAACCTCAGGTCCCCCAGCCTGGTGCTGGGATGGAGGGCATGGCCTGGGGTCCCCTGTCAAGCCCTGTCAGGTGGGAGACCTGGCCTGAGCTCCCCCGTCTATCCTTGCTGGGCAAGGGACATGGCCTGAAGTCTCCAGCCTGGCGCCAGGACAGGGGGCATGGCCTGAGGTCCCATGTCAAGCTCCACAGAGGTGGGAGGGCACAGCCTCAGGTACCTGCTGATTGCTCATTAAAGCTTGCTACAAGAACTCAGCCTCTGCTGTGGGTGCAGCCATTTTGTGTTACAAAAACGCCACCTCTGCTGTGGGTGCCACCATCTTTGTGGCGGAGTGATAGTCAATTTGCATATTCCCTCTTCATTATATTAGATAAAAACAATGCCCTTGGCTGAGATGAGTTCACCTGCAACTGGGGTAGACAGTTTCCAGCCTGTGATAGCTCCCCATAAGGCTTTCTCAAGCACCTCAAGAGCCTGAGTGGACCAGAAAGTACTGTGGAGCTGACAATTGATGGGGCTTGGGGTCAGTCAATGTTTCAACTCATCCTCAGCTAGGACAATTCTGACATGTGTACCTCAGAGAGCTCCAATGGGATCAGCCCCAACTCTCCAGAGTGGAACCTGCTTAGCAATACACCTCGTGTTGGCTTTTTTCCCTTCCCTGTCTTGCCTTCCCCAGCTGTGCTTCCTGGGATCACTTCCCAAATATGTAAAGTTTTCCTGGTGGGGTCTAATGTGAACTATGACAAAGGGAAGATCCATGTTTCACAATGACAAGCTTGTTCACATCCGTCTACACTGCAGTGCGCTTTGCTGAGGGCTTCATTGAATCAGGTTAAGAGAATTTCTACAACCAGAAACCTCTGGATTACACCAAGCACCAGCCTTCATCCTTTATCTCTGTACCTCTACAACACCTAGCACAGAGCCTTGCCCACATGAGACACATTCAATGCCTATGGAATTCAATTAGATTTTAATTCTCCATGGCTATAATACAAACTCAAATGCTTCCTTAAATGAGCGAGCATCAACACAGATTTGAAACCAGACCTTGAACCACTATTTGCAGCACAACCAATGTGTGCCCTGTGCAAGGGCACCATGTGGTGACAGTGGGTCTTCTTTATAACTCATTACAGTATCAGAATGGATACTGTGTGGCTGAGGTCAATGCTGTTAGTAGAGCATGGACATTATAAGAAGCTCCCCCTGCACATTCCCTCTTGAAGAGTCACAGCCTCTGCCACCAGCAGAACCTCCACAGCAGTTAGTTACCCTCAGAGAATAAACACTGGCTCATTGACATCCTCTCAATATGAGCTCTCCATGAGCCATTGCTTCCACAATTTGCTGCTATGATGAGAATTTATATTCATAATGATGAGACAGAAGCATTACATAGTCCTCAAGTGCTATCATCAAAAAAAATTAGATTAAGTTTGCTTAATTGTAGTATCATTCTTCAAAAGTTGGCAGTCCCTCTGTGGGCAACCTCTCAATTAACCAGAACAGTGTATTAACAGCAAGCCCCCTGAGCATGACGAGCCATCTGAAATACACAGGACTTTATCATCTACATCATCAAAGGCACTGACTGTCACACCTGTCCCTCTGCCTCAGGATTACCGTGTAGCTCCAGTCTTCCAGCCTGGCATCCTGAACACAAGGAAGGAGGCTCAGTGGAAGACAGCGGAGTCTATAATAGCTTAGACTTTGGAGTCAGACACAAGTCTGATCTTTGTTTCCACATTTAGTCAACATAGTAGGATCTAGTAAGTACTTGACAATTAAAAGCATTATGATTTCCATGGCCTTTTCAAATACCAAGAAAGGAGTCTTGGGCACTTACGCATTTTTAACTTCCAGAAAATGCTTCTTATCCCTCACTGCATTGGAAGCATGGCATTCGTTTTGGGCTGATGTTACCAAAATTCAGGACAGTTTCTCCCCACTTCTAGTACCCTCAGTCCCCCCCCCTTAAATAGCCCTCTTTTCACTCTTACTCTTGAGTGTTTCCAAGCGAAAATGGAAAGTGTAAACCTGGGACTCTTATCTGGAGTTTAGTTCAAAATTAAACCTTGCTGTGAATATTTTCTAGATGAAGACTGGGATTCAGGAGTGTTTACAGCCGAGATAGAAATTGGAAAGGGCAGTAGATGAAGGGGTGACAGAGAAGGCTGGTGGACTCCTACCTGACAGAGTCATCCACCTTTGGATATATGTCCTCCTGGGTATTCTTCCTTCCTGCTCCTATCATTGTCTCCACCTGCTTCTAGTCTTATGTCCTACCTTTACTCCTTCCAAGAGATAGATATGGAAGAAAAGATATTTTAGGTGTTTTTTATTTTCTCTTGTATTTACATTTAAGGATAAACCTATTTATTATGTGCCAGGCACCATTCAAGGTATTTTTATATGTCAAACCTTAGTACCTTTGTGCACATGCAAACCCAGATGCCATTCCTCCAAAGTGAATACTATTTTCTTTACCTAAAATTATTAATGGGAAGGCAATCAAAGTTAACAAATAAAAATGCGCTTTTTCAAAAACTGTTTAGATCCTTTGCCCATTTTTGAAAGAGGACATACAGAAGGCCCAGAGACATATGAAAACATGTTTTGAAGTCTCTAATCCAAAAATCTACATCTTTTGCACAAGTACCCAATTTTAGGTCAAACCCAAAGGCAATTATAAATTCAAACACACATACATACATACACACACACACACACACACACACACACACACACACTCACACACTCACACACTCACACATTCACACACTAGAGACCCAGTGCACAAAATTCGTGCATGGGGGGCAGGTGTCCCTCAGCCCAGCCTGCACACTCTCTTATATTAAACCTTCAAGGGACCTTCAAGGGATGTCCAACTAGAGTCGGACATCCCTCGCACAATCCAGGACTGCTGGCTCCCAACTGCTTGCCTGCTTGCTTTCCTACTTGCCCCTAACTGCTTCTGCCTGCCAGCCTGATCATACCCGACGACTTCCCTGCCAGCCTGATTGCACCTAACTGCCCTCCCCTGCTGGTCCGGTCACCCACAACTGTCCTCCCTTGCAGGTCTGGTCCCTCCCAACTGCCCTCCCCTAATGACCATCTTGTCATGGCCATTTTGTGTCCACATGGGTACAACCATCTTTGACCACATGGGGGAAGCCACCTTGTATGTTGGAGTGATGTTCAATTTACATATTACTCCTTTATTAAATAGGATATCATCCTCATGGAGCAACAAAAAATAGTTGAGAGACATACAACTTAACAAAAGGAAGATAAATGATCCAATCAAAAAAATGGGCAAAGGATCTAAACAGTTTTTGAAAGAGGACATACAGAAGGCCCAGAGACATATGAAAACATGTTTTGAAGTCTCTAATCCAAAAGATGCAAATCAAAACAACAATGAGTTGCCATCTCACACCTGTCAGAATGGTTCTCATCAACAAATCAATAAAGAACTGGCAAGGATGGAGAAAAAGGAACCCTCTTGCACTGCTGGTGGGAATGCAGACTGGTGCAGCCACTGTGGAAAACAGTATAGAGTTTCATCAAAAAATTAAAAGTGGAACTCCCATTTGACCCAGTGATCCTACTTCTAGGACTATATCCCAAAAAATGCGAAAGGATATATGTACCCCTATGTTCAGAGCAGCACAATTTACAATAGCTAAGATTTGGAAACAGGGTAAGTGCCCATCAGCAGATGAGTAGATTAAAAAACTTTGGTACATCTACACAAGGAATACTATCTACAATAATAAAAGAGAAAGATGAAAATTGACCGCACCTTTGTGACATTCACCAGCCAATCAGGATTTAGTATGCAAATTAAACCAACAAAGATGGCGGGTTAACTTGCATACACAGGCATCAAGTGGCCAGGGGTAGGGTGAGACGCTTGCATCATTGCAAGTGTCCCACCCCACCCCAGCTGCTCCAGGTCTCTGGGCAGTGTGGGAAGGCAGAAAGGTAGCTCCTGCCAGAGCGAAGGCAGTGCTGGCAGCCAGGGGAAGGAAGTCCCATTCTTGCATGAATCTTTGTGCATTGGGCCTCTAGTGCTGCTACAAAAAAGGAGGAACTTTTACCATTTGCAACAGCAAGGATGGAACTGGAGAGCATTATGCTAAGTTAAATAAGCCAGTTGGAGAAAGATAAATATCACATGATTTCACTCATATGTGGGATATAATGATCAATATAATTTGATGAACAAGAATAGATCCAGAGACAAATGGTAGGGGAGGGGGGTTAGAGAGCAACCAAAGAACTTACATGCATATATGTTAGCATAACTAAAAGACACAGACACTGGACGGTGGGGGCTTGCCAGGGATGGGAATGGCTACGGGCGAGGGGTCAATTGGGGAAAAAAGGAGACATACATAAAACTTTAGACAATAAAAAAAAAAAAGAAAAGAAAATGCTGTAAAATAGGCCAAATGTCACCGACAGATTTTATTGTTTGGCCAGTGAAATGAGATGAGTCCCTCAGTCACTATGTAACTCAGGGGGAATTCCCCAATTGGGAATTATTTATTCTAAGAACAATTTATCAACCATTAAAATTGTTGCTCTCTTGCAAGAGAATGCCTCAACCCAGTGAGAAAAATGTACAAATCATGACTAAGATGCATTTATATTCTTAAACTGGTGGCATTTGAACAAAATTCAATTACTACCTTAAATGGATGTAAGGGAAGTAGGAGGTGTCTTTGGGATCAATGGAGTGGTTTTCCTGGGTTATATTAAGGACAAAACATCTGTTGCTCAGCGGCATGACTCAGTGGTTGAACACTGACCTGGGAATTTACAGGTCGTAGTTTGATTCCCTGTTAGGGCACACACCTAGATCGCAGTACGATTCCCACTCAGGGCTCAGTCCCATGCAGGGCATGTGGGAGGCAGCGGCTCAATGATTGTCTCTCATCATTGATGTTTCTGTCTCTCTCTCTCCCTCTTTTGTTCCCTCTGAAATCAATAAAAAAATATATTTAAAAAAAAAGAAATGGCTGAGAGAAAAGTACTACTTTAGCTCTGATTAGTACATAGGTAAGGTACATAGATAAAAGCGCTAAATTTTGGGGGTTTTAGTAAAGTTGTCAACTTCCATCAATCTCTACTTAAACTTCCTTTTTTAATAAATCTTTATTGTTCATATTATTACAATTGTCCCTCTTTTCCCCCCCATATCCCTTCCACCCGATTCCCACCCCATCCTGTACCCTTACTTTATTCACGTTGTCCTCATCCATAAGTATATGATTTTTGTCCAGTCCCTTTCAACATCCCCACACATCTTTCTCCCCAATAATTGTCAGTCCACTCCCTTTCTATGCCCCTGATTCTATTATATTCACCAATTTATTCTGTTCATCAGATTTTTTATTTACTTGCTTTTTAGATTCACTTGTTGATAGATATGTATTTGTTGCTCATAATTTTTGTCTTTACCTTTTTCTTCTTCTTCCTCTTCTTAAAGAGTACCTTACAGCATTTCATATAATACTGATTTGGTGTTGATGAACTCCTTTAGCATTTTCTTATCTGTGAAGCTCTTTATCCGCCCTTCAATTTTGAATGATAGCTTTGCTGGATAGAGTATTCTTGGTTGTAGGTTTTTGCTATTCATCACTTTGAATATTTCTTGCCACTCCCATCTGGCCTGCATAGTTTCTGTTGAGAAATCAGTTGACAGTTGTATGAGCGCTCTCTTGTAGATAATTAACTGGTTTTCTGTTGCTACTTTTAATATTCTCTCTTTGTCTTTTGCTCCTGACATTTTAATTATGATGTGTCTTGGTGTGGTCTGCTTTAGATTCCTTTTGTTTGGGGTTCTGTGTGCTTTGTGGACTTGTAAGTTTATTTCTTTCACCAGGTGGGGAAAGTTTTCTGTCATTATTTCTTTAAATATGTTTTCAGTATCTTGCTCTCTCACTTTTTCTGGCATTCCCATAATTCTGATGTTGGTATGCTTGAAGCTGTCCTAGAGGCTCCTTACACTATCTTCAAATTTTCGGATTCTCTTTTCTTTTTTCCTTTCCAGTTGAGTGTTTTCTGCTTTATATTTCAAATCTTTGACTTGACTCTTGGTTTCCTCTAATCTGTTGTTAAGTTTCTGTATAATATTTTTTTTTATTTCAGTCAGTGTATGTTTAATTTCTAGTTGGTCTTTTTTCATATCCTTGAGGGTCTCGCTAAATTTATCCATTTTTTTCTAGGAAATTCTTGAAAAATCTTATAATTGTGGTTTTAAACTCTATACCCAGTCATTTGCTTTCCTTCATTATTTTCATTTGTGATCTGTTTCTTTATCTTTGCATTTACACTGCTTCCCTGAGTTGGTAGAATAGCTTTGTGTGCTAGGTGTCCTATATGGCCCAGTGGCTCAGCCTCCCCAGTTACCTGAGGTGGACTCTCTTGATGCACCCCTTTGTGGACTGTGTGTACAGCCTTGTTGTAGTTAAGTCTTGATTGTTGTTGGTACCACTAGGATGAATTGACCTCCAAGTTAATTGGCTGAGAGGATCAGCTGTGTCTACACCAGGAGAACTTCTGTGCTGGAGATACCCTTATGGGACAAGACTTGCAAAATTTCAAAAGCCTCTGTGCTCAGCTTGGATGGGGTGGAGTCTCAGGGCAGAACAGACAGCCGTGGCTTCTTGTCAGCCCTGCCCTATGAGGCCTCTGAGTCTTAGTGTCCCTTGGTAATCACTGTAAGCACCTCTGAGAGAAGATGTCTTCGAGTTTTTTCCACTGCCAGACAGTCTAGTTTCTCCCCAAATGAGTTTGGTTTCCCAGAAACTTGCCTGGAACTGAGTTCAGCCCAGTCAGAAGCTTCCATCTCCCTCCCACTTTAGCAAGCCAGCCGCACACTTAGCTGCCTGTGCACTTAGCAGTTAGCACTCTCAGCAAGCGTGTGCCTCTGGACCTCTGCCTCCACAGTTCCCCTGAGTCTCAGTGTGCTTTCTCTTTTCTTGACGGTCCAGTTTTTCCCTGAATGAGTTTGAGTTCCCAGAAACTTGACTGGAACTGGAGTTCAGCGCAGTCGGGATCTTCTGCCTTCCTCCCTCCTGCTTTAGAAAGCCAGCCTCGCATGAGCCACCCGTCCTCTCCAGGCGCTCCCACATCTCCATACCTCAGCCTTTTGCAGCTCCTCTGATTCTCAATGTGCTTTCCTCTTTCCTTCTAGTTGTAGAATTTCCACTCAGCAAGCTTTCCTGTGGTTCTGGATGGTGTCCATTTTGTCTTTTAGTTGTAGTTTTGATATTGTTGGGTGAGGTAGCTATTTACGTGTTTACCTATGCCTCCATCTTGGTTTCTCCTACTTAAACTTTCTGAGACACAGTATTCTTATCAATTAAAGGGACATACAAGAATGCTATGACATGGCATTGGTAAAAGATGACATGATATTAATACGTGTAAAACAATATTAAAACATTAAAAAAATGACTCCTAACAGGAAGATGCTGATTCTGAGCACAATTTTTTTTTCTCTTTAACACTCATTTTTCTTCCCTTTGATTTTATTATTGAAATTTTCACTTAAAATTAGTAGTCTTCTTCTGTCCTTCTTGATTTGCTGTGTTCTCTGCGTGTTATCAGTTAGAATCTCAGCTATTCTGGGAACCGAGGCCCAATTCACCAATTCACTGGGGGTGTTGCCACTTTCCTTAATAATTATTCTAACAGCAGTGGCCATTCTTGGATGTTAACTAGAACTGTCTTCAAAAGCACCAACTGCTTTAATCAGCCTTGCTCTCAACATGGTATTTAAGAGCAAATGCCCTCTGGCTTCATAGGTCAGTTAAACCAACCTAAAATGCTGCCCAGCCTCAGCTCCATTTGAGAAATTACAGAGTAATGAGGAAGAGGCGGGTGAATTGGTAAAGCAATCAAGGACAGTGGAACATCTAACATGATTCACACATAAAGATCAATAAAGAAGGTGAATAGATGATAGAAAATAGAATGAATATAGCCAAAACAATCTTTACAATCCCAAAGGAAACCTACTAAGAGTATATGATCAAATCAAGTTGAAGTTTGTTCATTATTCAACAAATATTCATTGAGTGTCTTCTAGAAAACAAGCACTCTTCAAGAGGCTGTGATAGAACACTGAACAAAACAAACAAGAATCTCTGACCAACTGAGCTTTCCCCTTCTAGTCCTGTGGATCTGAAAATGCCATGGGTTTCAAAGAAGCCAAAGAATTTTTACTTCCTCTTTTGCTGATTTCTTTTTTTAAGCAGGAGCTCTTAAAGGAGCCACACTTGTGCATAAAAACACATTGTAAGTGCTGTGGAAGGAAACATCTAGAGAAGTGGCCAAAGAGATTTCATAAACTAGAACGTACACAAAGATAAGCTCGTCTAAACCAGAAACTGTATTGATAATATTAAATGAAGGAATCCAAGAGCTAAGCCTTTTGAAACAATTCCCAATGCTAACATCTGCAATAAGTATGCTAAAGCTGAAAAAAATTAAGGTTAATCTAGCACTTTTCCCAGGCTGTCTCAGCAAGCCAATAAGCATCATTGGGGGCAATATGGACTTTTTGTAACGAAAGCAGCTCTTGGTTCATGAGTCATATACTTTGTCAGAACCTAGAAAGAAGGGTAATGCACATTTGTCCTCTGATTCTCTATACAATTGAGGAGAAAGATAACTTGAAAGTGACTAATTCTTAATACCTAGAGGTTTTAATCAGAAAAGTCTACTTAAGAATTATAAGATCAGATGACATTACAAACAGTTGTCCAGAGAATGGTATCAAGTGAGGATGTCACTTTCCTGTTTATTACTACACAAAAAGAGTGACTGATGTCAGAAATTCTACTGTAATCAAACAACTTGAAAATATCCAGTAATGTGTAACTTCCCTTTCTCTAGATCCAAGCTCCTATTTCAGATTGTATTAACTTTCATAGCAATATATAGCTCCTTTTATAGCAATTATTATGGTTAAATTTTTATACTGACTTAGATGATTATTTGATCTTTTTTGCCCTCTACTAGGCTATATGTGCCAAAAGAGCAAAGAACAAATCATATTTTTTACTTATTATTGAATTGCCAGCACCTAACACATAGTAGGGCCTCAATAAATATTTATTCATTGACTGATGTTCAATCATTAAGCCCGCGGAATTGTTTATATTCCAAACACAACATTACAATGGGCAAAGTTGATGTGAATAAGTCATGAGGAATGGGGAAGGGAAAGCAGAAAGAGTATGTGTGTGGTATGTAGTAAATGATGTCTTTGGGAAAATCCATTTCAAACTCCAGGAAGGGGCAAGCATAAATGCACGGAGTCATAAGTATTGATGTCAGCTTCTTCGGCAGTTTCCAGGCTGACATTATCAATAGCCATCATTGTCATAATTATCATTACTATTTCAGGCTGTTTCTGGGCTATATTATTCCATCTTATTCCCTCTTGGGTATGTATTATTACTCACATTTTATAGCTGCAGAGATTAAAGCTCCCAGAGGTCTTAAGCAATAGAGACAGAACTCTAAGTCAATCCTGCTCCGAGAATACTGCACTGAGTCCCCAAGACTGGCTCAGGTCTTTTTCTTCCAGGGGATGACTTCTCAAAAACGTACCATCTTAGGAAAGGCTTTGTATGTTTTACAAATGTCTAACCACTAGGCTGTATACCTGACATTAATATAACATTGAATATCAATTGTAACTGATCAAAAAAAAATTGTAACTTACTACCTTAGATTTCACAGCACCATAATTCTGTCTGTTCATCTGACCCTAGTGTCCATTAAATTTATCTGGTTTGTTTTATTAAAAAAAAAACAAAAAACACACATTTCTTCCTGTAATATATTTGTTTCTCATGGAGCCCTGTTCAGACAAGAATGGTTACTCTAGTAAAAGGGTAGATGTGACAGCCCTGGGAGAAATACCTCATGGTGGTGATTTTTAACCAGTACGCCGCAAGAATTTTTAAAACAAGCATTACCTCTTGTCCCTTAGATCAGTGGTTGGCAAACTGTGGCTCACGAGCCACATGCAGCTTGCGAGCCGCGGTTTGCCATTCTATTGACTAATGAGTTTGCCGACCACTGCCTTAGACTATCAAATGAACAATTGTCAACAGCCAACACATCAATAGCCATCTAGTATGAATGAATCAAAATTAAACTTTTTTGTCAGATTAGCAAAAAATATATATTTTTGGTGTGTCACAGAATTTTGGTATGCAATTAGTTTATGTGTACTATGAGATGAAAAATATTGAAAATCACTGCTCTACAGTAAAGTGCTGAAAACATTACTCTTTGACTTCTAGGATAAAACATCATCCTTTTCTTACTGAAAGGCCATAGAATATACAAAAGGGATCCTCTAATTAAAGGATCCTTTGTTTTCATGTATAGGAAGTTCAATGATTCAGTCAAGAAAAGTGCCAAATCTTAAACACATTTGTTGTACTTGCCCATCTCTAAGCACAATTATTTGCATCATAGAAGCATCATAACTCATTTTTTAATTATCATCTAGCCTAGGGAGAAAGGAAGATCCGGTCTGAAGATGATAATGAAGACATAAGGAACAGACCTGAAAGATTTAATGGCAGAAAACTAGTGGAATTATGCAAAGGGGTGTGGCTCTGCTTAGTCCAAGCTGTGGCATCTTAGTGGGCACTGACCTGCAATGCCCAGGAATGAAGGGCTATCCAGGCAGACTCAGAGAGGCCAGCATTAAATTTAATGTGGCTTATCTTTGCTTTATTAGCAGCTGGCTTTGGGGAAATGGTTTCTCTCATTGACCCATGCATACATGAAACTTCCAATCCCCCATGGGTGGCCAGGATAGAAAAATTGGGAAATCGTGCTGAGTTCAGTGCAGAGAGCAGAAGTCAACTAGTTTATCCTCATTAACTGGCAAGAGTTAATTTTCTCTTCTCTTTATTGCATCTCAGTATCAACATGTAAGAAAGACTCTCTATACACCTTCCATTTTCCATCCAATTTAAAAATTTTTGGTCATTTGCCAAAATATTGGTAAATGCAATAAGTAAATGACCTGAAAGAATCATCTCTTGGGCAACATTTTAAGCACCTCATTTTAAGAAAAATCCAATTTATACTAGTAAGACTCTAAAGATTTCAACTCAAAATCTGTGGGTTGAAGGAAGGAGTGGAAGGTTTATTAAATTACTAAAATAACCTGACCTATTACACCAGATTCTCTGAAGATTTTCTTTAAATGGTGCTTTAGTGAATTAAAAATATGGGATAGACTTGATGGCATGGATGAAATTAATATAGTGTCCCAAGGCTTCTCCTTTCAAATACTTGACCTCTGGGTTCAGTTCAACAAGCTTACATGGAGGGCTTGGCTCTGGTGAATACTGGAAGTGTGTGAAGTCCCCTCACCTCCCAGGGACACAAAAATATATGATTTCCTTCTGTTCCCAACCATCTTGGATTCCAAGTCCAGCCACTGCAATTTAAAAGAAACCCCAAGCGAGTTGCCCTTATTGTTTTAATACACCAGATGGAGCATTCACTGACATGAAAGCAGAACTTAATTAAACTGAAGTGTAGATGAGCTGGAACTGGAGAGGAAGCGCTATTAAAACCAAAGCTCTCTTTCCTCTCCTGCCCTCTACCCCCAACCAGACAAAGCGAGTATGCAGAAGGGATGTCAGCACCCCATTAGCATAAAAATAACTGTGGCAATAATGATACCATGGACAATTATTATAATGATTATAAAGCATTCGTTATCTCAAACTGTACTGCTGATGATATCACAGTAATGACTACTTGACTGAAGTTAATCTTAAAAACTATTATTAACAATTAAGAGCAATCATAATGCAATTGAAATTGTTTTCCCCTAACCTCCAGTAACCAGGCATTCTCTCAATGGTAGGGATTAATAATATGTACATACACTTAAAAATTCTGGAGGAAGGCTTCTGAGGAGATAAGATGACCCCTTTTGTACCCCAGGTGCCTCTGAAAATGGGTCCACTTCTCCCTGCTACCTGGTTATTGAGGTGATTTCCCAGTGTTTTCTGACTTCCTTACCCACCCTTCCAATAAACTCTCACCCACAAGAAAAGCTCAAGCATTTCTCGGATTCCTGCATCCTGGAAAGGCATAGCCAACTCCCTTGGCTAATTCCAAGTCACTCGCTGCTCAAAGCTCACCCTACCACTTTAAGGGACTTCAAGAATGGAAGAGAAAAAGCCCTTCTTCACCTTCCCACTACTTCCCCCATTCCTGTATATGACTTCAAAGGAAAAAAATATATATATATATCACATCACATCATAAAAATCTTTAATCTATATTCTTGCTAAAACTCACAATGCAATCTGTAAAAATGCCGGACTAATCAGTCAGTGTCTACTCAGTGCCTTGATAATCACCTTCTAGCTTCAGACCTGGTCCAACAGGTAGAAGAGTCAGCTGTCTTACAGTTAATTCCAAATAACTATCCCAAACCCTGCCTTTTGTTAGCTCTCTGGTGTCTGAAATTCAGCACCTTTATACATATTTAAGATATATCTCTCATAAGCAGCATATAGTTGGGTTTTGTTTTAAATCCAGCCTGATAATCTTTATCTTTAAATTGGAATATTTTTGGCATGTTTACTTGTGTATTTGAGTTTAAATTACCATATTATCGTTTACTTTCTATTGGTCCCATCTGTTCTGTGTTCTCTCTCTCTCTCTCCCCTTTTCTTCTCTCCCTCCCTCCCTCCAACTTATGTTCTTTTGGATTTATTAAATTTATGATCTTTAGGTTATTTGCCTCTTGATTTTCTTATATTCTTTCAATTAGCCTTGCCTATGGGGTGTATCTCTGGCTTAAAGATTTTTGTCACTCCTGGGGTATTCGACACCCTTATCTATCTCTTCAAATATTGTTACTGTCATATTCTCAGTCTCATCTTTTACCTTCTTGAAAATATTAAGCATAGCTCTCTTAAAATCCAGATCTAATAACTCCGTTATCTGGATCTCCTATGAGTCTGTTCCTTTTGTCTCTGGTATCTCTTGCTTTGTGGTCACAAATTCCTATTTCCTCGTGTTATGTGAAAAATGTGGAGGAAATTTAAGACTGCAATGTGGTGTCTGCCTCCAAAGGAGTTTTCAATTTGCTGTCTAGATGGTCCTTTCAGGGAGGCACTCTCAGCAGCAAAGGACCACTGTAAGGACAACAGCCCATCCTTCTGTGGCCGCCAATAGCAAGGCCAGTCCTCACTGTGCTGCTTGCACAATGCATAAGCAGCTCTGATGCCTCTCCTCAAAGAGGCATGGCTGCTAATTGTGAAATGATTCTCTCGGTATTTTACAGTTTATGCTCCCAGTCAAGGGTGGAGATAGACATTTATTCAATTAAATATTTATTTTTATGCATTTTCAATGTGCAAAGCACTAAGTAGGTGATCCAGTAGATTTTTTTAAAAAAAGAAATCTTATCTCCACCCTTTCACAATATAGTTATGTTACCGTGGTTTTAAGAGTTTTATTATATACATCTTCATTATAAGTCACTTCAAGTTCTTTTTGAAAGCAGTCAAGGCATCAGTAATTAAATCTGTGAGCAAATCTCTATTCCTATTGTCAAGTTTATGATCCAGAACTAACTCAGCTTACTCTGGAGTTATCAGGATGGAGTTGCCCTTGAATGGAAGGTCATTGAGCTACTTCAGAGCAGACAGGGATGCTCTTATGGATATCATGAGCTACCTGCCCAGCAACCAGCATTCCTCCTTTCTTAACAGAACACCAATTTCATTCAAGTATCCATCCTCCCCACTCACAGTCAGAAGCCTTAGGGGAAGATGATCATCCCTCTCTCCCCTACAACTTCAGGGGTGGGTGTGATCCATCTAAAGTGAATCCTCTCCTCCACAATGAGGCCACAAATGAGGACGGTGGTAGGGACATGACCCAGTTCTGGTCACTGAGATGTGAAAGCCAGTCTCTCCCTAAGCAGCTCCCAAAACACAGCCATCGGAAGAGCTTCCTCTTTTCTTCCTCGGCTGTTTCTGTGTTTAACAGTGACACCTGGAACTGAGGCAGCCATGTTGCAACCAGGCTGAGGATGAAGCCAACATAGAACAGGCTCTAGAGATAAAAAGAACATAGCACTCCGATGACATCATTGAGCCAATGGGCTGAAAAGATAAGTAATTCATTCTATTATTTTCAAGAAGGAAAGAATGTAAAAAATGAAAAGGTGTTTTAAAAAACATAGAGAAAGTAATACTTGGGATAAAACTGTATAGAGTGGGTTGTATAATGTTCTGTAATCATCCAAGGGAAAAGTATAGGGTGAGGAACATGATATCTAATGTCTATATCTATCAGGCTCAGTACTATTTTAAAGGCACATTTTTTCAGACAAGCATTTCATAACTATCAGTACATTTCTACCAGCTATTTTAGATCAAATGGCTAAGATCTGAGTTTCTTAGCCTCAGAACTATTGAAAGCTAAGAAACTATTGAACATCATTGAGTGATGACATCTTGACCATTCTTTGGGTAGACACTAATCTATTTAGGTAGACCTATTAAGGACCTTACATGAGGTCTTACAGTTATTTATTTGTTATTACTCTTTTATCTAAGTGTTCCTAAAACTATAGTAATAGTAATAAGAGAGACAATACAAATAAGTAATAATAAATAATAATACAAAAATAAACCGTTTCTTGTACTCACGAATGTAAACCTACTTTTGCCCACTCCTATATTTCTACTTCTCTATATCCCAGTGGTTAACATACACTTTACCCAAAGCAAGTTCACAATGAATGTCTCTTTTTTTTCACAACTAATATTTCTTGATGAATTTGATGATGAAGACAACTGAGACCAAACAAATTTTAAGGATTAAATGATCAAGATTACCAATCTGTTGCATTTTTATGCAAGCTCTTCTAATTCTTTCTAATGTTTCCATTTCTAGCATCCTTTTTACTGTTCTTTCAGTCTCATTAGCAAAAAGGGAAAAGTTGCCATTTTCCAATACTAATTATCTTGACATTTTCATAACTGAGGCTAAATGTACCATCAATGAGCTTTAACCTTATCAGTTAGAGCCTTGTCCCACTGTGCTGACAGGCAGACCATTCAGTTCCCTGGGGATACTCTCTGTCAAGGTTACAAGCCAAGGATCTTCTAGGAATCACAAATCCTGCTTCACCAAGGCCATCGAAGGAAAAATTAAACTGATGTGTCAGAAAGCCAATATATTACTTTACAGTAAGTAATACAACTACTAAGGAGAAGAGACTATGCCAGTTGTTAATCTTGGGCATCCTCTTCGTCACACAGTTCTGGAGACTTACTGATAACATTTGTTTTTCAGGTCACCTAAGTCTGTGCCTCTTTGCAGACTTGAAAGTGTTCCTATCATTCTCGGCCAGGAGTGTGCTGATTGACCTTAACCAAGGTTACCTCTCTCAGAGATCCATTTTCCACTTAATAAGCTTCTAAGTAGAAGTGTGAATCTCTACTTTCAGTCCCCATTGAGTCCTTACTTATTCTTCTATTAGTCCTTTTTATTCTTTTTTTTTTTTACCGTCACCCAAGGACATTATTTTCACTGATTTTTAGAGAGAGTGAAAGGGAGGAAGGAAAGAGGGGGTGGGAGAAAAAAAGAGAGAGAGACAGAGAAGACAGAGAGACATTGATTGGTTGCCTCCTGCATCCCAACTGGGGCAGGAGATTGAACCTACAACCACACTTGCACTTAAATAGAACCCATGACCCATAGGCAACACTCTAATCACTGAACAAAACCAGCCAGGATCTCCTTCTATTTTTAAAAACTAATCTGATTAATCCCTAATCCCCAAAGCAAATCTCATAAAGGTACCAAGCAATGTGTGTGTGATCAAAGGTTGAACTTAGTGCCATAAACCTAAAGAGGCTCTTAAAATATGAAAACAGTCCAGACTGGATCTACTGGGTCCAATCTGTACTTACAGGCAAGTAAAGACTAATTAAAATATTAGAATCTTATAAAAGAGGCACATCTCTTCAAGAAAGTTACTATACAGTAGTTCATCATCAAATCTCTGTTCTAAAAATTGTAGTTTAACTCAGTTTGAATTGGTGAAGATATAGACAAGGAAATAGATGAATAATACACATACTTAAAGAAAACTCAAATGACATAAATCCTCTATGACATTTTTACTAATATTCTATCGTATCAGAATGTGTGAGTTGAAAAAAATAAGTAATGGATTTTTAAGCAAATCTTACAATGGGGTTTAAATCGGCTTTGTATGGTCAAAATAACCAAATTACTACTGAACAGTTTATCAGGATATTAGAACGTATGAATCAAACAATTAAGTTTTTAAAGACTAACCACTGATGTGGTCAAAATTTATATTAAAAGTAAAACAGTGACTCCATGCTCCAGCTTCAACTAGCCTCTCCCCATTAAAGCCAGACTAAAAGATTTCCCATAGTGCCTACTCATTAAATACTTACAGATTCTATTTTATTTTAAAATTTAATCTCAAAAGTTGATGCAGTCAAATCACTTGGTAGGAAGCTCGTGATATATTGATTTTAAGACCTTTTAAATGATTTGGGATATGCCAAATAAGTTTTTAGAAAAGTTAGAGCAATGATAAGTTCTGGCTGATGTAAAGGCCAGTGTTTCAATAGTTTCCTCATGGACTTAATAAAACCTGAGCTAATATAAACCTAAATTATTTGGTTCAAAACCTAAAAGTTTAAGATAAGATGGCCAGGTTTCCATTTAGCAAAATTATATGAACGTTTGCTCTAGAAAATGCATTATTTTATCACTTGAGAATCTCCCTCGTCCAATTTCAAAGCCAGAATATAAGCTTGTGCTTGACCTTCAAGGACAGTTGCTGCTGATTGTTGCTGTTCTGCTGGCATCTAAGAGAATCACTTTGATTACACTGAGAGAATATAATGAATACATACAAATCCTATTGCTGTTCATTCTCCTGCTGCCTCCTACTACAAGGGAAAGGCAAGAGAGGATGAACAGGAAACAGAGCACATCAATTCCAGCAGATTCCTGTGCAGCACCAAATACTGCACACAGGGGACATGAAGTTCCATGAGACTTCCAGTCTTTTTTGTTAATCTTTTAAAAATATATTTTGTTGATTATTTACAAAGAGGAAAGGAGAGGGAGAGAGATTTAGAAACATTGATGAGAGAGAAACATCGATCAACTGCCTCCTGCACACCCCACATTGGGCATGTGCTCACAACCAAGGTACATGCCCTTGATCAGAATCGAACCTGGGACCCTTGAGTCCATAGGCTGATGCTCTATCAACTGAGCCAAGCCAGTTAGGGCAAGCCTTCCAGTAGTTAAGTAAAACTTTAGGCCCGCCTCGTCCAGAGGACACCATGCATGCTTCAGGGGAAAATTTCTGAGAGGTAATTTACTGCTACATAAATCAACGTTGCCAGACCACAACTAATCAATCAAGTTTGCTCCAAGAAATTAAGGAGTTTCTTGGTAAATATCACCCTAGAATCAGGCACACAATACAGGTCTGTATTGTGAAGGAATGGCTGAAGATGCCTCTGATGAGGCCCTAGCCCTTCTTCAGTAATGCAGATTCTTCACCTCACCTCCTGCATATTCAGCTACTTGGTTAGAAACTCATCAAGTGCGAAGCTGAAACTTGCTCAGAATGGAAGGAAACTTCCAAGGACTCAGAGTATGTGCTATTAAAATACCTTTGGCCAGCCCTGCCACTAATTATACATATCCCTGCATTTATTAATTTATTCTAACATATTTACAAATGCCAACACATAAAACAACCTAAGTGCACATCAATGGATGACTGGATACAGAAAATGTATACATATATACATACATACATACACATACACACACACACACACACATACACATGGGTAGGCAAAGGAAGGTTTATAGTTGTGAGTACACAAAATGCAGATTTTATTATTGTTATTTCTTAATTATTGTGTTATTTTCCCTATATATAAAATTGAATATTATTTAGACATAAAAAAGAATAAAATCTTCCTATTTGCAACAATCTGGATGGACATTGAAGGCATTATATAAGTGAAACAAGCCAGACAAAGAAAGACAAATACTATCTCACATGTGGAATCTAAAAAAAAACCCTCATAGATCTTATCCTAGATACAGAGAACAGATTGGTGGTGGTTGGCATGGGCAGAAAGTAGGCGAAATGTGTGAATGGGTCAAAAGGTGCACACTTCCAATTATAAAACAAGTACGTCATTGGGAGACAGTGTACAGTGACTATAGTTGATAATATTATATTGCATATTTGGAAGTGGCTAAGAGAGTGGATCTTAAAAGTTCTTATCACAAGAAAAAAATTGTTACTATATATGGTGACACATGTTAACTAGACATTGTGGTGATCCTTTCACAATATAGACAAATAACAAATCATTATACTGTGCACCTAAAACTTATATGTCAAACCTCAAAAATTTTAGTAAAAATATAAAAAAGCATTAGGGATGGAAAAGCACCAAATTTAGAATAGAGATGACTTCTGAAGTAGGGAAGGGATAGACCAACAGTATAGTGAGAGCATCAATATATATCTCTAATGTATAACTTCATTAAAATATAGGAAGCAAATAAAGCAAAATGTAACCATTCACAAAGCTTAGGTGGTGGATATGTGGATATTTTATTATTTCCTATGTGCCTGAAATATTTCACAATTTTGAAAAATCTGATTATTGAGCATGTTGCTGAATATTACATTCAGAATGATCACATGCCTATAAAATAATGAACTAGCAGAAGTGTGGATTTTGCATATATGTCATGTGTTGGTGAAGGCCAGGAAGATGCATACAGACTACTCGTTGTGACTAGACTGCCTCCTCTGTATGCTTCTGTATTGTTTGAATATCTTATTTGAGAATATTTTGCTTGGGTTATAATAAAGAGACAATGTGGTGGGACCAAGTCAAGAGGCACACCCAATGGTAAAACCCAAGTAACATGGGATTTAGGCCTAAGTTGTGTAGAAAAGCTAGAACTCTTCTTGAGAGAAATAGCTCCCCTCTTTGGTACCAATGAATTCCTTCAAGGGCACCTAACAGTGCTAACATACATGAGGCATTACTGGGGAAAATGATTACCTGTGTTGTCTTGAAGCTACACTCTCACAGCAGGAGACTGAGGCTTATGATGGCACATAAATTATGACCATCCTCTTTATTGGTGAAGGACAGGCATTTCCCAAAACATGGAACCATCCTGAGTCCTGAGATTAATGGTGAGACGGTGCTGGGAAAGGGAAGGCCTTGAGAAGCTGCTCTTCTGACTTCAGAAGATGAGGGAACGCATCCTCATTAATCACAGTGAAATCAAGCTCAGCATTAAATGCAGCTGGCTTTAGAATGAGCTGTTTTCCAGGAGTCATTTATTTATTTGATGTTATGTCACTGATAAACTGCTCCCAACCATGACACTCGGTGCTTAAGCCAAGTTTATTCAGATAATACACCACTGCCTCCTGGAACAGCTAAAGGCCAAAGCCCTCAATCTTTGTCAGGGACTGTAAACTGTTTGGGCAACTGAACAACAGGTCTCTAGTCCTAGTGACCAGAGCTGAAGTGTAAGTCATGCTCATCTAGGTAGCCAAAGCAAAGCTCAGGAGGTGAGGGAGTGGTTCAGGGTGGGGGTGAGCGGGTCAGACACTGCAGAACCATGCTAGAGAAGCTTAAAGTCAGGAGGCTTGTCCTTCGTTGTTTTTGAAAACTCAAATAATTGGAGTAATACAGAACAACAATACCATTTGTCATTTCTTGGGGGCCAATCATATGGCCAGCAGGGTACTGAGTGCTCTTTGTATCCTACTTCCTTTAACTGTCACAATCCCATGCTGGCAACGGTGCCGTCCAACCAGGCCCTCCCAGTCCTCTGCCAGCAGCAGAGCTGGGTATCCGCAGGCTGGTGATAAGGGGAGTTGGGACAGAAGTCCAAATAGCATTTCCTCTGGCAAATAATTTTACTTCTGAGTCCCAGATTCCTCTCTCTAATATTTGCTAAGGATATCATGAAAATAAAGAATACTAAAAGCTATTGAAAAATATGTAGCTATTGATTTCTATAAAATTCATAAGAAATAGTATTGAGGAGCATAGTATTCCTCCTTCCAACATGCAACACAAACACTTACATCGACATCTGTACTCAGTTTCCCAGACACCATATCATCTTCCCCCAACCCCCTCAGGAAAAGCATTCTCAGCCTCTTTCCTCAAAGTAACATTGTTTCCCCTGAAGTTCAAGTATCTTGAGACACTGGAAAATTCCCTTGATGGTTACTAAAGTTGTCATTTCTCCAGAATTTGGTGTTTTGCTGTACAGACTTGGGATATAGCCAGGGAAATGGGTTGTGGAATGAGATCCACTGATCTGACAGGGTTGAGATGACTTTAGTAACTAACCCCCAAGAAGTTGCTGGAGAGTCCAGCCAAGACCCACATTCCAAAATTACCTTCATTGCATCCTCAGAAGACAAAGCAAGAGTTAGATCAAAAGAAGATGCTGGCACTCAGGTCCCCAAAATACAGCCATTCACACCATATCATTCCTCTATCTCACTCTGCCCATCTATAGCATGCTTCCAACACCCATACCCCTTTCCACCATTCACACACCCATCAGATCTTTTCAATAGGCGATTTCTTCTAGTCCATTTTTGAAAACTTACTATGGAAAGTCATTGCACTACCAGCAAAAATTCCAGTAGTTTTATTGCTTTTAATCACTCAAATAAAAGTATCTTTCTCTTATAAAAAAAATGTAAGTGTAGGTAAACCTAAAAACCCCTTTGACTTTACCCTTAATCATTGTTATGTATTTATAGGCATATACACACTCATATAAAATTGTTGTGTGTCACATAAATGGTGTTACACTGTACTTACTCTGTAGCTTGCTTTTCCGCAATTACTTGTTCAGGACTTCTACCCACATTAACTGTAATGTCCTGTTTACCGAATCTGCCCTACGTCCTAGGGAACTTGATGAGATTTGAGTGTATTCTACTTTTTGTTACTTAGAACAGGAGATGGTTTCTATTTCCAATTGAGAAGACAGAGAACTGAAAGAAATGATTACTGGGCTGGTTTCGAGACCTTGGGTATTCTGATCCTGGGTTCAATGATTCAGTCCACACTTGACCCCTGATTTATACATATCAGTGTCAGGAACCAGGCAAATCTGTGCGGAAGAAAAAGTAATGGCTCCCGGGGCTCTAAAACATCAAAAGAGGCATTTTAGCTGGAGAGGCCAGAAAAGATTCCAAATGGCTTTATTTTACAGATATTGTTATTTACCCATGTTTACATAGGCCAGTTTCCTGTCTTTAACCCAGTACTGAGTTTTCTTTTTCCTGCTTTCACAGAACTACCTCAAGGAATGCAGAAGTAATCAATAGAGAAGTTCATATTAAAAACAAAACAAAAATTAAAAAAAACAAACCCTTGCAGGTCAGCTATACAAGGTGTATTTGATTTGTTCTTGAGCTAGGACAATGCAGTAAAAATTAAATTGACTCTTAATCAGTCAACAGTGATGATGACCGATTGCTTTCAAGTCATCACCAAAGACCTAAAATGTCAATATTTGCTCATGTGAGGCAACCACAGGACTTCCACCAACTACAAATAGTATCTGTGTTGACAATTAAATTTTATTAAGGGATGCAAGTGATGCATTTAGTTGGCACGGTGCTTGGTATATAAATGCTTCCTACTGGTAGGCATTTGTATTTGTGGATGCCCTCTTTGCTGGGATCTCTTTCATTGCTTGCAACTGGAAGACACTGGGGACCACTGAGTCTTGCTTGCCAACACCCCAGCCCAAGTCAGCTTTCCACCACTTTTAATCAGAAAGGGGGGTGACATGCTGGTTTATGGTGAGCACAGAGCCATTTAGGTCGATTCCAACAGGAAAAAACAATCCTATCTTATTAGGAAAAGTGCCTTCCCACTGTGAAGCCAACATTTCCCCTACCTGGCACCCTGCTCAGCTGTGAGTGGAAATGGCTGCTAATCTTCCCGGCCAGCCCTTCTCCAAGTCCTCAGGCAGCTGCGGAGCGCCAGCTGGCAATGAGCTCTCACGTTAAGAGACTCTTCTCAGGTTTTTCACATTTGCTGTACTAACAAGTTTATCCATTTGATTTTTCCAAGGCCTTCTTCCGAAATGAAAAGTAAACATGCCATTGTCCTGAGATAAGAGTCTCTGTGACCTTCTCTCTCCGCCGCTTATGAGAAGCAGATGCTATGTGCTTATAAATTGGACCCCGGGAAACCATCAGTGTTCTAATCATATATGTGTAAACCAGATGTTGGCCAAGAAATCCTGGCCCCTTGAGCAATAGATAAAATGAACTCCAATCCTTGTTCATGCCCGGTACAAGTCCAAAACATCTGCCTTCCCTCCAAACTTTCCTTCAGATTTTGGGGGAGCTTCACTCTCGTGGTCACCTCTGCTCCAAGCTCCTATTCTAATGTGCTTGTTTTCTTTGCTCTGCAATAAATTTCCCTAAATGTCAAACTTAGCCTCATAAGCAATTTCCAATCAATCGATCAATAGGACATATCCCTAAAACATGTATGGTTGTAATTCAGAAACTTAAGATTTGGGGATTGAGGCAGAAACAGAAAAGGGTGCTACATCACAACGTTTATGCATTTCTGTTCTTAAACTGTCTCTTAGTCACTTCACTTGGGGCAATTTTCAGGGACTGCTCCTAGGAAACTGACTGCATCCCCATCTTCCTGGCTTTTTTTTTTCCCCATCCTTCTACTTTATCTCATCCTCTTCTTCATGGAACTTCAAATTCTTTTCCTGCAATTATGCAAAGCCCTAAAGCTTTCTCAAGATAAGTCAGCAAAACTCTGCCTCAAGTTACCTTCATTCACCAAATCCAAGGAACTCTTCAGCAGGAACATGTGAACCTGCTTAGAGAGCAGTTGTCATAGCAATAGGCCCTTTGTTAATTTTGTTATATATAAATCAAATTCTGGGGATGGGACCAGAGCACTACATTGGGCACACTGAGATTTCTGGGAATTGCACCACCTGGAATGGGGCAGCGCTCAGACACATGGCCATTGACTAAAACCAAGAACACAGAGTAAATCCACTGAGGTTGTAGAAACTGATACCATGTGAAGAAACATTCAAAGTGTAGGAAAGAAATGAGTTAACGGCTAAAACCATGGGGGAGGGGGCGGAGAGTGTAAAAAGGAGTAAAGAAATAAGGTAAAAAAGAAAACTACTTCTTTGCTTCTTTAACAGGGGAAGAGGGGGCTGGTTTTTATAACAAACAAGGGAAAAGGAAGGAAAAATGTGAAAGAAAGGAGAGCTGAAAGGGGCAGTGGAGAATGGAAGTGGCAGGGAATAGAAGCATTCTGCCCCCATTTAATTCTGGCGCCATCACCCTTTTGACACCACCCAGCCTACAGGTTCTTTGCAGAGTGGTATAACCAACCAGAGATTAAGCTCTGGTCCAAACTCTGATCAGTGACTGTCGGCGGGTCATTTACTCTCTCTTGTCTGATTCCTCTCTAAAAGACAGCAATAATGCCCGGTGTTATGAGATTCAATGTCTCCATGATATAGTACAGCTAATTCCTTAATCTCCTACCCCACTGCACACTTAGTTGCTCCATTTTTCCCCTCTCTCCCCTTCCCTCCTTCTTCTTGATCTGGGCATAATGGGACCAGAAGCCAGGAAGCACACACCAAGTTCAATGTCCATCCACTGTTGTAGCTGTTAGCCACCTAACAGCATCCTAAAGACCCCCTTAAAAGTGACTATGATCCCAGTCACTTTTAAGTGTCATGTAAATTAATGTGGCATCAAAACAAAGTGGTTCTACTGTTTAGTAACTGTATTACTATTTTAATATTTGTTATTATCGTTTGACCTAAAAGGCCTAAATGCTGTGTGAATTGACATGAGGATTTGCCTGCCTTATTTAACACTCAGTTCCAGAGTGTGTAGACCTATGTTGTGTGGTATGGGGTTTCCAGAAGTAAAACAATGTGGGTGAAGAATCAGGACTACCCCAATCAAGCAAGGACAGAGCTGGCAAGCAGGGGGCTGGGCTAGAGGATTCTAGGCGAATGCAATAGCCTTCAGCCCTCCTCCCTCTCAGAGCCCTAGCTCTAAAACCTTTCAGGGATTAAACAACTAGAGAATTACACAACCTCAATTTACCAGATTCCATCAATGGCTAGAACATCTTCTTTCTAGGGCGGTTCTAAGGCTGTATAAATGAATCACTATCTTTCAAGACATGTAACAGCCTTCAGCGAAATACAGCTATTTGGGAGCAAACGTGCCTCTTTTGTGCCTTTGAAGTTATTACACAAATATATATTTCTCCCCCTGCATTTTTAAGTTTTTGCCATGTGCTGATACTAGAAAGGGAAGAAAAAAGCAGAGGGGAAAAACTGGGAGATAAAGAAATGCTAAGAGCCGAAACCGGTTTGGCTCAGTGGATAGAGCGTTGGCCTGCGGACTGAAAGGTCCCAGGTTTGATTCCGGTCAAGGGCACATCCCCAGTAGGGGGCGTGCAGGAGGCGGCTGTTCGATGTCTCTCTCTCATCGATGTTTCTAACTTTCTATCCCTCTCCCTTCCTCTCTGTGAAAAATCAATAAAATATATTTTAAAAAAAGAAAAGAAATGCTAAGAAACAGAGTAGCAGGCATGGGGACCTCACTGTTACAGGTGGAACAGGCTTCATTTACATAGAGCAAGCCTACAAGGCAGACTGAGTACCTGAGAATTAGGTCGGAGATGGGACAGCAATGACAACTGTGTAAGATTTAGGGGAAACCCTGAGAGAAGGTTTCCATGGTCAATTATAATCAAGGAATGTTACTTTCTATATCCCTGCCCTTGATATCAATGATACATATTAAAGACCTTAAGATTTTTTATATTAAAAAAAAAGATCTAATTCAGTTGTTCAGCCTTACCCAAACACATTTGCTCACAGAACCCTTTTGTCACATTAGTCCTCTTAGCATATTGCAGATCTGGTGTTTCAGAAACACACTTTGGGAATGACTGACCCAACATCATTCCGACGTTCATAATTAACCTCTCCTCTGTCATCTGAAGCTGAAGCCTAGGAGCTATATATCATTAAAAATAAAATGACCCCTGATTGGTGTTCACAGATGAAAAGCAAGTTAGAGAGAAAGACGGTTGGAGTTTTATCAGGTAATTTCTTGCTGGAATTAAGACCCAAACCAACAAAAAGCATAAACATGTTCATTATCACAGGAAGCCTTACATATTTCGGGGTTGCTCTGGACATGTGAAGGACCACATGATTTTAAGCTACCTTTCCATGTTATCTGACTTCCTCCCACAGTCATTATTCCTTCTTCATTCTTCAATGTAATCTTGTTTTGTCATTAATGCAAGAGCAGGCTGTCTGGCAGTGTCTCAAAACCAAAGAATCTTATGACAAGATGTCAGTAACTAGCACCAGAACATGGAATACCAAGGCATATGCTGTCCAGTGCTTCTGTAATTACTAATAAGTACAGAGTCAAACAAGCTTTATACCACCAACTAGCTGCTGATTGACCTTGCCCAGACCACTTAACACTTGGCCATGCCTGCCTCACCTCTAAAATGAGAGGGTAGGACTTGATCTGGCTCAGAAGTCCCAGTCAGTTCTAGCAGAACAGGAGACAAGATAAAAGATGGGTTAACTATTCGGGCTTTAGAGTTAGACCAACTGGAATTTGGATCTGAGCTCCACTACCTACTATCTGCAAGTTAGGACCAAGTGTGGAAAGTCTCTTTACTTGGGGGTGATAATAACCCCCCAAAAATATTAATTGTTCATTAATATTTAGTTGACCTAATACATGAGGAATAAATAAAATTAGTTACCTTAAACATATTTACAACTTGGCACATAAAAAAAGGAACTATAAATATTTTTATTATGATTACCACCAACTTCCTATACCACTGAATTTTGGGTACCTAGGTAATAGGCGGGGGTCACTAAAAGGGCCAGATTTGGCCATATTAAATCCACAAACACTTGTAGAGCAATAGCTTCATCATGCCAGTCTACACAAAGCACTGGAAATGCCAACTGCTAGAACACTCTCTTATTCCTTGAAATGAATTCATTTAATACTACTTAAATCAAGTAGTGTCAATGTCTTCTTAAAACTCAGTAATGGCTGCTGGTGGCATCTGGACTGAAATGCCAAATGCCTACAGATCCTCTGGCCCAGATTTCTTCCCCTCTCACTCACTCTGCAAGTCCTGCTGCGCTACCTTCAGGATTGTGCTCCTTCTGTTGCCCCTTCCTAGTCTGCATTTGCCCTCATTCCCTGATGACCTGTTCTTTCTCATCTTTCACCTCCCAATTGGAATCACTTCCTCAGAGAGGCCTTCTCTTAACCACACCATCTAAAGTGGCTTTCCATTTCCTCCTGAACTTACTTTAGCCCTTTTGGCTTCAGAGCCTCAATGCCTATTAAGAGCCAGAGAGCAAGAGCCAGAGAGTGAGAGCCAGAGATCGAGAGCAGATCTTATTACAGCAAAGGTTAGAGATTCATTCTTTGTCCAATCAATTATGATGAGGTGAAGTCATGTCATACAAACATACAAACATGACCTACAATTGTGGGGCTAAGCTAGACAGATACCCCAAAACATGTCTGAGCAGTATTCAAGGCCTGTTGGAATACAGTAGAAAAGTCAAGCTCTGAGCAAAAGCTAGAAAACATCTGCTCATTTAAGACCGATTCAGCATCTCCTCCTTCTCTTCCCCCATGAGGATCCCTGACCCCCTTGAAATCCTTTCCTAACAACAATGGACACTTCCTCTTTCCAGAGAGCACCCACATTAAAGCATGTACCTCGATTTACTGTGAGTCTTTATAAGTCCATCTTCCCTAATGGGTTATGAGCACCTCACACAGTGCCTAGTTTTGCAGATGATCCACAATGTTTTAATAAATTGATGCATAATTAGTTTCTGAATTGAAATTAATTGAAAATCAGCTGGTGGATGTAACAAATTCAATATGAGAGTAGAAAATCATACTGAGCAATGTTGGGTCAGAAGTTAAAGAAAAGAGATAAATTGTGTACCCCAGTAACTGGCACATCGTAAACCTCTAGTAATTGACAGTAGTTCCTTTTAATGATGATAATGATGCTGATTCCAGCACTTAGTAATGGGGTACATAAAACATTTTTCTCTTCTGATTAAAAAAAAAAAGAAAAATTATCCAGTGCCTTCCTTCATCTTCTCTTCTTTCTGCGTACGTTTGAAGGTCACTTTAAAAAGACCATTTCATCCCAGTTTGATGGAAGAATAATGTAAGCTAAAATATCTGCAATTGATAAATATTAAGCTCTATGTCAGAAGAAACAATTAAAAGACTATAAAGTTCTGAGAAGAGTTTGGGGAGGGGAAAGGATATGTGTTTCAGATGTGTTTTCATTAAAGGCAAATGGCTATTTTCCAATATTCTATTAATTATTTCAACACATAAAAATAGCCAATCCACTGCCTAGAAAATATTTAGGATTTAAAACTTAGAATAAATTTCATTATGGCATTTTAAAATTCTTCATTTTAGATGATGCTTTAATGTAAATTGAAATTAAAATCAGATAATTTCATTTTTGTCTCAAACATCTTGAAGCTCTTGGTCTTCAGCAAGGGAGGGTAATCTAGTTTTTATAATTTACATTGCTTTAATCCAGCTGCTTCCTTTTGCTGAAGCAGCTGGAATTTCTCATTTCTAAAGTTTTTTTTCAAATTTGGCTTTTCCCCTTTTTTCTCAGCCTGGTATAAATAGGGACGTGCACTAAGAGAATGAAAACATAAACCAAGAGCAGCCATCTAAGGAGTTCTAAAGGCTGTTTTCCTTATAAACATTGCTGAAATTCTGATCTGTCAGGGATATTTAGATGTTGAATGGAAGACCAATTACAGTTGGTCTGCAGAAAGGAACCTGTATCAAAAATAATGGGACTTTGAAGAAACAAACAGTTCTGCAAAAATAATAATAATTGTATACATTTCTCAAAATAACAATCAATCATTTGCGTAATGTGAATTAAGCCTGCTGAAGCATCACCCTCTGTCCATTAAGTCTGGAAATATGGTAAGTGCATTGCTCAATGACTGGTGGATACTGTTTTATTGGTCCTCCATCACTAACTTTTTAAATTAGGAATATTTTGAGGGCACTGAGAGATATTTGATAAGAGAAAAAGGTCGTTGCTTTCCATATATTAACAATAAATATGGTTAAAATTAATTATTAACAAATTATTAATTTTATTTGATTTGATAGCTTATAAGTATAGACAATTGGATTTGAATCTCAACTTTGCCACTTACTAGCCATCGTACCCAGGAGTTATTTAATCTCTCTGTGCCTCAGTTTTCCCATTTGTAGAGTGAGATTAATCTACCTCACAGGATTGTGTGAGGATTAAGTCAATAGAACATGGTATAGATTAAGTGCTCTATAAATATTTGCTTAATTATTACTGAGTTCTGGCCATGTATTTCAGGTTACTTTGACAATGAAATCTCTGTTCTTAATCATTGTTCTATCTTGCATCCTGGATGATGGGTGGTAAGTGAGGTAGGTGAGGAAAGTGGATAGATGGAAGGTAAAGTGAAGGAAAGCATTAACAAATAGACTCAAACCTTATAACAGTTCACTTTGGCATTCATATCACAAATTCAAATAGATTTATAAAACATGATCTCTCTAGAGAGGGAATCTTAGAACAAATCTCATTTGTGTAGTCTGTATTTCTTTCAGACTGTAATGTTTCCAAATGGGAAAAAAAAACTGATTAAAATCTATTTAACAAAGCTTTGTTGAACTACAAGTGAATGAACCAAGAATTTACCTTGGGTAATGAAAAAATGAGAAGTTTGCAGAAGGTAACAGAAGATATATAACATGGCAGAGGGCCACCTGGTGGTGCGTGGACGTGGGTAGATGAGGTTACAAATGGAGCTCTCTCCTCTCCTATTCTCTGCCTTGGATTCATACAACTGCAGAGCCTGAATGAGCACCTGTTTAGTCAGGGTCTCTGGGAAGCTGACTCTGAGATAGAATCTAGGCAGAAATGTATTGGAAAGTACACTCAGCACCAACTCAGGTGGAAGGGGAGCTGTGAAACAAGGCCCACAGCCTCAGCTGACCCCATGGGACGCTCTGGAGCTAACATTGCCCATCAGATTGGCCTGGTAGTTATACTCCACCAGAATTAGTCACCAGATGTAGGATGTTGGCAAGGGGGCTTTGTGTAGCTGAGGCCCTTCCTAAAGGACTGAGAGCTGAATGCTGCCTGCTCACAGAGCTCCTGGCAGCAGTGTCAACAATCCTTCCTAGAAGAGATTTGGGTAGCACAATGGCTACCCCTCACAGCCCCCATGTCAGTGTTTTTCTACCTGTAGTCAAACAATCTAGAAGGGGCCAATTCCAGGACCCAACTGCTACCTCCTGAGTCAGAGTCTCTAGGCCTGAGAGTGCACATTTAAGTAGCCTGGTTCACAGTGAAGACTGGAAAGAGCTACACAAATGAGAAAGAAAACAAAAAAACTTGCTGTCAACCCAAGTGGAAACTTGTAAAAGAATTTCCCATTTCTAATCCCACAACATTCAATGTAATGTACAAAGGAAATTTCTGCCTAAAATACATTTCCTTCAGCTGCCTCACCGCTGCTCAAGAGGATCCCTCTCTGAGCACGGATGCATTATCTGCAACTGCCATCCGTCCTATCTGTCTGCCCACGGGTGCCCAGAAGGCTGCAGTACTTCCAATTCATCAAGCAGGCCTGATGCCGCAAAGGCTGATTCATCGTGCCAGAAAGGTCCTCAGGCTCATGTGTGTCTATCTTCTTTAGAACACTTATTGCTTCTGAAGAGTCTATATGTTAATAGGACAGCCTAGCTAAATCACTGCCTCATTTGAGGAAGCTTTGGGAGGTCAATGAATAAGCTCCATGCCCACCGAGCAGCCGACTATTTGAAGGGCATTTAATCTCTCTGAACACTTCCCTTTTCTACACTTAACTGTTCGTCTGAAACCCATCCACGGGGCCACTGCCACGCTTATCCCTCTTCCTGGCTTCCTTCTGATGGGCTTTGTGGCTAGCACTGATCCATCAACCAAAATCTCTGAAGCCTCAGCCAGAAATTGCTTCAGCCAGGCAAATGAAATATATGAAAACAGCAACGTTTCTTCTGAAAAAGTAAATATCTGTATGTGTCCACATACATTGTGAGACTTAGTGAAGTTCACAAATGCTTATGTTGCAAGCTTTCCTTGCAGCTAGGAGTGAAGGCTCAGGAGACATTAGAGAAAGTCTGCTGTGAGGACTTCAATAAAAAGCAATAATCATCCGTAGCTCATCCCTTCTCCTTCCCCTGTTATTCCTACCTTGAGTGCCATCACAATAACTGGAGGATAGCAGTCGTAAGGGAAAAGCCACGAAAATCTCAAGGACAATGGCAGTAACATGATTGAGCCTCGTATGCAATAGTAGCTATCTATGATATCTTACTATCCAAGAATAATCAAGTCCTATCTGTTTATACCAGCAAACTATGATTTTTGAGCCAAATCTGGCCCGCTTCCTGTTTCTGTAAATAAAGGTTTATTGGGATATAGCAATGCCCATTCACTTACATTGTCTCTAGCTGCTCTAACAATGGCTGAGTTGAATAATTTCAATAACGATCATGTAAAATAGCCTTAAATATTTACTATCTGGCCCTTTACAGAAAGGGTGCTGACCTCTGGTTTAAGCACATGTTGGTTAGTGTTCTTGTCAATTACAGCCAAGTAATTTTTCATTAATGTAATATCCCCAATACCTCACACAGGGGCTATCCCACAGAAAATGAATGGATGGCTCAATAATTTGAGGCCAGTGACTATTTCTTCATTTTTAAAAAAATCTATGCCAGGGCCAATCAGTGCCTCACATAACAGATTTTTAACAATTATAGATTTTTGTCCAGATGTGGATGTGAAAACTAACATTCAAAACAATGAGAGAAGACTTAAATACTAAACTCTGTGAACTTGAGTGTATCTGCTCTAAGAATGCTGAGCTATGTGTGTGGGCTAGTGCAGTAACATTAATTTTCATGGTGCAGCTGGGAATTTTGACAATTTTATTCTCTCAAAGTAATTACAGACAAATAACTCACATCATTTGACCACTAAAGAAGGGCTTTTAGAGACATATTACTCATGATGATTCAGGAGAACATTTCATAGGACTTCTGGTGCTAAGGACTTGATAAGGGCTCTCTCGCAGCTTAAGAAGTTTGTTATTGTACTGGATAGACTTTAAGGAAGAGGAACTGACTGGGTAGAAATCTCAGATGGAAGGTGGAAGGGGTTGGCGGGAGTCTAAGCACAAGGTAGGAAAAACAGCACATAAGAGTATGGAACAAGCCCTGACTGGTTTGGCTCAGTGGATAGAGTGTTGGCCTGGAGACTGAAGGGTCCCGGGTTTGAGTCCAGTCAAGCGCATGTACCTGGGTTGCAGGCACATCCTTATAGTAGGGGATCATGATTGAGGTTTCTCTCTCATTGATGTTTCTAACTCGCTATCCCACTCCCTTTCTCTCTGTAAAAAATAATAATAATAATAATAAAATATTTAAAAATTCATTTATTAAAAAAAAGTGTGGAACAGGTTTTATCTTAGAGAAAGTCTGCTGTGAGGACTTCAATAAAAAGCAATAATCATCCGTAGCTCATCCCTTCTCCTTCCCCTGTTATTCCTACCTTGAGTGCCATCACAATAACTGGAGGATAGCAGTTTGTTCTGGAATATGGTCTTCCTTCTAAGTAAAATCAAACAAGTATTGAATTCAGGATATTAATGAAACCTCCCACTTGATAAATACAATTATTCATGCTCTTATATCTAATGGTCTATTCTTCTAAAATGATCAATGATTTTAAACCACAGCAAACCAAAGAACTATAAGCTTACTTCAGGCTAGTCTGCATGTAGGACAGTGTTTGCCAAAATCATCTCTTTACAGGGTATGCCTTCATCTAAAACTTCAGGTAAATAGACCAAAACTCTTTCACATTTTGAAGTGATTTCTGTCCTAAAGAGAATGGGTTCAAATAAAGATTCCAATTTTATAAAATATATTTTTATTGATTTCAGAGAAGAAGAAATAGGGAGAGATAGAAACATCAATGATGAGAGAAAATCATTGATCAGCTGCCTCTTGCATGCCCCCCACTGGAGATCGAGCCCGCAACCCAGGCATGTGCCCTTGACTGGAATCGAATCTGGGACCTTTCAGTTTGCAGGCCGTCGCTCTATTCACTGAGCCAAACCAGCTACAGCAAGATTCCAATTTTGATCCACCACTTGTTTCAGGAAGACTTGGAGTCCAATACTAAAGAGATTATTTAAGCATGCTATCCTCACCAAGTGCTATGAGCAAAACTGCCAGAAACCTGAACTAAGAACCTCTTAACTCTCAACAAAGAAAGTAAATGAAGAATATATTTCTGAGAATGTAACAGTGGTTTTTTCCTGAACTGAGCCAAATTCAAGACCATAACAGATCCACTAAAACTTGAGATGAATGAATGAGTAGGGGACCTAGCTTGCAATAACTGAGCATATGAAGAGATAAAATGTAAGGGTGAAAAGCAGACATATAAAACCCATGACCTGGTTGTACAACTTTGGGCTTGACTATCTTAAACCCTTCCCTTGCTTGATCAGCTGAAACCCTTAAAAGGAAGAAAAAAAAAACAAGACTCTGTGAGCCTGTGTCTCTCTAGTACTTAAAACCCTTAAATCATTAGGGGGTCTAGTTATGGGATTTCTATATTTTCTTTCCTTGAAAGAATTCCAAACAATGCACATAGCATTGGCCAATATGGACTTTTTAGAGAACATGGACCTATGAGCATTCAAAAAAAAATCTCAAAGGATTTATGATCCTAAGCATTTGATAAGGAGTCAAATGTATCTCAGGACTCTGACACCGTGGGGTGCTCAAGGCATTTTTCATTTTCACCCTTTGTTCTAGTTCCAGAGGATAGTAAGAAAGATGAAAAGAGCATTGTACTAAAATCAAGACCTGAATCCTGGCCAAAACTCTGCTTGGAATAACGTATGGCTTCAGTTAAGTCTCTTAGTCTTTGTGTCTTAATTATGTGTGTTTTTTTGTTGTTTTGGGTTTTTTTGTTTGTTTGTTTTTATAAAATAAGAGTTTAGCGCTCTGATGTCTTTTTAGCAATAAAGGCCCTGATAGCCACCCAAGATCATGCAGTGATTGTTATTCTGGATTGTAACTGCTTTAACATCACTCTGTAGAAATCATTTTAAAGAGAGCACATTCAGGAAGGTGGAGGATGTAACAGAAAGCCTTTGTATTTGCAGTTAGTAGACCTGAGCTGAAAGAGCTAAAGAGCTGTTCTACATAATCACAGCGTGTGTGAGACATCAGGCAGGTACTCCATCTCTATGAACCCCATTATGAGAGTATTGTGAGAATTACATGAAGCGACATACTGTATATAGCACATGTGGTGAGATGCCTGATAAATGTCAGGTACTCAGTTAATGTTAGTTCCATACTCTTTACCCCACTGATTAAAGATGGGAAGAGAGGTAAGAGACAGGCCAGAGTTTAAAGTAACTAAGGGTTTGACCAAGAGTAACTAGGAGGACAGGGAATAAATAGAAGTGAAAATTTTAGTAGAATAAAATGATATGAAAGTAGAAGGTTCAGTTCTTAGAATATCAATTTGAGATAAAAGCTAAACAACCCAGAGAAAATGTCCAGTAGGCATTTTGAGAATGTAGAATGCAAAGCTTATAAGAAATGTAAGAAAAGGAGATAAAAGATGAGTATAATTCATCACTGACTCTCTAGAGCCAAGTTTTTCAAATGTTGACTATAAGCCATCTTAAGAAATACATTTGGTATTTCCTTCTGCTCCTTTTTAGAAGGGGGGGAGGGAGCGAGAGAGAGAGAGAGTGAGTAGGCATATGACAGTAACAAATTTTCCATTAAAAAGTTGTAGCCTTTCAACATGAGATATAGTTAGAAATTTTCAATTATATTATACTAGAGGCCCAGTGCATGAATTCATGCACCAGTGGGGTCCCTTGGCCTGGCCTGCAGGATCAGGCCGAAACAGGCTCTCCAACATCCCTGGAGGGTCCCAGATTTCAAGAGGACACAGGACAGGCCGAGGGACCCTACTGGTGCACGATCAGGGCCAGGGATGAATGCAGGAGTTTAGACAGCCAAGGAGGGACCGTGAGAGGGCTCCAGGGCATGTCCAGCCCATCTCACTCAGTCCAGATTGGCCTGACCCCAGCAGCAAGCTAACCTACCAGTTGAAGTGTCTGCCCCCTAGTGGTCAGTGCATGTCCTAGCAAGTGGTTGAGCAGCCTTAGCATATCACTAGCATATTATGCTTTGACTGGTTGAATGGCTGACCAGAGGACTGGACACTTAGCATATTAGGCTTTTATTATATAGGATTCTATTTTACTTTTTTTCTGTTTCATCATGGAGGAGGAAGATAAAATCCTGTTACAACCTTAGGTTGATTCCATGACCTAATAATGGGTTGAAAGCTACAACTTGAAAAACACTATTTTGGAGGACATGGAGCCATTATTCATAGCTATTATCCAAACCATCCAAGTTAAGAACTCAATATTTTGTTCTGTCTCCTCAGGCAAGGAAAACAAAAGAAATAAAATGGGACAACATCAAACTAAAGTTTTGCACAACAAAGGAAAACCTTAACAAAATGAATTGGGGAACATATTATATGATATATATGAAAAGGGATTAATAGCCAAAATTAATAAAGAACTAATAAAACTCAACACCAAAAAAGCAAACAATTCAATGAAATATTGGACAAACAACCTGAGTAGATGTTTCCTCAAAAAAGACATACAGGTGGCCAATGGGCAGTCATATGAAAAGATACTCAACGTCACTAATTATCAGAGAAATGCAAATTAAAATCACAATGAGATATCACCTCATACCTGCCAGAATGGTTACCATCAGTAAATCAACAAACAAGTGTTGTTCGGGATGTAGAGAAAAGGGAACCCTCCTGCACTTTTGGTGGAAATGCAGACTGCTGTAGCCACTGTGGAGAATAGTACAGCATTTCCTCAAAAAATTTTAAAATGGCACTGCCTTATGACCCAAGCAATTCCACTTCTGGGAATACACCCAAAGAAACCAGAAACACCAATCCAAAATAATATATGTGTCCCTATGTTCATTACAATGTTATTTACAATAGCCAAGATTTGGAAGCAGCCCTAGTGCCGTCAATAGATGGGTGGATAAAAAAGCTATGGTAAGCTATGATGTATTTACACAATGGAATACTACATGGTCTTAAAAAGAAAAGAAAGTCTGACCTTTTATGACAGCATAATTGGAAGTGGAGTATGTCATGCTAAATCAAAGAATGGTAAGTGTTATATCAGTTCACTTATATGTGGAATCTAATGACTAAAATAAGCAAAATAGGAAGAGACTCATAGATACCAAAACCAGACTGAAAGTTGTTTCAGGGGAAGGTAGTTAGAGGGCTGGGTGAATCAGGGGAAGGATTAAGAAAAAAAATCATCTCATGGACACAGTCAACAGCATTGTGATTACCAGAAGGAAAGGAGGGTGAGGTGATAAAAGGAAAGGGAGCCGAAACAGGTTTGACTCAATGGATTGAGTGTTGGCCTGTGGACTGAAAGGTCCCAGGTTTGATCCCAGTCAAGGGCATGAATCCTGGTTGCAGGCACACCCCCAGTAGGGGGCGTGCAGGAGGCGGCTGATCGATGTCTCTCATCGATGTTCCTAACTCTATCCCTCTCCCTTCCTCTCTGTAAAAAAATCAATAAAATATATTTTTTTTAAAAAGAAGGTGAAGGAGGGAATAAATGGTGATGGGAAGAGACTTGATTTTGGGTGGTAAACACACAATACAACATATAGATGATGTATTATAGAACTGTACACCTGAAATCTATATAATTTTAGTAACCAATGCCACCCCAATAAATTCGATAAAAAAATTGTTTCAATTCTCTACAGTTTGGATGTTTCTCACATCAACATTTAAAATTAAAACATGTCCTAGCTGGTTTGGCTCAGTGGATAGAGCGTTGGCCTATGGACTGGAGGGTCCCAGGTTCGATTCTGATCAAGGGCACATACCCGAGGTTGCAGGCTTGATCTTCAGTAGGGGGTGTGCAGAAGGCAACTGATCAATGATCTCTCTCATCAATGATGTTTCTCTCTCACTCACTCCCTTCCTTTCGAAAATTAATAAAAATATATCTTAAAAATAAAATTAAAGGGCCACTTTTACATATTAATTTGTGAATTAACTGATCATGCTCTCCTTCCTATTTTCCTGTTGGGTTTTTCTTTGTTCCTCAATTTTTAAGGCTTCTTTGCACACAAAGAATATATATTGCAAATATTTTACTCTAATTTTTCAGTTACAGGTTTATTTTATGTAGTCAAAGCTATCATTCTTTTTTTACTGCTTATCAATTTTGAGGGGTAGTTAGAAAGTTCTTACACCAAGATTAAAGAGGAATTCACTCATGGTTTCTCACCAGATTAAATGGTTTTATTGTTACATTTAGATCTATGATCCATTTTAAACTATATTGTGCATAGTGAGAAGTAGAAATCTAATTTTCTCTTTTACCAAGTGGTTACAAGGTACTCAAAGTTCTCATTAAAAAGTCCATCTTTTATCAGATGCCAAATTTCCATATGAACTTCGGTCTATTATTGAGTTTTTCTTCTGTTTCGCTGGTCTATTTGTCTATTTATGCTTTTCAATTCTTCATTGTTTCAATTATAGAGGTTATATAATATGTTTTAATCTCTAATAGATTTATTCCACCCCATAATTGTTCTTTTTCAGTACTTCCTTGGATATTCTTGTACATTTGATTTTCTATTAGAATTCAGTGTCAATTTGTAAAATTGCATAATACAGCTTATTTATACTTTCAGTATAACATGATTGGTTAAATGGATTTTGCCACCATACTTTAACTCAAGCCTACTGCTTATAATACAATCAATAAGCTAATTCTATTTTCTTCTTTCCGCTCCCTTTCCCTCCTACTTCTCAGTTGCTTTATTTATACTTTGTCACAAAAATATATAACATTTATTCTTTCCACTTCCACTCTCATCCCCACATTTTTATTCTTATATCTACATTTACATACTAAAATTTCCACCTGAATTTTAGGATTTTCAGCAAAATCCTTTGAAATTTTCCCAATTCTCTCTTTGTTGGATGACAAAGTTAATCAAATAATAAACACATTTAATTAATTTTGCTGTATAAATGTCATTCTGAAACTATATTGCTGATATTTTTTTTCCTTAAACTGAATTAGTGGCAAAGTACCAACTCTATCCCTCCTTCCCACCCACTTCTCCCAAGGAAAAATATCCTAAATCCATGATAATATCCCTTTCACTTTGAGTATCCCAATTGGAAACAATGCCATTAAGAGCAACAAAAGCATATAACATGTAAAAAAAAAAAAAAAAGAAAGAAAAGAAAAAAGAAAGAAAGGGTATTTCCAAAGACCTTTTAATAACATTCCCACTGGAGTATTTAGATATAATCAGCATTTAATCCAATCTTTGTAAAACCTATAACCTTAATAATGATTTTCAGTGCTGGCATTATCCCCAGTCAACTACAGTTCTATTTATTCATTTGATGTCTTAACATTTAGTTGAATTATCTAACCAAAACACCCCAAGATAAAGAATAGAGTAATTATATAAACACTTGGAGCAGAACAATTATAAAGCAAGAGCAGTTAGCATTTAGCCCTGTTGGAGAGCTCATCTGCATATGCGTCTATCCAAAGGTGCAGGCCTCCTGGCCTTTACTATCTGTTCTGTTATATTCTTCTTTGACTTCTGTGTGTTCACTAGTTTTCTTTTAATTAGATGCCTTAGAATGCTTTTTCTCACGTAAGTGTCAACACTCATTCGCATCTACACTAATTTCACTTCAGAGATACGCCCAGGAGCCTTGGAAACATAGGTGGCGTGTGAGAGGACACTTTGGGATATCAACAGGGAAGAAGCACCTGGGGGTTTTGTCTGGAGTTAGATCTTTTGTGCCTTTGGGAGGTACAAGGTCCTAGATTACATTCCTAAATTGGCCTTCAACCACATGTACATTAGATCACCAGGAAAATCTCTAGCACTTAACTGTAAATGAAAAAGCCATGTAATTTTAGAAGTTCATTGTGCAGTTCTGGGTCCTCTTTTAAATAAATAAACAAACAAACAAACAAACAAATACTGATTTTTTGAGAGAGAGAAAGGGAGAGGGATAGAGATAGAATTATCAACGAGGGAAAAAAAACATCTATTGGCTGCCTTGTGGAGATTGAGTCGCCAACCTGGGCACATGCCTGACTGGGAATTAAATTGGTAACTTCTTGGTTCATGGGTTGACACTCAACCACTGAGCTATGCTGGCCTGGTTGAGTCTATTTCTTTAGCCTAAATGGAAATCTTTAAGAAAGAGCAATTTCTTTGAACTTATTTTCTCAATATTCTTTCACATCCTTCCTTTTCTTCTTTCCCACCTCTTCTTATACAGAAACCATAAATATATTTTCCTTGAACCTACTTGCTTAGGTACTTGACAGCTTGACTCAGTTCCCAGGAAGAAGTGCTTTCAATTCATGTGTGCCTAAATCACTTGCTTTAAAATATCACATTTTTCAAGAATATGCCACTTGAGTTCAAGTGAAAACAGGAATGTTTCATGCAGTTTGATAAAACTAAAATTCTCTTTGGGAGAAAGAAAAGGATTTTGCCACTGTAGGACATTGCTCTACAATGTAAGTAACTGAACAGTCTCAGGGTCAGAACATGTCAGAAGGTGAAGTTCTAAACAAAGGCCACAAAAGTATTGAGATGTATGTGATCAGACCTGGTTCATGGTTCATCCCATTCACTGAAGGTGACCTAAAATAAGAAGAAGAAGTGAAAACCTTAAAGGAAGAGACATTTCCTCATCGTCTACCCCTAAAGTTTCAAGGACAGATTATGAACTTAAATCTTGACGAAGTGGTTAGTGCACAAAGGGGACATAAATAACTCATTCTCAATGATTCAGTCTCATTCTCTTTTTTAAAAATTTAAATAGCATGTAATTTCCAAGGTTCAAATTATGTGCCCAATTTTTCCATGACATGTATTCAGAAATTCCTCAGCAGTTAAAAATATCCTGGAGGAAGACTACGATAGTAATCGGCTGGTATTTTTATATTGACATACCTTTATCTAAAATAGCTAGAATTTCTTTATGAATAATTATTCTCAAGGTTTTCTAACAGGGGCTCTTTATTCCTTTTCTCTGGTCTAGATGAAAAGAGGACCATGAATGCAATTAAAATGAGTATGACGTCTGAATCACCAGGACAAGATGCACAATTCAGTGGAAAGAACTAAATTTAGGGGAGGAGGGAAGGGAAAGAGGCAGGCATATGACACATAGTGAGACAAGGACATTTTTGCAAAAAACAGAAAGGTTGAAAAGATGCCAAGAGGCCTGAGGCCCACTGGCCATCATAGCAGATAAATCTGTCATGATATCGTTTTTATCTTCACCCTTTCATGCCTAGGTACCGGAGACTCAGAAATTAGTACATTCTGACTGATAGGTACACAATAATTAAATTCACTTGAGACTTATATATAAACCAAAAGGCCAGTTTATGAAATCTTCATCATGAGTGGGATAGCCACGGAGGTTCAAGAGAGAACCTGCCCAAAGACCTTTGGGATCTGCCACAGCGTGTCAGCCAAGGCTATGCTCTTAACCTAGCATAACCTGCCAAATACTGAGCACAGCACTGAGCAGGATCCTGTGGCCTGGCAATTTCTATCCAATGCAGACTCTTCTATGGGCAAATGTACTAGAACTCCATTGAGTTTGGCAAAATTGCACCACAGTCTAAAACTCTTCCTATCCAGCTGAAACCGGTTTGGCTCAGTGGAGAGAGCGTCGACTTGTGGACTGAAAGGTCGCAGGTTCGATCCCGGTCAAGGGCATGTATCCTGGTTGCAGGCACATTCCCTGTAGGGGGCATGCAGGAGGTGGCTGATGGATGTCTCTCATCGATGTTTCTAACTCTCTATCCCTCTCCCTTCCGCTCTGTAAAAAATCAGTAAAATATATTTAAAAAAATAAAACTCTATCCAGTGTTCTTTCTTTTTCCCTATCACAAGTGTGAGACCTACATTGCAGACTGAAGTCTCTCCCCACCATCTCCTGTTCTTCTCCTCTATCTCATATAGACATCACCCCCAATGAATCTGTATTACTTCTAACTCTTTCTTGGCATCTGCTTCCCAGCGGACTTGACTGTCTCAAGGAGCCATACCCTTTCTGTAAGAAAATGTTATATCTGTATGGCATTGTACTTGTCTTGCTATTAAGGTATTAGAAGAGCTCAATCAATAATTGGAAATCTGTTGAGTGTAGCAATGAATGTGGTTGTTTGTTTCTTTGAACTCTATCCTGTAATAGTTCTGATGTTTTCAGTTCTCTTGAATTTACCATGCACTTTCTTCCCTCTTCCTCAACCTTGACCTGGGTTGGTTCTATTCACACATCAGAATCAGGAAAAGAGCTATATCTGTCTAAGACAGTCTTCTCTGGCTGATCTCACCTATGCTGGATTGTTTCAGAACTGTTATACATCTATCCCTTTTGTATCAATTACACTATATTATCTGAAAATTACATGGCTATTTACCTCACTAGACTACTATCTTGTGAGCAGGAACTGTATCTTATATGTCTGTATATCCCCAGTACTATGCTCTATATCTCATATTAATTAATGTTTAATAAATGAATGATGTGGGAGGCTTATGATTTTGGAAAAACAGCAGAATAAGATAACTTGAAAACCCTCCCATGATAAAACCTACGAGTGCTATCTGAAACATCGGAAACATTCTTTAAGTTCCATAGCTAAGCTTACAAGGAAGAAGGGCAATTCCCAAACATCCAAAACGGAGACAGCTCTGAAAACCAGACAAATGTATTCTACTAATGTTACAGCAGGCCTAGGAGGTTAGTGAGAGGTGGAGGGTAGCAATCCTGGTAAGCTAGGATTGGGCTCCAATGTCCATGCAGAAACAGGAGATGAGGGCTTGCCGATGTGGAATGAAGAAGTGGGATTGAGTTGGGACTTTTAGAGAGCTACCATTCTAGTGAAAATTCTGCTGAAAAAAATAAACTCCCAGCAGCACTGAGAAATGAGAATAAAATTTATCTTTCTCTGTCAGGCTCTAGATAGAAACAAACAAACAACAATTTTCTATAAGTTAAAAACCCAGGCCTGTACTTCCTTGGTTTAGTTTCAAATTTGTATTGCCCTAGAATTTCCAGATCAACAAACTAACAGAAACTAATTTCACACTCACGATAGCCCTAGGGTATTTGTCAAGAAAACATGCAAAAGCTGCCCTCGAAGGTTTCACCTTCAACCTGAGTTACAGCTTTCCATGTATAAATCCACACTGTGGTCTAAAATAACAAAATACACAAGAAAACAATATGCAGTGTGCTAGAGGCAGCATAAGTATTCCCAAAATTTTGGCTAATAAGAAAAACTGAAAGAAAATACTTTTTAAAAATATTTAAATACAGTATTAGAAGAATCAAATTCCTAAGGGAAGAATAATAAACCATAAAAATGATAAAAATTTAAAGATAAATTTTATTCTCATTTCTCAGTGCTGCTGGGAATGGATAATAAAATCCTTGAATATGGCTACAATAAAATTTAGTGGTAGAACTTTAGCTAACAGTATACATCATTAAAGAAAATATCAATATTATAAAGAAATAAAAAGTCAGAAGCCTAAGAAGAAAATGAAACACTATGTAAAAAATATAAAAGGAAAGTTAAACAAATCACCAATATAATGCCTCAAAATAAAAAATATATAGGCATTGAAATTAAAAAAAAACTAGAAGACAGATTAATATCAAATTAAACACTGTAAGAGAGGCTTAATAACTGGAAGATAGATCTGAGGAAATACAAAATGAGATGGAGAAAAAGCACTGGCAAATATAATAAAATGTTAAGAGGCACAGAAGAGAAATGAATAGTCCTAATTGACATCTAGATTCTAGAAGATGAGAGGTCATTTCAAGGAAGTAAAAGCCGGCCATGGGCTAGCATGAAAAAAAAGTCACTTTTGCATCATAGTGAGTCTCAAGACGAATATTATGAATCGACCTCTAGACACTGTATAGTGAAATTGCAGAAAACAAATGCAAAGAGAAAAATCTTAAGAGTAACCAAAAAAAGGAGGGGGAGGGTAAAATGCCTTAAAAAGCAGCAACAATTAGATTACTAACAGACTTCTGTTTAAGAATAGAAACTTGGTTGAAGTTTAAATCTTCAGAACAAAATCTTGGTTGAAGGGATTTTAAAAATAAGAGATTTATTTAGGCCAAAAATAACAAAGGATTTATTTTGTTTGTCCTTTACCATCACCTAGTTATGTCTTCCTGGAACAATTTTTATGTCCATTCAATCTCACTGGAGGAAAAAAGTCTATTATTAATCTGTCATCGGCAGGAGGGCCAGTAAAGCTCCAATACATACATGTGATCCACCCAAGATCCAGCCATAATGAGGCCTAGTGAAATATTACTGCCCCATAGACAAGGGGCAATGCCAGGATCTTTCTATAAAATTTTTATTCTCATGAAAACAGCCTATGAATTAAACTCTGATTCAAACCCTAAGGCTTGAGATCTATCGAGTGTCTAAATGAATCAGGTGAGGCCCTGTATTAAACACTTTACATATGTTATGCTGTCCTTCTCCATTTGATAGCGATGGAGCGATGGAGACGGAGGCTCAGGCTAGGGTCGGCTGGACTAGTCCAGGGTTGGAGAGCTAGCAAGTGCTGGGGACCGGATATGACAGGACAAAGATGAAGTCTGGCTCCAGCTGCACACTGGCTCCATACCGTTTCCTGTCCAATCCCATTAAGCTGTCAGGGGGAGTGATTACACACAGGAATGGCAAGGAGGTTTTAACAGATGCCAACTCTGATCTATTTGTGGCTGTTTTGATAAAGATTCCAGTGCTCCATCCGGGCTCTGTGAAAACGAATGCTGTGATCATTTAGCAATGTCTGTCATTGGTGGGAAAGGGGCAGGGTGACGATATTCGCTACGCATGTGCCATGCCCAGAATAGTGAATTCTCAGGAGAGTTTCTATCTTTAATACTTGAGTTGGAATTATAAGAAAGGAAAATAACATTGACGAACGATGCCACTCCTGATTTACGTTTTAATGGAAAGACACCCATCTGTGATATAGAACTTAAAAATGGAATACAAGCTGCTAAATTGTTCTCAAGTCTGCAATGGTGCAGGTTAACCTCAAATAACATTTCTTCCTTCATTCCATAGCTTTTAAATGATAAAGAAGCAATAACTCAGCAGCCGCAGCAGGGACAAAACGAAGTGATATGCTTTAAAAATATATATATGCCTCATAACTGTCAACCCACTGCCAGGAGTTTCATGAGTCAAGCACCCACATGAATCAATCCTGGTCTCCCACTGACCCAGGGAAACACAGGAAAATCACATCTAAATGTAGCCAACCTCTTCTCCTCACTAGACCAGCAATTGCCAGGGTCCCAGCCATCTTCTCTCTCACCAAGTCTCTCTTCTGGGTGACTAATATTCCCTACCTGTTCCCATGGCTTTTACCTGTATCCATGCAGATTTTAGCACAGATGTTAGAAAGACTCTTTTACAACATAACTCAGATGCTGTCACTCTCGCTCCTCTGCTCAGAATCATCCCATGGCATCCCTATTATCCAAGTAAAAGCCCAAAGCCCACACAGAGGCCTGAGAGGCCGCCTCTGAGATGCCCTCCTTCCTCCTCTCTGGGTCTCTCCACTGCCCCTGCCCCTCCCTGTCAATCACACTGGTCTTTTTGCTCTTCTGTAAACATTTGAGGCTGGCTCTGGCTCAGGGCTTTTTGCTTGTGGTCCCCTGTGCCTGGGACGTTCTTGCCCAGGTCATTTCTTCTGTCTCATCTTTGCTCCAGTGTCCTTTACTCAATGAGGACTTTCTATTTAAAACTGCAACTCCTCGCCCTCTATCTTCTCTTCTCTTCCCTGACTTTTTTTTTTAAGTTTTCCTTTGTATCACTTATAACCATCCTACTTTTTGTCTGACTTGCCCCTTCTCTCTGCTTCCACTAAACTGTAAACATCATGAGGACAGGGACATTTTCATTTTGTTCTCTGCTTTATATCCAGTGTCTGGAATTGTGGCTGCCGCATGGAAGGCACGTCATAAGTGAAGGAATGAGTTAAGCGCCCACACTCACTCTACTAAGTTCTGTTTTCTGAAAAACAGAAAAAGCAAAAGCAAATTTTCCAAACATGTTTTGGAAAAGATTACTAAATGTAATCTATTTCTCTATTTCTTAATAAAGATGCCAGATTCTAAAAGCCTTAGTCCCTAAGTCTCCACACTAAAGCTTAGTGTGGTCAGCCGCAATGACTACAAGAGCACATTCTGTCCCATTACTCCATGTGTAGTCTAGGGCAATGGTTGGCAAACTACGGCTCTCGAACCACAGGCAACTCTTTGGCCCCTTAAGTATTGCTCTTCCACAAAATACCATGGCCTGCGTGAGTCTACTTTGAAGGCGTGGTATCAGAAGAAGTTTAAGTTTTTAAAATTTGGCTCTCAAAAGACATTTCAATCGTTGTACTGTTGATAACTGGCTCTGTTGACTAATGAGTTTGCCGACCACTGGTCTAGGGACATGCGGCATCAGCTGGAATTGTCGGAAATCAGATCTTGGTTCTCACTTCAGAACTAATGGATCATACTGTGCATTTGAGCACTACCATTCTAGGTGGTGTGAAGAATATTCTGTACTATGAGTTTCCAGCAAAGGGTTCTGAGATATTATCAGTGGAAGCATAGCCAGTCTTTGGAAACCCAGATATTGCTTTTTCCTAGAAAACGGAAGGAAGGAAGGAAGGAAGGAAGGAAGGAAGGAAGGAAGGAAGGAAGGAAGGAAAGAAGGAAGGAGGGAAAGGAGGAAGGAAGGAAGGGGGGAAGG
>JAAGEH010000041.1:50900817-50973003 GCA_011751065.1 Lasiurus cinereus
GCAGGCCCTTAAATACACCCCGTTTTCTGCTTTGGAGCCCAGATGACTCATCTATTTAGACGGGTAGGAATATAAGCCTTGACTCCCTCAAGGATGTTTTGAGTTTCAGATGGGATCACATTTGTGCAGGTTCTCTGGAAAGATAATAGCACTGTATAAAATGAGGTATTATTTAAGCATTAGTATTTACTTGCCATTTCCTAACACATGTTTGGTTCATGTTTAGGGAGATGGATTCACGCCATATCCCGATTCACATTTGAGAACCAACTGTTGTTTGTTCTTCTACTAGAAGTTGCAGCAGCTAAGGTAGGATGTCTTCCAGTTACATGGTTTTGCTTCTAATTATTTTGCAAAGCACCCACTCAGCAGGTTTTCCCTTGCCACTAAAAGAATTGTAAGAAATAACTATCCTTCCTTCCTGAATCCCTAAAACTGTTAGGACCAAGCTCTCCGCAGAATTCTCACCCTCTTCCTATGCTTCCAGCATCAGATAGATCTCTAGTGAATCTTGCATCACTTTGAGGAGCAAAATAGCCCTATCATCACCAAGAAGGAAACAGCTGACACCCATAGATGAACAGGCAAGCTACACCCTGAAGTTACATATGGCCGTCTATACCTAGGAACATGTTTCCCTGATCTGAGCGCTGTCCACCACCTGTTTCCTGGTAACTGAACTCCTGCCTGTGAGGGTTTACCCACAGTCAGTTCCACGGCCTCCACAGACCCCCGAGGTGTGATCTTTCCTACACATATGTTGCATCATCAACCAGAGCCAACGTGCCTGGGCCTAATCTCTTCTGGGTCACTAGCTTCCAAGACCTAGTACTGAGACCAACACGCTGGTCGTTCTCATGAAACAGTGTACTCTGCTCTTGCTATGCCCAGATGCTATTATTACCTACAGCCCACTGCTGTTCTGTAGGCAGATTAACAGTTACCAAGCTGGACTCATTTTTTAAAAATACACACTTAAAAATAATAAACATACAAAAAATTACCTGAGTCATAAGTAGCTCAATCAATATTCAGAGTGAACACATCTGCGTAACACCCATTCAGAATAAGAAATGGATCATTTCCAGTATCTCAGAAGTCCCTCTTCCAGTCATTAAAACCCCTAATGTAAACACTTGCTCCTCCCAGGTATTATCTACCTCCCCAAAGTAATGATTTTCATGACACTTGACACTGTAGATTAGTATTGCCTGCTTTTGAACTACATATATATATGGAATCATGCAATATGTACTCTTTTCTGCCTACCTTCTTTACTCAACATGATGTTTATAAGATTCATCCATGTTGTTGCATGCCATTTCTTTTTTATTATTAGAAAGTATTTTACTCTTGATGGACATTTGATTTCCATTTTGCTCTATTACAGAGTATTCCAATTAACATGTCTTTGTGCATGTCTTTTGTGAACATAACATATACATTTCCTATTGAGTATCTAACTAGAACTAAAATAGCTCATTAGGGTGTGCACACCTTCATCATTAGCAGATGTGCTAGTTTTCCAAAGGCTTTGCGCCAATTTAAGCTTTCTTCAACAGTGTATGAGAATCCCAATTATCCTGCATCTTCACAAGCATCTGGTATTATCTGTCTTTTTCATTTTAGCCATTCTGTTTACCCTGATTTATGTAACCCCACCCCACCCTCACCAAAAAATGATGATTTCCAGCACTTTTTCATATGTTTACTGGCATCCTGAATATTTGTTTCTGTGAGTGCCTGTTCAAGTCTTTTGCCCATTTTTCTATTTATTAATCATTTTCTTATCAACATGTGGGAGATTTCTGTGTTTTCCAAATATTTGTATTTGTAGGTAAATAAAAATCTCCCCCTACTCTGTATTTGCCTTTTCACTCTCTAAATAATGTCTGTTGATAAAAGAAGTTCCTAAATATAATAGAGTACAGAAATCAAATTCTTCTCTTATGATGAGTGCTTTTTTGTGTTCTGTAAAAAAGCCTAGAAATTGACAGTCTCTCTTTGATGGGTGTAAAATTGCTCCCACATTGGCATTTGTTGATATGAAAGTCTCTCAAAATAGTCAATCTTTTTGTCGCTTGAATTACTAATTTCTCAGGTTTTCCTTGAAATTTTTTACTATTCTCAAAGCTTAGCCTATAGCTGGCCTATACCTTCAAGTTATTCACATACAAAAAATATACTGTGCTTACATACTGCTGGTATACTAGTCATCTTTATGTTTTCCCATAAATGTATGAGATTTATTGACATTGACTGGAGAAATTCAATCCCAAAAGGTCCCCCCGTGAATGAAACAAAGAATTCGTTATCCCTTTCCAAGGACACTTAAGAGTGAATGGTTTATACTTCAACTCCTGGAATCAGAAGATAAATAGCTTAAGTCACCCTATTCAGGAAGATAGACAACAAAAATCCAATTAATGCCATTTGTGCCAACCACACCCAAGAACAGATGAAGTCTGGGGGAATAAATCTCATTTGGTGCATCAGCATTAAGCTGATGAATATTCTATTGAGATTCCCCGCCGCCCCCAAGACCTCCTCTAAACTCCCAGACTTTAAAACCGTCAAGATGAAGGACCCAGCCCGTTGCTCTCCCCTCCCTCCTGGGAGCACACCCATGCCTTTGCCTTCCCCCTTCTTCCCCACAGGTGCATTGCTTTGCCTTTCTCTCTCCTAAGTTCCAAGGGCCTGTCTTTTGCTTCTACAACTTGTTTCCTGGACTTCCGCAGCACAGCTGGCTCACTTCTTCTGCTCCTGTAACTTTCTAAATCAACTTTCTCTCATAATTTGAAGGGAAAAAAAGAACTATTCTTTAAAATATATCTACTTTATTTAGCAATCAATTTGGTAAATAAAAACAAAAAGTGTTATATAAAGAAAATGTTGATTAATATGAGACTGTTAGGATCATTAAACCGCAGAGATTATTTAGGGTCACCTCATTTAATAAAGAGGGTCCTATTCACAACAAAGTCCTATTATTATTTATCTTTTAGAGATGAGAAATTTGAAGCACAACTCTAAGAAATTAGAAAATACATAAAAGGTCGTAGCATAGTGCCTGTCACATAATAAGCCATCAATAAATCTTAGCTATTGTTGTTGATACAAGTGCTTTATTTCACAGTTGAAAAGAAAAATAATGAGGCCTACAGAGATAAAGCACCTCATCTCTACTCAGATGACTTTCTAGTTGCAGAATTAAAAATAAACCTTTTACCTTCATATTCTCAACAAGGGACCCTTTCCATTAAACTACACACTTTCTCAGAATTACCTACCTAATATACTTCCAGAGGTTATGGATTCATAAACATTTAATAATGAGCTGGGGTATGACTTTCTATTTTTATCTTTCTACAAATTATAATACCATGCTTCTAATGATTTCATCTTTTTTTGTCATGGAAACAATACTCTATTTTTCAATTATCATCCATTTTCCTTAAATAGGAATGCATCTTCCCCTCCAAAATAGCATCTTGAGTGTTTCATTTAACTTTTCTTGGGTAATACACTATCCCCAAAATGCGGTAACATACAAGAACCTAAAGCAATTTAGGCTACTATTACCCGAGTGGTTCTTCTGATCTCACTGGACTCGCTCACACCTTGGTGTTCAACTACAGATCAGCTACTGCTCTGCTTCTGGGGGTTGACTGGATAACTGCCGGGGTGATGGAGGACCTAGCCATGTGTCTCATTATCCCGCAGGCACCCTGGGCTTATTCACATGGTGGCTCCAAGAGAGCAAATGAAGGGTGCGAAGCCTCTTAAGGCCAAGGCTCAGAAACAGCCAACTATTTTTGCTCCATGCTGTTATCCAAAGCAAGTCACAAGTTGTTGGAGGAGGTCATCAGAAGACCTAACGGCTAGTGGGCCCATCAGTAGGACACAGCAAGCAGAGACCCATCACCCTGCTCATTTTCCTTGGAATGCAGTCAAATATTAAATGAGATAGGAAGGTAGTCACAACATAGTAAGCTCCAAAAGATTACATATGGTATTATTTTTCTCTATTTGAATTTTTTGGCAAGACTATTTTCTAAAGATATTACAATTAGAATTGTTGCTTTTGCAATCAGAGGGATAAATGCCCTTTGACAATGAATGTGTCAGTCTTTTCACCTGCTGCCAATGTAGCACTTTAAAATGTCACTCTGGATCTACCTTCTGCAATGTGGCATTATCACAGAACTTAAAAATCTCATGAAGAACTGTGAAGCACTGTTTGATCTTAAATCTCTACAATGAGTCATGAATCTTTGCTTGCTAGTCACTTGGTGTTTTAATACTCCAATAACTGGTATAGGCAGCACAGTTTATTTGGAATACAAGTCATAAAACGTTAATAGGTCCAGCTTTGCCACGTTCTGCTTAAATGACTTAGAAAATGAAACAACAACAAAATATGGTGATTTTCTGCATTCATCAAATGAAGGTATAACTGATTTCAAACTCCTACAGAGAAAAACACTGACCAGGTCTCATTCAACTTTGTGTCCTCAATCTCAACTGGGGATATGTTGTATATGCTCAATCAACACAGTACTTGCCTATTTCAGGGAGGAATTTTGGGGAACCATGAAAGTTACATGGAATATTCTGATAACTGTACCACCATTCTGCAATCAAGTGTTCTGTAAGGAGGGAAGATAAACCAGACACGACTAGGAACCATATCATATCCTATCCTATTCACCTATCCCCAGAGCATTTGGCCGCTTGTTCCAATCCCATTGGCTTCAGTGGCTACCAAAAACATCTCACCATGTAGGCAAATCACATCCCCTCCACGGTTTCCTATTAATGTGGAAGAGTGAAACTCTAGATAACCCAATTGGAAACCACTCATATGCAACCCCAAAGGGCTAAGAATTAACACATGGGGTAAAACTCTGACCAGTGGACAAAGTCTTCTTCTTTTCTCCCCAGACTATCCTGTGAAATGGTCATCTATAGAATCAGTATCACTTAATACCAGTTCGGTAGTTCACCATCATGTTAGGTTTTTCTGCCTTCCTTGCTCCCCCTCTTTCCCATTTCCTGAGACTTTAGGTCCTCTCAGGGAGGCCCTAAAAGACAGTGGTTAAGGAAATCCTACTGGGCAGAGGTTGTGAGCAATACAGTTTATCATGTATTTTGTATGGAGAGAAAGATGGCCTGAAGTATAAGTATATAAGGAATCCTGGGCAATGGTGAATGGACTGGCTGGTTGGCCATGGTCCCAGAAAGAAGAGATCAGAAGACTCGGGAGAAAAAGATCTGTGAAAGAGATATGAGCAAAGCAAAAAGTGTGCAAACTTTATGCTCCATGTCCTCTGGAGATCAGTCACCAGAGAAGAGACTCTCAAAACCCAAATGGATAGGAGTGACTTGTCCTGGGGATGTCAGCCAGGCTGTCATCTCAACGGCCTCAAGCTGACACAATGGGGCCATGAACAGAGTGGTCATGGGGGCAGGATTGGAGGCTGTGCAAGGATTCCACAATCTCGGTAGACAAAGCCTTTTGAACTTTTGTTCCTTTCACCTCTCACACAGTGCGAAAGCATTCTATCAGTGTGACAATTGACTTTATTAGGCAGACAGTTGGAAAGCTGTATTGCAAATATCTCAATATTCAATCTATAGGGAGAGAACCTCCAATGTCCCAGTTACTATACAGTGTGCACTGCAAAGCAAGGCGACATTTCTTCCTGCATTTCCTGCTTCCACGGTCAATCCCAAAGGAATGACTAAAACACAGGAAAACCAGACTTTGTCCCCCATCATGAGTAATGATCACTTCAGTCATGAAGGAGCCTGCTCTGATAAGGAAACGCATTGACAGGAAAATGTGATGTTCCATATTCATGCATCCACGCTCTTGCAAATGCTTTCTTGGCACCATCATATTGTATGTGATTAATTTTCCACCAGATTTGCCAAGGAATAAAAATTCTTCTTTCTAAAAGTTGACTTTTATTTTCTGAGTAACTCCTGACACCAAATGCTGAAATTACGCCTTAGATTTTAGCAAGGGGGATTGAGAGGGAAGTTACCTTCATCAGCTGGACATTTTTTTGTTGTACATTATCTTTCAACATAACTACATGCTTTATTACATTTATTTAGCAAATCATTTATGGTACATACATTATAATATACTGAGTCTTCAGGCCTACTGTAGTCTTCCTCACCTTCCACACAGAAAAAAAAAAAACAGAGTAAATCTCAGGATGCCAGTTTTGCAGCCCACGACACATAGGGCAGGTTACCAGAGACCCACAGAGCACAATTCTAAGTGTGGAAGCAGGAGAGCGCTCTAGGAGAATGACAGGCACTGAGCTGGGCATTTTGTTTGGTCTTAGAACACAGAATTATGCCTCTTTTCTGAATTTGAATTGGGGTCATGAAAATGTGACAAAGAACCGAGAAGAAAGCTGTATATAATAGATGTTATGCATATATATCAAGAGGTACTATACTTAGTAGAGTTTTGTAGAAGTAAGGGCTGTAGAACAAAGACAAAACAAAAACAGAGCTGCTCCTCACGTCTCTCCGAAGCCACTCTGCCTTCACACACAATCACATAAACCCAAGATTTGATTCATTACTGATAAGATGGGGCCTGAGAATCTGTATTTTTTAAAAGCTCCCAAGTGATATTGATAATCCAGTGAGGGGACCATCTCACTAAGTGACTTTTAAGTTCCTTCTAGGACTCTAGCACATAGGAAACGAGACCTGTGCCCTCCAGGAACTTGACCTATAATTAGAAAATTTAGACAGAACAGGGCAAAGTAAGGTATTATATGAGCAACATGAATCATATGAGTATCATCAATGAAAGTTCTAAGAATGTCAAGGTTCAGAAGCTCATTTCTGAAGGAGAATGACCCTATATAAGTCTCTGAGAAGTTTTAGAATGTGTACGAGGGACAGAGTCCATTCTTGGAGAGAGACAGGAAAAGAGGACTAGACTGGGCGCAGCAGGCCCAGAGACTCATGAAGGCCATGTAGCTATGAGTAGTGCCAGCTTGGTCTTGACTCAATAACTCTCCCTTCTGAGGAGTCTTCATCAAGGTTTTCCTACCTTAAGACGTCCTACAGGGAAAAGGAGAGAGCACTGCTGAGTACTCAGCCAACTGCACTGGTGTAGTCAGCCTGGTGTACTTTTCAAGGCCAAACTGAAACCCAGTCGCTTCCCTAAAGCCTTCTCTGCCAACCCAAACTTATCTTCTCCTCCTCTACCTCAGCTAAAGACAAAGAAAAGCACCTCATCCTGAAAAGGTTACTTGTTTGCCCAATGTCACACAGGTAGAAGAGCTGAGAGTAGACAGCTAATGTCCACATTACTTCACCTTTTTTCTTGAAGGTAATGACATTGGTTCTGAATGTCTAAACCCATGTTCTTTCATTTTCATTATCACCCTCAGAATTATGCTAAGTAAAATAAGTCAGATGGGAAGATAAATATCATATGGTTTCACTTATATGTGAAATCTAAAAAAATAAAACAGACTCATAAAAAGATCAAAGGGATGGTTACCAAAAGTGTTGGGGGATGAGTGAAAAAGGTGAAGAGGACTCTATATATACATATAAGCCTAATCAATGGACACAGACAACAGAGGGGTGGGGACATGAATGGGAGGTGTGAGGTAATGGGGGAATAAGGACACATATGTAATACCTTAGTGAATAAAGAAAGTAAAAAATAATAAAGAAAATAAAAGCCTAATATGCCAAGTATCCCTTCAGGGGTTCACCCAACCAGGAGTTCAATCGCTTGCTATGACATGTGCTGACCACAAGGGGGTGGCACGGAACGAAGGAAGGCCCCATATAGCAGCTGGCAGATGCTAGGGCCCTACCCACGCATGAATTTCATGCACTGGGCCTCTAGTATAGTCAACAATACTGGTAAGTTCCCACAGTGACAGGTGATTATTAGAATTAGTGTGGTGATCACATTGTAAGCTATAAAAATGTCAAATCACTATATTGTACACCTGAAACAAATATAGCCAATATAAGATTATATAACAACTATACTTAAAGTTTTAAATGGGGTGGCATGCTTTATGAGATGAGGAATCGAATTTTAAATGAGCAAAACTATTTCTTTCTCAAAAAGAAAAAGAAAAAGAACAAACATTTTTAAATAGCTTGTCCAGGATACTCACCCACTACAGCCCAAGGTTGTATAGGAACCTCTATGGGAAGCACAGTGGACAAAGGGCTCAGGAAGGAAGGTTACACACATAGGAAGTCATTCCTAAGCACTAGAAATCACATGGTCAACTATGAGTAAGACAAATGCACTCTAATTCAGCTCTTGCTCCACAGCCAAGCAGGGCAGACTTGAAAGGACAAGGATTTTATCTTTCTGTCTATATAAACGGCATGAAGACAGCAGTCCCAGGTACCATACAGGGCCAAATGAGGACAAGCAGGATGACATCTTTGACAAGAAATGAATTCTTTGATATGTATTAAGTGAGCAATCAATTTCTATGGTGGTCATGATTGCAGTTGAAGGAAAGGGAAGGTGATTCACCCTGAAAACTTCCTTCAATTTGAAAATGGAAAAAAAGAAGCAGGAATTGAGGTAGAAAGATAAGAAGGGAAGGATGAATCCCCAGTGGTACATTGTTCTTTTGATACCTTAGGTACCATCCCCATAGCCCACAGGCACAGAACATCAAACATTCCCTTTAGGACATAGATTGCCAATAACAGCAGACCCAACTATCATCGTACAGTGTCTCCTGTCACATCAGATCGGTTCATCAGATCATTTTCTATATTGTAAATTTAGCAATAGTCCGCTTTTCACACAGCATTCCCAGACTTGTTAGTCTTTGGTGCCATTCCAATGGCAACACTACCCTCTAGTGGCTGGAACGGGGAGCTGGCCTGACAGAGCTGAACTTGTCTGTTTAGTCAGTTTTCCTTACCAGGTTGACAGCACTCTATCAAAAGCAACCTCACAAAATAATTGTATTTCTTTTTACTAAATACTAATCCATTCTATGGTATTGTGGACTGATACATTAGAACAACAGTTATTACCTAGGTTAACTGTTATGACTATACTTAAGCCTCACTCTGAGTAATATCTAAGTTTATTTTTAAAAATTCAAGATGATTTACGATAGGATTTTGTTTCAATAATAATATTCCTTGTAAATTTGGAATGTGATTTGACTTACAAAAACAATTTCTTTGTCCACAACTCCAGGAATATCTCTATGGTGTAAGGTAAGAATATAAATTTTCATTGCCATTTAAAGATGAAAAGATAATTCTGCCTTCTCAGAGGGCAAGAATATTGAATTGAGTGGAGTAAAGATCACAGGTTTTGGAGGCTCTCAGATGCAAGTTTAGATCCAGCCCTGCTACTGGTTAAGGATCCTGGTTAAGTCACTCAATGAAGATGGCTTGGTTACCTCATCTATAAAAAGGGGAATAAAAATACTGCCGTCTCACAAACATAGTGGGGAAACATGGATGTCCAATTCCTGGCATGTTGTAGGTACTCAATAAGTTATATTATTACTAGTAGGTATAAGCTGGTACTAATTTACAGATGCCAAGAAACTCAAACACTAGGTGAAATGTCCTTCGGAAGAACTGTGAAAATCAGAAAACAAGTGCAGCCTTTCCTTTGCAATTTCAGCACTAAGATAAGATCATAGGATCATATCTCCAGGTGCTGTATCTTTCACTAATTCTCTGAAATAACATTCACTGTGTGCTAACCACTGGATGGAATGGTTCACTTAATCCTATAAGTACCCAATACAAGGAAATGAGAGACAAAGGGGCAAGATCTCACAGTTTATATGCGGTCCAACGGGCACTTGAACACAGGCCCCTAAACTCCAGCTGCCCGCTGCTAACACTGTGCTGTGCTACTGCCTAAGCCAAGCCCAGCGTGTGCAGGAGCATGCCGCCCAGGGATTGATGACTAGGGATTTATGCCTTCACTGATGGGTTACTCTTAAGACCGAAGCTCAGGCTGGCCAGATTTTAGAGGACAGAGAAATGAGTTATAGCCCCAGAGTCAAAATATTCCCAATTAAAAACTCTTCCTACCCACTCACATTTCCGTTGCTTGACATGCCTGAACCAGAAAACGGAATGAGCAGAATGTGCACATCTGTTCAGTGCTTGACAGTATGTGCTTTCTTCAAACTACTGAAGGTTATGTTCGTCCTCACAATGAGGACCCAGAAAAACATTATCCCCCAGTAATGGTGAAGGGGTTCACCCAAGCTCAGATATCTAGGAAATGGCAGAGCTATGACCCTAAACCCCATTGTCTGCTGCCGGGCCTGTTCTTCCTCTAGAACAGTGGTTCTCAACTTTCCTAATGCCGTGACCCTTTAATGCCGTGACCCCCAAACATAAAACTATTTTCGTTGCTACTTCATAACTGTAATTTTGCTACTGTTATGAATCTTAATGTAAGTATCTGTGTTTTCCGATGGTCTTAGGTGACCCCTGTGAAAGGGGTTGCAATCCACAGGTTGAGAACTGCTGTCAGGGGTTGCCTAAGACCATTGGGAAACACAGATATTTACATTACGATTCATAACAGTAGCAAAACTACAGTTTTGGAGTAGCAATGAAAGTAGTTTTATGTTTGGGGGTCACCACAACATGAGGAACTGTATGAAAGGGACACGGCATTAGGAAGATTGAGAACCACTGCTCTAGAAGGTCTCTAGATAAGGTCTCTAAGTGGGAGATCTCAAAGCCTACTTTTCAACAGTGCCTCCGGCTCAAAATCCAGCCGGGGAGAGGGGAAACCAGTTTGAGACTGATCAGGCCAGAGTTCCATATTCTCAAGAAGCCATAACTGCTGTTGCCTATTCCCAGATTGGCTCTGCCAAACCAGCAAAGAGTGGAGGACAACGGTAGACTGTCAATCCTCCTATCTATCTGTAAATCTATCAGCGTCAATAGACATATCCTCACTGGTGACTTTCTGGGTCAGTAACTTCACAGTTGCATGTGGAGGACACATTACATTTTGCCTTAATAAACAGCAGGCAATGGAATTGGTTCTGTGTATTGGTATTTTGAAAACTTCCAATAAAATCTGAAGATGCAGAGGCTGTTCTCAAAATTGCCAAATAAGACTTCCAGTGGCTCACATCTGTGTTTTCAAGCTATACAATAATACTGGATCTATTATATCCCAATACCTCATCTTTAAAATATATTTTAGGTGTTAAGCTGGAAGGGCCCAATCCCTTGAAATCACCATCCTCCACCCAAAAGAAAAAAAAAAAGCCTACCCACTGATCATGTTTATAATCCTCACTCAAAATGAAACACTTATTGAAGCAAAAAAAAAAAACCTCTAAAAATAAAATTGGCTGTCTTTTGCATGATGCCTTATGGAGGGGCAGGAATCTTTAGTGGCTTTTCGACTCAAGAAGCAAAGTCACCTTCAAGCATATGGGGATCACTGAGACTAAGCTTTCCAAAAGCGTCAGGCAAATTATCTTGTCCCCTTCTAAAAGAAAAACAAGTCCCTACAGATATGTGCAGCTGCGAACCATTACTCATCTCCATTAAGCACTCACTTAAAAGGCTAATTCCAAAGACCTTGCTGCCTACACCTGTGTGAAGCAAGTAAACAAGTTGTGAGAGGAAAGCAAGTAAACAAGTTGTGAGAGAAAAGGACAGCATCTACATTTAAAAAACACACATCTGTTTATAAAGCCATGTAAGTGGTCATTTGCACATACCAATGTTAACTAATCAAGGCATCGATAACAGTTCTCATTTCTAAATGGCCTGGCCAACTGTCTGGAGCCCCTCCCTCCAGACTGCCTGAAATAAATATTTTATATCTTCTGTTGCTAAATATTGTCAATCTCCAGTAGGAATACAAGACCCATACTACTTTTTTTAAATGATGTCAAATTAGTGATTTGAAAGAGACGTTAGGGACCAATAGTAGCCTCTTACTTCCACTCAGGGACAGAGAATGCGTGCTTAAGATTTCATGAAGCAACCAAATATTGGTACAGAACGTGAAAGAGATATGAAATACTACCACTACCAGGCGCGACCTACATTCCAGACAGTGTGCTGGGTTGTTTCATAGGTTGTTTTGATTTTCATCACAAAATATGATGCTATTAGTAACATTTTCAAAGTTTAGGGAAGTGATTTGTCTCTCATCACACAACTTTAAGTGGCCAAACAGGCAGTGAAGTCATCTTACTCCCAAGATGAGAACCTTAACCACTCCCCTGGGCCTATTTCAGGAGCTGAGCATGTAGCAGAGTTGCAAAGTTGACTGCAAGGTGGAATCACCTCAAGAGCTGGAGACTGTTTTTTAAATGTAATATCTGGATCCAAACCCTCAAGGAATTTAGTATATTTCAAGTGTGCCCCTGTACTTTGAGATTTTTTCCTGAAACTTCACAGGTAGCTCTCATGGGCAGCCAAGACTGTGAACCGCTGGTCAAATAGAACCAGGAAGTCTCGTGCACCTCTTTTCTCTTCCTATTGGGTGCTAGAAACGGGGGCAGTTTAGCATAGGACTTAAAAGGGATCAATCCAGGGGTCATTTGGATCCAATCTGAGGTGTCACTTGCTAGTTTTCTAATTTGGGCAAAATTAACCTCTAAATGTTAGTTGTCTCATCCGTCAAATGGAAACTCCAAGATCATTCAGGATGATTATGTTAAACTAGAGGCCTGGTGCACAAATTCATGCATGGGTCAGGCAGGCTGGAGGGAGGGGCTGTGGGCAGTTGGCCAGCCAGCCCCACCCCCTGGTCAAAATCCCAGTCAAGGAGACAATTTGCAAATTAGCCTTTTATTACATAGGATAATATAAGAGGGTAGCAGGATGCCTGACAGACAGGAAGTTTGCTGAAAACAACACTATTATTTGTCCCATTATCATCATCTTTGAAATATTCCATTTTAGTGGTTATAGTGATTTCATTAAATATAAATATGAAGAATAAAATAACATCAGTAATAGTGATGGCTATCCTGGAGTCACTCATTAGTTTGTGAAATAGATTCACATATCTCCTCCATTAATAGATACCACATCACTGTGATATGTTGCCCCATATTATAAGTGAAAATAAAATTCAGGAATACCAAGTATTTTTCCTAATGTCACACAGTTTTCAAATGGCAGAACCAGAATGTGACCAACAATATAGTTCAGATTCAAGTCAAGTAACACTCCATACAAACACAAGACTGTTGTTTATTCCAAAACATAGCAAAAGGCATATCAGTTTTTCTTCAAAGCAGACTCCTCATGTTAAACAATTTCAGAAGTGAACTTTTGAACTACCCTTGGAGCTAGTTTTCCAATACAAGAGAAACTCGCTCTCCTTTAGCTATTCCTTGTTTTGTGCACTAGAAAGTATTACCCAGTTTGATCAGCCACTCGATTTACTGTGCTTACTTTAAAATATTATTTCTCTGGGTAAAAATTTGATTTCAGGGAATAGACAATAAAGATTTTCCATCAATGAGCATTTCAAAAGGATTTGCTTCCAGATTGTGCAGGTAATCTCAGAAAATGAATTTCGAAGATGATGAAGCTGTAACAACATCCTATAAAAAATGATTGAAAAAGGCTGAACCTCTTTGGGATGTACAAGGTATAATTTGTTTTAAATTCAAATTTCCTCATTGTATTGCAGCAACTTAGAAATAGCGCTAGACACATACAAGAAGGCACAAGTGAGACCTCAGAAAATTTCCAGTGGCTTGGATCATTACTGGGGGAGGAGGGCAAATCAATTGTTTTACTTTGGATCCCATTCAATTCAAAGGACCCCAAATCTTTTCCTCAATTGGGAGTATTTCCCACCCCCTGTACACAGATGAAGTCACCTGACTTTATTTTCCTTTGACTGTATAGAAATGGCCTCTATAAGGATACTTTAAAGGTTTACTGATTCCCACAATGATTTATTTATTTATATTTTAACTAGAGGCCCAGTGCACAAAATTCATGCATGGGGGGTTGGGGAGGAGGTGGTGTTCTTCAGCCCAGCCTGCTCCCTCTCAATCTGGGACTCCTTGAGGGATGTCCAGGTGGATCAGGCCTAAATAGGCAGTTGGACATCCCTCTCACAATCCAGGACTGCTGGCTCCCAACTGCTCACCTGCCTGCCTTCCTGATTGCCCCTAACCTCTTCTGCCTGCCAGCCTGATCACCCCCTAACCACTCCCCTGCCAGCCTGATTGATGCCTAACTGCTTCCCTGCCAGCTTGTTTGCCCCTAACTGCCCTACCCTATGGGCCTGATCACTCCTAACTGCCCTCCCCTGCAGGCCCAGTCACCCTCAACTTCCCTCCCTTGCTGGACATCTTGTGGTGGCCATCTTGTGTCCACATAGGGCAATCATCTTGTGTGCTAGAGTGATGGTCAATCTGCATATTACTCTTTTATTAGATAGAGGCCTGATGCATGGGTAGGGGCCAGATGGTTTGCCCTGGAGGGTGTCCTGGATCAAGGTGGGTGTTCCCTTGGGGCATGAGATGGTCTGGGCAAAGGGCCTGTGATGGTTTGCAGGCCAGCCACGCCCCTCAGCAACCTAAGTGGAGGCCCTGGTATCTGGGATTTACTTATCTTCTACAATTAAAACTTTGTAGCCTGGTGAGGAGCCAAGCCTTCCGTTTGCAGAACCATTGAAACTTTGTTGCCTTAAGTGGAGGCCTGCTGGCCAGAGTGTGCAAAAGGCTTGGCTCCCTCCATCACCAGGGGCAACCCAAGCCTCCTTCCTGCTCTTCCTGCAGCCATAGCCATCTTGGTGGGGTTAATTTGCAGACTCATTCTGATTGGCTAGTGGGCATGGCTGGTTAGTGTGGCTTGTGGGTATAGAGGAGGTATGGTCAATTTGCATATTACTCTTTCATTAGATAGGATAGTTCTTCCTAAATATATATAACTACTGCATACCCTGTATCAACCTTATAATTTTTATGAGGTTAAAAAGTGTCCTAATTTAAATAAAGCTTAAAAACTAATTCAGAAAATTGGCCCTAGAGAAATATGTATGAAATACATGAAAAATTAAAATTAAAAACCAATATTGGAAGCAAATGGAAGTTGGGTTCAAAGACTGAAAAAGCTATTAAGTCATCACAATGAATGAAAGAAGTTAAAGCAGAATTGGGTAGTTAGGGTAAGGGGTGGAAGGAGGAGGAATAGTGGAGCTGGCTGAAACAAACAAAAATGTGTTTTGCAGGAAACAGGATGGCAGAAAAACAGGATGGAGAGAAGAAAAAAACAGGTTGTTTTGAAACAAGGATGCTTTTCTTGTAAGTGAAAGAAAACAATGTTGCATAAAGGCCAGGAACCAATCAGACAGCAGCATGGATAGACAAAGAGCAGGCTCTTTAGCTGATATAGGGGGAAGAGCAGAATGTATCCAGGGCAACTCATTTGAATCTCCTCCCTGAGTATGGAGCCTATATTGTTTGCAATAAACTCCTGCATCGATTGAATGCCTATGGTCCGTGGCTTCATTAGTCGATTCCATGAGACAAGACTCCAGGAAAAATGCCTGCTCCCCAGTTCCAGCATCAGTGAATATTCTCTTTCCCAGGCTTGTTGCTAGCAGTTGCTTCAATGACACAAGAAAGGATGCTAGAGGTGATCCAGTCCAATTCCCCAACCCTTCCATAAGCGAAACAAACTAAGGCAAAGAGATTAAAATGCTTGCCTACAGGCTCTTAAGGAACAGAAAGAAACTTGGTCTTCTGATTCTTAGGATAGGCCCCATGACAATGTTTGAATTTCTTTAGACGTTATGAGTAGAGAATAGCTTAGCTCTTTTAGGTTTAAAGGATTTTAAAAATAAGATCCTAATTAGGTATAAAGATAAAGGGCAAAAATACTAAATTTGAGTTCAAAAAAAGTTAGACTGTTGAAATGAAATCTATAGAGTCCAGGGCCTAGAACAATCAATGGGTTTGATTACAAATGGCTTATAAAGAAACTTGGAGATGAACTAAACCTCACTTACTTTACAATAAGGAATAAACATGCACAGGAAAGGACATAACTAAAAAATAACTGTATTAATAACTAGCATACATTGATTTCTGCTCTGGGTTGAATACTTTCCTAAGTCACTGATGTGCACATTCTCATTTTTATCACAAAGGCCTCCACAAATAGGTTCTATTTGTATTTGTGTTTGTAAAATGAGGAAAATTGAACAAGAGCATCAGTGACATAGGGTGGAAAACAGCCTTCTGTCTAAATTGGCCCCCAATGATGGCTAACTTCTGGTATTCACACTTACTAATGACTGAGCTCTTAACAAAAGTGACTTAGGAGAGAGAGAAAAAAAATGGCGGCAGAATAGACAGATGTGTCCAGGAGCAGATAGAAAGAACAGCTGAGGGTTGCACAGGGAGTATTTGTTGGCAAGTTGAGGAAGAATGTGAGGGACTGCTATACTCCAGGAGAATGTGAGGGACTGCTGGATGGGGCTCCCCTGACCTGGCAGCCCCCACTGCTGCTGGGTTCCCTCCTGAGTGACCAGCTCAGATGCGAAGACCAAACCATCTTCAAGGGGAAAGCGGATATTATCAAAAGCCTGAAAATCTACAACTATAACACCCACTGAACAGCTGTAAACCCCAGAACACTGGTCCCCAATTGGCACAAACACGCAGATTCAGAGGAGCTCTACACTCCACCACGGAAAGGTCGGATTTTACTGGGATAAGGTGAGGTCTCTGCTCCTGGCAGGAGAGAGAAATGCATGCACTGTGGGAGCTGGAGGACCTGGGAAACTCTGTTAATAGAAAGGAACTCTTCAAAGCAACCCATTTTGATCTGATACAAAAGGACAGCCTAAAAATTCTAAAAGTGTGTCAGCTGCTTAGACCAATGAGTAAAAAAAAGACTGCACAGATTTGCACACAGCCCCAAAGTATGCACACTTAAAATGGCTCTTTTTTTCCTCTTTAAATCCTTGCTTCTGATTACTAAGCCCAATACATAGGATCACCCAATTGGGGGCACCCTAAAAGACTGCAGGGGAAAGTTGTTTTTCTGGAACCTGCAGATCAGAGCAGGATATAACCATCAGAGAACCAGCTCTGGGGCAACCCACTCCCACAAACCAGTATTGAGTGCCACACAGAAAGCAGGATCTAAGCACAGGCAGAGAGGACCTATAGATCCGGAGGTCAATCCAGAAACACTGACACCCAGGCGTTGAATCACAAATTGACTCGTGTAAACACAAATAAAGGAATACAAGAAATTAAGAAACACTGCATGCTTTAAAATCAGGACTGGCTTACAACACTGAGGAGCAGTGGAACTCGGGGAACTGCAATATTGTCCTGACTAGGAAACAGGCATGCCAAATAGAACAGTAGAGGAAGTGAATGACCTTTACTACTGTACATTTTTAGTTTTAGTTTTTTCATCTTTTACTTAAGAAACTAATTTTTTTTCCTTTGTCCTCACTTGATTTTACCTTATTACATTTTTATTTTTAATCAGTATTATTTCTACTACTATTTTACCTTCTTTTTTAAAAAAAGATATTTTATTTTCTCTTTATTTTATTTTGGGATTAGTCTTCTACATTCTATTTTCATCTTCCCTTTAGCATCTTCCTTTTAACTGTATTTTTATGCTATCATTTTGTTCCTAACTTTCCACCTTTGTTGTCCTGTTTCTCTTACTCTTTTCCTGCTTTAGATTTTCCCTATTCTTTTACCATTAAAATTTCACCCCACTTATATATATATATATATCTAATTTCCAATCCCCTGCTCCAAGTTCATACACACCTTTCTCTTCTCTGTCTTTACTATCCAAAAAATTGTTTTTCTCTCTGTCCTTTTATCATTGTTTGCTTGATTGTTGATTATATTGGTTTTTTTATGCTGGTTTGTGAGATATTTTTGCTTATTCTTTTTTTGTTTTTGTTTTCCTTCTGTTTTCCCTCACCTCACTTGATATTAGTTGTTGTTTGTAGTTTGTATTCAACTCCAGGTACTTGTTGCTGGTATTTGTTGGGATTAGTGGCTGTTCTATTGGAGTTTTCTCCCTAAATATATAGTTTGTTCCATTCTTCTTTTGTATTATCTTTCTTTTCTCTTACTTTTTTTTCCTTTTCCCAATTTATTTTTGCACTCCTTTTTTTTTCTTTCTTTATCTTCTTCTTTCTCTCCTATGCTCTAATTTGCCTTTCTTTGGTGGTCACCTTTATTTGGGGTTATTAAGGTCATGAATACATTTCTGTTCAGTGCCTTGTGCATTATACCTGGTTGTGTTGTATTTTGTGCCTTTAAATCAACGCAGGAGAGAACTACATAACCAGATACCCAGAGAAGAGAAACCATGGGGAAACAAAGAAACAGCCCTCATATGAAAGAAAAACAGGCATCACCAGAAAAGGAAGTAAAGAAATGGAGGCAAGCAACCTGCCAGAAAAAGAATTCAGGGAAATGGTCATAAGGTGCTGAAAAGAATGAAAGAAAAATTCGACAATATGTGTAAGAGCCGAGATGAAATGAAGAACAAAGAAGAAATGAAAAATGACATCACTGCTGTAAATAACTAAGTAGAAAGCATCAAGAGTAGACTAGAAGAAGCAGAGGACCAGATCAGTGAGCTAGAAGACAAGGTAGAAAAAAATATCCAAGTAGAGCAGCCTCTAGAAAAAAAAATTAAAAAGCAGGAGGGAAGCCTAAGGGAACTTTGGGGCAACACGAAACAAAAAAACATCTGCATAATTGGGGTTCCAGAGGGAGAGGGTATAGGGAAGAAAAAACACAGAAATCGAAGAAGCTCAGAGAGTCCCAAGCAAAATGAACCCCAAAAGACTGACGCCAAGGCACATTATAATTAAACTGGCAAACACCAATGACAAAATAAGAGTCTTAAAAGCAGCCAGAGAGAGACAGAAAGTTACCTACAAAGGAACTCCCATAAGACTAGTGACTGATTTCTCAACAGAAACTCATCAGACCAGAAGGGAATAGAATAAAATATACAAAGTTATGTAAAGGAAGGCTCTGAATCCAAGAATACTGGATTAATAGCAAGGCTATTAATCAAAACTGAAGGTAAAATCAGGAGCTTCACAGACAAAAAGGACTAAAGGAATTTATTACCACAAAAAAACCAGCAATGCAAGAAATGCTAAAGGGTCTGCTGTAAAAAAAAAAAAAAAAGGAAAGAAAAGAAGTAGGATTAAAGAAAAAGGAAGAATATAGGGGGGAAAATTAAAAATAGCGACAAATAAGCACCAATCAATAATAACTTTAAATGTAAATGGATTAAATGCCCCAATCAAAAGCCATAGGGTAACTGATTGGATAAGAAAACATGACCCATATATCTGCTGTCTATAAGAAACCCACCTCAGAAAAAAAGATGCACACAGACTGAGGGTGAAGGTATGGAAAACAGTTTTTCAGGCAAATGGAAATGAAAAAAACTGGGGTGCAATACTTCTGATAAATTAGATCTCAAAGTGAAGGACAAAAAAAGAGATAAGGAAGGCCACTTCATAACACTAAAGGGAGCAATCCAACAAGAAGAAATAACTCTGGTAAACATATATGCACCCAATACAGGAGCACCCAAATACATTAAAAAAGAAAATCTTCTGGAGGATATCAAGGGAGATATTAACAGTAGTACAATCATAGTAGGAGACTTTAATACCCCACTATCACCATTGGACAAATCCTCTAAACAAAAAATCAGCAAAGAAACATCAATCCTAAATGACTCACTAGACCAGATGGAATTAATTGACATCTTCAAAACATTTCACCCCAAAGCTGCAGAATATACATTCTTCCCAAGTGTACATGGGTCATTTTCAAAAATAGACAATAGGTAAAGTCTCTTCAAATTCAAGAAGATAGAAATCTTATCAAGCATCTTCTCAGATCAAAGTGGCATATCAACTGATGCAGAAAAAAGCTTTTGACAAAATCCAACACCCTTTCTTAATAAAAACTCTCAACAAGGTGGGAATAGAAACCATATATGACAAACCCACAGCTAACATCAGACTCAATGGGCAAAAACTAAAACTATTACCCTTAAAAACAGGAACAAAACAGGGATGCCCACTCTCACCACTCATGTTCGACACAGTACTGTAAGTATTAGCCATCACAATTAGACAAGAAGAAGAAATAAAAGGCATCCAAATTGGAAAAGAAGAAGTAAAGCTGTTCTTATTTGCAGATGACATGATACTATAAGTAGAAAACCCTAAAAACTCCATAAAAAAAACGAATAGACTTACTAAATGAATTCGGCAATGTAGCAGGCTACAAAATTAACACCAAGAAATCTATGGCATTTCTATATACCAACAGTGAACTTACAGAAAGAGAGACCAAAAAAGCAATCCCATTTACCATCACACCAAAAAAACTAAAATACCTAGGAATAAACTTAAGGAGGTAAAAGACCTATATGTGGAAAACAACAGGACACTGAAAAAAGAGATAAAGATGTAAACAGATGGAAGAACATACCACGTACATGGACTGGTAGAATCAATATCATTAAAATGTCCATAATACCCAAAGCAATCAATAGATTCAATGCACTGTCCATTAAAATACCAACTGCATATTTCACAGACCTAGAAAGAACTCTCCAAAAATTCATCTGGAATAAAAAAAGACCTTGAACAGACACAGCAATCCCGAGAAAGAAGAACGAAATAGGTGGGATCTCAATACCAGATGTCAAGCTGTACTACAACACCACTGTTCTTAAAACAGCCTGGTACTGGCATAAGAACATACATACAGACCAATGGAATAAACTTGGGAATCCAGATATTGACCCAAATCACTATGCTCAATATTTGACAAAGCCGGCATGAACATACAATGGAGTCAAGACAGTCTCTTCAATAAATGGTGTTGGGAAAATTGGACAGATACATGCAAAAAAAAAATGAAACTAGACCACCAACTTACACCACACACAAAAAGAAACTCAAAATGGATGCAGGACTTAAAACATTAAGATGAGAAACCATAAAAATACTAGAGGAATCCACAGGCAGCACAATCTCAGACATATGCCAAAGCAATTTCTTCACTGATATTGCTCCTAGGACAATGGAAGCTAAAGAGAAAATAAACAAATGGGACTACATCAAAATAAAAAAAACTTTTTCACAGGAAAAGAAACCATCAGCAAAACAATAAGAAAGCCCCCTGCATGGGAGAACATATTTGCAAATGTTATCACTGATAAAGGTTTAATCTCCAGCATCTACAGGCAATTTCTACAACTTAATAAAAGAAAGATAAATGATCCAATAAAAAAAAAATGGGCAATGGACCTAAATAGAATCTTTTCAAAAGAAGACAGAAGGAAGGCCAAGAGACATGAAAACATGCTCAAAAGTCACTAATTATCCTAGAGATACAAATCAAAATGACAATGCGGTATCATCTCACACCTGTCAGAATGGCAACCATCAACAAATCAACAAACGCCAAGAGCTGGGGAGGATGCGGAGAAAAAGGAACCCTTGTGTACTGCCGGTGGGAATGCAGACTGGTGCAGCCACTGTGGAGAACAGTATGGAGTTTCCTCAAAACTAAAAATGGGGCTCCCATTTGACCCAGCAATCCCACTTTTAGGATTATATCCCAAGAAACTAGAAACACCAGTCAGGAAGGATATGTGCACCCCTATGTTCAAAGCAGCACAATTCACCATAGCTAAGATTTGGAAACAGCCTGGGTGCCCGTCAGCAGATGAGTGGATCAGAAAACTATGGTACATCTACACAATGGAATACTATGCTGCTATAAAAAAGAAGGAATTCTTACCATTTGCAACAGCATGGATGGTCCTGGAAAACATTATGCTAAGTGAAATAAGCGAGGCAATGAAAGAAAAATACCACATGATCTCACTCATTTATGGAAAATAAAGAACATTACAACCTGATGAATAAAAAGATAAATACAGAGGCAATAAAGCATCAAACTGTCAAATTGCAGAGGGAAGGCTGAGGAGTGTTGGGGAGAGAGGGAAATAGATCAACCAAAGGTTTGTATGCATGCATATAAGCACACCAATGGACACAATAGACTGGGGGTGGGATGAGGGCATGCAACAGGGGGCAGGGGAGGCTGGAGGAAGGTCAATGGGGGGGAATGAGTTATAGGTAATATTTTAAACAATAAGAAGGAAGGGAGGAAGGGAGGAAAGAAGGGCGGGACGAAAGGTCATCACACACACACAAAAAAAAACATGATTTATGTTACATAGCACTAACTTCTGCCTTGCTGCACTCTCCATCTTAAAGCTTGCTCATTCAGTGAAGCCAGATGCCGTGGCACACCCTGCCCTACAGAGAATCCCACATGGCAGGGAACGGAAGGTGGCTTCCAGCTAAGAGCCAGCACTAAATCGAGGCCCGAAACCCAACAGCTTGCAGGCAACTGCATCCTACTAACAACCAAGAGTGAGCTTAGGAGCCGATCTACCCTCAGCTGTGTCTTGAGAGGAGCACACCCCAGGCCATACTAACTGCAGCTGGTGAGAGCGTCTCAGACTGAGGACCCAGCCAGGCTGCACCAGGACTCCTGACTCTTGGATACTGTGAAACAACAAGCACTGTTTTAAGCCACTAAGATTTGGGATAATTTGTTATGCAGCAATTGATAAATAATTCATCTAGTAATTTGAAACCTCAGCATTTAAGCTCAAGGGTATCTGACATTGGTCTACTTTCTGATCTTACACAAGGATAGCCTTTGGCAGATCATAGGCATGATACTGTAGGACAATTTTACATCTTCATTAATTTGTCATTTCTGGAATAGCCTTCTGGAGTGAGTTAAGTTCAAGAACTGAGGTTGCACTGTAATTCTGAAGTAATTACTCTGGTGGCCAAGAGTGCTTAATGAGCCTGGAACTGCTGTGACACCAAGAAACAGTCCTAGCTCATACAGTACTCTGGACCCGGCAGAGACGCTGGTGTCACAGATGGAGGGAGGATCAGAATCTTCCCTGTCCCCTGCTTAAAACTGAATAAGTGTCCGTGAAATAGGGTGGGATACAGCCTTTTGTCCAAATTGGCCCCCAGTGATCAGTCTATATTAACAGAACTTCTAGGTGTCAGGAACTCCCCTCGTTTGTATGATATGAAGATGAATACAACAAGGTTTGTGAACTTACCCAATTCACACTCTATTAGGGAAGAAAGACATGCAAGCAAATCAAACATTTGATTTTGAGTGGCAATTTAAAAATTATACATATGCAGTTCTGGCCTTTCCAGATTTTTTTAAATATATTTTTATTGATTTTTCAGAGAGGAAGGGAAAGGGATAGAAAGCCAGAAACATCGATGAGAGAGAGACATCGATCAGCTGCCTCCTGCACGCCCCCGACTGGGGATGTGTCCGCAACCAATGTACATGCCCTTGACCAGAATCGAACCTGGGACCTTTCAGTCCCCAGGCCGACGCTCTATCTACTGAGCCAAACCGGTTTCAGCTCTTTCCAGATTTTAATGTAGACATCTACTGAGTGTCTTCCTGCTTTATTAGGGGTGTTTTTTGTTGGTTTGTTTGGTTTTTGTACAATAGGAATTAACCCTAATTTACACACAATGTTATTTAGTATAAAAACAATTATTCACTTATGTCTTTTCACACAACCTAAGCACACTGATATTTTAAATAATGTTTCCTGAAATTAATACAAAGTAGATAAAAGATGGGGTATTACAAAAGACACCGATGGGGAAAGTGAAGAAAGAATGTGAGATATTGAGAAGTGAAATACAAAATAGAAAATAAGGGCATTTTTAGGAGGGAAAAGGTAAGGGTGATGTTAAAATTGACAGAAAAGACCTGATAGGGTCTTCTTTCCTAGGACTGGTTCTGAGGGTAAGGCAGCAGGCATGCACATCCCTTCCCCATTGCGTAAGTGTCAGGGAAGGTCCCTTCTTAGATGTTCAAGAAGCCTTCTAAGCACTGTCCACACCCAACCGTGCACTATCCTGCTGCAGACCGCCTGCCCAACACTAGAGATTGGATGAACCCCAAAGGTGTTTCATACAGAGGACATGGAAGATTCTGTCCCTGCCTCCATCCATGACACCAGCATCCATAGAGAACTCTTGGCCACCAAAATGATTACTTTCAAAATTATAGCGGAACCCCAGTTCTTGAACTTAACTCATTCCAGAAGGCTATTCAAGAAATGATTTCTTAGAAAACCAAATAATTTTCCATTAGAAATAATGTAAATTGAATTAATCCATTCCAGACCCACAAATGATTCCGTCTTAACCATATCTAATGTACTGTTTAATCTATAGACAAACACTTCTTAAATTTATTGAACCACTGTCTACTAGCCTTAAAAGAATCACTCATTCCAGGGGAGTGTTTCAGGAGGTCATCATGGAGCATCTTCGCTTTTTCACACGTCATTGCCTCCAAAATGCTGTCTGCCTTTATTTTATCCAAAATAATTTTTCTTCCTCTTCTGTTTCCTGTGGTTGATGTTTCATGAGCACTTTCATACCCTTAGTACCATCAGCACTCATGATGGCCTGTTTGAAAATTGTGCTAATCATCAATTTGCCAGCAACAAAAGCATAAAAACCACTAAAATATTCACAACACAATTTCCTGAGGCACATGGGTTAGTGTCACACATTCTTTTTTGTTTGGTGCCTGAGAGATGCTTTTTGTCATGCCGAGGTATCTGCATGAAAGAGTTGTCGGGCCAACTTGGTCCAGAACCAAATTGTTCGAGGTGGGAGACATTTGAGAACCCAGGTTTGACTGTATGTCTACTGCAGACATGAGTGGGATCAGGACAGAATTCACCTAAAAAGTCCGCTATCGGTTTCTGCCACGTCCTTCAGTTTGCACACTATGGAACTACAGAACTGAGTGTGAATACTGTTTGTGAGATTCTTCAAGCTGCTATATATGTTCAACTTGAAAGTTTAGAGAGGTTCTGCTTCTCTTTCCTATTGGCAAAAACCTGCTTAGAAAATTGTGCAGAAATCTTGAGACTCTTAGATGATCTCTGGGTCAACATCGAGGGAGTCATAGAGAAGCTGGAATCCATTCTGCTAGATGACTTTGTGCCACTCCTGTCCAGGCCTGGCTCCCGGTCTTGTGAATTTTGAGAAGCTCATATCTTATTTGGACAATGGTCATCTGAGCAGCTTCCCAGAGCTTAATCTGTACAAGGCTGTGCGGTCTTGGCTGCGGCAGGATAGATGGTGGGGACATACCAATACCATTATTCAAAACATCAGTGACCCCGTCCAGTGTTTTTTGAGAAGGTTAAGACATCAGAACTTTATACGCTTGACAGCTGTGCTATGAAATTGACAAAGCATTGAATTATTTTCAAAGTGTTCACCAGCAGCCTTTCTTGGACATGAAATCAATCCACATGCACTCTGCCAAACCCCAAACATCAGTATTTGAGGAATGATTAGACATAGCATGGTTAAAAGTAAAATATTTCTCCTATAAAAAAACAAGAATCTTATGGGAACCAGAAGGCCCCCTACTACCTCTGTGCCTGGACTGTCTTGCTATTTTCAATAACTTCATATTCTTATTAGGCAAGGCAGAACTGGGCCCAGATGGAAAATTCCATGCTATTTCCAGAGTGTTCAGGTATGACCTGAGAAAACCCATGGCTCCAGATGGCAGACATGCCTGTACCATGTTCACAATTTGCAGTTGGTGTTACTGTAAAGTTTACTTATGCTATAGCAGGCAGAACCAGAGACGAGACATTACCAATAATAAATGGGAATTTGGGGGCCTTATCCCATTAATAAATATGGACAAGTGAGGACAGTCTTCAATCACAAGTTGTATAGCACCAGTAGAATCACTTCATTGTCCACCTTCAAACAAGTATCGGTTTTTTGCCCCAGTAAAGAAGGGACCAGAGAACAATGGACCAGAATAACTGGAGTTGTTACCAACTGCTGGGAGACTAAAAGCAAAATGAATCACGTAAGGTGCTTTCACAAGATGGTTTCTTACGATGGTCAGCTTTCCATCTTCGGTGGTGTTTGTGTGATCTCCAGGTCCTCTTTTTGAACCTCAGGGGTGCCCTTCCCCAGAAGTGTACAACCCAGAGACTAGTCAGCGGACCATCTTGAAACTATGCCATTTGATTGAAGTGGCCATAGTGTGTCTGTGATGGACAAACATAATGGTTCTTGGAGGCCTTTGCTACAATGGTCATTACAGCAATTCCATCCTCACTTTTCATCCGAAGGAAAACAAGTGGAAGGAAGATGAGTATCCACAGATGTTCTGCAAGCTGGATGGTTTACAAGTATGCAACCTGCCTTTTCCAGAATATATACTGGACGAGGTCAGATGCTGCAACTAGTAACATCCTTCTCACTTCAAAGCCAAACAAAAATTTTGTGACAGATTAATTAAAAACAAAGAAAACCTTACTAGTTTTACTATTGAAGCCATTGGTCTAATAGCATTAAAAACTTTTCATTCTGTACTAGCATCCTTTTTATTTTTAGTGGCCTCAAACTCATGCAATAAGTTAGTTCTAAGCACTAGCTCTTGAAACTACTTCCTGAAGCAGTTTAATAGAATGGTCCACTTATCTGGGAGATTGATTTTATGCTTTAAACATTTCTCTCAGTTGCCAGTGTAGGAGTCATGGATCTTCCAAGAGGAGACCTATTAAGTGTCACTTGATATAATTTCAGTTCTCTAATCTCGACCTGAAATCTTTTTGAACATGTTTTCCAGTATATTTCAAGTCCACTAGACCTTTTAGTTTTATTGTTTAAGTTTAAAAACTCTTGCCCTTTTGCCTGACTTTTTGCTGAAAATGCAAAAATATATATTTTCTACAAAGTTAACTTTTTAAAAAATTGCTTTCAGAGAAAGAGAGAAGGAGAGAGGAATAGAAACACCAATGATTAAAGAATAATTCATCTGCTTAGTCCTACACATCCCTTACTGGGGATGGAGCCCCACAAACTGGGCATGTGCCCTGACTGGGAATTGAACCATGTGCCCAACCACTGAGGCATATCAGATGGGCCAAAGTTAACTTTTTATATTCAGAACGTTATTTCTAAGTGTCTTCTCTTATCTGCATTGTGTTAGTGAGAGTGTGTCCACAGGTGCATACATCTCATGAATATATGTCACATCCTTTTTTATGCGTGGTTAGGATTCCATAGTTTTAAGCTAGTGCACTTGCACTGAGGTTTGCCATACTTGTTGATTTTGAGATGTAACATCTTCCTAAGTATTAACATTTTTAGCAAGTTAAAATAACTGGAGTCCTCACGTGGTGCCCATCTTCAAATATTACTGAATCAGTATGGACTGAACTCCTTATATTCCTGAAACATGTATGGATTTATTAAAACATTCTGTATTTATTTTCAAAGTAAACATTAACTGCCTTCTTTTTTTTTAAGAGAGAAACATTCCTTTTTTAATTTAATAAATATTTATTGTTCAGATTATTATAATTGTTCCTCTTTTTTCCCCACATAGCTTCCCTCTACCCGGTTCCCACCCTACCTTCTGCCCTTACCTCCACCCCCACTGTCCTCATTCATAGGTGTACAATTTTTGTCCAGTCTCTTTCTGCACTCCCCACATCCCTTCCTCCCTGAGAATTGTCAGTCCGCTCCCTTTCTATGCCCATGATTCTATTATATTCACCAGTTTATTCTGTTCATCAAATTTTAATTCACTTGATTTTTAGATTCACTTGCTGATAAATATGTATTTGTTGTTCATAATTTTTATCTTTACCTTTTTCTTCTTCTTCCTCTTCTTAAAGAATACCTTTCAACATTTCCTATAATACTGGTTTGGTGGTGGTGAACTCCTTTAGCTTTTTCTTATCTGTGAAGCTCTTTATCTACCCTTCAATTCTGAATGATAGCTTTCCTGAGTAGAGTAATCTTGGTTGTAGGTTCTTGCTATTCATCACTTTGAATATTTCTTGCTACTCCCATCTGGCCTGCATAGTTTCTGTTGAGAAATCAGCTGACAATCATATGGGTGCTTCCTTGTAAGTAATTGACTGTTTTTCTCTTGCTGCTTTTAATATTTTGTCTTTTGCTCTTCGCATTTTAATTATGATGTGTCTTGGTGCGGTCCTCTTTGGATTCCTTTGGTTGGGGTTCTGTGGGCTTCCTGGACTTGCAAGTCTATTTCTTTTACCAGGTGGGCAAGTTTTAAGTCATATTTCTTCAAATAGGTTTTCAGTATCTTGCTCTCTCTCTTCTCCTGGCACCCCCATAATTCTGATTTTGGTCAGCTTGAAGTTGTCTTCAGAGGCTCCCTACCTATCTTCAATTTTCTTTTTCTTTTTTCTTTTTTTTTTTCCAGTTGAGTGTTTTCTTCTTCTTTGTATTTCAAATCTTTGACTTGATTCTTACATTCTTCTAGTCTGCTGTTAGGTCTCTGTATAATTTTTTTTTCAGTCAATGTATGTTTAATTTCTATTTGGTCCTTTTTCATCTCCCCTTAGGTCTCGCTTAATTTATCCATCTTTTATAGGAAATTCTTGAAAAACCTTATAACTGTGTTTTTGAACTCAATATCCAGTCATTTGCTTTCCTCCATTTCTTTCGTTTGTGATCTGTTTCTTTGTCTCCACATTTTCGCTGCTTCCCTGAGTTGATAGAGTAGCTTTGTGTGCTAGGTGTCCTATATGGCCAAGTGACCAAGCCTCCCCAGTTACCTGAGGTGGACACTTTGGTACACCCCTTTGTGGACTGTGTGTACAGCCTTGTTGTAGTTCAGTCTTGATTGTTGTTGGTACAACTAGGAGAAATTGACCTCCAAGCCAATTGGCTATGAAGATCAGCTGTGTCTATGCCAGGAGAACTTCTGTGCTGGTGTCAGGGCAGGGCAAACAGCCTTGGCTTCCCATCAGTCCTTCCCTATGAGGCCCCTGGGTCTCAGTGTCCCTCGGTAATCACCATAAGCACCTCTGAGAAAGAGCCACCCTCGAGTTTCGTCTACTTCCAGACAGTTCAGTTTCTCCCCGAATGAATCTGGATTCCCAGAAACTCACCTACAACTGGAGTTCAGTGCAGTCAGGAGCTTCTGTCTCCCTCCCTCCAGCTTTAGAAAGCCAGCCACGCACTCAGCCACTTGTGCTCTCAGCAGTCAGTCCTGTCTTCATTCACGTGTCTCCGGAACTCTGCCTCCACAGGTCCCCTGAGTTTCAGTGTGCTTTCTCTTTTCCTGACAGTCCCATTTCTCCCCAAAAGAATCTAAGTTCCCAGAAACTTGTCCAGAACTGAAGTTCAGTATAGTTGGGAGCTTCCATATCCCTCTCACTTTAGAAAGCCAGCTGTGCACTTATCCATCCGTGGACTCAGTCGCCTATCCTCTCCAGGTGCTTGCATATCTCTGTACTTCAGCCTTTTGCAATTCCTCTGATTCTCAACGTGCTTTCCTTTTTCTTTCTAGTTGTAGAATTTCCACTCAGCCAGCTTTCCTGTGGTTCTGGATGGTGTCCATTTTGTCTTTTAGTTGTAGTTTTGATATTGTTGTGCGAGGCAGCAGTGTAGGTATTTACCTATGCCACCATCTTGGTTTCTCCTGTATGTCTTTTCAAACATGTTCTTCTTTGCAGCCTGTTTAGCATTACCCTATTTATAGCAGTGTACAAGCACTTATAAGGAGAATTTTGGTAATACTGAACTCCTAAATAAAGGGCCCTTAAAAGTAAGTGGTACTTCATCTTTTACATTCAATAAGGCTACTGCATCTGATATTGAATGGAAAGTAGCAACTTTTGGAAAATCTGAGCTCAGTTTTGATTTTGAAGTAAGGAATAGAATTATAATCTTACTACTCATATCTATTTGTTTATTTAATACAAAAAAATCTTGGTCGCACTGGGGATGTAAGCCCTCAGCTTTTGTTTTATTTACTGAAAGCTAACCTCAAAGTTGAGAATGGATGGAGAATAAATGTTTAAAAGCATCTGTGGTAAGTGTTTTAGGCTTAGCCACACCTTGCAACTCAAAGGAAAAATACAGTTGATAATGGTAAACAAGAATAACCAGGGAATGACTCATTCACATTGCTGTAAGACTGGTACAATATTTGCAAATCAATAAATGTGATACACCACAAATAAAAGGATGGATAAAAATCACATGATCTTATCAATGGACACAAAAAAAGCATTCAACAAAATCCAGCACCCATTTAAGATAAAAACTGTCAGCAAAGTGGAAATACAAGGATCACACCTCAACATAATAAAGGTCATATATGACAAACCTACAGTCAACATCATACTCAATAGGCAAAAACTTAAGATCAGGAACATCACAGGGATGTCTACTTTCACTACTCTTTTTGAACAAAGTACTAGAAGTCCTAGACATAGCAATCAGACTGGAAGAAGAATAAAAGGCATCCATATTGGAAAGGAGGAAGTAAAACTGTCATTAATAATATTGTATATACAAAACTCTAAAGTCTCCACACAAAAACTACTAGATCTAATAAATGAATTTGGCAGGTTGCAAATAATATCTAGAAATTGATTACACTTTTATACACCAATAATGAATTATCATAAAGAAACTAAGAAAACAACCCCATTTGTTATTGCAACAATAAAAAAATAAGGTATCTAGCAAAAAAATTAACCAAGCAGGTTAAGGACCTGTATTTGGATAACTATAGGATATTAAAGAAAGAAATTAAGGAAGATACAAATAAGTGGAAGCACTTATAGCATTCATGGATTGGAAGAATTAATATAATTAAAATGTCCATACTACCCAAAGACATCTTTAGATTCAAGGCAATTCCTATTAAAATATCAATGGCATATTTCACAGATCTAGAAAAAATATTCTGAAAGTTTACATGGAACCAAAAAAGACCCTGAATACCCTCAGCAATCTTAAGAAAGAACAAAGATCGAGGGATCACAATACTGAATATCAAACTATACTACAAAGCAACTATAATCAAACCAGCCTGGTACTAGCACAAGAATAGGCATATAGAATAATGGAACAAAGCTGAGAGCCTAGAAATCAACCCATGCCTTTATGGTTAATTAATATCTGACAAAGAAGGCAAGAACATACAATGGAATAAAAACAGTCTCTTCAATAAAAGGTGTGGGGAAAACTGGACAGGTACATGCAAAGAAATTAAACTAGATTGCCACCTTACACCACTCACAAGAATAAACTCAAAATGGATAAAAGTCTTAAATGTAAGTCGCAAAACCTTAAAAATCCTAGAAGACATAGGGAGTAAAATCTCAGACACTTCTCATAGCAATATTTTTGCTGATGTATTTCCTAGGGCAGGAGAAACAAAGAAAAAAATAAACAAATGGGACTACATTAAACTGAAAAGCTTCTGCACAGCAAAAGAAACCATCAACAAAATGAAAAGGGAATCCACTATATGGGAGAACATATTCTCCAATGAAAAAAATCTGATAAAGGGTTAATATCCAAAATGTATAAAGAACTGATACAACTCAACACCAGGAAAACAATCCAATTTAAAAATGGGCAAAGTACTTGAAAAGACACTTCTCCATAGAGATCATACATAGACATGAAAAAAAAAATGCTCAACATCACTGATCTCAGAGAAGCAATTAAAACTAAAATGAGATATCACCTCACACCTGTCAGAATGACTATCATCAATAAAACAAGTGCTTGTGAGGATATGGAGAAAATGGAACTCTCATGCACTATTTGTGGGAATGCTGATTTGGTGGAACCACTATGAAAAACAGTATGGCATTCCTCAAAAAATTAAAAATGGAACTGCCTTTTGACCTAGCAATCTCACTTCTGAGAATATATCCTAAGAATCCTAAAACACCAATCAGAAAGAATATGTATCCCTATGTTCACAGCAGTGTTATTTACAATAGCCAAGATCCAGAACCAGCCCAAATCACATCAGTACATGAGTGGATAAAAAAGCAATGTTGTGTTTACATAATTGAATACTACCCAGCTGTCAAAAAGAAGGAACTCTTACCCTTTGTGAGAGCATGGATGGACCTGGAGAGTATTGTGCTAAGTGAAATAAACCAGTCAGAGAACAACAAATACCATATGATCTCACTTATATGTGGAATCTAATGAACAAAACAAACTGACAGACAAAATGGAACCAGAGACATGGATACATGGAACAAACTGACATCAACCAGAGGGGCAGGGGACTGGATAAAAGAAGGTGAAGAGATTAGCCAGAGAAGATACATACATGGCCCATGGGCACCGTCAACAGTGTGGTGAAGGCGGATGGATGGAGGTGGGCTAAGGGAGGGGAAAGAATGGGGACATCTGTAATAGTGTCAAGAATAAATAGTGTTTATGAAGAAAAGTAAATAAAATATTTTTCAACTTTTTAAAAAAGGATCTGACAGAATTATTGATTGCTTGCTATAGAAAACCTTGTGCTGACTTTATTTTCCTGCTTTCATCTTTGGTGCAATTGAGGCGAGTTTGCATGAACGTGATAATCCGAGGCTTATCTGAAAATGTGTCTGACAATTAGCAGAAGATGTCAGAAAGGATAATGACAGCACTGAATGTTGACTTCGGGTTCTTAATGGTTTTCAGGAGAATTTGTCTCACTTTGGTTGATGAGACTGACAGACTGTGAAGTGAAAGTAGTGACAGAATAACAATGATATGTTTTTCCTCAAGCTGTTTGATAAAGAGCTGAAGTTGAATATATTGATTTTTTGTAAATTTACATTTTAATAAATCTTTCTTTCTGCTTCAGAGAGGAAAATAAAAGACTACTTAAGCTATCTTTTCAAAATTATTAGTTTTCCATTACTATTTGCCTTTACACATTTATTTTTATTAACTGCACTAATGTCATATGTTCCATTCTACAAGTTACATTTTTTAATAGGAGTTCACAAAGCAATGATTTTTTTAAAAAACTTCTCTGATGCAAAAGAGCTAACACTAAATTAGCCATCCCCTAGTTATTCCTGCTGGACCATCTGCGTAACATGTAAATACCTTCTCAAGGGAATTAGCCACCAAAAACATGAAGACTCTATTTGAATTTCTTAGTGCCTATCTTAGCTTGTACGGCTCTAACAAAATACCATAGATGTGACTTGAGCTACAGACATTTATTTCCCCCAGTCTGGAGGACAGAAGTTCAAGATCAAGATGCCAGCATGGTCAGGTCTGAAGGTCTGCCTGCACATTTTGTCCTCAATGGGGCGGGGGGTGGGGGGAGGCCACACTTTCTAGTCTCTTCCTCTTCTTATAAGGACACCAATCCCATCATGGGCCTTCCACCTTCATGACCTCTTCTAAACCTAATTAATTCCCAAAGACCTACCTCCAAATATTATCACATTGGAGATTGAGGCTACAAAACATGAACTGGGAGAAGAAGCCCACACACATTCAGTCCATAGCAGTGCCCGATCTTCCTTCCGTTCTGTGCACTGGAGCTAATGAGCCCTCAGTGGAGCGAGATGCTGGCTCTCCTGTGGGGCCACAGTTGGGAGCAGCATGTGGCAAGACAGTCAGGCCAAATTGGACTATCTATGAAGCTCAAGTGCAACTAGTAGAACAACATACATGAAGAAAAGCAATGGGACAGAAGTTTAAAACAAGGATAACAAATATGCAGAACTGAAATACAGTAAAATAAGTAAATGAATGCTGAATCGTAAAGCAGGGATAAGATATGACTAAATGTTTCTGGTTATGAGAGATCAGCATATATACCAACACTGAACTGTTTGAAAGATATTCTAACGGGAGAAAAGACATGAATACAGAAGAAAGCAAAGAGATGTGGGGAGTAATTAGAAATCAAGAATTTATAAATTTTGTGGTTTAAAGAGGATGAGGAGGAAGAGGGAGGAAGATAAAAGGAGGGAGGTGGAGACAGGGATGACTTGATGATGAAAACAACAAAGACAACAGAAAAAAAAGAGGAAAAATGTACCCTAATAATATGGTCAGGGAGGAAAGCTTTAAAATATTAGCAAAAGAATTAGGAAATAGAGGTGGGACAGAAATAGACGTTAGGAAAGTGAGGATGTTACTTTCCTCTCTACTTGAGATGAGGGTGGCAGGGACAGGTATAAGTCAGATTCACTTTATAAGTTGATAGGAGAGATAGGTATAAACTTGACTTTCAATAATTTAGGCATAACCAGAAGAATAAAAATTAAAGCTCAACTTTCAAGCTTATCCAAAACAACAAGAATTTTTAAAAGGAAAAAGCATAGCAAATAGGAAACATTTAGATAATTCTCAGCTATGTTTGTCTCTTATTCTGTGTGGTAAACCATGTTAAGTTTTCTGATGTTGAATGTCTTTACTTGAGATAAAACTATAATCATCAGACATTAAAAAGCTATTAGATTTGACTATGCAGTCTTTTAAAAATTTTACGTCTATGTACATAAATGAAATGGCCCTATAATTTTTTTTGTACTGTTCTTGCCTGGTTTTTATATCCAAGTTCTTTGCACATATTATGGTTTCTACCTGGAATCAACACCCATCTATCCACCTAGATTTATCTGCCAATTCCCACTTGTCTTTTGTGTCTCATCTGGACATTTCTTCTCCTGAACACTTCTTTGATGTGTTCTCTAAGGTACCTACCTACACTGGTCTTGTCACTGAATTGTGTCAACTCCCATTTACTCCATTTTCCATTTACATATCTCTTGGTTTTGTCCCCGACATGTTTTCATTGTTCTCAGGTCAGGACCCAAGCATGAAATCCATGTTCCTGCTGCAGCAGCCCTGGTCTCCCCTACCTATGAAGCCACACTGGTCTCAAGACTTAGGCACACAACCAACCTAGCTGGTTTGGCTTGGTGGATAGAGCGTCAGCTTGGGGAGTGAAGAGTCCCGGGTTCAATTCTGGTTAAGGGCACATGCCTGGGATGTGTGCTTGATCCCCAGTGGGGGCTTGCAAGAGGCAGCTGATTGTTGATTCTCTCTCATCATTGATGTTCCTATCCCTCTATCTCTCTCCCTTCCTCTCTGAAATAAATTATATATATATAGACTTAGGCACACATATCAGGCCTAAGCACACCCTAAGAATAGTGAAAAGAGAATTATTAATGATTAATATGATAAAGGTGGTTTTGTGTTGTTGTTTTTGTCAAATTAACAGGACCCATTTTTTATAGGCGCTTGAACTTACCAGGATATATATTCAGCCCAGTAGAAAGCTTCAGGGGATTTTCTGATCAATTGTCTTTTATTGGCTCAACCTCTCCACATGACCTCACCATCTTCAACCTTGTGCTTTCCATTGTCAAAAATCCTTATCACATTGTATTGACATCTCTCCAGTTCTGTGTGTGCCATTAGACTAGAAGTGTGTGAGAGGAAACTGATAAGAGCCCCTTGAGCTGAAGCTAGAACTAGAATCAGAAATGAGGTTCAGTCCCAGCTACACTCTTTACTACATTTGATGAGTGTTGTAGGTGCCTTGAGTCGGCTCTGATTCCTGGCAACCCTATGAATGATGTCCTCGTCAGCCCTGTTCAGCTCTGTAGACTCATGTCTACCGCTTCTTTTATGGAGTCAGTCCATCTTATGTTTGGGTCTTCCATTTTTCCCGCTGCCTTCTCTTTCCCCCCTGCATTACTGTATTTTCAGAAGAATCCTAAATTTGGTACCTTGGGCTAAATTTGGGTACATTGATTTTAGTGCTCTTTCTCCCTTAGTAAGCATTCCCATCTAGCTCACAGAGATCCCTACCAAGAAGGGAATAAGATGACATTTCTCATATATAAGTGTTCAATAAATTGTAAAGAATTCTACAGATATGAGATGATATTAGGTGAGCAAAGAATTGTTGGCTGGCCTTAAAAGGGGGCTGCAATATTTCATGACTAGCTCATACCATTTTGTGTACAAAGTAGAAGAGATAATTTCATAAATGACAATCTCCTGGCTTGAAACATTCCCATAATTCCCCTAACTAAAAATTTTGCTGACTTCTTACAGGAAGTACCAGATTTTTTCAATCTGCAAATGCATATCACAGGGTCAAAAAATGTTAACTTGCACCATTCAGATGTGCAAGTTAGATAAATTATTATGAAATGCGTTTCCTCTAGGTCAAGGCATGTTCTGGAATCAACACTTTATTTGAAAGAGAGAGAGAGAGAGAGAGAGGGGACCCCCCCGCCCCCCCCCCGGGGGGCGAACGGATATTTTTCCTTCATTTTTGAACTCCCATGCCATTTTTTTTCCAGCGGGTTATAAATACAAAACAAAAGAGAGGGTTACTATTTATCAATTTCTCCTTTAACCCCAATAAGTGTCAGGAGATTTTTGTGCACAGAATTTTAGCAATTCTCCTGAGTGCTACTTTGATTAAATTAAATTCTGACACCTTAAACAATGGTAGGGATAAAATGCACTGTGGAATCTGGTTAATGACCACAGTCAGCCTTTCATAAGAAATGGAAAGAAATGAAATGAAGCTATACTGTTACATGGAAGGTAAAATTGAAAGGACAATGAGAACTAAGCAATGGGGAAAAAAAAAGTCTTGGCTATATAAGAATTTCTTAAAGGAATTCAGTGTCCTTACACCTAAACCAGACTTCTCTTCTTCCTCCCAGGCCAAGCCCAAGTCTAAATGGATAAAAGAGGTCTTTTCTGGAAAAGAATAGGCATATGTCAAAAAATTCTATAGCAGAATTTTTTGTTAACATCAGAAGATGTTAAAGGTGACATTGCCATTCCTATTGAAAATGGCAGAATAGATGGCAATGTTCTACAGTGGTTGGCAAACTCATTAGTCAACAGAGCCAAATATCAATAGTAAAATGATTGAAATTTCTTTTGAGAGCCACATTTTTTAAAAAACTTAAACTTCTTCTAATGCCACTTCTTCAAAATAGACTTGCCCAAGCCATGGTATTTTGTGGAAGAGCAACACTCAATGGGCCAAAGAGCTGCATGTGGCTCGCAAGCTGCAGTTTTCTGATCACGATTCTAGAACAATTATTCTATTTCCTATAACAGAGACCATGCAAATAACAAAAGACAAAATGTGAAAGAGCCAAAGTGGAGTGCATTGTTAATAGCAAAAGTAGAAAAGGTTAAGAATGTCTCAGAAATAGTTTGATTAGACCAGGAACACATCACCCTGCACCTTGTCCCCTTCTCTCCCAGAATAAGATCCACAGACGAGACCTTGACCTTCTCTCCCTTGTGAATTACGCATTCAATAAACAGCCCATGAACTCTTAGATCAAACCTCAGCATTTAGGTCAAAGGGAATTTTTTTCCCTCCACCAACTCCTTACTGCCCATAGCAGCTTCCCATTAGAATGAAGATAGGAACAAGGTAATGGGTTCCCAAAGTCCTTTACCTCATGACCTGAATCTTTATTTCTGTTCATCATTCAGCTCATCAAACCCGCTCCTCTACCTCTTCCAAGCAAATTAGTTTTGCTGCCATGATTTGATCATTTCACTCTTGCCTCCAGGGTTCTCCCAGTACACTGCTCGCTCTGGAATTACATTCTCATTCTGGCCCTATGCCAGCCAGCCATCCCCTGCCTCAGCCCACCATGGACCTCCATAACATCCTAACCCTGGCAAGGCCCATGGGTGGAATATAAAAAGCACACTGTATTTGGGGGACAAATGACTTGCTGGCCTAAGCCTTCATCTTGGCACTCTCTCTTCAGTCCAGAAATTTATGGGGGAGCTGTCTTTTGGAGAAGATAGAGACTCTCAGGAGGGCAGCAAAGCTGACAGGATATCACCAACGTTGAGTGATCTTGATAGATGTATTTCTTCTTGAGTGTTTTCCTATCAGAGTGGTAATATTTAACCAAGACCCAGCTTTATTAATGTTTATGTCTATCTCAGGGAGTACTAAAACTTTTAAGGAATAACAGTCTGCATCTCTCCGATACTGGCTGCCACACTCAAATCCAGGGGGAACCCATTAGTCACTGATGCCAGTGACACTTTTCAGAAACTAGCTCGCTCTGAACCAAGTTAACTACCCAGGGAAATGGCCTGCTCTCTCCTGCCCAGTAAAAATCATAGGAATCTGTTTTTCATTGATTCCGGTTTGTTTTCAAGTAGTTTTCTTTACATAATCTCTTTCAAATTGTGTCACAGAATTTGAATGACACCAAATGCAATTAGATTTGGCAAAAGGTTAAGAATGTCTCAGAAATAGTTTGATTATTCCAGGGCAAAAATGTAGAGAATTGATTCCAAATCTCCTGCTGTTCCCTCTTCCCTGAACCCTGAGCCTGTGATTGGCCCATTGGAGACTATTCTAGAAGCAGAAAAAGAAGGCGATAGATGGGACTGACATAAAATAGGCATCTGCATTTTCTTCTATACAACGGAGCTCTCTTTAAAACTAACATCACCTATTTTAGAAGGTTGGTAGAAGACTAAATTATTTCACATACCTTAAATCATCTAAAAACATAGTAAATTTTAAGAAATGCTTATTCTCCCAGCCCCTTCTCATAGCCTCAATCTCCCTTCTTCTGTCTCCCAGTTTTATAAGAGATGATGATGCATCCCAAGAGGATAAACTCAGTCTAACCAGATGTATGACCCTGTTATGGTCCACATTTCTCTCTTTCCACAATTTTATCTCTCACTGGGAAAAGATTGTTTTAAATAAAAATCTACCCTGAGCCTATCTATTCCCTTTATGTCACTTCCTTTCCTATATAACCTCACGTGTGGGAAACAAAATGTACTTCATAATATGCCTTCAAATATGATTTTCTTCCTTCCATCTCCCTTTGGGCTCAGATCCCAGAAAAAGTCTTCATACCTCATAAACATCAGCAGCTTTATTAAGAGTTTAGTCCTAGCTAGTCTTTCTCTGTCCCAAAGGGTCTAGCTGTCAAAAGTTGTGTTTTTTTCCCCCTCCAAAATGTTTTAAAGCAGATTGACAATGGAAAACCAAATAAAACTCCACAAGCAGGCTGTAAATCTTCTCACTGTCTAAGGCACTGTGTGTATGACTGGTAATACTTGATAAAGATGCAGCTTTAAGAAATGACTGCATGTGACAAAGAAATGCCAACTATGTGACATGGTACAGGTGCAAGCTAACACTATGGTGGTCATCATTTTGGAAAATACTTATCAGATCAACAGGTTGTACTGCTACATCAATTTTTATCTCATAGCTGGGACAATAAATAATACATAGGACTCAACAGAGACAATCGAATCCTTGAAATTACTTTAAGACAACAAAATTCATTTTCAAAGTTGTATGAGATTATGACTTACATACCCTTTTTCTTTTGTATTTTTATATTACTTCGAAATCCCTGAATACTTTTATAACTACTCAACAAGTCATTTCCACACTCTCAGGCTTCCAGCACATCCTCACATCCTTCTAATAATACAATTGAATGCTCTCCTGTTGCTGTCTGGAGGATGCCAGTCCCTGGAGGACAGCTGCCATGCACAGAATGCATTTTGGCTCCTAGCTCAGGGCCTTGCACATAATGGATGCTCTCAATAAATATTTAAAATCAGTTGAACCATATCTTATTCATCTCTAGAATATCAAAGAGAGCTGAAAATATTACCAGGTATCTATGCCAGCTATCTATCCTTGGTCACGTCATATATCATTGGTCATTTTACTTAATGGATGAATTGTTAACTTCCTTCAGGCAAGCATGGAAGTTACATAAAAGACATTGTACAATGAAGCATTCCCTGCATATCCAATGAAGTGAGAGTTAAAATGAACTCCCATGTAATGAACAATTGGTTGGGCTGAACAAATCAGTACTCATGGGAAATGGATAACTGATGTTAATTCTTACAGTAGAGAGATCAAGGAAGAATTCATTTAAAATGTGGAGGTGACATTTTCCTCACTTTCATAAAGAACATGTTCATTATATAGCAGAGGCCTGGTGCACGGATTCATGCACTGGTGGGTTCCCTTTGAGTGGCCTGTGGGGTTCAGGCTGAAACTGGCAATCCACCGCTTCCTGCCACTCCTGTCTGCTGCTTGCTCATCCTGTGCCTGCCACCACTGTCACTACGTAGGCTTGCTGCCACTCCTCAGTGGTCTCAGAGCTGCAGCGGCCAGCCATGAGCCCTGCATCTGGCGCCTGTCTGTCAGCTGAGTGACACTCCTGTGGGAGCGACAGACCACCAGGGAGAAGCTCCTGCAGTGAGCGTCTGCCTCCTGGTGTGCATCATAGCGACCGGTTGACTGGTCAGACAGTCAACCAGTCAACCAGTCACTTAGGCTTTTATATATATAGATAGGTTCTACCTAGTTATAAAAAGTTTTAATTTTGTGATGATTGCACTTTGTGACAAAGCAGTGTGGACTTCACCAGCAACATAAAAAAATGACCTGAATTTAGAATGGAAATTACTTCTATTTTAGATCAGTGGTTCCCAATTGGGGGCAATTTTGCTCCCAAGACATGTGGTGATATCTGGAGACATTTTAGATTATCACAACTTGAGATGGGGAGGTAGTTTACAACTGGCATACAGGAGGAAGAGACCAGGATGCTGCCAAACACTTTACAATGCACAAGGAAGTCCTGCATAACAAAGGTTTCTCTACCCCAAATGTCCACAGTGCTGAAGCTGACAAATCCTGCTCTGCAGAAAGCTGACCCTTGCTGCTTGTGTGACCTTGAACAAGTGACTTTTCTTCCTCTCTAGCTTGTCAGTGTTGTAAGAACCCAATATGATACTTTAAGAGCATGATAAACAATAAGTACCATATACAGTGGTACCTCGAGATACAAATTTAATTCATTCCATAACCTTGAGGCGTGGGAAACTATGAGATGCTCTAGTTGTGGTAAACTGGTGGGTCATGTGCAGATGGCTGATCCGCGTGATTACTCATATCTCAACTGTTGCTCGTATCTCAAAAATCTTGTATGTTAGGGCACTCGTATCTCGAGGTACCACTGTAAATATGTTGTTAGTAGTAAAGCATATGTAAGAAAGCATAAAAGTCAAGTTGCTGAGTCTTAGGTAGCCTGTCAGTTTACGTCAAAATGAGCAGCCCCCAAAGGCCAGGCCAACAACACAGTGGCAAGCACAGCTCTCAAGCAAGAGGGCCAGACCTTCCTAGGATCCCAGGTCCAACTCAGAGAGGGTCTTAACCCCCAAGACCATTCTAGAACAAATGCAGTCCCTCAAAAAGCATCTAGGTGATGCCTGGGAGAAACACCAGCGAAGGGTGCCTGGGTCCCTCTACTGTTGGCCACCGTGAAACACAAAGACAATGGTCAGCCTAGAGCCAACCACTAAAACCCGCTTTCCTTTCATTCAGTGCAGTTTCTTAAATACAGAAGCATTATTTATAGACTGAAAATAAACTGTCAGAAGACATTGTACCAACATGCGTTGACTCAATCCATCCCTGGCATGAGGGCGTGGACATTAGAATTTAGTGACAAATCCAGATGAAATGCCTATGAAAACAAGAACAAAACGGCTCGGAAAAAAGTAGTTAGTACCAAAATATATGTTCTTTTTCAGTTGCTGAGAACTCTAGTAAAAATTAATCCATAAATATTTTTTCCCTTCTGATGAAATCCTTGAAGAGAAAGGGAAGTTCATGTTCTTTAACTGTCTCCACAAATCATAAACTTATTTGATGGGAAATAAAAACTGCTTAGGTACACCTGAAAGTTCAAAACATGTTTAATTTATTGCAAATCCTTGAAGTTTAGGACACTTACTGGCATTCCCCCAAAGCCAATAAACTTAACATGAAATTTTAAGATTTTTCTTTGAGGTTTGGCACTAGCATTCATTCAGTCAGCCTGCACTAATAATCTCCTATAATTTAATAACATACAGTAAATCTCTAGTTAGACTTGTAAAACAGATTAAAATGAGGGGAGGACCTAAGAAGATATGTGGATTCAAAATTTAATGAACTTAACATGGGAATGAACAAAGGAAAGTAATAAATCGTAGGGGTGTGTCACTTTAAATAAGTCATCTTTGGTGGAAAGTCTAGAATTAAAGCACAAAATATGGATGGATGGCCATAAATTAAGGCATAAAGACAGAATTTTACAAATCACAAGAAACTAAAAATGATAGGGATTGTAATATGCTAATATGAGCTTTAGATTGCTGTTTTCCTTTCAGAAAACTTGATATTAAAAGATCTAAAGTTTAAAAAAATGGTAATTCTTTCTGCATTCTGTGCCTGAAAACACTCTAAATCCTAACTTTATTGAAATTTGCTTATTTCTTCCTCCTTAAATAACCCCTGGATTAGGAGCTATAAGAAAGATCAGCTGTTAATGGGTTCTTCTCAAGCACCCAAGTACAAAGCATTCTGTTCTCAAGCATATTGAAAGTAAACTATAATTGAAAAATAAAAATATTTCAAAAAGTAATTACAGGATGAGAAAAAACACACATGCATCAGATCCCACAAAGTTTTTGTTTTATTGGAACGTTCACATTCTTCAGCTTTATTGGAGAAATAAAGAACATGGAAGATATGATAATATAAGAAATTAATAAAAATTTGATATACCTTCAGAAAAGAATATAAAGCAGAGTATAATTACTGTTCTGTACATGAGATAAACTGAGGGTTATTAAAGTAGAAAGTCAGAGCAATAACTGAACAGAAAAGACCTGAGAAAACATTTATAAAGTGGGGGAAAAGACTCAGTTTTTTCCTTCCTGGGCAGAAAAAAACTTCGTTCTTCCCTACTGTTTCTCACCTGTGAATCTCCTTTACTACTTATTCTAAAACACTGTATCCTGGTCACAAATGCATGGTGGTTTTTCTCCTATACCAGGTCATTCTGTGTGGCACCAGCTGGGAATCCTACAATTTAACTCAATTCTGACACTATCCACCCAGATAGCATCAGATCCTACAGATTAAGAGCTCAATCCCACAAGACTGCAAACACCCACTCCCACCAAATACACACCTCAGTTATCACTTGTGCAACTAGTTACAGATCAAACGTTCTAATGACCCCTCCTTTGGGTTTGGTTAATTTGCCAAAACAGCTCATAGAACTTTGGAGCTCTATGGCAAGAACTGGTTGCACAGACCAATGTACAGTACGTATATGTTTTCTATATCTTACAGCATCACAGAGGGAGGAATCAGAATCATGTTTTCAAAAATGAATAGGATGTGATAAACACAATAAAAGAGGGAAGATAGGTAGGTCATCATGCCAATCAAAATGCAAAGGTGAAAAACCCAGGGGACAGAGGGTTAAACACCTGGACTGGACCAGAGGGTGAAGTTGAGCCACTGGAGGGGAGATTGAAAATGAGCATGTTGTAAAGGACCTAGAAGGTGCCTTTCCATTTGGACTTTTCCTTGCTTAAAGGGAAGAAGAGAGGGAGGGAGGAAGGGAGGGATTATTCCTTGATGCCCAGTCCTAACAGGCCAATGCCAAAATTAAAATGATATTTTTAACAAGATTTATTTAATAGTAAAATATAGTCCTATTAGCAAAGAGAAAGCCAAGAGATAGATGGACAAAAGCCAAACTGGAACGACTTCTGGATCTCTCCAAAGTTCATTTTCTTTAGCTATCCAAAGCTATGTATAAGGGTTACTAAGAATGGTGTAATGCCAATTTGGAGTCACCTACTAAAAGATAGTTCACATAAACAAAACTGCCAATTATTTTTAAGTATTTTTCAGCATACCAACCAATACTGTTAAAAATGAACCTTGCTTTGGTGGATTCGACCACTCCACAGTTAAAATATTGCTCAATGACAAGCAAGGACAAGAGACTATCACACAGACTTGATAAGATTATGTAATTTTATAATAGCTAAATGACAGGAATATTGTTCAAATAATGAAATTCAATAGTTCCACTGGTTCCTACACATCTGGAACATTGTGCTAAATTCCAGGGATCATATTTTAAAAAGACATGGGTTGATATATCAAAATTGTCTAGAGGGAACCAACCAAGTTGCTAAAGAATCTGGGTGTAAAGGAAATCAGAGAACAATTGGATGAATGTCAGAAAGTCAGACAACTACAGATAACCATCTGAGAATAGCCTGGACGTCCTCGGGTCATGGTGAGCTTTCCATCACCAGAAGTACTTAATCAAAGCCAAATTACAGTTTGTCAAGGAGACTATAAGAGCACACTTTTAAAAAATATTTTTTAATTTCTTTTCAGAGAAGAAAATAGAGGAGAAAGGAGAGAGAAATGTCAATGATGAGAGAGAATCATTGATTGGCTGTCTCCTGCACACTCCCTACTGGGATTGAGAGCCTGTAACCCAGGCATGTGCCTTGACTGGGAATGGAACTTTGACTTCCTGGTCCATGGGTCGACACTCAACCACTGAGCCACACAGGCCCGGCTAGAGTGCTTCTTAAATCTGCTATCAGCAATCCATGCTGTCACCCTTTCAGCACCTAGTATAATCAGGCTAAAGGAAAATAAAATTTGCTTTGTCTGAACTGTTCTCAAAATGTTAATGCAACATTGGACTTTTGTCATTATAGAACTTCATTTTTTCAGCCCTTAACCCGCAGATGCTATTGTTCCTTCTTTCCATTCATACCCAAACCTTTCCACCTTTGGAAGAGAACATCAGGCTCACCACTGTGCTGATCCGGATGCCGGCAGCAACACTAGTCCAAAAAGTACCCCTGCTCCCAGTTCACACCTTTTCAGATAGGGTGAGATTACACAGGTGCAGAATTTAGGGGCTGCCTTTACCACTTTGCGATATGGCTGATTCTCTGTTAACCCCATTTTGTCAGAAGAGTTGAAGGCACATTCTGTCCAATCAGGCCCGTAGGTATGACACTGAGGTTAAAAGTAGTTACACTCTCTTGCTTAGAAATCACCCATTTATAGCCCCTGAGGTCACATCGCTGGTCCTGTGACCACTGCATCAAATACGAAAAGGAAAAGTTAATATGATCCTCTCTTCCCAAATTCACCAAAGAAACAGGAATCTACCTGGTGGGAACATTCCTTTAGGCCCATTGCTATTCATGCCTTGTCTCCCCCATTTTAGCCAAGCAATGCTCTCATTAGGCACTCCAATTGCCTCTCACCCTACTGCTGGGATCATAGCTCCTGCTCACTGTCAGACACAGGCTGTCAGCTGTGTGCCTGTGAAGAAATGATGCTCAGCCATCCACATCAGTGCATTATCTTTCCTTTAGGTTCTTTCACAGTTCTCTGATCATTTGCATCTACAAGTGAGTCAGCAAAGCCTAGCCTAGAGTCAGGGTCCATTCCTGCCAAGTGCTGTTGGTGATGCCCAGGGCTACAGTTTCACTTGCCAGCTACATTCAGGGTCTTCCCACCAGGGAATCTGCCACATGGCCATCTGCAGTCCCTCTTGTGCTGGCAGACAGAAGAGTTCTCACTGAAATGCTGTGCCTATGAGGATGCCAGGATTCTGTCTCCAGTCAGCCCATCTCTGCAGTGCTGCAGTGCCCCCACGTGCTGTTTCACAGACCCAGGTGGACCCTTCAAGGGAGCACACTAGGATACCTGCTTGTCGATTCCAATCACCTTCCAAACCTAGAAGGAGCTCTGGTGGGCACTGACATGTCCTACTTTCATGCACCTCTAAAACTTCACCGTTAGCAGGGCAGGTTTCCATTGCACCACATAGCCACATGGACAGTATAGCCAGGCCACTAGCCACTGCCCATGACTCAATAGAAACCCAAACATAGGGACTTTACCATTATTCAATTCTTCCATTGCCCTTAGAATAATAGCATGCGATTCAGCTTAAATGAGCTAATCACCTTGTACCTTCTTCAGTCAGTCTTTCCATCTGCTGGTCTTAATCCAGCAGCTTCCCCAACAAGATGTTGTCCATTCCCTTTGGAACTGCCATCCACAAAGCAAACAGCTTTTTGCTGGTCAGTCAAGAGCGGTGTACAGAGCACTGTCCAGGGCACCGTTCCAGAGTCATTCCTAGGGCAAGAGCCCCCTGCCTGCCTCTCCTGTATGTCTTCCTTGCATTCCTCAGGCACCATGGTCCCATATAAACCATTTCCATTTTATTGACTCTTCTGGGCACTCCATCCTCATTAGATGTTTCAGTTCTCTCATGTAAAGTCCCCGTAGTCATCCCTGAGTGGCACTCACAGGCTCCTGCCATAAGCCCTGCTCTATTTCCTACAAAGGTAATAGGGATGCAAGCATTTCACATATCTGTTTGAAGCATACCATTTCTTCTACCTTAATTCTATCAACTGTTGTGTACCCAACTGTAGCCTCTTTTGGGACTTAATGAGTTTGGGTTTCACAGTTCAAGGAGCCCTATATTCTGCCTAAGGAGTCTCCTCTGTTCCAATCACACCATTGGTTCTATTGGCTGCCAGCCTCCAACCTTGGGTGCTTTTCTCGTTAGCATAACAAGAGGCACCTCAAAGTTGCAGCAGTATGATTTCCCCAGGGACTGGTTGGTGAGGGCTCGAAAATGGTCCTGAAGGAAAGATGAAAAGTGACACAGAATACATGGGCCAAAAGCAAGTTGAGAAATAGGAATGTTAATGGTCCTATGAAGGGAAGTACATACCAATTTATAATTTTTAGCCAGTAGTTCCATGAATTTGCAAAATATGATAGAGCAGTGATTAAGCCTCCTATGCCACCTGCTGAGATAACAAGGGTTATGAGGAGAGGGATTATCTGGATTGCTCTTTTGTATTGATATGATAGGTTACAGGGATAGGTAAAACTGATTATTGGGAAGCCACCTCTACCGTCCAGATCAGTGGTTCTCAACCTGTGGGTCGCGACCCCTTTGGAGGTCGAACAACACTTTCACAGGGGTCGCCTAAGCCTATCGGAAAACACAGATACGATTCATAACAGTAGCACAATTACAGTTATGAGGTAGCAACAAAAATAATTTTATGGTTGGGGGTCACCACAACATGAGGAATTGTATTAAAGGTTCACGGCATTAGAAAGGTTGAGAACCACTGGTCCAGATAATCATTCTTGTTTTGAGTAGAATTCTGTCTCCTGCTAAGAAGAGATATAGAAAAAAATCCCTAGCACATGTCAAATCATTCATTACAGTCAGTGTTTAAGATATTAGGTGGAGTTTGTATGGGAAACTCAAGACTGAGGAAACCTATTGAGTGACTTGGGAGGTAAAAGCTGGTCCTGAGGCAGCCACAGTGTCATTTATTGGTTTTTCTGCTTTTCAGGGCCTGGAGCTGAAACGCAACTGAAACCCAGATGTTTTCTTTAGGGAGGAAAAGGTCAGGAGGTCTCAACTGCCTCACAGGTGGTATGAAAGGGGAGGATAGGTCACCCTGGGGGGTAAGTTCTTGTTCCCATTTTTGCCCCTTGCTAAGCATCAGAGCTTTCTGCCCTGCTGAGCTCCTCTACCTGGCCCATCGTCCTTGCTTGAGGGTCTACAGTCCCCCCCTTGAAATTTTTGGCACTGAATTCTTTTAGGAAAATGGAAGCACAGGTTCTCTTTTGTAACTGCTTCCTACTGAAAGGGGTGACATTTTCCTTCAGAGCCCAAAATCCTTGCTCTCTGTCAAAGGGACAATGAGGTCTGGCACAAAAGGAGGTTGTGATGGTATCTAGGGGTGGTATTTCCTGAGCACAAGTATGGCTTGTTACCTGGTGGAGATAAACTGTTTTATAAGTTTTAATATTATTGGGGTTACAATTTGACCTGATTGCATGAAACACAATGAGAATAGCAATTGATTATTCAGGCCTTTAAAAACCTACTTTGCTGGAACCTCATGGTTAAGCTTTAATTAGTCCCACAGGGCAAAGAAGCTGAGTCACCTCGTTGCCATCAGGTTGGCCCGCAGTACCTGTATACTTGGGTGAATTCCTCAAGTTCTTTTAAGAAGGCTGGAAAAGGGAAGAGAAGTTCCTAAACACCAAGCAGGAAGAGCTGTTGAGACTCTCAATGCTAGTATCATAGACCGTGAATGAGCAGTGGAAATAAAGTCTGGGCTCCAATCTAAGGACGTAAGCAACAGAGAGAGCCTACCTAGGCCAGATTGCTTTGGGTCACTGAAAAGTCAGAAACCCCAGTGACATAAGATGTGACATTACAAAAGTGGGGTTCTTAGAAATACTGGGAGAGCCCTAGTCAGTTTGGCTCAGTGAAGGGTTCCAGGTTCAATTCTGGTCAAGGGCACATGCCCAGGTTGTGGGCTCATCCCCAGTGGGGGGTGTGCAGGAGGCAGCCGATCAATAATTCTCTCTCATCATTGATGTTTCTATCTCTCTTTCCCTCTCCTTCCTCTTTCTGAAATCAATAAAAATATATTCTAAAAAATATATACTGGGCTCAAAGGGTCCCTTCGAATGTGAGGGGTGAGTAGGTCCTGACTCACTGGATCCCGTTGCCCAGTGTCAACTGGGGACAGTCGTGTGGATGGGTGACTCATGTCCAGAGGGCAGGTTTAGCTTTCATTTCTGCATTGATGCATCTTGATGAAAGACTTCCACCGAAAAACACTAAGATATAATACATTTTCCAGCTAAACTTAAGTGTGGCTTTATCCTCGTTAGTCAAGTGTACACTCTGAGTCTGGATTTTCACAATTCCTCAAGACATCAGAAATGGTATCAATCGGGAAAACACAAGTTAAAACCTGACTCCAATTCATATTCACATGATCTACACCGTTACCATAAAAAGGGAAAATGCCAAGTTATTTAACCTCACGAATCCTGAATTTATTTATAACATAGTAATAATACCTTCCTCATAGAATTAAGAGGACATAGATAATAATGGTATGGCTAAATAACCAACTAGTGAATCCCAAACAAAGATAGTTGCAATGACGACAAAAATGATGGTAACAGTGATCTTTAGAGTTGTACTTCTGCCAGTAGAACTCAGATATTAACCAGTTTCTCTAGTTCTGTGGTTGGCAAACTGCGGCTCAAGAGCCACATGTGGCTCTTTGGCCCCTTGAGTGTGGCTCTTCCACAAAAACCACGGCCTGGGAAAGTCTATTTTGAAGAAGTGGCATTAGAAGATGTTTAAAAACTTTGGCTCTCAAAAGAAATTTCAATCGTTGTACTATTGGTACTTGTCTCTGTTGACTAATGAGTTTGCTGAACACTGCTCTAGTTCATTGTGCTCAGCACACTCTTAATGAGGCAGGGGAAGCCTGAAGAAGGTGCAACGGTCAACCTAAGCCACGAGTCCCACCTTGCTTTGATCTACAATCTCACTAGGTGGGGCTAAAAGCAATTACAGTAACTTTACCCTTTCTGTAACATACCATATTTTCCGGCATGTAAGATGACTTTTTAACCCAGGAAAATCTCAAAAGTCGGGGTTGTTTTATACGCTGGGTATTATCTTATATCCCAAACTCTATACTTTAACTGGAAAAGTTGGGGGTCGTCTTATACGCCCAGTCATCTTATACACCAGAAAATACAGTATCTTAACAAATGTTTAAATAAAGCAAAAAGAACATTTCTCTCTCCCCCATAAAACTGATGATGTCAACTAATTCTACCCTGGAAAGTCAGGACTTCATTATTGTAAAAGGAAAAATGCCAAAGCGCTTCTCGAAACTGACCAAACACTGAAAATCCCTTTTTATTTAAAACAGGCACATTTTCACCCAGTTGGTGTTGCTCAGTGGTTGAGCATCGACCTGTGAATCAAAAGTTCACCAGTTTGATTCCCAGGTCAGGGCACATGCCTGGGTTGTGGGCTTGATCCCTAGTGGGAGGCATGCAGAAGGCAGCCAATCAATCTCTCTCTCTCTCCTTTCTTTCTCATTGATGTTTTTCTCTCCATCCCTTTCTCTCTAAAATCAAGTAAAATCTTTTTTTTTTTAAAAAAGCAAGCACATTTTGCTTTTGTGTCACACATTCTGCATCTATAATCTGGGGATTCTCTACAAATCCCTTTTCTTAGGCAACAGAAATGTTTGGTATATCAGCACCTATTGGTGAGGCCTAATGAAGCTGGCTCATCAATGGAAATGGGCAAATTCTCTCATTATCTCCCAGCACCTTCTGAAAAGTCCAGAGAAATGAAGCCTCCCCCTTCACTACAGAAAGCCCTCATTTCTGTTTTTCCTTAGAAATGCTGCCTGAACTTCAGGCTCTCAATGACACTGCAAGGACTTGCTCACACCATTAGATGGAAGGCAATATTTCTCTGCATATTTTAATAGATCTGTATTTCTAATGCCTCCTCTATGGCCTTTCTTTGTCCTTCAGTATCAGTAGCAAATTCTCAGAGGGCCTCTTGGCAGTACCCATGATTCAGGCAGTGCCTCTTGTCCTCATCCAATGAATAAATAAATAACAACTAATTATGGTTACTTTTGTCAAACTGATCACCCCTTTACATCAGAGGGAAAACAGTTTTATTATTTTGGTCATAATTTGAAATATTCTTAGTGCATGCTTTTTTAGTACTAAAAATGTCATAGAAGAATTTTTTTTAAACAGCTTGATTCTATTAATCAATTTTTTTTAAATCTGATTTCCTAACATCACCTATAAGTAGGCAGATTGGTCACCAGGAGAGCACTCAAATAACATTCATTGCACTCTTTTGAGTTATTTTAAGAAATATTAGTGGGCCAGGTGAATTATACATTCCAAAAAAAATATAGACACAAAAGAAAACTAAGTTATATGGTTCCTGGATAGTATTCAGGATCCTTCTTCTTAATCATTGTGTTTGCCAGACAGGAGACTCTCGCAGGTGAAAATTCAAAACAAAATCAGACTCTAATGGAAACTCATCATGTGTTGTCATGAGATAGTTAAACACAGCACACCTCCTTTTCCAGTAAATGAAAGAATCCCTGAATTCCATATTCGCTTTATTAAAGTCATCTGTGTTGGGACTATACGAGTATAAATTTCTAATATTCTCTCCCCTTTGGCATAGATAAAACAACTTCTAGAAGAAAAAGTATCTTCCAGATGACTCTCTACTGAATGGATGAAGCCAGAATAACAGCATTTTCTTCAGTGATCACCAAGAAAATAAAATTTCCCAGGTTAAATCTTGTTAACCAATCGATCTGACAATAATAATGCCCCACCCTTCAACGACAGCTTGTTTCCCTGGAAGACATCTTATTTTATAATATTAAGAAATGTTCTGTTGAAAATCAAATCCTGTTCTTACTTCTCCCACTCCAACTTGACCTTCTGCTTTCAAAAGACAAAGATGCATTTTTTATTTCTTAGGGTTTTATATCATCTTCACTTCAGCCTTAGAGTCACTATCCCTTTAGGGAACTTCTAATTAAAATGTTGGAATCCAAAGGAAGCCAAAGTCCCGGGAGATCAAACAAGGCTTACTCTATTGTGGAGAGCGGCTCCAGTGTTTTTGACAAGTTCAAGCCTCGGACTAATGAGAGGGCACAGTCCTCTCATGGCCACGTGTAAGTCCCAGCCTGGAGGGCAGAGCCCTCCCAGCATAATTATAGCCAACAGCTGTAGTTGCAAGCTTGAACCTCTAGTCCAAACACCTAGCCCCATGTGCCTAAGTGATAGGGGCTTGATAGAGTTTGGGTGCATATTACTGAGTAGGATCAAAATGCAGGAGAATGTTGTAAACATCTTGACCACGCCCTTACTCTGCCTCGTGGAATCTGGTTATAAAATAGACACGGCTTGTAGTCCATGGCTCTGTCGCTAGCTCTCCATCAGAGAGGACAGTGTCCCACCCAGACCCAGCTTTTATTCTCTTGACTGTTTTTTCTAATCCTTCACTGCACCTGGCTGAGCTGGCGCAGCACATGAGGTGCTCTGGGGCTGAGTATGACATGGCCATGCTACCTCACCATACTCTATGTTGGAGAACCTCCACCCCACTCCTACCTCACTACCTTTAGAGCTCCAGAGAGGAGAGGGGATGGTGTAAGGTCAAGTAACCTACATAACCCATTCCTCCTCTCCCCATTCCCCTTCCCTGCACTACACATGCCAATAGCTTCCTTGCCAGCACATCCTTGCTTGTGCCATCCTCATGGAGCTTACAGACGAAACTGCTACCAACAGTGAGAGCACAAGGGTGGGTCACCTCAGCCCTTCAGGACCAGCTTTATGGGCGGACAACTTCTGCAGTTACACAGGGCCCCACTTGCTGAAGGGCCTGGAGCTTGGTTTCATATGCTGTTTTCGCCATCTTGAAAGTCTTAGTTTTTAAAAAGGGGGCCCTTCATTCATATTGCTCTGAACCCTGCAAGTTATAAGCTAGCCTTGGCCACATTTGTCACTCAAGGCCCTTCTCAGGCTCAGTGTGGCATCTCAAAGTTCTCTTTCTCTGAAGCAGGTTCCATTGCCTCAGCAGGCTGCCCTTTTCTCTTTAGTGCCACCACAGCATTTTTTATTCCTTGCACTTGTTACCCCCCTAAACTGGCTACAGAATGATGCTTAATGGATTGTCCCTCTCCTTTTTAGAGGACACCAGTGATATACTTTTTCATTTGATAATTTAGGTAATTACTAAGGAGAAACAGAACAGAGGGATGTTATAAAGTTACTACCAAAGCAAATGGCAGACTATTCATGCTCCTATTTTATGCCTAGAAGTGGGGTGAAATAAACCCACCCCCAGCAGCCTGAAGAGCTAAGAAGGGAAGAATAAAAACTCCTTGCCTGATTGGCTTTTCTGTAGCCTACCAAACTAGATGACATCCAGTTCTCTGAGCCCCTAACTCCCAAGGAAGGAAACCCTTTAAAGCATTTTCCCAGACGGCAAGATTCTATGAAGACTCGGGAGCAAGCAAATTAGAATACAAGCCTTCTGCTCTGTGAGATTTGGGGTGCTCCTACAAGACACATATTACTATTAGACCCATTTTGAAGAGAAATCTGGTACTTAAAGTGGCAAACTTTGCAAAGGTCACACAACTAACAACTGGAGAACCCAAATTCAATCAACTGACTCTGGAACCTCCCCTCTTGATCTCTATCCTACACCACCTTCTATGACTCTAGGCTTCTAATGCAGTTCTTTTTTGCCTCCTCACTATTCCCCCTGGACAATCTCTAGCCGCTGTGTAAATAAGTGGATGCAATAGAAACAAGGGGCTCTACCCACAAACCATACTCACCGGTGAGTTCTAGTCCCAAAGGTAAATGTGCATTTTGGGGGAGAGATGTAGGCAGAGCCACTCCTACCTACCAGGGGGAAAAGGTTGGGGTGACAGATCTGCACCTTGGAATGGGAGACAAATAAAGGCACACCCTTTCAACTGCCCAGGGGAAGGTTTTATAGAAAATAGGGGCTTTAGAGAGAGGACCGGGTGTGAGATCACAGCACAGGAGAAGCCAAACAAAAGGACTGGAGACATTGCAGCAAGAATAACCAAGAAGAGAGAGAAGCAATTTTCAGCAGCTGCCATGAACTGCTGAAAGTAATTTTTAGGAAGCCTTCATATAGATTGCTGCATAAAATACTTCTACCCTTCTAAAGAAACTTATGATTAAAAAAACACACACAAAGGCATTATTCTTCAAGTCTTCTGAAGTTAGAGTGCCGTTTCCTTGATGCAATATCAACATGGGGCAATCCTGGGCCACATGAGACGCTAGGATTTATTTACGTTGCAAGGAGAACAAATCAACACTTTACCACCATTTCTACTTTTTTGGAGATAACTAGAAGCCTCTTTGGCATGATTCATGCCATCCCTGCCTGAAATCTACCACTAAAGAGACCAGAAATTAGACATTAGAGTTTTAAAAAAGAATTTCCAGAGGAAAAAAAAGTTCCAGCAAAATATAATCAGCTGCCTAGAGAGCCGAAAATATACTGTATGTATAATGAGTAGATGTGTTACTTCCAACGTGTTATTCGGGGACTCAGTGGGGAAGTGGGTTTCCATAATAGGTACCTGGTTCCAGGTGAACATTTTAGACCCTGGAGGACTCTGGGAGTGTGTGCATATATTCAAAGATAATGAGTAATTATTGAGTGGCCTATTATGCCAATATTTCACCCTAGCAAAGTCTCAGGTTGAGTCCATTGAATTATATTTGCTCTGGGGGAACTGACTTCACCGATCTACAAAGCAGAGTAATAAACAAAGCAGGGGATAAAGTGAAGGAGGTTATTTTTACCTTAGCAGGGTATAATTTACCTAGTAAACAACCCAGAAACAAAGAAAAAATACTAAAACGTCAGAAGTAAAAATCTTGATGTCAAAGCTCAGGCTGTTGCAAAGATTATTAACTTTGTTAACAACACTGGGTCTTCTAGACTCTTTAAAGGAAGCCATTCCCTAAAATAATGACTGCCTGCAGGAGCAAGGCAAGGGGAACTTCCATTCCTCTGAGTAGAACACAAGACATTCCAATGAAACCCAATTCTCAAGAAGCTGGGAAACTCCCAAAGCTTTCGCCTAGATCATTCCTCACCAAGAGCAATAGTAAGTTTATGTTGTCATAGGATGGTCAGGATCCTTAGAAACAAACAACACCAGTGCCCTTCCCCCCATCTTTTTTAATTGTATTCAAATTTTACCTCAACAAAAGGATTAGCTACTTTAAATTATAAAACTCAGTGGCATTCACAAAGTTGTGCAATCACCTATATCTAGTTTTAAGACACTTCCAACACTGTAAAAGCACATCCTATACCTATTAAGTAGCCAATCCCATTTCTCCCTCCAAGGCTCTAGCAACCACTAATCTGTTTTCTTTCTCTATGAATTACCCATTCTCAATGTGTCATATACATAGAATCATACAATATGTGGCCTTCTGACTCTGGGCTCTTCTATTTAGTATTATATATATATTTCAGAGAGGAAGGGAGAGGTAGAGAGAGATAGAAACATCAATGATAAGAGAGAATCATTTATTGGCTGCCTCTTGCGTGCCCCCTACTGGGGATCAAGCCCACAACCTGGGTGTATGCTCTTGACTGGAATCGAACCCAAGGACCCTTCAGTCTGCAGGCCGATGCTCTATCCACTGACCCAAACCAGCTAGGGCATTAGTATAACATTTTTTTAAGTGCATCCACACTGTAGCCCATACTTTAATCTTTTTCGAGGCTGAATAATATTCCATTGTATGAATGTACTACATTTTGTTTATTATCAGTTGATAAACATTTGGGCTGTTTCTACCTTTTGGCTGTTATAAATACTGCTGCTGTGTACTACTGGGCCCTCATTATTCATAAGCACACTTTATTCCTGTCAAGTATTTTATAATCTTCAATTTGCTTGCAATACTTCATTTGACTCTCTAGTACCATCCTCCCAGGATTATTTTCTCAGACACGGAAGATAAAAGTTTCAAAGCTATAATTTCAAGTCACTCATTTATGGTAAGACCCAGGTTTTTTGACTTGTAGTTGAATTCAATACCCCTAAATAAATTCTACCACTAAAGAGACCCGAAATTAGACATTAGAGTTTTAAAAAAGAATTCTTTAAACATGAAAACATCTAGTTCTTCTTAACGCTACCTTACTTTCATCTGGGACGAATTTTACTTGGCCAGGTGAAGCCATGCAGATTGATGTCATGCTCCAAAACCCATTCAAATGTGTGGCTACACTTGAAGCTCTGGTCTAGAGAGTAGGGATTGTTTCCTTCTTCTTTACAGTGGAGTATCTAACACCGAGCTGTGTTCATACGGTAACTCTCTAACACAGAGCTGGCACCCAAGAAAAATGGAAGAGGGAGGAGAAAGAAGGAGAGGGCTAAGAATGGAACAGAGGGAAGGACACAGACACACTGTCAAGGGGAGGAAAAAAATAGCTTTTCCTGTGACTTTGAGTATCGTACCCCTTTACACACAGTGCAGCACGAGGCAGGGGACCTCGGAGAAGTCTGGACTGCAGGTAGAAACCAGGGAAAATGCCGTGGTCAGACCCCCACGCAACAGAGATGCTGCCCTCACCTTCGGCCTTCTTTTCTTCCCCATTCAGAAACAGTTCCACTATCTAAACCCAGGAAGCAATATGGAAACTAAAGACAACTACTTCCTAAAGGAAATTACAGTGGTACCTCGAGATACAAGTTTAATTCGTTCCGTAACTTTGAGGCGTGGGAAACTATGAGATGCTCGAGTCGTGGTAAACTGGTGGGTCATGTGCAGCCGGCCGATCCACGCGATTACTCCTATCTCAAATGTTGCTCGTATTTCAAAGCAAAATTTGCTCGCTCGATGGCTCGTATCTCAAAAATCTCGTATGTTAGGGCACTCGTATCTCGAGGTACCACTGTAGTTCTATTATCCTGCAGCCCAGCTTACAATACCAGCCCATTCTCCGTGAGCACAAGCAACTGTGGCTCTGAGCACACTGTACTATCTAAGTACGCCCTGGATTCATTTATAACCTTACACAATAAAAGTATAGAGTTTTTAGCACCTCAGACAGGATACTAGGGGATGGATTCCAATCCTGACACCCTAGAATCAAACTCCCAGAAGCCTGTCCAATTCAGATCCCAATGTTTTCCTTTACCTTACAATTAAGAAATTATTTTTCTACAGTGAGTTGGGTTAAGTCAGTGGTCGGCAAACTCATTAGTCAACAGAGCCAAATATCAACAGTACAACGATGGAAATTTCTTTTGAGAGCCAAATTTTTTTAACTTAAACTTCTTCTAACACCACTTCTTCAAAATAGACTCGTGGTATTTTGTGGAAGAGCCACACCCAAGGGGCCAAAGAGCCACATGTGACTCTCGAGCCGTGGTTTGCAGACCACTGGATTAAGTGCTAGCTGCTCACAGCTGCAGGCAATGGTCCTGGGCCTGGTAGTGAGAGGGATGGGAAACGCACACAGAAAGCAAACGAAATCAGCAACTGATTGGTGGTTACTACCCTCTGGTAATAACTTGAAATGTTTTTTCCTGTTTCCTATTGGAAACTTTACGTTAATATTAATAATATAACCCTCACAATGGCTACTTGAAATGGGCAATATTCTCATTTTATAGGCAAGGAGACTGAAGCTAAATGTAATTAAGTGCTTTATCCAGCCAATAAGTAGCAAGTCACTGCTTTTCACCTGCAAACATACTCACCGGTATGGTTTAACTGCTCCCATTACACAGTTTGTTCCCAAACTTGGGGTATGCATGAAAATCAGAGAACTTTGTTAAAAATACAGATTCCCAAGGGCGGCACCGTGGGATGTTTCTGAGAAGCCCCCAGCTGCAGGTAGTCTTCGGGCCCACCTGCAGGAATGACTGCCCAGCTGACCTTCCCCCACAACTGTCCCGAGAGCTTGAAGTTGGCTGAGGGTTCACAGTTGCCCCCTTAATTACCCAGACTTGGTCTGACCAAGTTGGTCAGGCTCCTCTCCTCCCCACCGGCTGTGAACTTGGGACTCCCCCAAGTCTGAGGAAGCACCGAAACACAGAACATCTTCCTTACCAGCTCAGGTCAGGATGGGCCGGCTAGAGAGAACCATTTCCCATCAAACCACCCATCCTACTGTCTGTCTGTCTGCCCTCACTCTCTTGCCTGATTTTCCCCTCACAAGTTTGCTAGTCTGGCTTCCTCTCCCGATGGAGGAAAAGCCTTTTCCTGCTCGGTTTTGAGAGGTTTGTGGACCTGAGTGCTCTCCCTGCTGTGGTCGTCTTTTTGAACAGAGTTTCTCCTTGCCCAAGTCCAGCTTTGTCTTATTTGACAGTGTCCTCAGCCACTGACTGAGCCTCGGGTATCTCAGAGGAAAGAATCTGCTGCAACATTTTGGGTGCTGTTGTGTGTGCAGCAAACTGGCTGGGACTTGAACCCTAAGAGCCATGGGTGCCATCCCAGGTCATGGGTGTTCACTGTGGACCTTTCTGATCTCAGCTTCAGGGCTCATTCCAGGAGTTTGAACATCAGGCCTATGGGGACCCCAAGACTGAAAGGCTTTCTGGATCTCCAGTTTTTTCTCTGAGCTCACAGAAGGTCAGAGTGCCCACCATGGAATATTTCTCCAGAGAGGCACCCAGCTGGCCTGTGTCCTCCAGAAATGGGCACAGTCGTCAAGGCCCCTCTGCTCAAAGATCTCAAAAATGGACTGCTTTCCTTCATGGAGCCACCTCGCTTGGCTTCTGTGACTACAAGGTCAAGGTCCACGCTCTTCATAAACTATGACTAAGCAGAATCTAAAAGTCCTACGCGTCTCTCCTCTGCCTTAAAGCTGAACCCTGGGCCAGAGTTCCGCAGAGCCAAGGCCAGGAAATCACCCAGGCTCTTCGGATGCAGATTTTATGGGTGGAAGAAAGTGCCAAAGAATGAAATTAAAAGCTTCTTTTTTTCTCTTCTAAATGCAAAATCCCTTCCCAAAAGAATTAGAAAGCATTAGGCTGTTTCCAGTCTCACGCTTAAAGTGATTTCATTTGATGGTTTTTTCTATTAATAATCATACAAGTATGCCTATGACACAATTCTTTGATGTTGCCAACTAAGTCTTTCAAGCAACAGAAGAGACATATTTATCCTTTTCTTAAGAATGATGACTCACAGGAAATGCTGTGTCTCCAGGGCTGCCAACAGAGTTCTGAAGGAACTCTTCGGTAGAGGTTCTGGGTAGGTAACCTTTTGCTTTTCCTGCCCCCCCCCTAGGACACTCCAAAATAAGAGGCGACCAACAGGTTAATAAGAAGCAGCGTGCATTCGGAGGAGAAACCGAGAGTGGAAATACCTGGGCTTAAAATCCCAGCTCACCACCTCAGTAAGGCAAGTGTGGTTTTAGGCAAGTCACTTAACCAATTCCGCCTCAGATTCTCCATCTATAAAAGCCGGCACAAATAACCTACAACCCAGCCTGCCTCACTGGGTGGAGAACATGAGGCAATTTGAAAGCGCTTTAGAATAATAGCGTGCTTTAGAAAGCAAAGCAGTAGGCAAATAAATATAATGTGCCATCATTATGACCTTCAAAATGGCCCAAAGGCTATGTTCCCTTTGCTACTTCTCCAGAAAAGGAAACAATTCTTACCTTCGTGGTATATCCCGGAGTTTTCAGGAATGCTTTTGTCAAAAAAAGATTCATGTTAGTCAATAGCAAACTGCATAGATTATGCAAATCTTTGCAACACAATTCTCAGGTGATATATACCATAAATTTAAGTAGCAACACTCCACTTGTCTAAGGCTTTATTTGAACTCTTTCAAGCATTGAGCAATCCATTTACTACAGAGCCCAGAACTGGTTATATATATAAAGGAACAGAATTTTTGTGTGTGTTTCTATTGGACCAGGAACTTGTAATGTTTTTCTAAATAAACCTCATCATTGTGTCTCCAATAGATTCTACTTCTCATGTGGAACCTACAATGGAGAATTATTTCATTACCACCATTTTATAGAGAAGAAAACAGACCCAAAACAAGTCAATCACAACAAGCTTTCAAGTACCTGGTAGGTTTCTCTAGTCCCGGGCCTCCAAAGGAAATGAAAAGTCGAGTCTGTGTGACTTTTCCTTGTGTGGGGAGGAGTCTCCTCGGCCTGGAATTGGGAAGGAAGATCTTTCGGAGGGCTGGAGTTCCACACTGAGGTTTCCAAAACACTGGGTCGCCACATAAATTCCAAACGGAGCCGAGATGCAGTGTACCTGGGCCCTTGTCCTCAGAATCACACTCATATCCAGTGGGGCTCAAAACGGAGCCTTGGACCTGACAGGTTTGGCTCATGGGTAGGGCCTCGGCCTGCGGACTGAAGGGGCCCAGGTTCGATTCCAGTCAAGGGCACATGCCTGGGTTTCAGGCTCGATTCCCAGTGGGGGGATGTGTGCAAGAAGCAGCTGATCAATGATTCTCTCTCATCATTGATGTTTCTATCTCTCTCTCCCTCTCCTTTCCTCTCTGAAATCAATAAAAATATATTTAAAAAACAACAACAGGGCCTTGGAGCCAGCAGCAGAAACAGCAGAGCCTGGGGCAAAGGGCCCAGACACACTAAATAGGCAACTCGAGGGGGGGTTGGGGAAGGGGCCCCTCTGGGAGGGGCCCAGCGACCTGGGAGGGGCCCAGCAGGAAAGCCAGCCTTCCTGGAGACACTGAAGTTTGAGCACCTGTGCTCACTTCACAGTCTAGTTAGTAGGAGAAGCTCTGGGTTTTCTGCTGTTCCCAGTGCCTGAAGCGGTCCAGGATTCCATGCAAACTCCCTTCACATGCCACTTTTTGTAATTTTTTAAGAAAAAAATTAAAGTGATGTGTTCTGTAAAAATAGTAATAAGAAAGTAAGCCCCACAGAATAAATAGAAGACGCCTGTGACCCCACCGCCCAGAAATAACCACTTAAGACCACTGCAAACTGCAACTCTAGCTGGGGCTGGGGCTCTTGCACAGTACAACGGGGTTTACATAACAAAGCATAACTTGTCTGGCCACTGATCATGTTTTGTGAATATCTTCCAAATATATCCCCCAAATAGAATCAATTGTACATACTGTTTTAAAACTTGCTCTTTTCACTGAAAAAATATAAGCATGAATACTTTATGCATTTACTATTTCTAAACAATCCTACTATTTTTTAATGGCAGCAATGGACTTACCATAATTTAAGAAACCCTATATTGTTTGATAATGTGCTTATTTATTGCTTAGAACCCTTATCAATGTTATAACAAACAAATTACCGCTGTTTCTTTGTGCACACCTGTAGGTATTCCTTCTAAGCATAGGCTAAGCAGAGTCATTAATAATAAGGTTTGCTCTTTGTGGTGTTGTAGCAAGCGCTAATCTCAAGGTTTTGGAATTTTCCTGAGCTTCCTAGTTATACTTGCTTAATCCATCATTACTAATCAGAGAAGCATCTAGCTCCACAAACAATCAGTAAGAAAACACGTTTTGTCCCAATGTTGCCACGTTAAAGAGAATGGAAGTCCTGTAGCAGTTCTGTATTTATTTTCTTCAGGACTTTTCATACTATTTTTATAGCAGGGACTCCATTTTATATTCTCACTAATCATGCACAAGGGTTTCAATTCCTCCACCTCCTTACCCATACTTTATATTTTACAATTGCTAACAATTGTTATCCAGCAATCCCTGTTCTGGCTGTATATCCAAAAATCTTGAAGAGTCATCTGCATACCCACGTTCATACCAGCACTATTCAAAACAGCCAAGAGAGGAAAGCAATCAGGAAGAAGGCTTTCAGGGATATAAGTGGTGCCTGGGGTCCGAGGTAGACAGGAGATGAAGGGGCAGGGGGAGGGGGGGCGCAAAGGGCGATGCCCAGATGGTGTGGGTTTCACTGCTGCTTCCCAGGTGCTCAGTCCCTGCCTCCTCTGTGATGCTAGGTATTTGATAAAAGTAGACAAAGCCTTTTGTTCTTAAACAGTGATCATATTTAAAATGCAAATACCCCTACTGTTAAAATGATGATGCAAATCATTTGTGTCAAATCCTTTACTGAATGCAGGCTTTGATAACAGAACAATAAGACTCACTGAATGAAGAGAACAGAAAAGGAGGAAAAGTCTCTTTGGGGCCCACATTCGATTGCGTCCTATTTTAGCCCTGGTCACATATGTTCTAGAATAATAAATCAACAACCGGAGATAGCAATTTACTCTCTTAGAGGGCTTTGTATCTACAAATGCCTAATTAGTTGCTCAGGACAATCCTGGGAAGTAGACATGGTGGGTCTGTATCCACTTATTCAGCAAATAATTACGAAGTACCTACGCTAGGCCAGACTTACACCAGGTACCAGGGATAAAATGATGGGCAAAACCCACACACACTGGCCTTAGGGACCTTGGAGCTAATTAAGGAGACCAGTGCTAACCAACTAATAACAAATAAACGTAGCATTATGGCTGTGACTAGAGGAATGGAGGTGATAACAGGAACTGACCTAGACAGAGAAACGTGAGCTGAAGGGAGAGTTCAGGGAGAAAGACAGGGTGAGAGTTGTCCAGACAAAGAGACTCCACACAAGGAAGAGCCAGCAGGTGCATTCCAGAAACTCTGAGAAGGCCAGCATGGCAGCAGACAGAGAGTAAAGATGTGGAGGTGTGGAGAGAGTTGAGGGAGGTGGATGGGAGCTGGATCATGCAGGGACTGGTCTGCAATGACCTGGGCTTCTCTTAAGTCCATTGATTTGCTACTAAAAACAACTGATACTGATAAACTGTTTGAAGAAGGGGATGATTCTGAGAAGTATCCACGATTGAAAAACATTTTCATGGACAATGGGATCATGTTCCCACCCCACAAATATTTCAAACCCAACTGAACCTCTCCAGCGGGGAGCCACAGCCTTGCCACTTACCACAGCTGTACAATCAGAGAGCTTTGCACCCGGCACAAGGTCCTTATCCCTTCCTTCTTCCGTACAATCAAACATCCCTGCAGAGCCTACCACGTAAGGTTCTGTGCTGGGCACCACACGACAAGATGTCGCAGGCTCAGACTCTGCTCTACGACAGCAGCCATGTGGACAAAGAGGTGTAGAACAAGGTGGAGAGGAATGACTTCCTCTTAATAAAGGGAAAGGAAATAGTCACATTATGAGTGACTTTCTGCTCACTTGGGTTCCATTGTTTCCTGACACATTATAGCAGTGAGGTCAGAGGCCATACTGAGTCATTCTGCTTTATGCAATCTTTTTCCTTTTGGACATATGCAAGCTTTATTCCTGTATTTTGTGCAATTCAAAATTTGGCTGAGGCAGTTGATCTTAGGGGATTTTTCTGACAGTACACAGGGTTTTCAATCAGCCTATTTCAATCATCTTCAACTCAGCAAAGTTTTCTTCAAGTTTAAATATATTGTTAGTTATGCACTGGCTGATGTGGCTCAGTTGGTTGGGCATCATCTGGTTCACCGAAAGGTTGTTGGTTTGATTCCCAATCAGGGCGCATGCCCAGGCTTGGGGCTTGATCCTCAGTATAGGGTGTACAGGAGGCAGCTGATCAAAGTTTCTCTTTCATGGGTGTTTCTCTCTCCCTCCCTCTCCCTTCCTCTCTTTCTTTAAAAATCAATTTTTTTTAATCTTTATAAAATATAAATAAAAATATATTGTTAGTTATTGCTTCTATTTGTAATGTTCTGATACATCCTCAGGAACATATAAAATGATTAAGTTGGTTCTCTTGTCTCCACTATATAAGTAAATAGACATGTATATATAATATCTGTACATAAACATATATGTACACACAAATACACATGTGGAAATACAACTATGTTATGCATATGTATAGAATATCATCTTATCTTTCATCTTTATTATCTCTGTCTTTTTCTTCTGAATTCTGAGAGAGCTACTCTGTTTGCTTTCTATATTATTGATTTGATCTTCAATAATATCTATTCTTATTACTGCTTCTGATGAGAATTTAAATTCTAATTCATTTTTAATTTTTCATCCTTTCTTATTGTCTTTATATTGGTTGTTCTCTCTCATTGTTCTCTCTTTCTAATTTTCTGCTTTTGTTTCATAGATACCATGTCTTCTAGCCTTTTATTGAGGCAGCTAAACAGTTATTAAATTTTACTTAGCCTGCTCTTCCTCTGAATTTTCAGAATGATGTATCTTCTCACTTATTTTTCAGAATGATGTATCTTCTCACTTATTTTCCTGTCTCATAGGAAACATATTCTTGTTGCCTATTTTATTTTATTTTTATTAAAACTCAAATGAGGAGCTATCTATCCAAGCCTGCATTTACCAAGAGACAAAGAGCTTGGGATGTCCTTGACCTAGTTCTCTGTTCCATTCGGTCCTTATTTAAAATTCCTCGTCAAATGAATAAACTGCTCTGCACAATTCAAACCCCTTTCCAGTCTTGAATGGACTTTCCTCAAGAACAGCTCTGCCAGGATTCTGTGACAGAGAATCCTTCCCCAGTTCTGACAGGCTACTGCTCTGGTGTGTTGAGCAGAGGGGGTAAATAAAAAGCTCTCTCTGGGCCCACTTTTCAGCCCATTACTTGTGGGATCAGACCAACAAGGATATCATGGACCCAGCAAGTTCCTCACCACCACCACTTCTGCCCATTGGAGGTCCCAGTCTCTGAATGGAGGTGTTACCCTGAAAGTGAGAGAGGAGATTATATTGTGGTGTCTTAAATTATTTACACATCAGCCATGCAGTAATGGAGATGGATGAGGAGTCCTCTAGTTAATACAAATCTTGCTTTGCACATACAGGTAGCCCACATGGAATGGCACAAAGGGTACCTTCTACCTACTTTTTGGAAGGCAGTTTTAGTTCATCTCTAAGCACAGGTGGGCTGCTGATGGTATTTTTAACCCAGTTCTTTCCCATGTAGTTGGTGGAAATTTCTCTCAAGTCTGGCAATGGGTTAACTGTTGGTCATATTCCCAATATTTTTCAATGTCTTCCAGAATACTTTATTCAGAAGCTGAGAAAGGTTATGAAGGGACCATTTAACCCCCTCTCAACACATTCTTTATAGAGATTTCTTCTCCTTAGTGTCAAAATTCAACTGCAAGAATTACCTCCTAAGCTAAGAAGATGGCAGAATAGGGAATATGAGGACTGGAAAAATTCAGTCCACTCCTCCTGCCTCTGCACATTCTCATAATCTATTGAAGAGAGAACCTATGATGAACGTATAAGGGCAGTAACTTTTCGGTGTTTATCCTGCCTGCCCTTGAGAAAGTGATTCCAGGAGCACCAGACTAGAATCCATGCCTAAAACTTTAGTTGTAATTAAACCAAAAATAAATACAAATATGAAAGTTCAACTAGGAGCTAAGATCTCTGTGCTCTGGACCTAGCTCTGTGCCCATCTGACTGTATGAGACCAGAAAAATCTCTGAGTCTTGGTGGCACTCATTTAAAAGGTTGCTGCTCTAAATCAGTGGTTCTCAATTAGGAGAGGTGTTTGATAGAACTGTACCATATACATGGTGAGTGTAGGGGGCAGATAGAGGATTGAAAACCACCTAAATATCTACCCAAAGAGGCAACCACATCTAAAATCCTGTGGTTGCCCTAGCCGGTTTGGCTCACTGGATAGAGCGTCGGCCTGGGCACTGAAGGTCCAGGTTTGATTCCGGTCAAGGGAATGTACGTTGGTTGCGGACACATCCCCACTGGTGGGTGTACAGGAGGCAGCTGGTCAATGCTTTCCTCTCATCAATGTTTCTAACTCTATATCCCTCTCCTTCTCTGTAAAAAATCAATAAAATATATATTTTTTAATAAAATAAAATCCTATGGTTTTATGAAACCTGAATTTGGCAAATGAGAAGTAGAGTCTTCAGTGACATTTGGTCCTACATCCTGAAGGCCCTTAACTTCCCTAAACTACCAGAAAATGCTCTTGCCAAGAATACTGGAATGGCTTAGCCCAAGCTTACTTTAAGGTGCTGGTGTATGCTTTCCAGAGAAGTAATGTTCCTTAGATTGACAAACCAGCTGTGCTGGATTCAAACAATAGCAAACAGTAAATGTAAAACCCATTAAAGCAAACCAGGCATAAAGTAGATCAAATGTATATTGCACAAAATAGATCGTTTTATCTTTTTTCTCCTTTTCTGATGAGATGGGGAAGGGGAGAGAAAACCTAGAAAGGCTTGTATTAAACATAAAAAAAGGAAATGGCTCCCTCTAGTGGTGCCTTTATTGTGTCTCCTACTTCTACAAGTCACACACAGGGCCACCACATAGGTTTGCACATTCACGTAGACTCTAATGTAAATGGCATTGTCTGGGCTTTATATTTTACATCCTAGACAACCACACACAGCAACTTTTTTGTATACACACTAGAGGCCCGATGCACAAAATTCATGCAAAAGTAGGCCTTCCTTCCCCCAGTTCTGGCACCAGCTTCCCTTTGGCACTTGGGATCCAGGCTTCCCTTGCAGCCCCGGCTTTGTCCAGCAAAACATCTGGAAGGACATCTGGTTTAATTAGCATATTACCCTTTTTTTAGTATAGATGTGAACGTATGTATGTATACATTCAACATATACACAAATCAAGCACATATATACACATACAACAAATACATCCATAAGCACTAATGCACACATAAAAATACAAGCACTTGCCTCATACAGAGCATACACAATATATGTACTAGTATACTCTATATACACACATACACATACCTAAAATTTATATATCCATTCACCCATGTGCACACATACACATATGTTCAAACATACATTCACAATAAGCCTGTATATACATACACATATATATATCACAAGCACATACTGTATACAACATGTAGACAAAGTCATGCATCTGCACATGTATATACATACTGACTCCACAATAGTAAATATAGTTAATCAATAAGAACAATAGTTTTATTGAGCACTTACTATATGCCATGCACCTTTCTAAATTATCCTAATATATAAAAACCCTGGGTCCTAATGACCAATAACAATCAAGGCTGACCAACCAGAAGTCAGTCCTGCAGTCAGCACTGGGTTGCTTTGACAATCCAGCGCTGACTGCTTCTGCTGCAGGCACAGTGCCCCAGTACTGATTACTGTGGGGGCTACAGATCAGGGCCAGAGAGAGGTCTGAAGAGAGAAGCAGAGACTGATCCATTGCCTTTGTGGCAGCTTTTGATCAGCACTTGCCTCTCTTTCTCTCCCAGTCTGGCCAGCAACCACACCTCCATTTCTCTCCAGGCCTCCACTAGGGCTGCTGATCAGCCCCGCCTTTCTGATCAGGCCCCGTTGATAAGACAAGAGACGCTGACTGGCATAGGAACTGACCAATCAGAATGAAATCTAGGTGCTATGGGGAGCCAATGGCTGCCTAGGAGGCAGAGCTTCTGATACTGACTATCATAGAAACCAACCAATCAGAACCAAATCTGGGCACTTTGGGGAGCCAATGACTACCTAGGAGATGGAGCTTCTGACACTGACTGGCACAGAAACTGACCAATCAGAATCAAATCTGGGTACTGTGGGGAGACAATGGCTGCCTGGCAGACAGAGCTTCTGACACTGACTGGCACAGAAACTGAACAATCAGAACCAAATCTGGGTGCTGTAAGGAGCCAATGGCTGCCTAGGAGGCAGAGCTTTTGATACTGACTGGCATAGAAACTGACCAATCAGAACCAAATTGGCCACCAAAGGAGGACAGTTGGGGGAAACCAGGCCAGGAGAAGAGGACAGTTGGGGGTAAGGTCTGGCAGGGGATGGCAGTTGGGGGCAACCAGGCTGGCAGGAGAGGGCAGTTGGGACAGTCAGGCTGGCAGGCAGAGGCAGTTGGGGGTGATCAGGCAGGCAGTCAGGTGAGCAGTTAGTTAGGAGCCAGCAGTCCCAGATTGTAAGAGGGATGTCCCCAATTGAAGAGGGTGCAGGCTAGGCTGAGGGAACCCCCCCCCGTGCATGAATTTCATGCACCAGGCCTCTAGTTTACATATATTAACTTATTTAAACCTCAAAAATTCCATGAGATTGATCTTATCTTTATCCTCATTTTACCTATGAACAAACTTCAACAAAGGAAAGTTCAGTAACTTGCCTGTAGTTACAGAATAAGTAAGGATTGGAAACATTATTTGAATAGGGTCCATACTTGGAACTATACAAATGCCAATTAATTATGGCTAAGGTATAAGAAAGCATTTCTGTGAATAAGAAAATTGTTTGTGGTAACATCTATAAGGCAATAAAGTATCCCTTACCATTCTGCCTCTATTCTACACATGCTAACACACACACACACACACACACACACACACACATTTTGGCAGTCTTTTATATATCGTTGTCTTATATGTATTTACACATGTAGTTATTTATAAATCTGTCTAATATTTATTGAGTGTCTGCTATATAGAATATGCTTTTCACACATGTCTGCATTACTTAATCCTCTTAGCATCCCTGAAATGTACTCAATACAGTGCCTATTTTATATGAAGAAACTAAAGCACAGAGAAAGGAAATTTATTCCAGGACCCATGACTAGTAAACGGCAGATCAGGTGTGAAAACCAAGCATTCTGGATCCAAAACTCATGCTGATTTCACTAAGTTACCCATAAAAACACACCCCATGAAAATTCCTACCATTTCCATGCACAGTTCACAGCAGTTGAAAAGGATGAAACCAGTGAGCCAAAAGATTTAAATAATTTTAAAATACCACTACTGAACTAATTTTTGTACTTGGGGACAATCTGTAGTCTAGTTTCATTCTTTTGAATATGGCTTTCCAATTTCCCCAGCACTATTTATTGAAGAGGCTTTCTTTTCTCCATTGTATGTTTCTGGGTCCTTTGCCCATATACATGTGGCTGTATTTCTGGGCTTTCAATTCCATTCCATTGGTCTGTGTATCTAAACTTATGGACCTTCAAATTACATAAGATTTTATGAATTTGACCCCAAAGGAAAGGGAGGTAAAGACAAAAATAAAAGAATGGGGATATATCAAACTAAAAAGCTTCTGCACAGCAAAAGAAACTAACAACAACACAAAAAAGGCAACCAACCAAATGGGAGAAGATATTTGCAAACAACAGCTCTAACAAGGGGTTAATATCCAAAATATATAAAGAATGAATACAACTCAACACCAAATAACCCAACTAAAAAAATGGGCAAAGGACCTGAACAGATACTTCTCCCAGGAAGAGATATAACTAGCCAACAGATATATAAAAAAGATGCTCAACTTGACTAAACTGCAAATCAAAATTACAATGAAATACTACCTCACACCTGTTAGAATGGCTAACATCAGTAAGACAAGTAATAATAAGTGTTGGAGAAAAAGTAACCCTCATTCACTGCTGGTGGGAATGTAAACTAGTACAGCCACTATGGAAAAACAGTATGGAAGTTCCTCAAAAAATTAAGAATATTTACCATATTGAAATGCAAAAACTGAACTGGAATGAGTAGTATTCCTCTGAGCATGATGGCTTCCTGGGATCTTATCCAGGTAGGTTCAAAGAACACAGGCAGCCAGGGCACACCACTCCATAGGCAGCACCTGGGAGCCACTGGGAGCCCCCATGGGTATGATTTTGTACAGACAAGGGCATGCAGCCCTGCAGTAGAAATTCTGAACTCCCTCTTCCTGAATAACTGCCCACAGACACCCCAGCTGTGCAACTTCAGGGCCAGGGCCCCTCAGAGCATGTCATAGCTCTGTACAGACAAATGCACTGCCAGTCCATGTACGCACTTCTGACAGGCACCCTGAGCCCATCTACCCACAGGGTGTGTGTGGGAGCTTCTGTGAGTTCTGGATGGGTGTGATCTTGGACAAACAGGAATGCACTGCCCTTGGCAGTAGAAATTTTGAATTCACTCGTCTTAGACACCTGCACAGACACCCCAGCAGGGTAAAATCAGTGCCAGGGCCCCTCAAAGTGCATCAGGGCTCTGTGCCAGCAAACTCACTGCCACAGATGTGCACATTTCCAGAAGGGCAGGCATCCTGAGACCGTATATTTACAGGGTACTCTGGGGAGTTGCTTTGAGCCCCTGCTGTATGTGATTCTGTACAGACAAGGACGCACTGTCCCACAGTAGAAATTCTGAACTCCTTCTTCCTGAATAATTGCCCACATTCACCCCAGCTGCTCAATCTCAGTGCCAGGTCCCCTAGGAGTGCATCAGAGCTCTGTGCCAGCAAACACATCCCACAGATGCAAATTTCCAACAGGCAAGCATCTTGAGCCCATCTACCCACAAGGTGCTGGTGGGAGCCACTGCGAGCTCTCCCTGGGTATAATCTTGGACAAACAGGGCACCCACCCTTCCCCCCATCTACCTCTATCTCCCCCCAAGGACAGTAAAAATTCTGAATTCACTCATCCTGGAGACCAGCCCACAGGCACCTCAATTACATGGTTACACTGCAAGAGCCCTTCAGAAAACTTTAGTGTGCCTCACAGGCAAACGTACTGCGGGTGACCCTATGAGCTGCCACAGGGAGTAAGCACCTATCCACCACAGGCACAACAGCAAAAGCTGAGTCTTCCCACCCCACAACTATAGAACTCTGGACACCAGTCACACCTTTGCAGAGTGCAGGCCTCCTGGACCCCATCATCCCAACAGACAGTTCCTGGGTACCACTGTGAGTCTCCACTGGGCACGTGTGATTTCAACTAAGAGTGCAAGACAGCAAAAATTGGGACACTCCCCTCCAGAACTGCTAACATCTAAACACCACAGTTGTGCCTCTCAAGCTCGCAGGCCTATATCAAGAGAAACCAAGTAGGGAGCTACATAGATTACCAAGCCCAGGAGAACTGAGAGAGTGCACCAGTAGCACCATCCCAAAAAGAACCTAGTAGAAAAAATTGGATCTACAATTAAAACATTACAGGAAGACATGGGAAGACAAAAAAGCAACCCCCAAAGGAAAGAAAAAGAGGAATCACCAGAAAGGGAGTTAAATGAAATTGAGGTTGGCAGCTTACCAGAAAAAGAACTCAGAGTAATGGTTATAAGAATGTTTAAACGGTTAGATGACAAATACACACAACTCAATGAGAATTATAAGGAGCTGAATAAGAATGTTGTCAACATGAAAAAGAACCAAGAGGAGATGAAGGATAATATAGCTGAAATAAAGAACACAATGGAAGGTTTAATCAGTAGACTAGAAGAGGTGAGGACCACATCAGCAAATTAGAAGACAAGGTAGGAAAAAACACACAAACACAGCAGCAACTGGAAAGAAGACTTAAAAAGCAAGAGGAGAGCCTAAGGGAGCTTTGGGACAATACAAAACGAAACAATATTTGCAATAATAGGGGTACCAAAAGGAGAGGAAGAGAAGCAAGGAATAAGAAAACCTGTTTGAAGAAATAAAGACAGAAAACTTCCCTGATACTGGCAAGAAAAAAATCATGCAAGTCCAAGAAGCACATAGAGTCCCAAACAAGATGTACCCTTAAAGACCGACACCAAGACACTGGCAAACACCAACAACAAAGTAAGAATCTTAAAGGCTTCCAGAGAGAAACAGAAAGTTACCTACAAGGGTTCTCCTATTAGAATATCAATGGATTTCTCAACAGAAACACACCAGGCCAGAAGGGAATGGAATGAAATTTACAAAGTGATGCAAAGCAAGGGACTTAACCCAAGAATACTATACCCAGCAAAGCTATCATTCAAAATTGAAGGTGGAATCAGGAGCTTCACTGACAAAAAAAGGACTAAGAGATACAAACCAGCATTCAAGCCAGCAATGCAAGGAATGCTGAAGGGACTGCTGTATAAATAAAAGGGGAAAGGCAAGAAGAAACACAAACATTAAGGACAAATATGACAACAAACATGTACTTGTCAATGATAATATTAAATGTAAATGGATTAAATGCACCAATCAAAAGACATAGAATAGCTGAATGGATAAGAAAACATGACCCATATATTTTTGTCTGCAAGAGACCCACCTCAGAACAAAGGATACACAAAGACTGAGAGTGAAGGGATGGAAAAACATTTTTCAGGCAAATAGAAATGAGAAAAAAGATGGGGTTGCGATACTTATATCTGATAAAATAGACTTCAAAGTAAAGGTCATAACAAGAGATAAGGAAGGCCACTACATAATACTAAAGTGAGCAATTCAATAAGAAAATATAACTCTGGTAAATGTATATGCACCCAATACAGAAGCACCCCAATACACAAAACTATTTCTGGAAAATATCAAGGGAGAAATTGATAGCAATACAGTCATAGTAGGGGACTTTAATACCCCACTGACACCATTGGAAAAATCAAACAAACAAAAATCAGCAAAGAAACAGCAATCCTAAATTACACACTAGATCAGATGGACTTAATTGACATCTTTAGAACATTCCACCCCAAAGATACAGAATATACATTCTTCTCAAGTGCACTTGGAACATTTTCAAAGATAGACCACATATTAGGACACAGGAAAAGTCTCTTAAAATTCAAAAAGATATAAATCATATCAAGTATCTTCTCAGATCACAATGGCATAAAACTAGAAATAAACTACAATAAAAACAATCCAAAAAAATCAAACACTTGGAGACCAAATAGCCTGCTATTAAACAATGACTGAGTTACCAGAAAGATCAGAGATAAAAAAACATCATGGCAACCCTCTGGGGATTGTGTATGGTTCATGGTTTATGGCCTCTGTAAAATGTGAGTATTTAGGTAAACAGGTCTTGCAAGACCAGATAATTAAGGAAGGGACAGTGACT
>JAAGEH010000041.1:50973103-51287230 GCA_011751065.1 Lasiurus cinereus
CTGTTGGCTTTTTTTAGAGAATGGCAGAGGGAGTCTAGACAGATTTCTTCATTTCTGGCTTCAGAGCAGTTGGAGTGGTAAGAAGCACATCTCAGAGTCCCATCTATTCCTTCTCCAGTTGTTCCATCATCCTTGCTCTGCTCGTGTCTGTCTAACTGCCTAACACATCCTCTCAAGGATCCTGGCTTCTTTCAGGGAACATGAACATCAGTGTGCTCCTCTGACTGCTATGCTGAGGAGGGGCAAAGTTTTCTTTCAGAGCCAAGAGGTTCTTGCTCTCTGTCAGAGGAATGATGAGGCCTGGGCATGGAAGAGGGTGGGCTTGTGACCTGGTGGAGACAAACTTTATTGTAAAATTTAGTATTATTGAGCAATAACAACTGCAAGAGTTACAACTAATGGTCTGGTGGAAGGGGGAAAAAATATTTCCGTTCTAATAACTCCTATTGAAATAGGATTTTCCTCCTTAAAATCACGCTTATGTTTATTAAAGAGTCAAATTAAGACCAATTTATCTATTGAATTTGGCCTGATTGCTTGCATAGACACAACAAGAATGGTAACTGACTGCCTTTGCTGGAATTTCATGACTGAATCTTAATGTGCCCCAGGGAAGCCAAGCCATCCAGCTGCCATCAGGCCAGTTAGGTGAATTCCTCACCTGCAGTGGCTCCACCCTGGCCTGTGCCCTAGGCTTCAAGGCCCATCTCAGCAGCTCTCCTACTCCTCGAAGCCTAGAGTGCATGGGGCTCCAAAGGTACACAAAGGCACCCTCGTCGCTCCCCTTCCACTCTGATCAACTGCCAGTGATGGCAGTGCATGGACCTGATGCTCCAGCGCCATCCATTTTCAGGGCTACCAAGCAAGATACCAGGCTGTCTCCTTGGCACTCTTATTGGCTTTAAGTCTTCAGAGTCCCAACAGGACTTTTTAAAACATGACACTTTAGTCAAAGTTTTCAGTCAATAAACCACCATTGGAAACTGGTCTTATCAAATTTATACAAAGAAATGCTGTTCTCCCCAGGGGTGTGAGGTGATTGCACACACACACACACACACACACGCTCGCAGGCGTGTGCAAGCATCACTTGTCCTTAGAGCATTCCCCTTCCTAGTCAACACCCCTGCCTCACCATCCATCCTCCCCCAGCCTTCCAGGGACTGCACAGACCTCTTTGGACCTCTTGCATGGACCCTGGATGGGCCCCTTCTCTCCTGACTCTTTTTCAATCCTGGCTGCCACAGCCCCAGAAGAAAAGAGTCGGCTTGCACAAGCCATTTTCTGGAAGGACTTTGGCAGAGGGACTTTTGAAAGGTGTGTGAGCAGGGCTAGATCGCCAACCAGGGAGATGTCACCCCAGAAACAAAGACCATCCAAGGTCTCAAGGGACTGGGGCCATGAGATCACTTGAGAGTGGAGTGGAGTGTCTAAGAGTTCAACCCACTGGCCTCACCCAGACTGGTTTGAGGACCCTGACGTTACAGGCAGGACCTGGGACACTAGTGACCGGCTGAGGGGTGGGCTCAGCACATCCCTAGAGCTGCAGTGGAGTTCTGAGAGTGCTGTGTGCTGAATGGGGTCTCCAGGGGATGAGAGATGCTGCCACGGAGGTGGGGTAGCACCAGGCACTTGGACCAGGTGGCACCCGGGCAGAGCCACATCTCACAAAGCGAAGGCAGGAAGTCAGCCAAGTTGCAGACCCCGAATCCATTTCCTTTCCAGGTAAAACTAAGTCTGCCAGGGGAGGCAGGTGGCAGAAGCCAGACACAAGGAAAATAATGGCACTCCGGAACCTAAGCCCCAGAAGGCAAGAGGAGGCAGGGCATTCTCCGCACTCAGCCCTCGCCCCAATGCAGGAGGACTCCGCCAAGGTTACCAGCTGGGGACAGCGGATATAAAAGAGAGCAGCAGCCCAGAGGCACAGGTGCAGTGACAGGAGCCCGGCCCACAGTAGGTGGAGGAGGGGGGTTCGGGGAAGGGTGGAGCCCATCAGAGCAAATGGCTGTTTTCCCGAAGATCACAGGTACAAAAGACGAAGGCTGTGGTCAGCCAAGGGTTCCAGCTTTAGCTCTGCCCTCGTACTGCTGTGTGCAGGAAGTCGCTCACAGCTCTGTGCTACAGGAGCTTCACCTGTACAATGGGCCACAGCTGCTCCTCACAGGAGTGTGGGGTGATTATATGGAAGTGTGTGAGCCCCACTTGCCCTGAGGGCTTTCCCCTTCCTAGTCAGCACTCCCACCTCACCACCCATCCCTCCCCCAGCCTTCAGGGACCACACAGGCCCCTCTGGACCTCTTGCATGGACCCTGGAGGGGCTCCTGTTCCCCTGGCTCCTTTTCAATCCGGCTGTTCCCGTTCCAGCAGGAAAGAGAGGGTAAGCACAAATGACTTTCTGGAAGGATTTGGCAAAGGAACTGTTGACAGGTGTGAGAGCAGCTTCCAACACCAGCTAGGGAGGAGGCACCGGAAACAGAGACCATCCAAGGTCTCAGTGGGGTGGGACCCCATGATCTTTCGAGGATGGGCCTGTGAACAAGGGAGCAGGGCCATGTTATCAAGGGGAAGTGGATACATTAATAGGGGTGCAGGGGCACGTGTTCACGTGAGAGTGAGCATGTGAATAAGGTGGCGGGCCCATGTGGTCTCGCCAGAGGACGTTTGTGAACAAAGGGGTGAGGACACATGAACAGGTGGGAGAAGTCTCAGGAGGTCAGGAGAGGGCCATGTTAAGATAGAAGGGATGTGGTCAGTATCCCTCAGATGCTGAAGAAGTAGGAAGGTCCCTCCCCTGGAACCCTTTGAGGCAGCACCAGCCCAGACCCCTGGATGTCAGATTCTGGCCCCCGAATGGGGAGAGCACGTGGTCCTGTTTGTTTAGGCCAGTCTGTAGCTATTGCAGCAGCAGCCTCAGAAAATAGACCCCTCCTTCTGGGGCTTTGACTGTGTTCTGGAACAGCTGAGCTCTGTGCTCTGGCAGAGGAGACCCTCTACACCTCTCACTGTAGGGGCCCACAGGGAAATTCATCCCTGTGTCTTCACCTCCACCCTGTCTCCTGCTGCCCCAGGGGCTCCACAGCAGTGACAGTGCAGTGGGCACACCAGGGCAGGCTGTTTAATGGGATGTATAGGCTCAGGGACTCCTGGCGGCCTTGTGGAGCCCCAGCTTCAGGATGCTGCAGGGTACTCCCCAGCCCCACTCCTACCTCCCAGACCTTCCAGCCTCAGCCTTGGCTTCCTGGAGCACCTGGGTTGACAGGAGCCAGCAACTGGGTTGTTGTGCCCATATTCCAGATGCCAAAACTAGGGCTCGGAGAGATGGAGCAGAGATCCCTACACCCAGCTCACCTTCCTCTCACCTCAGCCCAGCTCACAGGAGGCTCCCCCAGCTGCCACCTGGTTGCCATGATGTCAGAGGGGAGGAGATTTCTGAGAAGCAATCCAAAAATACACACCAGCTGGCCTCTCCTTCCTCACTCACTCTCTCCAGCTTCAAAGCCTCCTTTTTTGCAGATAGGCAGAGACCGCTTCCTGGCCAGGCAGCTGGGAGCAAAGGAGGTCAAGGAGGCAGAGGGTCCAGGTAGTGGGTTCAGGGACCCTAACCTCACCCAGATTTCCTGGACCCGGGCTCCATCGCCCTCCCTGTTACCAGACCAGACGAGCTGTTTCCTGCCTCTGCCTTCACACATGCAGTGCCATCTTGAATGCCCTTCCTCACCTTTCAAATCCCAGCTTGGCTTTAACTCCACTGGAGAAACTTCCCTGAGTCACTTGGGGCTCCCCCTGCATCCTGCACCCACCCTAGTCACAGCCATTTTCTGGGTGAAGCCCTTAGGGCAGTGGTTCTCAACCTTTCTAATGCCGCGATCCTTTAATACTGTAATTTTGCTAACTGTTATGAATCTGTGTTTTCCGATGGTCTTAGGCTCTACAGCAGCGGTTCTCAACCTGTGAATTGTGACCCACAGGTTGAGAACTGCTAGCAAAGTTACCTAAGACCATCAGAAAACACCAATATTTACATTACGATTCATTAACAGTAGCAAAATTACAGTTATGAAGTAGCAACAAAAATAATTTTATGGTTGGGGGTCACCGCAACATGAGGAACTGCATTAGGAAGGTTGAGATCCACTGTCTTAGGGGGTTGTGAGGTCTTGGGAATGCTAGCTTTGAATTGCACCCCAGCCCCTGGCATAGACAGGTGCTCAGTAAATCCGGACCACTTGGGGAACAACCTAATGTACCTGGGCGCCAGGACAGATACCACAAATTCCATCATTGTTATGTTAATTGTTGACTTTGGCTATCCTGCACCCATCTAAGTATATGTCTATCATTTTACTTTTTATCCAATCCCAGAGGTCCCCTCTTCCCACGCTTTGCTTTCTCTCACTCTCTATCACCAACAGATTTCATGTAACCCACTTACGTTCCCTCCTTTGATTGTCTGGTTGTCTGTCTTCCTGCCACTTGGAAATTTGCCACAGCTACTTGGAAATCCACCTCTGTACACTTATCACACAGTCCTCCTTTTGTTTCCTCAAATGTGCCTGTGCCCCTATACCAAAGGATCTTTGCACATGCTGTTTCCTCATATGCCATACTTCTTCTTTTTTTAAATATATTTTATTGATTTTTTTACAGAAAGGAAGGGAGAAGGATAGAGAGTTAGAAACATCAATGAGAGAGAGACATCGATCTGCTGCCTCTTGCACACTCCCTCCTGGGGATGTGCCCACAACCAGGATACATGCCCTTGACCGGAATCAAACCCGGGATCCTTCAGTCTGCAGGCCAACGCTCTATCCATTGAGCCAAACCGGTTTCGGCTGCCATACTTCTTGTCCTCCAGTTGACATGTAGTCTTCCATCAGACTTCATCTCATGTTTCCCTTACTCAGAGAAGCTTTCTCTCCCCTCTCATATTATGTCAATTCTCTTTACATGTGCAAAATATCATTGCAGTTGTAATTGTTAAATTTATTTTTGTGATTATTTGAATAATACTAGCTTTCCCATTAGACTACAAGATCCATAAGGATTGAGACAGAATCTTACATGACATATACACATTGAAAAATTGCATGAATCGATGAATATCATTAGATTAATAAAGCTATAAAATTAATTACCTCCTAATCACTGAAATCCTACATGCCTATTACTTAACTTCTCTGTGTTATCATTAGCTGCATTAAAATGAAGCAAAGTTATATAACTACTTGTGGTCCGGTGCATGAATTTGTGCACATTGAAAATAAATTAATTAGAAAGATTTTATTATTACTATTCACCCTTTCTCTATAATAGAAGCATTAACCAAATTCACAATTAACAATGATTGAAACACACACGTGTGATTGGTGCCAGCAAGAGCTTCATATATATCATGCTTGTGTGAATCAACTTAGCTTTTTATAGATATAGAACAAATTTGCTTAATTAGACCTGCTTTCTGATTTACCTAAACTTTTCCAGCCTAGTGAAACACCCCAACTTCTCTGTCAGGAAATTGTCAGCAACAGAACAGTAAATATCAACATGAAGCAGAATATTATTGTAGATCACGCAGGGAGAACAGAGGGCACAATATTTAACTGCAACACTGTTTGACTATATTCTGTGCAGTGAGAAAACCTAAAGTCATTTTTAAGATTCACTATTTTTTTACTTTTCAGTCGGGTCAAGTTTTTAAGCTTTCTAAATCTCCATTTCCTGGCTAATTAAAAGAAACTAGGATTTCACCTATCTACCTACTCCAGGACTTCTATGAGGATCAAATGAGATGAGGCACAGGAAAAAGCTTTATAGACATTTGGTTACAGTGTAACGTGTTTCCATCTGGGTATACTGGTAAAGCAAATTGTGTTCCTGGGCTGAAGAAACTTCAAGGAGGCTAGTTGCCAGGGAGAGGAAGCCCAGTGTTCCCACATGACGTCATTACCCAAATGGAAGGAAGAACACATAGCATGTTAGCTTTTTATATAGATAGATGAGTCCCAAATTGGCCTAATATCAGATTTTGTTGTCAGCATAAATAAGTGGGTCTCAAAAAAAAATTCCTCATATATCTAAAATTCTTAGTAAGAATCAAGACACTACAGATATTCAGGAAGAAAATATTTTAATGGAATGGTTGAAATCAAGGAAAGATTGACCCAGATACACGCTGACAAGCGGAACAGCCTAGATAACTGATCGGCACACTCATTATTAAACAGAGCCAAATATCAACAGTACAACGACTGAAATTTTTTTTGAGAGCCAAAATTTTTAAACTTAAACTTCTTTTAATGCCAATTCTTCAAAAAACATTTGACCAGGCCGTGGTATTTTGTGGAAGAGCCACACTCAAGGAGCCAAAGAGCTTCATGTGGCTCACAAGCTGCAGTTTGCTGACCATGGGCCTAGATGAAGAACCTCTGTGGAAGTAAGGGGCAAGGAAGTACAATAAGGGGAGACAAACGAGAAGTATGATCCATCTAAGGACACACACAGATGGGAAATTATGAAAAGGCCTGGTGCATGGAATTCATGCACGGGGATGGAGAGGTCCCTTCAGCCCAGCCTGCACCCTCTCTAATCCAGGACCCCTCAGATATCCCTCTCACAATCCAGGACCACGGGCTCCAAACTGTTTACCTGCCTGCCTGCCTGATTGCCCTGAATCCTTCCCCCCATTGCCTCCCCCCCGTGCTGGACTGGTTACCCCCAACTGCACCCCTCTGCTGGCCTAGTTGTCCCCAACTACTCCCCTGCCAACCTGGTCACCCTCAACTGCTCCCCCACCACACTGGCCTGGATGCCCTCAACTTCCCTCCCCTGCAGGCCTGGTCATCCCTCACTGCCCCACCCCTGCTGGTCTGGTTGCTCCCAACTTCCCCCCTGCTAGCCTGGTCGCTCCTCACTGCCCTCCTCTGCCCACCTGGTCACCCCTCACTGCCCCCCTCTGCTGGCCTGGTCACCCCTCACTGACCCACCCCCAACCCCCCGCTCTACCCCACTGGTCTGGTTGCCCTACGCAGCCCATTGTTCAGTCATTTGGTTGTCCCTTACTAAGCCCCCTGCTGGCCTGGTCTCCCCATGTAGCCTGCAGTTCAGTTGTTACTGTGAGGATGTCCTAACCAATTTGCATATTACCCTTTTATCAGTATAGATAGAGCAGAGTCATTTAACTCCATAAACAGCCTCACCCAATCAGGCTCTGATTGAAGAGGTGCCCTCTAAAATAGTTGAAGTCTGAAAGCTGATTTTTTTTTTTGCTTGGAACAGCAGTTTTATGGCAAGTGTTTTCATTTTTGGCAGCCTAAAAGATATTAGAGCAATGATTGTATCCTTGGCAGTGTTCTGTTTTGTTGGCTGTGCTTTTGGCAAAACAGTTTGATTCTGGCTGTAAATGAGAATTTCTTGACTACCTTCATTAAAATCCTGACTGCAGGCTCTGGGAACAAATTTTGGACCAGGGCAGAGTTAGAGACGCTTCAGAAGCTCCCAAGAGAATAACACACCACACACACACACACACACACACACTCACACACACACACACAGATGGCTCTTAAGCACAACACAGAGGTAATACCTTCAGGGCTTTATCACTCAACTATAAAAAAGAGAGAACAGCCCTAGCCAGTTTGGCTCATTGATTTGACAAGCATCAGCATGTCGAATGAAGGGTCCGAGTTTCGATTCCAATCAAGGGCATGCACCTCGGTTGTAAGCTTGGTGTTTGATGTGTCTTGTTTTTCCCTCTCCTTCCTACTCTCTAAAAATCAGTGGAAAAAATATCCTTAGGTGAGGATAAAAAAGACAGAGAAAGAGACAGAGGAACATATGTCACCCTTTTTATAAATAAGCACCTTTTGTGGAGAACCCTCCTTTCCAATGCTACATCCACACAGCCTAAATCTAAGGGACTTTATAATTGGCACAAGTCCCTACTACATTTGTACATTTCACACTCTCCAAATATTTCAGCAGGTAACTGTTATTCTCCTTCCTTGGTGACTAGTACAATAAGCTCCATGATTTTACATGAATGTGCCTTTCCCACAAGCCTTGGGCCAACAATTGGGACCCAGTCCTTTCTGAAGGGAGTTCCCAGCCTGTAAGGTAAACTAAGCAGTAACTCTCAGGGGAAGCACCTTGCCAGCCATTCCCTCTGGCTTTCATGGCTCCTGATGTCTTGCTGAGAGGTGGAAACCCACAGTATTGGTATTTCAGAGCCCCAGAAAGGTCCTGCTGAGCCCTCTCTCAATAACTATGTCTTCCAAAACACAACTCTGGAACAGGACTTGTTCAGAATCTCTTCACATGAGATTAGGGACTCTAGTCTTTGAAATACCACCCAGTTCATACTCCTCAAGTCTTCCGTTCTCTAAGGGAAGACATAAGTGTGCTCACTTTCCCTCAGCACCAGGTTGTTTCCATTTGCAAGGAAGCTTCTCCTCCCAGTTAAGAAAATGACGGTATTTTGGGGACTTTATCTCCAAATCTCCTCCACCTGCCCTTCCAATAAGACACTGCGACACATTTGAGAATTAGGATCAGGAAAAACCTTGAGTCTCCCAATATTGCCATTCCAAGCAATCTCCAAAAATGCATGAGAACCCATTATTTTTTAAGGAACTTAGATTTAAGGTGAAAATAGTGCCTTTCTAACAACATACCATGAAGGTCACGTTATCTCAGAAAACTGTTTGAGCAGAGGAAATAGGAAAAATACAAATTACTTTTAGTACCCATATGAATCTCTGGCAAAGTATTGTGTTTGGTCTTCAGCACCTTCTTTTCACCCCTGGGAAAAATAAAGTCAAGGTGAGCCTCACAGTAGATCTCTGAAATGCAGAATTGCTTCTATCCTCAAGTGACCCTCAAATCTTTCCAGTGATTGAGAACAATGTATATGTTAGGTTTAAAAACTGTAAAAGTTTCTTAATAAAAAACTCAATTACAAAATAATGGAATCATTAACCATACTAAATAAACCAAAGAAATGTGGCATACTTTCAGTTACTTGTAAACTTGGTTATTAATCCAAATTTTGTATCTAGTCCTAGTTTATTTTACACTGAGAGGAGGAGAAGCTATCCTATATAATAAAAGGCTAATGTGCAAATAGACTGAATGGTGAAACAACCAGAACAACCAAGCAAGCAGTTGCTATGATGTTGCTGAACACCGGGAGGCGTGTGTGAAACAAGGCAGGTGTTGGCTGCAGTGGGATGGTGGAACAGGTTAGTGGAGGTGCCAGACCAAGGCGGGGCACCGGTCACTGTCATTGGGTGAGCCTCTGGCGGTTACTGAAAATTCTTTGCTTCCTGTGCTGCAGTCCCACATGGTGCTCACACCTGCTGCCAGCACCGACCCCACTTGCACCCACAGCGGGCACCGGTCCCAATAGCTCAGCACCATCAGTGATTGCAAGTGGTGACTGTCAGCCCTGATTGCCCCTGAGGGCTTCTCCACCTCCCCCTGCTCCTGAGAGGCAATTGGGGCAGCAGCCACCACTCACACCCACTGACAACACTGGCCCTGCTCATACCCACTGCTGGCACCAGCCCCAATTGTTCCACGCCATCAGCAGGTGCAAGCAGATCCAGAGCTATCAGTAGGTGGGAGCAGGGGCAGCAGGGGTAGAGCAGCTGATAGACAGGGGAACAGGAGCCATGGTGAAAGGGGCCAGGCAGGGCCTTAGAGGATGGGCTGAGATACGACCCTCTGCCTACCATAGCCTTACAGCCCAGAGTTCCTTTCAAGGTGCATGGATTTATGCACTGGGCCCTTAGTCTATATATATAAAAGGCTAAGTGTCCCTCTGACCATCTGATTGGTAGCTATAACACACACTGACCACCAGAGGGCAGATGCTCAATGCAAAAGCTGTCATGATGCACATTGGCCATTTGCAAAGAAACGGCACCACAGACCTAACACTCACAAAGCCACACTTGGCTTCCCCCAAGTGGACACAGGCCCTGCCACCATTCTGGAGTGTCACCCCACCAAATGGCAGCCAATGCTGCCAAGACCCCATGGCTCAAAATGCGGTCCACAGCCCAGCCAGGAAATGGTGGCTTTGGACACCAGGTAATGATGTCATGTATCAACGCCCATCTTCCTCTCCCTAGCCTTCTTGCAGTAACTTCAGCCCAGGAACATGACTTGCTTTATAGCCAGATGCAAACATTTTACACTTTAACCAAATGTCATCTCATTTGATCCTCACAGAAGTCCTGGAGTAGGTAGATAGGAGACTTGATGGAATCTTATTTTTTATTCATTAGCTGGAAAATGGAGATTTAACAAGTTTAGAACCTTGACCCAACTGAAAAGTAGTAAGGAATGGTGGACCTTAAAAATGACTTCAGATTTTCTCACTGCACAGAATGTAGTCAAACACTGCTGCAATTAAATATTGTACCCCTTGTTCTCCCTGCGTGATCTACAAGAATAATCTGCTTTGTGTTAATATTTACTGTTGTATTGCTGAAAGAAAAATTGGGGTTCTTCACTGGGCTAGAGAAAGTTTAGGTAAATCAGAAAGCAGGTCTAATTAAGCAAGTTTGTTCTATATCTATAAAAGGCTAAGCTGCTTCATGCATGCGTAATACATATAAAGCTCTTGCTGGTGCCAATCGCACCCATATGTTTCAATCTGTCATTGTCAGTCGTGAATTTGGTTGACACTTCTATTATAGAGAAAGGGCGAATAGCGATATTAAAATATTTCTTCTAATTAATTTCCTTTCATTGTCCACAAATCCACGCACCGGGCCACTAGTTTATATTAGGAAAGCATGAGCTGAACCATGGAAATACAAAAAAAAGAAGAGAGGAATAGGGAACATTTCCTGAATCTCAAAGTTCACAGGATAATGCTTAGAAGAAAGACATCATCGTATGATTTATTTTTTTCATGCCCCCCAAAATCATCTTAAAATCTCACTTTTGTGAAAAATGTTTTCACAAAGTAGAAATAATATACATATTCTTTCTCCACATCAGAGAAATGGCGCCATGAGTAGTTCCCTAGGCTCTCCCCTTGAAGTTGTGTTAATTTGAACAGCTACAATTCAACAAAGGATTCCCTGCTCAGCACACAAACATGTCGGAGAGATCTGTGAATTGAAGCATCTGCAGGTGGGAGAGTCAGAGAGAACAGGGGCAGAGAAAGGGAGAAAAGCAGAAATAGGAGCCCAGAGCTCACTTCAAGGCTCAAGGCTGGGGTCTCGGGAGAGGGGAGGATCCAGGTGGCACCTGACTCCCTGCAGCCCACAGGAGCACAGAGGTGCAATGAGGTGAGCATTCCTGCCACCGTAAAAAACATGCACTGCAGCAGATCTGAGCACAGAGGTGCGGTCTGGAGAGCACCATTGCCAGGCACAGAAACAAAGCCACAGAGCCCAGTTTCCGGCCTGCCTTCCCTCATCCTCCCTGAGCTAGCAGCAGGCTCTAGTGAGCCGTGGGCTACGAGTCCATGAGCTGCAGCCCTGAGAACTGGAGAGACCGAAGAGTTTTATCTGAACAGCAGGCACATGAGGCGGCCAATCCCAGTGACACAGGTAGAGATAAAGCAGTGAGGCAGCTGAGGTCTGGCAGTACCATTACTGGAAGGAGAACAAAGGCACAGAGGTGCCAGCTGCCCTCTTTCACTTTACCCTGCCCCCACCCATCTCAGCTGTACTGCTCGCAGTATCTGGTTGCAAGGCACAGCATGGGGATTTCATGGACTCAGAACCGTATCACCCACCACATTCCTCCATGGGATGGGGCCCTGGGACCTAGGTGACCTGGTCACAGAGGAGCTGCCTGATAAACCCTCCCTTCCCCCAACTGGTGGGGGGAGTATGACTTATGTAACCTGCGTCTGCCTCCGGGACATCCCCGAGACATTGAACCACCAATCAGCGTGTGCGGAATGCCCTGGGCCCCACCCCTTTCCATTCCTCCCTGGGTCTCACCCCTTCCTGTTCCTCCCCTCAGGCATGTTCACCTCTGCACGTGTTGCTGCTCTCCTCAGTCTGCAAGACAGCCTGGCGGTCCTTCTCCTCCTCCTTCTCCTCTAATCCTGGTTTTTCTATCTCTCTCCTTAGTGTGGAATAAACTTCCTCTTGGTCTCTGGCTCCCGTTTCCTGCGCCTCGAACCTCACATTTGATGCCGAAGACCCGGGAGAGTGGGAGCATCCCATTTGACTGTTCACGGTCCAGGGTGCCCCCCTCTTCTCTCCTTATGGCTTAGGACCCTCAGGCTTCTCCCCCCCCACCACCTGGCTCGGCAATGTCAGCGTTAAGTCCCAGCCCATGCAAATTCCTGGCAGTCATTTTTCCAGCGTCTCTGTCCATAAACCACGGCTCACATCAGAGATTGCCTTCTGAGCATAGCTCTCCGGGCCCCTCTGGAGGGGTCCTGAACTTTGAGGGGGTGAAGGGGGCAATGGAGACATTCCTGCCCCCCCCTCAGTTCTCTAGCCTTTTGGCCTCCATCCGGACCCCAGGAGGTAGGGGAGATGTCTCCTACGGTCACTTTGCATCCTAAATTGCTCATTGACTTCTGTAACATGGCATGGTCTCAGTATGAATCGGAATGAGTTGGTAATTTCTGCGGGCAAACCTGTAAGTGGCCCTTCATTCCCGCCCCTTACTTTACTCCACTCATCAGATCCCCTCGCAAAGTCTTCTCCACCCCTCACACCAGTCCTCAGCCCCTGTCTCTGCCTTCTGACTCGTTCTACCCAACGATCTTTCATTTTCACCTCTTGCGCTCCCATCACCCAGCCCTCTGCTTCTTCTCTTCCTCCTTCTCCTTCTTCTTTGCCCAGCCACCCCTTTCCCAACCGGCGGCCACTGCTGCAAGAGCCACAGTCACCACCTTGGGCCACCACACACTGCCACAGCTGCCGGCCCGCCAGCCGCTCCAAACAGCTAAGTGAGATTTCTGTTTGTGGTAGAAATTTTGGTTTGCTCTTCCTTTGTGTATTGTGAGCAGCCGCCATGCTGGCCATATGTCCTGCTGTTCCCATGGGTTGCCATCCTAGAACAGCAAGTCCTGCCCCTCTCTGGCCACATGGCCTGCCATTCCCATGGGGGTGCCATCTTGAAACAGCAAGTCCAACCCCTCTCTCTTTAAATAGTTCCTGAGACCTCCCACAGCTTGCCCGGTAGCCCTGCCACCACACTCCTCTTCATCCAACCCACAGGCCGCTGCCTGCTCTGTCCCTCCCACCCCCCCACATCCCCTAACGCCTTCTCAGACCCCATCTGAGATCCAGTGAATATGTCCTTTAAGGTTTTAATGCCCGTGAGGAGCAGGCAGAGTAAGCACACCTTCGACAAAAGGTGATTCTGCAAACCCAAGCCTTGGTTGCAGCTCTGAGGCCGAGGGCAGCCATGCATGGTCCAAAGGGGACTGCGCATGGTGGGGGTGCAAAAAGAGGACGAACACCACTTGGAGGATGCTTCAAGTGCAGAAATGATGGCCACTGGGCAAAGCAGAGCCCCCAGCTCCAGGCTCCAACCAAGACCTGTCCAACCTGTGGTCAAAACGGCCACTGGAAAAATGACTGCCCCTGGAAAAGTGATGGGCCCTCTGTATCTCAGCATAGAGGGACTGCCCTTCCAGGTCATGACCCACCGCTGGCCATGACTGAAGACAGGCCGAAGACAGAAGATTCCCAGACTCGACGACCCCCAACCCCCTTGCCGAGCCCAAGATAGCACTCAAGAGAGCGGGTAAGCCGGTCTCCTTTCTGGTCAACGCGGGGGCTACCTTCTCTGTCCTGCCCTCCTTTGCAGGGCCATTTTTCCCTTCCACGATCTCAGTCATGCGTATTGATGGCAAATCACCCTTTAATGCTCTGAAAACTGCTCTGGCTTCAGCGCCTTCTCACCCCATCCCCTCCCCACTCCACCCTTCCTAGAGAACAACTTTCTTGCTGGCACAGGCTTATCAGAAGCTGAGATCTTTATCTCTAGGGGAAAAGTGGCAGTTTTAACATTCAAGCAGCTAGAGGCCTGGAAACCGGCTTCGGGGCCTGCTCCCTCCTCCTTTTCTAAAGAAAAACCATTAGACCCCCTCTCATTTTCTAGCTCCAGGATATGCTTCTGGCATCTCTCTCTCTCTCTCTCTCTCTCTCTCTCTCTCTCTCTCTCTCTTTCTCTCTCTCTCTCTATCTCTGACAGGGTATAGCTATGGGGGTCCTCACCCAGCCTCGAGGGCCAGCCTTCACTTCTTAACCTCCCTGTCCAGAGAGCCTGATCCAACGGTTCGGGGATGGCAGCCCTGCCTCTGGGCTCTGGCTGCAGTCTCCGCTCTCACCAAGGAGGCCCAGAAGTTCTGTCTCCAGCAACCCTTACAGGTCTTCTCCACCCATAGGCTACAGGATCTCTATCCTACCGATCCTTCTCTCTCCTTGCCCTCTCACATGCAGAAACTCCATCTTCTGTTCAGCAAGAGTCCTGACATCTCCCTGACTCAGTCCCCATCCCTGAACCCAGCCACTTTCCTTCCTGCTGCCTCCACTCAACCTGTGGCAATGCACTCCTGCCCCGAGGTCGTCGAGATCCTCACTCAACCTCAGGCGGGACTCTCAGATTTTCCTCTCTCTAATCCTAACTTAACTAAACTGCACATATCGTACTGCCCACCATCATCTGGTAAGATCGAGAGGATCAATGGCCTCCTTAAAGTCCATCTAACTAAACTCTCTCCAGAAATTTGCAGCTCCTGGCCGGACCTCCTACCCATGGCCCTGACCGGAATCCGGGCTACACCAAGAAGCCTTACCTTCTTAAGCCCTTTTGAATTCCTATATGGGAGACGCTTCTCCCTTCTGATGCTCCTCTCCTGGCTACTTATCCTCCATACCTGCCCTCACTCAGGCAACTGCTCCGGGAACACGCTGACAGGCTTCTGCCCAGGCCAGAACCAGCCGACCAAGACTCCTGAGGACCAGCCCTCCAGCCGGGGGACTCAGTCCTCCTCCAGAACCTTACCCCCAGGTTGTATTTCAGCTCCAGGCTCAGAAAAACAGCAAAACCAGACAAGTGACGCTGTGGCAGCCTCAGGACCAGCTTTTACCTCCCAAGACTTGGGGAGATCACGCTGCTACACCCCTTGTCCAGCATGGAAAACACTCCCAGGGCTCCTCCCATCATTAGGCCCATTGGTATCTATGCCTTTAATTTTGCTCTTCGGCCCCTGTCTCATGTGCTGTTTCACTAGTTTTTTACAGAACAGAATGTAGGTGTTCACCAACCAGATGGTGGGAGAGATCTATCTGGCCTTGAATTCAGAACCTAGAGACACCTATGTCACCAGAATCCTTGAGAACCCCAGGTAGATGCCCCTGACGATGCCCCCTCTCAGCAGGAAATAGATATGGAAAATGGATCTTCACCCCCTGACCTTGCCCGGATCCTCAATTTTTTTTAATATCACCAAAAGCCTAGAATGATAGGTGATATTAAAACTGGTGGGCGGAATATGACATAATCTGCGTCTGTCGCCAGGATATCTCTGAGACATTGAACCACAATCAGCGTGTGCAGCCCCATACTTTCCCGTTCCTCCCCTCAAAAGGCGTGTTCACCTCTGCACCTGTTGTTGCTCTCCCCAGTACTGCAAGACAGCCCTGTGGGTCCTTCTCCTCCTTCTCCTCTAATCCTGGTTTTTCTATCTCGCTTGTTAGTGTGGAATAAACTTCCTCTTTTAACATGTCTTGGTCTCTGACTCCCGTTTCCTGCGCCTTACACTTGAACCTTACACTGCCCACCTCCCCAAGGAATACAGGGCATTTTCCACCACCCTCAAAGATCCAAGAAGCAATAGCATTGCAAGAGAAACTAAAAAAAAAACAGTGCTTCAGCGCCATCTACTGGAAAGCAAAAAGAAAGACTTCTTATCAACCTGAATAAAGTGCCACTCATAAAAATAAAAAAGCAGATTTCATTTCCACGGTAACCTAGGCAGAGAAGAAATTCATCATATACCATTGAATAACCATGGTAATAAGCCATGAAAGAAAATAAAAAATCTTCAGAAAATAAACTTAAAGTTATGGAAATATGTGATTTAAATGACAGAATTCAAGATTGCAGTTCTGAAAAAACTCTAAGGATACAAGGCAGTTTAATGACCGAGAAATAAAATCGATTAAGAAAAGGAATACTTTATCAAAGAGAGTAAAATTTTTTAAATGAACCAAATATAAATTCTGGAGATGAAAACCTCAATAAAAGAAATGAAGAATGAACAAGCAAGCAGAGGAAATAGAGCTGACCAGATGGAGGAAAGAATTAGTAATATCAAAGATAGAACTCTAGAAATTACACAGATGGAAAAAAAGAGGTTTGAAAGTTTAAAACAATGAAAAATCTACAAGAACTATCTGACTCCATCAGAAGAAAAAATAGGAGAATAATGTGGCTCAGTTGGTTGGGCCTCATCCTGGACACCGAGGGGTTGCCAGTTTGATTCCTGGTCATGGGGCATGCCCAGGTTACAGACTTGCTGCCCAGTGGGGGGTGTGGAGGAGGCTGCCTATCAATGTGTCACTCTCACATCAATGTTTCTCTTTCTCCCTCTCCCTTTCTCTTTAAAAATCAATTTTAAAAATCTTTTTTAAAAAAGAATAATGGATATACCAGAAGGAGAAGAGAGGGAGAAAGGAACCTAGAACCTATTCAAACAAAGAGTTGGTGTGATTTTCCCAAACCTATGGAAAGAACTAGATGCTCAGATCCAAAAGGCAAACAGAATACAATTATCTCAATCTAAAAAGTACTTCTCAAATGTACAGTATATTAGAACAGTCAAAAATTAATGACAAGCCATAGCCGGTTTGGCTGGGTGAATAGAGTATCAGCCTGGGGACAGAAGGGTCCCAGGTTTGAGTCCAGTCAAGGGCATGTACCTTGGTTGGCAGGCACATTCCCAGTAGGGGGTGTTCAGGAGGCAGCTGATTGATGTTTCTCTCTTATTGATGTTTCTAACTCTCTATCCCTCTCCCTTCCTCTCTGTAAAAAAATCAATAAAATATATATTTTTAAAAATTAACAACAAAGAAAGAATTCTCAAGGTAGCCAGATAAAAGAAGATGATATCCTAATAAAGAAAATCCCATTAGATTATCATCAGAATTTTCAGCAGAAAACCTACAAGCTAGGAGAAAGTAGAATCAAATAGTCAAACTATTGAAAGAGAACTGATCAGCCAAGAATAATATATCCAGCAAAATTACCCTTTCAATGTGAAGTAGAAATAAAGACTTTTCCAGACACAGAATTTAGCACCAGAAGACCGCCATTACAAGAATTATTGAAGGGTGTTCTTTTACCCAAAACAAAGACAAAGGATCACAAAACTATGAGTAAAATTACTAACAGACAGAAGCAGGATATTGCAAGTCTTTTTCAAGTAGGGTAAAACATTAAAAAGAGAGAGAAAGATAATAGCTACTGCAATTCAGAAATGAACTCACAGCATAAATGGGGATAATTTGTGACAACAAAAAAAGAAAATGGGAGAAGAGAGAGTAAAGGTCTAAATTTGCGAAGGGGAATGTAGATAAGATGTATTCAGAAGAAAAAGGTCTACTGTATATGTGAAACTTTATTTTTCATAAACCTAATGACACCCATCCAAAAAATCCACAACTGGGACACATAACATGAAAAAAGGAGGGGAAAATGACAGAATACCACCAAACTAACAGACAGAAATGTAAGGAAAAAGGAACAATGGAGGCACAGAGCTACCAGAAAACAAAAGATAAAATGGCTTTAGGAAATCCTCATACATCAATAATTACCCGAAGTGCAAATGGACTGATCTCACCAATGAAAGGAACAGAGTAGCAGGTTGAATAAAAAATCAAAATGCAACCAGCCCTGGCCAGTTTGGTCCAGTGGATAGAGCATAGGCCTGCAAAGTTAAGAGTCCCAGGTCCAATTCTGGTCAATGGCACGTACCTTGGTTGCAGGCTCCTCCCTGGCCTGGGATCTGTTTGGGGCTCGTGCCGAAGGCAACCAATCAATGTGTTTCTTTCACATCAATGCTTCTTTCCCTCTCTCTTTTCCACTCTCCGTAAAAAAAAAAAAAAATCGAAGGAAAAATATCCTATGGTGAGGATTAACAAAACAAAACAAAAACAAAACCCTACCATATGCCACTTTCAGGAGACACAGCTCAGCTGAAAGAATAAATATAGACTCAACGTAAAAGAGTGGGAAATGACTCTGAAGCAAATGGCACCCACAGATAAGTGAGTATAGCCATACTTATATATGACAAAATAGATTTCAAAATAAAAAAGGCAATAAACACATAAGATAAACATCACACAATCTCACTCAGGAATATAATGAACAACATGAACTGATGAATAAAACAAATGCAGAGACAAAGAAGCATCGAACAGACAGTCAAACCTCAGAGGAAAGAAGTGTGTGTGTGTGTGTGTGTGTGTGTGTGTAAGAGATCCACCAAAGGACTTGTATGTATGCATATAAGCATAACCAATGGACACAAACTGGAGGGGTGGGGACAGCTGGGGAGAGGTCAATGGGGGGAAAAGGAGACATATGTAATACTTTAAACAATAAAGAATTTAAATTTTAAAAAGGGAATAGGCAAAGATGGACATTTGATAATGACAAAGCGGAAAATACATCAAGAAGACTTAACATTTCTCAATACATATGCACCCGATCAGGGAACACTAAAATATATAAAGCAATAACTAAAGGGAGAAACTGGCAAAAACACAATTACTGTAGAGACCTAAATGAAGACAAAAGGGACTCAGATTTAGCTAAAAGTAATGTCAAATTTAAATTTTTTCCTACACTAGGAAAAGGGGATCCATACACATAGAAGGGGATCCATTCTAAGTCTAAATATGAGAATAAAATTATCACACTCAAAAATTCACATTTACCTCCTCATCCCTCATGACATATGCAGGCATTCTTGCTCCTTGTCCACAACTCTTCTTGGTTGTTTTTCGAAGTTTGTGTTCTGTCTGAAGTCTACATGTCACATAATGTCCACTTCTAGCTCCTTTGGGGATAATTTATCTTCTATACATGAGATGGTAGGCAGGTACAGTATTTCCTTAATGTCTGGGCACCTGCAGCAAAGCATTCTCAAATGCCCTGAGGTATTGGGGCATTAGCTCATAGCCCTTTAATGCAGGGACTGCCTGCAGTCATCTCTGCTGTTCCTCTGTCCTTCTCAAAAGCTGTACACTCTCCCATGGATACACTACCATATTGATGTCAACAACAACAACTAAGCATACGCAAACCAAGTTGGGTTCAGAATGGCATAGGCCTGAAACAGGGATGGCTGATATCTGTTCCAGCTGCCCCTCTGGCTTCTGTGGCCAACCTCAGTGGTGGTGCTTTGTCCTGTTGAGCTGGAAGTAATATGGTGCTAAGTACAACCTAAGTACCACAAAAATAATGTGTGAATGCTGCCCTCCCTCTTTTGGTGGAAAAATTAAAGGAAAATATTACCAGAAGAGGGTGAATTGGCAATATCCTGCTTCCACCTGTCGGTTAGTAATTTTACTGATAAGTTTTGAGTCCTTTTGTCTTTGTTTGAGGTAGAATATACCTACATTCTAGGCCCTATTGCTTCAATGGGCTGCTGGATTTCTACCAGATTTACTCAAAAGCCCAAATCCACTTGATTGTCACTGCATGTAGAGAGTCTAACTACTTAGGTTAAGCTTCTTTAAGGGATCCACTGTTGACAGGCTGGAAGAGTCATCACTTTTCATTATTGTTTTAGGAAACTATAGTCACCCTGCTGTACATTATAGCTCTAGAACTTATTCAGCTCATAACTGGAAGTTTGTACCCTTTGACCACCTTCACCTCTTTCCCCACACCTGCAGCCCTGGCAGCCACTAGCATATTCTCTATTTAAATATACTTGATATGTCTTTCTTTTTTTCTGTAGTCTTATATTCAAGGGATGTCCCTTGTAAATAATATAGGTAAATTTTGTTTTTGTTTTTAGTTTAATCAACATTTATCTTCTCGTATACTTAGCCCACTTACATGTGATAAAATTACAAATATATTTGGGTTTAACCCTACCATTAAGTTTTGTGATATTTTTTATCCTACTTGTTCTATTGTTTTCTCACCTTCTTGCTTTATTGTGGACTAAGCTGTATTGCATTACTCCATTTTCCCCTTTATGAGCCTCTAGCTATAAAATACATTTTTTTTACTATTCTTATAATATTAACCATAAAAATTACCATTGTTTTATTAAAATTTAGTTTATATTTGTGGTTTTACCAATTGCTGAACATATTAATTCCTTCTGTCTTTTGTACAATTATTGCCATCAATTTTAATTTTCTCTATGTTTTCAGTCTTGCAGGTTCCTACTGTCTGGATAGCTCTCTGATGTGCAAGCATGGATGAGTACGTGCACACAATTCAGTTATTCTAGTTATTTTAATGAATTAGTAAACCATAATTTGTTCATTAATGTTTCTAAAGGTCACAGCTTTTATATCTTTATGATACACTAATTTTTTAAATGTATATTTTCATCAGCAATTGACCTTAAGCTTCTTTTATTTAATTCAGGGGTTCAAGCCTATTACCCATTTTTCTAAATAAAGTTTTATTGGAAACAATAGCCACACCTGTTTACATACTGCCTATGGCTGCTTACATACTACAGAGACTATATTGCATCCAAAGACAAAATATTCACTATCTGACTCTTTTTGGAGTTTGCTAACCCCAATGGTTTAATTCCCATTTTTAAAATTAAGATTTTATCTACTCTCTGGTCACCTTACTTTTTTTTTTTAATAAATCTTTATCGTTCAGAATATTACATTTGTTCCTCTTTTTCCCCCCATATCTCCCCTCCACCCAGCTCCCACCCCTCCCTCTGCCCTTACCTTCCCGCTCATTGTCCTCATCATAGTTGTATGATTTTTGTCCAGTTTCTCTCGGCACCCCCCGCACCGCTTTCCCCCTGAGAATTGTCAGTCCACTCCCTTTCTATGCCCCTGATTCTATTATATTCACCAGTTTATTCTGATCATCAGATTTTTGATACACTTGATTTTTAAATTCACTTGTTAATAGATATGTATTTGTTGATCATAATTTTCATCTTTACCTTTTTCTTCTTCTTTCTCTTCTTAAAGAATACCTTTCAGCATTTCATATAATACTGGTTTGGTGGTAATGAACTCCTTTAGCTTTTTCTTATCTGTGAAGCTCTTTATCTGCCCTTCAATTCTGATTGATAGCTTTGCTGGATAGAGTATTCTTGGTTGTAGGTTCTTGCTATTCATCCCTTTGAATATTTCTTGCCACTCCCATTTGCATAGTTTCTGTTGAGAAATCAGCTGACAATCCTATGAGTGCTCCCTTGTCGGTAATTAACTGCTTTTCTCTTGCTGCTTTTAATATTCTTTGTCTTTTGTTCTTGATATTTTAATTATGATGTGTCTTGGTGTGGTCCTCTTTGGATTCCTTTTGTTTGGGGTTCTGTGAGCTTCCTGGACTTGTAAGTCTATTTCTTTCACCAGGTGGGGGAAGTTTTCAGTCATTATTTCTTCAAATAGGTTTTCAGTATCTTGCTCTCTCTCTTCTTCTGGCACCCCCATAATTCTGATGTTGGTACGCTTGAAGTTGTCCCAGGGGCTCCTTACACTATCTTCACATTTTTGAATTCTTTTTTCTTTTCCAGTTGAATGTTTTCTGCTTCTTTGTATTTCAAATCTTTGACTTGATTCTTGCATTCCACTAGTCTGCTATTAGGTCTCTATATAATATTTTTTATTTCAGTCAGTGTATATTTAATTTCTAGTTGGTACTTTTTCATCTCTAGTTGGTCTTTTTTCATCTTCTCTTGGGTCTTGCTAAATTTATCCATCTTTTCCAGGAAATTCTTGAAAAACCTTATAACCATGGTTTTGAACTCTATATCAAGCCATTTGTTTTCCTCCATTTCTTTCGTTTGTGATCTATTCCTTTGTCTCCGCATTTTTGCTACACTGGGAGAACTTCTGTGCTGGAATCAGCCTTATGATACAAGACTTGCAAAAGGCTCTCTGTGAGCTTGGATGGGGTGGAGTCTCAGGGCTGAGCAAATACAGCCTTGGCTTCCAGTTAGCCCTGCCCTACATGGTCTCTGGGTCTCAGTGTCCCTCAGTAACTGCTGTAGCCCTCTCTGCACACTTGCACCTCCAGACCTCTACCTTTCTGGTTCCCATGTGCTCCGGGGACCCATATGAGCCTGGGTCCCCAGAGTCTCATCAGAAACTGGGGTTCAGTGCAGTAAGAAGTGGATTTCAGCACAGTTGAGAGGTTCTGTCTCCCTCCCACTAGAGAAAGCCAGTGGCACAATCAGCAGTCTGTCCTCTCTGTGTGCCGTGGTATGTGCACCTCCAGACCTCTGCCTTTAGGTGGCTCCCCTAAGTTTCCGTGCACTCCTTCCTTTTCACAACAGTCCAGACTCCCTCCATATGAGTCTTGCCCAGAGCCGGAGTTCAGAGCATTCGAAACTGGGGTTCAGTGCAGTCGGGAGTTTCTGTCTCCCTCCCGCCTGAGGAAGTCAGCCAGGCCCTCTGTCACCCATTCTCTCCACGTGCGTGTCTCTGTACCTCAGCTTTTTGCAGCTTCTCTGAGCTTCTGTGAGCCCCTCTCTTTCCTTCCAGTTGTAGAATTTCCACTCAGCCAGCTTTCCTGTGGTTCTGGATGATGTCTGTTCTGTCTTTTAGTTGTAGTTTTGAAATTGTTGTGCAAGGCAGCAGTTTAGATGTTCACCTATGCTGCTATCTTGGGTTCTTTTCTTACTTTTATTATCTATACTCCAACTCATTCCAGTTAACACTGGTAATGAATATTCCAAAACTCACTTCTAATCACATTATTTGTCTGTTCAAAATGATAGTATTCTGCCTTATATGTTATTTGTATATACTCGTTTTCTTTTCTTACTAAATTACTTATAGTATTCATTCCTTGAAAGCAGAATTTGTCTTAATATTCTAAAATTCCATTTTAATATGCTACACTTGACAGGTAATCACTATTTATTCATTTCCTTGAATAACAAATTTATTGTTAGAAAACCTAAAATGTTCTTTTTCACTCCACAGTATGAACATTAGTGTTAAACATCTAAAATAATACATATTATTTCCAAATAATTTCACTGCAAGTCCACTTGAAAATAATTCACCATCACCTCCACTCAGCCGCTTCCTTACCTGCCAAGCATCATCCCCCATGGGACCAATTTATCTTTCATCCCAGTCTCCTGCTTCCAGTGGCCAGTTCAATTTTGCGCCCCCTTTATCAACTAGACAGTCCCTCTAACCGAGTCCTTCTCAGTGTTCAGGAGATGTATTTTGTCTTCTCCCTTTGTTCAGAAATGATGATTTAGTAGATAAAAGCCTGCTCAGCTAAACAATATTTATAGTCAGCTCACTTCCCCACTCTCCTTTCTATTCTAAAGACATAGTGTTTAACTACTGGGATAAAGTAGTATAAAACCTGGACAACCTTTCCATCTCCTTTATTTCCCTGCTCAGAGACTCAAATCTCTGAAAAATAAAATAAAATTATAGATGTCTCATTCCAGGTGACTGAGCAGAGGTAGAGAAGTTCTGGGTGAGTAGGACAAGCAACAAGGCTACAATATACATCAAAACTCAGTCCCAGAGGGTCTCCAGCCAAATCTGTCTATACCCGTTTGTTTATACAAATAAATGTTGAACTTAATTTTGCATAAATTGTTCTTTATAACTTGGGCAGTCCTTGAAATGTTCATCAGGGTTGTGTAAATATGACATCCTTTGTTATAAGTTTAGGGATTTATAAGTTAAATGAAGTTAAAGGGGTTTTCCTATTGCAAGTTCCTCGGAGCCTTCACCCTTTTAATGGGCACCATGTACCTTCGAAGAAAGAATATATAACAAGTAACTTTCCCAGCTAACTGCATCTCACTTTTGGAGAGCAGCTGTTAACATCTTGATAAACTACCAGTATTCCCTCTGAAAACAATTTAGTAAATGCTGATAAAACTCCCAACGACCACCTGGTTGGAAAGGAAGAGGATCTTTTTTCAAGGTAGGACACTAAAGAAGATGCTTCACATTGATAGGACCTTTGTTGAACTATCTATCTCTCATTATTGCTCTCTATTGAAATAGTTTTGAATCGTCAACTTAAACTCATAGTTCCCTTGACAGATGAATTTCTTGCAGCACAGTATTCCCAGCCTGGCCTAAGCTATCTGCCTAGGAGCTTGCTTGGGGAGCTGTAAATAGCAATGTATCTCCTGCTGGTGGCTTAATTCTAATGGGATAAAGCTGAAGTTAATCAGACAGACAACGCAACTAGAAAAAAAACCTAGTTTGGAGTCTTTCTGCCTTTCTATACAGTGGTACCTCGAGATACGAGTGCCCTAACATACGAGATTTTTGAGATATGAGCCGTTGAGCAAGCAATTTTTGCTTTGAAATACGAGCAACATTTGAGATAGGAGTAATCGCGCAGATCGGCCAGCTGCACACGACCCACCAGTTTACCACGACTCAAGCATCTCATAGTTTCCCACGCCTCAAGGTTACGGAACTAATTAAACTTGTATCTCGAGGTACCACTGCATTTTTATTTCATTTTTATCATGTTTGTTTGGTTTTTAAATTGCTTTAAGTGATGATTAACATCAAAGAAGAAAGCAAATTACAATGATCCCTTCCTGGGCCCCTCACTTTTTATTTGCTCCTCTTCACTCCTCTTCTCTCTCTCTCTCTCTCTCTCTCTCTCTCTCTCTCTCTCTCTCTCTCTCTCTCTCTTTCTCTGCCTTAAAAGAAAATAGTCCTGCTGGTTTGTTATATGTTTCCTTTTCCTCTCTGGATATGGTTATTAAATCAACTGGTTATTGGTTTATCGCTTGGACCAGCTTGTTGTAGAAGCAATTTTTTTCAAACTATTTCTCATCTACAACACCTTGGGGAGAAGTGCGTGATTGGTTTATGAACAGATGCACAATGCAATGTCCCCCAATAATGTAACCACAGAAAACATGTTTGAGAAGCAATCACATCAGTCCAGGAGCAGAGATGAGCCACTCATGGCGGCCAGAAAAGCCTGATGGTATACTGGTGAGGAAAGTTACAGGTTATGAAACTATTTCAAATTCAGCTGAATTTTTACAAACCACATCCATGCCTGTTACTTTACTACTGGTATTAAAAATAGAAATGGCTTCCTCCTGGAAACATAAAATATTCTTATACAGGGATTGTCCGCTTGCAGAATTTGTAAGGCATGAAATTGCATGCACATGCATCTCTCTACTCTACTTTTTCAAATTATACCCTTTTAACAATTGAAAAGGGAAACCTGAATGTGATTATTCAGGCATAATAACCATTTGATTCCCAATGACACACTAATCTCACTACCAAGAGTTTATTATAGCAAAACACTATAACAGGAAAACAAGTGTTATGTGCATCAAGAAGTTGCTGAAACATTTATAGAAAAAAAAGAATCTAGGTATTTAATAACAGGGAAATGTTAATTTTTCTACAACATAAAATTGTATATAGTGGTTTTTAGATGCAGACATAGAAATATTGTATATATTAGGTGAAAAGGCAAAATACATAAATTTAAACTGAAAGAAACATATACAAATATGGAGGTAGTAGAAAATGCAAATTTACATCATTTCAGGTGATAGAGGTTTGCTGCCACTGTTTGTGAGGATGTGTGGAGCACAGAAACCACCTCAGCATCCTCATGTTTCCTTACAGTCCTAGTTAAGATTACATTTAGCAAATAAATATACAGTATATCAGCTAAATTTTTATTTCAAGTTTTAAAAAAACAACTAATTTTAGTATAGTTATTATAAAATATAATTTAGTATAGCAGTTTTATATATATATATATGCCAAGTGACTGGAATGCTGGAATGACCTGAATGGTCACTATGACATGCACTGCAGCTGGCCAGCCAGCCTAATTGGGGCTAGGGGGATGGCCCCTCCCTCCCACCAGCTCAGCCAGATCAGCTTCGCATTGGGACGAGCCGGCCGGACCTCACCCATGCACAAATTCATGCACTGGGCCTCTAGTTTTAATATAATATAAAAACAATTTTGAGACATATTTATACAAAAATTATTTTTATCTGAAATTTAATTGGCTGTCTGGCAACCCTACTCCCGTTTCCCCCCCCCCCCCCAAAAAAAAAGAATCTAATAGAGAACTAAAAATAGAGGCTAATGTTTGGGAGGAAAAAAATTTTAAACACTAGTGACCCATTTCTTGTCATTTATGTCCCAATACAGAGAGGATATGTTTGGTTTGGTTCGTTGCTATGTTGGATAGAGCCCAAGCTTCTCCATGGGAAGACTTTGACTTACATATTGATCCTTAGTGTGACCAAAAACGGTTTGCTCTACAAACATGGCACAAACCACAGAAATTTCATACAGAAATAACAATTTGTACTGCTTTTCTCACAGGGAGAGCAACACTTAGACCTTTTTTGACTCCCCTCCATGACAAAATTTCAAATGGAGAAAATAAAATATAAAATGCTTCCACCATGGCAAGCTTAAAAATTAGTATATCTATGAGCAAATAAGCTTTTTATTGTGATACTATTAACACATCGCTACAGGAGACAGAATGGTTTGTGGAAATGGGATTACAGGAATCACAGCAGAATTTAATACAAATTCAAATCCCCAATATTTTCCTACTATTATACTAGTAGTCTGGATATCCAAAATTTTAACGAGGGAGTATCATAAAAGTCCCCTAAAAAGTGAAGAAGACAATTTACAGAGTAGCCAGTAAAACACCTCATTTTACAAATTAAAATGGAGGTAACTACAGGTTAAGTAAGCTGTATAAGATCACGTCTATTTCATGACTTCCCCTCAGGAAGAACAAGTGAACATTTTCCATGTTTTCTCACCAGTGCAGAAAGGTGATTGAGCCCAACCATTGCCAGACTGATTTATTAGGACTGGGAGCCTCATGGTAAGTGAAAGGCAAGAGACTAGGCAACATAGGTAATTCTTGACATTTTGCTTTCACCATAACTCAAAGATGAAGTCAGGGATTACGACTAACAAATATATATTGATTTCAGCTACACATGTAAAGACTATTTGACTACGACTTCCACTGATTTTCAGGTTACAGTTCAATCACCTTTTGCTCTGGCCACCTTCAACTTTGCATTCAGGTGACTGTGTTTTGATGGATACAGAGAGGATTTGGGGTTTCTGTAGAAGTAACCCATGAACAAATAATCAAAAACAAATCCCACATCCATTTTTGCTTCCAGAGATGAGAGATCTAGACATCTCTCTTAGAGAAAATTGGAAGCTTAAAATCGTGACGAATGGCAATCTGTTATTTTGGGACCTTTTTAACAGCTCAACTGTACATCAAAAGCTAGGTGAACACTAAGAACCCAAAGCAATCAGGCCTGCTAGCAATCCATTTTCAGATTAGATGGAAAAGGAATGTTTCTGAAGCAGTTATGAGAGTTTAGAAATTGCTAACACAGAACTCGCTTCTTACCTTATCCCCAATGTTGCAAAACAAAACACTTTATCTCAGCTGAAGCTCATTGGTACCACCGTGAGCAATGGACTGAGAAAACACTGGGATTTTCTGTAATTACCCTAGTGACTAGGGCCTAGTCTCTTTTTTCGAGGGAAGTCAGCTTACTTCCATGAGCTGACTCTCCCTATGAGCGAAACATCTAGTTCCGAGCAACTCTGCGAATTTTAAAATTTCCTTTCCCTACAAGACCAGCCCCTCTCTGCCTACCCTGATGGGGCTGCATTTGCCGATGGGAGAGAGAGCAGTGGGTGGATGGTGCTTGTTCTATTAAACACAATCTGACAACCACGCCACCAAAACAAGACCCTTCCGAACAGCTGTGCGCACCTCTCCCCACTTTATTCCACTGGGGCGGGGAGACCCTGTTCTCAGGTTTCCTGAGATTTCTCTCTCCTTACTCACTTGCCTACGTGAGTACCCGGTTTTCTAATTGCAGCTTCAGGCATTTTACTTCTAATAGCTCGTGGCCTATTTTGGAGGGAGGGAACAGTAGCTGGGGTTTACAGCAGTTCAGTGTTGGAGTTTTAATCACAGTGTGGGGAAGGAGGAAAGCCCTGTACACCCAGGTCATGAGGGAAAGAGGCAAAAATGTTCCAGACCTTTATTTCATACCAAGAACTCTGACACTACGATGATTTTCCTCGGGAGGTAACTTGAACTGTAAACTTTTGGTTTCAGAGATCTGACTTGAGGGGAGAGGACCTTTGCTTTTTTGACATGTAACACGGAGGTCCAGCTCTGTTTTCTCCTCATGCTGAAATCAGGCACCAGGTCTGACACACGTGTGCTCAGGATGGCGCTCTTTTGCAGCTTTTATATCACAGCCTCTCACTTCTGAGGCAGCATCAAAGACTTGCAAAATGTGGAGGAAAGGGGCCACGTGCTGACCTGACAAGCTCAGGGAAGGCCTGCATGGCAGTCTTGCAAACTCAGAGACCTACAGGAACCACAAAGGATGGTCTGAAATTAAACTTTTACTAACCTCAGTTATGGTGGGCAGTTACATCCTAGGCGGTATCTTCACTGACAAGGTCAACTTTTACCTTAACTGAGCCTATCTGTCTTTTTGCATCTAGGATAACATACCCTTGAAATGTCTGGGTAACTTGTAACTTCCCTTTTTCTGGAGCCCCTGGACAGATGGGGCGGGCGCCAGGACAGATACCACAAATTCCTTCATTATCTTGTTAATTGTTCCTGCACCCACCTAAGTATGTGTCCATCATTTCACTTTTTATCCAATCCCAGGGGTTTCCCACCACTTTGCTTTATCCCACCTCCTTAACCTATCACCAATGAATTTCATGTAACCCACCTACGTCCCTCCTTTCATTGCAATATATAAATACAAATGTAACCAGCCATTCTCTGGAGCATTATCTCAATTCTTTGAGGTTCTGCTTCCCGGCATATGACATATATCGACAGTTTGGCTCAAATAAACTCACACCAATTCTTTACAGGTTTCAATGGTTTTTTTTATGTTAACATTACATTAAACCATATTTACTAGGGCTGGTAGTTCCTACTTTCTCCTTTATAAGAATACCAGTGGTGCACAACTAGTTTCCCCAGTAGATTTCAATATAACAGTGTAAGTGTGGACATTTCCCCGCATCATGAAATTTAATATTAACAGAATTCCTCTATGCAGATGTATTTTTAAATCCCCCAACTTATTAAGGACTTAGTCGATCCTCCTTATACATTACACTATATAAATCTTTGTCTGCATTTCTGATTATTTTCTTAGGGAAAATTTACTGAAAATAAAATTTATGAGTAAAACATTATGCATATTTTAAGACTTTTAAAATATATTGCTAAAAAGACCTCCTAAAAGATTGTACCAATTTACATTCCTCTGACCAATGGTTTCACACTGCAATTTGAGTTTTATCACTTTTCAAACCTTGCCATTTTGATATATGCAAACTAGTGCCTTGTTGCTAAAAGATGAATTTGTATCTCATTTAGCATAATACCCTGAGGTCTATCCATGTTGTCTAGACAAATGCTGTACCATTTCACTTATAACATAGATAAGTCCTGGGATGTAAAGTTCAGATTAGGGAATACAGTCAATAATATCACAATAACTTTGTATGGTGACTGATGGGTAGTAGATTTTTTGTGGTAATCACTTGGTAAGGTATGCAAATGTGAAATCTCACTGTATTGTACATCTGAAACTAATATAATATTGTATGCCAACTATACTTTAATTCAAAGAGATAAACTTGTAATATTTCTAATGGACAAATATTTACTTATATGTTTTTTTACTTTATATGAACTTTTATTTTTACTTATTGCAAGCTCTTTGCCTAGTTTAAAAATTTGTTTACCTTGTTTAATTACCTTTTTACATATTGATAAAATCATCCCTTTAGCAGATAAGTAGAAAATATTGTACTAGTCTTTCAATTTCAACTTAATCCCATTTATGGTGACTTTCTTTGGATGCTAACTCAGTTTGTTTATATCTCTTAAGTGCATCAATAATCTCTTTTCTTTTTTCTGGCCTACTTTAATTTGTCTAATATTTGTTGTCTTTATTCCTACCAGAAATTGACTTTCATCCTTCGTCAGTCTAGTATTTGTAACAGATTACATTTCATGTCTGAAAACAATTGATTATTCAATAAATGTGGCTGAGACAACTGAATATCTAAAAAGGATATAAAACTTATATTCTTACTATAAATCTTACACATTCATACATATATACATAAATTCCAAGAGTTCAAGATCTAAAGATATAAATGAAAACAAAATATATAATAAATTAGAACAGGAATCTATATATATAAAAGGCTAATATGTTAAGTGTTTGACTGTTCAGCCAGTCACTATGATGTGCAGTGATGACCAGAGGACAGACACTCAACACAGGAGCTGCCATGAAGCACACTGGCCATTTACAGAGAAACTGCATCGCGGATCTGCCGCCAACAAAGCAACACTTGGCTTCCCCCAAGTGGCCCCGACACCACCCCAGAGTGACAGCCCACCAAATTGCAGCCAATGCTGCCAAGATCCCATGTCACAAAATGAAGCCCACAGACCAGCTCAGCCAGGCTGTGGGCGCGAGGTAATGACATCATGTAGCAATGCCCAGCTTCATCTCCCTATCAACAGGCCATTTAACAATAAATGGTGCCATAGACCTGGCACCCACAAAGCAACACTTGGCTTCCCCAAGTGGGACACAGGCACTGCCACCACCCCACCAAATCATAGCTGACTCTGGCTGCTGAGACCTCATGGCACAAAATGTGGCCCACAGCCCAGCCCAGCCTGGAAATGGTGGCTGTGGGTGCTGGGTAATGATGTCATGTAGCAACGCCTGGCTTCCTCTCCCCAGTGACTAACCTCCTTGTAGTTTCTTCAGCCAAGGAACATGACTTACTTTACAGCCAGATGCAAACATTTTACACTTTAAGCAAATGTCTGTGAAGTGTTTTCCCATGCCTCATCTCATTTGATCATCACAGAAGTCCTGGGGTAAGTAGATAGGAGACTTGGTGGAATCCTATTTTCTTTTCATTAGCTGGAAAATGGAGATTTAGAAAGCTTAGAAACTTGACCTGACTAAAAAGAAGTAAGAAATGGTGGACCTTAAAAAATGACTTGAGGTTTTCTCACTGTGCAGAATATAATCAAACACTGCTACAGTTAAATATTTTACCCTTTGTTCTCCCTCCATAATATCATATCTAATAAAAGAGTAGTACGCAAATTGATCATACCTCAGCTATACTTGCAAAGCCACGCCCACCAATCAATCAGGAGCAAGTATGCAAATTAACTCAATCAAGATGGCTAAGGCCATGGAGCTGCAGCAAGCAGGAGGCTTGGTTTACCCGGCAATGGAGGAAGCCAAGCTTCCCTGCCACCCTGGCCAGCCCAGGCCTACACTCAAGGCTATAAAGTTTCAATTATAGAAGATAAATAAATCCCAAGAAAAATGGCTGTAGCCATGGAGTGAGCAGGAGGCTTGGCTCTGCTCAAGGCTACAAAGTTTCAATTATAGAAGATAAATCCCAGATATGAGGGCTTGAGTACCAAGGGGCATGGCTGTCCTGCAAACCACCAGAGGCCCCTTGCACCCCAAGGGAACCCCTATCCTGATCCGGGATACCCTTCAGGGCAAACCAGCTGGCCCCCACCTGTGCACCAGGCCTCTATTCTATCTAATAATGGAGTAATATGTAGATTGACCATCACTCCAACACACAAGATGGCTGCCCCCATGTAGACACTAGATGACCACAACAAGATGGCCAGCAGGGGAGGGCAGTGGGGAAGGACCAGGTCTGCAAGGGAGGACAGTTGAGGGAGATCAAGTCTGCAGGGGAGGGCAGTTAGGGGTGACCAGGCCAGAGGGAAGTTGGGAGTGACCAGGCCTGCAAGGAAGGGAAGTTGGGGAAGGGGAACCCAGGCCTGTAGGGGAGAGTAGTTGCGGGGGAGTGGGGGACCAGGCCTGCAAGGGAGGGCAGTTAGGGGTGACTAGGCCTGCAGGGAAGAGCAGTTAGGGGCTGGCAGGGGAGCAGCTAAGCATCAATCAGGCTGGCAGGGGAGTGGTTAGGGGGTGATCAGGCTGGCAGGCAGAAGTGGTTAGGGGCAATCAGGAAGGCAAGCAGGCAAGCAGTTGGGAGCCAGCAGTCCTGGATTGTGAGAGGGATGTCAGAATGCCCTAGGATCCTAGGATCAGGCCTAAATGGGCAGTCTGACATCCCTCAATGGGTTCCAGATTAGAGAGGGTGCCAGCTGGGCTGAGGGACACTCCCCCACACACATGAATTTCATGCAACAAGCCTCTAGTAAATAGAAATAAAGGCTCCTGATCTCAGCAAAGAATCTTGTACTCAAGTCCAGCAGAGAACAGTAAGGGCTTGAATAATGAGCATATGCATAGGGATTAGAGCACAAGGGCCTGGACAAATATACCATCTGCATAAGAAAACTTCTCACATCCATGAAATTTTAAGAGCAGAATCCCAATGATGACTAAGCTTGAGTTTCTCATCCCTGATGAGGTGTCATGAGAGATGCGTATAATTGAATTTAAAGATATAAGGAAATGTGATGGTTCTTAAATACCTAATTGAGATCATGGATTCAAATCTGAAAGATGCTAGATGGATAGAGAAATAGACAAGCAAGGGATAAAAAACCATATTATATATTTTTTTCTATAAAACAATAAAAATATAGTATCAATGACTGAAGTATATGAAAATTCATGGAAAAAATATACAAATGGTGAATATACATATGACAAGATCTCAGACTCATTAGCAGCCAGGGAAATACAAATGTAAATAACCATTAGACATCATTTAAATAAATAAATAATAATAATAAAAATTTAAGAAATTGGCAAAATCATTAACATTGATAATACACAATTCTGGGAAAACTTGTAAAACTCTCATGTGTGTATAAATTGTCACAGTGCTTTCGGAGGGCAGTTGAACACTGCCTCAGGTTTTAAATGTACAAACTCTTACTCAGAAACCCATTCTTTACTCTGAAAAATACTTGCACCTAGACACAAAGGTGTACAAGAAATGTTTTCAGCATTAATTTTCAATTTTTCACTTTATAAGAACATTTTCAATTACTAAATTTGAACATTATTTGTCATGCATATGTAAGCATATATTTCTATAGAATAGGAGTTTGTTGAGTTGAAGAATATACACATTTAAATTTTTATGTCGATGGACTCATTGCTCACCAAAATGGTCTTGGTAATGTGCTCTCCCACCAAAAGGATTGGTAAGAGTCTATTTTCCTGTTCTCTTGCCAACATTAAGTATTGTCAACTTTTACCAAACAATGGGTAAAAGGATAACATCTCAGTTAAACAATCTGCATTTCCCTAGTTAATAGAGAGGTTTTCAATTTTTATGTGGTTAAACTTGTAAACCATTTCTCTTACCACTTCTCACTTTTAGAAATGTATCCTAATGCTTTATTATCTTTTCTTAAATTGTGGTAAACTATGCATAACATAAAATTTGCTATCTTAACCACTTAAGTGTACAGTTACATAACACTGTTGTAAATCCAGTCAAAATTATTTTTATTGTGCAAAAATGAAACTCTGTACCAGTTAAACAACTGCCCATTTTTCTTTCTTTATCCCCTATCAACCATCATTCTACTTACCATATTTATAAATTTGATTTCTCAAGGTACCTCATCTAAGTAAAATTATATAGTATTTATATTTTTGAAATTGGCTTATTTCAATGCAATTTATTATTTTTTTTCCAGAAATCCCCATTTTATTTATTTATTTTTTTAATTTACCTTTATTGCCTGACCGCTTTGGCTCAGTGGATAGAGCATCAGCTTGCATACTGAGAGGTCCCAGGTTCGATTCTGGTCAAGGGCATGTACCTTGGTTGCAGACACATCCCCAGTGGGGAGTGTGCAGGAGGCAGCTAACGAATGTTTCTAACTCTCTATCCCTCTCTCTTTGTGGAAAAATCAATAAAATATATATATATTTTTAATTTACCTTTATTGTTGAAAAGATTCCAAATTTTCCCCTTCTTTTTTTTTCCCATTGACCCTATCCACCCCACACCTGCCCCTCCTTCATCACACTATGGTCTTTGTCCATGGATTATGCATATATGCATATACATTCCCTGGTTAACTTCTCCCCACCCCACCCCCACCTTTCCTTTGAAATTCCTTAGTCTGTTCCATGCTTCTATGTCTCTGTATCTATTTTGTTCATCGGTTTATTTTGTTCATTAGATTCCACATATGAGTGGGATCATGTGATACTTACCTTTCTTTAACTGGTTTAATTCGTTTAGCATAATACTCTCCATGTCCCTCCATGAGTTTCAAATGGTAAGGTCTCCTTTTTTACAGCCATATGGTATTCCATGGTATAAATGTACCACAGTTTTTATCCACTCATATACTGATGGGCACTTGAGCTGTTTCCAGAACTTAGTATAAATTGTTCTGCTATGAACATAGGGGTGCATGTATTCCTTCTGATTGGTGTTTCGGGTTTCTTAGGACATATTCCTAGAAGTGGGATCACTGAATCAAATGGGAGTTTCATTTTTAATTTTTTAAGGAAACTCCATACTGTTTTTCACAGTGGCTGCACCAGTCTGCATTCCCACAAGCAGTGCTTGAGGGTTCCTTTTTCTCCACATCTTTGCCAACATTTGTCATTGGTTGATTTGTTGATGATAGCTATTCTGACTATAGATTCAATGCAATCCCTATTAAAATACCAATAGCATATTTCACAAAACTAGAACAAACACTCCAAAAATTTATATGAAACCAAAAAAGACCCAGAATAGCTGCAGCAATCTTGAGAAAGAACAAAGTTGGAGGAATTACAATGCCAGATATCAGGTAATAATACAAAGCCTCTGTACTTGAAACAGCCTAGTACTGGCACAAGAATGGCATACAGACCAATGGAACAGGACAAAGAACCTGGAAATCAAAATAACCCATTATGCTCAATTAATATTCGACGAAGGAAGCAAGAGCATACAATGGAGTAAAGACAGTCTCTTCAATAAATGGTGTTGGGAAAATTGGACAGGTTCATTCAAAAATGTAAAACTAGACTACCAACTTAAACCACACACAAGAATAAACTCAAAATGAATAAAAGACTTAAATGTAAGTCATGACACCATAAAAATATTAGAAGAAAACATAAGCAGCAAAATCTCAGACATCTCTTATAATAGCAATATTTTTACGGATACATCTCTTAGGGCAGTGGTCGGCAAACTCATTAGTCAACAAAGCCAAATATCCACAGTACAGTAGTTGAAATTTCTTTTGAGAGCCAAATTTTTTAAACTTAAACTTCTTCTAATGCCACTGCTTCAAAATAGGCTCAACCAGGCTGTGGTATTTTGTGGAAGAGCCACACTCAAGGGGCCAAAGAGCTGCACGTGGCTCGCAAGCTGCAGTTTGCTGACCACGGTCCTACGGCAAAGAAAACCAAGGAGAAAATAAACAAATGAGACTACATCAAAATAAAAAACTTCTGCACAGCAAAAAAAACATCAACAAAATAAAAAGGGGGCCCACTGTATGGGAGAACATATTTACCAATGATATATCTGACAAGAGGTTAATTTCCAAAAAATATAAGAAACTCTTACAACTTAACAAAAGGAAGATAAACATCCAATTAAATATTGGGCAAAGGACCTAATTAGATACTTCTCCAAAGTGGAAATACAGAAAGCCAAGAGATATATGAAAAAATGCTCTAAGTTACTAATCATCAGAGAGATGTAAATTAAAATGACAATGAGGTATCACCTCACATCTGTCAGAATGCAATTTATTTTTAATATTGAAAAAATATAAATACCCTACTAAAAACAGAATAAACTAAAATATATCCATGTTATATGTTTTATAACATGCAATTATAAAATGTTGTTTTATAAAAGAAATATAATTATGACTTAGATAAAGATCACCATCTTTAGGTGGTAGAATGTACAGTTAACATCTATAGTTGTTGCACAATCTACAAGTAGTAGGATCATATACAAGCATTCATTTTTACTCAGTATTCTTATGCCTTGAGATTTGACCAATACATTTTTTAAAAGAATTCAGTCAATTTAACCTGCTGGCTTTTAAATGGTTTTTTAACATTAGAAAATAAATGCCATATAAAAATACAATTTTTAGCCAAATTTGCATGTGAATATGATGGCCTATTATACAATGCTACCACCTGTAAAAAATGAATCAATCATAATTTCATAAGACTTGGATACAGTAAAGCGATTTATAATTAAAACAGAATTGCAACATTTAGTGATTATCAAGACTGTAAGCTGAATAAAATGAGAAGTCCCATCTGTTACCATCTACCTTTCACCTCTACATGAAGGCAATGTAAAAGGAAAGAGTTATAGGAGATTCTCCAAATAATTGCATGGAATAAAAGTCCCATTTGGCAAGGACTGTGTGTTATTCATGTCTTTATAACCCACAGTGGCTTGTGTGTAGTAGGCACCCAATTAGCACTTGCGGAGTTTAATCAAAGTCTACTGGGCTGTAAAGAAAATGTCATGATCATTATTCAATACATTTACCCAGGCATTTATTATGAAATGTTAAAAAAAAAAAACACAGCTTAACTTCTGGCAACTTCAATCATCCACAACACAGATAATAACTGAGAAAAGAAGTAAAAAGAGATTGATTATCATAAAACGCTTGTACTTTACTGTTTAAGAGAAGGCACTTGTCACCTTTAGGCCAGGGAAGGGCTTAAAATTCTAGGTAAATTAAAATGTATTGATTTAATAATTTAACTCTGTCACTGAGACATACTGGTAAATGATAACTACAAATGGAGAGAAAACAAAACACCAATAAAGTAAATAATCTAAATAATATATTAACTGCTAGTAGCATTTTTCTCTGACAGCAAGTTGTCATAATTGATGTGCATGATGACTGTGAAAGATTCAATTTCATAAATATATCAAATGATAACACATAATTAGATGCTACTCGTATTCAAAAGTTAATGAGACATAGATTCAGCTGCCAACAACCTAAAAGTCCAAAGGTAAAGGCATGAAAAAATTTATAAACTAAAAGCAGGAGTTCCAGTCAAGATGTTGGCATAGGTAAATGTGGTACTCAAACCTTCCCACGACCACATCAAAATCAGAGCTAAACTACAGAATCATTATAATTCAGAACGATGGAATGGGCTGGTCCCCCCCCTCATTTGGCAGCTAAAAATTGCATCTTACCTTTGCACATGCAATTCCTCTGCTAGGGAAGTCCTCCCATGGTTCTCACCTAACAAACTCCTTTTCAGCCTTTGTTATTTCGGATGAAGCTCAACTCCCTTCTCCTCTTCCTACACAGGTAGCTGACCTTTCATCTGTGTTCCAGGGAGGACCCAGTTCTCCCTCCAGTAGATGGTCAGCTACAGCGTGACACCTGAGTTAAGCTTCACTCTGTCAAATGTACTCCATAACACCAAATACAACTACAAGTACACATTAGTGAAAGGGGGGAGAAGAGAAAGGACAAAAACAGGAAAAATATTAGCTTTCATTTTGTTAGCAACTTTTCAACTTTAATATCTGACCATTTTCTCATTTGAAAATGAGGATGTTTGATGAGATATTTTTTAGTACTCTGATTGACCCATAGCATTAATCATAATGACTGGAATTTACTAAGTTTCTAATGTCTTATATAGCTCAATCCTTTTATGCCTTATTAAAAAGCAAAAATACTTCACTTTCAAGAGGTTTTCATCTGATACCAGTTTCGCTATCTGCACTTTTAAAATAACTTCATATTCTACTGCATTTCAGGCAGCTGCTTAAATTGCAACATAAATCTCACCAGAGAATGCAAAGTTATTAGCTGAAATAGCTTCATTTCAAACTAGCATCTTATTGAATTGGAATATTAGACACAGAGCTTTAAAAAAAATGTATGCTTCACAGCCAATCCATTGCCAGAGGTATGAAATAAATAGATTTTTCCTTTGTGAACTCTCAGTTATTTTAACTCCAACTTATTATGCTAAAATAAACTGTCTCTCCAGAACACATTTCTGACATATTAATGTACAGCAATAATTAGGCTTCTGAACATGCATGTAATGATCTGTATCATTGCTGTGGCCAAAAGTTTCAAGACAAAAAGGATATTTACATCGTCTCAAGTTATCTTTCCACAAACTACTTGTTAACTGAAAAGGGAATATTGTCATTTAATATTTATATCACCTTAACTAAGAAATCAAAGCTAATATATCTAATACTGGGACAAAAAGACATCATGTGCCTCCTTATGGAATGCATTAAGAAGTATTCAACACTTCAGTGGTTTCTTGCCAAACATAAATCACCTCTTATCAACAGCTGTGGAAATTTCAGACAAATTTAAATTGAGGTACATCCTACAAAATAATTACCCTCCTCGAAAATGTCACCATAACAAAAGACAAAGACAATGAATGTTCAGGACATTTTCTAGATTAACGGAGACTAAAGGTACATGACAGGTTGGCTCATGGACCTGGAGGGGTAGGCATAAGGGTTAGAGATATAGCTGCAACAAGTATAATTGAAATAATTAATTAAAATGAAAAATAGAAAAAAATCAATTTACATATGCTCGTAATCTTGGAACAACTGCATTCTGAACTGTGGTATTTGCTGCGGGACTGACCACAGTGGGGCTTCAGGGAGCAGTTCAGAAGGGGCATCTCAAAGCTGCACCCTCCCTCCAATGTACTTACTAGTACATTTGCAGCTTGCTCACCGGTACAATGCAATTTCAAATAAAAGTATAATCTAAGTAAAACACAAGCACCTTCACACAAAGCTTACTATATATATTGGAGAAGGGGGAACAAAATATACACACAGCAAAACTAAGTTCATCTTTATCTAGACACATATTCCCTCTGATGGAACAATTATCTACAATTGAAACTAAAGCCTAATTGTCATCTAACCCAGTCTCTTTTGGTTAAGGCTCAATGATTCCAGATTTCTAGCCTCTCGCCAAACTCTTTCGAAGATGCTACCTGAGTGTAAGTGAGGCTTGTACATACTCATGCAGTTAGAGGGAGCCCATGATTCACAGGTGGCCCTCACAGTGAGGCTGGTCTAATCTGACCCCCAGTTGTGGGGCTGGAGCTTGTGAGATATAGCTGGCTCCATAGATTCTTCTGAAGTCCTCACCCCTAGACCCTCTTCCTCCTGAGCCCAGGCCTGTCTGAACATTTGGTTCTCTCAGCATCTCTGTTCTGTAATGGAAGAACTGAGAACTCATGGCTGCTTTCTCCACACTTGCAGGACTCTATGAAAATGTCCTCCACAACTATTGCCTGCACGTGTCATTCCCACACTGTGTCAAACTGTGGGGCACACAGATTGTCCCAGACTACGCACCTAGGATAGGCAGAAGAAGGGTCAGCCTCACAGAGATGTCCATGTCCTAAAGTTGAGAACATGTTACTTGCAAGGGGGAATCAAGGTTGCCGATAGAATTATGGTTGCTAATCATCTGACCTTGAGATGAGAAGATAATCCTGGATTATATAGATGGGTCCAATGTGATCAATAGTATCCTTCAAAGTGGAGACAGGAAACGGAAGATTCTGAGTGATGTGATGTGAGAAGAAATTGATCGGCCTATGAAGATGGAGGAAGAGGACCATGAGCCAAGGAATGCAGGCAGCCTTCAGAAGCTGGAAAAGGCAAGAAAATGGATTCTTCCCTGGAACTTCCAGATGGAACACCGCCTCTCAACATCATGATTTTAGCCCTGGGAGACTCATTTCAGACTTCTAACCTCCAGAACTGTAAGATAATACATTTTATTATTTAAGCCACTAAGTTTGTGCCAATTTCTTACATCAGTAATAGGAAACAAATACCTGTTCTCTATTCTGCAAGCGCGCGCGCACACACACACACACACACACACACACACACACACACAGCAATTACCCTCTGCCCCGAGGTTTCCCCACACATTACCACCTACACCACAAACCACATGCAGGAAGTGAGAGCTGCCTATTTCTCTCTTCCCTGCTCCCTTCTCAGAATAATAAAGTTGGCAAATTCTTCTGCAGCCTTTCTATCCTTAAAGCATCTACTACAGCTCAAAATAAACGTAGCAGAGATAGTAAATGGAGCATGTTTTATAAAAAAGTTATAAAGGAAGGCAAAGAACTAGGGCAATAATTAGAAAGGGTCATGGGAGAAAAAGATTATGTAAAGATAAAAGAAATGAGAATATTTCTCCTGCTGAGAAGAGCTAGTATGAAAGAAGTTGAGGACCTAAGAGATAAAATGGATAGATCTGATAAGATGCCTAAAATTAATAATACAGTAGGTATTAATACAGTATGTATTTAAACCATATACTAGGCACAGAGAGAGAAAATGAGTCAACTGAAAGACAGGGCAAAGATACTATCTAGAATATAGCACAGAAATTTCGGGAGGTGGGCGGAAAGTAATTAGAGGATATGTTGAGAAGGTATATTATGCTGTAAATTTTGCAGCATGGAGAACCAGAACAAAAATGCACTCTTTTAGGGAGCAACTGAGTCCCATGAAAAAAGAAGAGGGGCCCCTGTGTGCCTACTTCTATTCCCGTTTTCCAGGCAAATATTTCACTTTTCCCCTGAAAGGACTGTGTGAGGGGTCAGAGAGTAGAGAAGAACATTTCAATGACTGATAAAGCAATGGAAAATTCAGGCCAATCTCATAGAAATATTGTTCTAGTCTAGGGCATTGTGACATAGTGTTTGTGGGGTGGAAGAAGGGAAGGTTAGGGAAGGAGAAAGTGAGTATACACATAAGGCATATCTTAAGAAAACTATAAAACCTATATCTGGGTAAGAGAGTAGTAAGAAGGGTTCCTTGGATGTTTCCAGAAAATATTAAGACAAAAATAAATAGTAGGCGCAGATACAAACCACTGGGAGAGATAGGGAAGAAGTATTGCTTAATACAAAATTCAGATAAAATATAATTCCTTCTAGTATGTCTGTCTTTCCTATATTCCCTTGAAAAATAGCAGTTACCCAAAAGCACTTTTTAGAAGGTTGCATTTCTCAGCTAAAATTGAAGAGTAGGTTCAATCAAAGACTCATATAGAGTTAGAAAAGATAGCACCTCAATCCTTTCATCTTTAAAAACACCCCTAAGCTAGCCACCTCAGTAAGATAAAGATATATTCTATATTTAAAAACCTCCTGAGAAAGATTTTACATGTCATCTCAGAACTTAGCACAAGCTATTTTCATCAACGAAATTAACTACCATTCAGAAGTTTAACTGGAATTTCTTTTTTAAGAAACTAAATTAATTTTATCTACAGCTTAAATCTCATTTTTTTCTCCCAAAAGATAAATACTGTATTATATGAGCTCCATAAGTCTGGTGATAAGATACCCTGTTGAAATCTCAAGCAAACCTCCCCACAAAAAGTAGGAAATTGCATGAGAATGTAAAGCACAGAATTGCTCTTGGTCATCATGCTGGACAGATCTGGAGCAGGTGCAGGATTTATGATGCAGACATGAAGTCTTTGTATGGAAATCAATGAAAGTAAAATTCAATTTAAACTTTTTATTAAAATAACATAAATTTTAAGATGTGACTTTCCAGTGATAGTAAATCATCAAGACTGGTAAAAATTACTAGAGGTAGAAGCAGAGAATCATCATTCAAGGGCATATGCATTATACCCTTGAAAGTAAAGCATTGGCCCTTTTGGGCTCATCAGGAAAAGAAAAGTTGGGTCGGGTCTATATACTATAGGCACGCCATTCTACAATTCTACCTGTCAACAGCCTCCAGAAACAGTGATCGGTCTGGCCAAGAACATAGTAATATGCAGTGATTATTAAAACTACTGAAATTTAGGAGCCATTGTATACACTATCCTTTCAAACACAGTGATACAGCTTGAGAATTGACAATATTATAAAGAATGTATTCTTGTGGCATGACATTGAACCAATTTAGGCTGCTAGCTCTCTCTCCTGAACCCAACCCTAAAAAAAATATAAATAAAACAGTAAAAACAAACCAAAGCAAATGATAATCAAGTGGGAATCATATACACTTAAAAATCTAACATAAAACCCTTAAGAGAGCCTCCTGAAGATCCAGAAGGAAGTTATTAACTTAAGAGAAGAGGAAATGGAAATCTCACAGAGATCTACAAACCAGAGCTCAAGCTTTGATTCTCTATCTGAATACTTATTAAAAGCCCAGGTAGCAAATATCCCTAAGGGAATATAAGCTCAGAAGGAAAGTGACACTTGGAGAGAGTAAGTGCTAATAAAGCAAAAGACAACACGCCATAACAGATAGCAAGCAAGATAAATTAATGGAAGAAAGACATTAAGAATTTAAAGTCAATATAAGAATCAAGTATTGGTTACATGATGAAGAAACAAGAATTTTAAAGAATTAATGAAGAATTATGAAAGGCAGTATGGACACAGTGAAAACTAATTTAAGTGTGCAGAAAGATTCGGTGACAAGTAACAGATGAAATATATGTGGGATATTATGAAAATGTGTTAAAGATGTAAGTGTTACCATCTGCATAATAGGATAACGGGAGAATAAACAAAAGGAAGTAAACATTTGAAGAATTAATGGCTACCAGTTTTTGACAATTAAAGATGAAAGGCCTAGATTAAAAAGGTATATAGAGTGCCAAGAGCCAGACAGAGGAAAGAGAAGGAAAACAAAAATCCAAACTCTAGACATCAATGGGGGAAGTTAAACTACTTCAAACTCTAAAGGAAAATTCTAAGAACTTCTAGAAAGAAAGAGCAATTCAACTACAAAGAATAAAATCATATTATTAGTCTTCTCAACAGCTACACTACAGACAATGGGAAAATATTTTTAAAATGCTTCAAGAAAAGAATATTAAGGAGACAACCAAATGGTGGCATAGGTAAACTCCTATACTTGCTGCCTCTCACAACCACATCAAAACTCCAACTAAAGACAAAACAAATATCATCCAGAACCACGGGAAACTTGGTTGAGTGGAAGTTCTACAACTAGAAGAATGAAAAAATGTACATTGAGACTGGTAAGAGATACGGAGGTACAGAAGTATGGAGGCATGCGCAAAATGGGCTGTCAACTGGGTGTGCTGTTGTCTTTTTCAATCGGAAGAGGGATACAAGCCCCTGATTGCTCTGAACTCCAGTTTCAGGCAAGTCTTGGGGACCCAGACTCATATGTGGAGAAACTGAACTGTCTGGCATAGGGCAGGAACATGAGGGCGGCTTTCTCTTAGAGGTGCTGGCAGTGAACATTGTTCCTGCACAGGGCCGCAGGACACAGAGACCAGGGGAAAGCAGGCAGACTGGCAGACATTGCTGTTTGCTCCACCCTGGTGATTCCCTGAGGCCCCGCCCCACCCAATTTACAACCTCACCCACACTGTAAGCAGGGGCTTTTGAATATGAATGCCTGTTCCTCTTACAATCTAAAACCTAACAAACTACAGCTGGGTCAGAGAGCTCCAAAGCTTCTAAACGAAGGCCTAATTAACATGCCAAGGGCAAAAGACAAAGAGAGAATCTTAAAAGCAGCAAGACAAGGACAGTTAGTTACCTTACCTACAAGGGAGCACCCAAATGACTGTCAGCTGATTTCTCAACAGAAACTATGCAGGCCATATGGGAGTGGCAAGAAATATTCAAAGCATAAACCTACAACTTATATTACTCTACCTAGCAAAGCTATCATTTAAAATTGAAGGTCAGATAAGTGCTTCACAGACAAGAAAAAGCTAAAGGAGTTCACCACCAAACCAGTATTATATGAAACGCTGAAGAGTATTATTTAAGAAGAGGAAGAAGAAAAAGGTAAAAATAACAATTATGAACAACAAAGTGTCAACAAATACATATCTATCAACAAGTGAATCTAAAAATCAAGTGAATAAAAAATCAAGTGAATAAAAAATTTGAGGAACAGAATAAACTGGTGAATATAATAGAATCAGGGGCATAGAAAGAGTATACTAACAATTCTCAGAGAAAGGGGAGGTGGTGGGTATGAGAAAAGATTTGAAAAAATATACAACTATGGACAAGGACAGTGGGGGGTGTTAAGGGCATGGGGTGGGGTGGGAACTGGGTGAGGGCAGCTATTGGGGGGAAAGGAGGAACAACTGTAATAAACTGGACAATAAAGAGTTATTAAATAAAAGAAAAAAAAGAATATTAAACTTAAAATTTTGTCTAATAAAGCTATTGTTTAAATATGAGATCATCTTTAGGAAAGGCAGGGAAGGGTGTGTGGGAGGGAGGTAATCAACCAAAAACTTTGTATACATATATGGATAACCCATGGATTCAGATAATGGGGTGGTGAGGGCCTGGGATGTGGGGAGTGGAGAGATTGGCTGGAGGGCATCGGTGGGGAAAAAGAGGGGACATATAAAATAGTTTCGACAAGAAAGTTCAAAACGAAAATAAATATACAATAGTGATAAGACTATTCTTCGTATGCAAAGCCTCAGAACATTTACTACACAAATACCTGCTGTGATAACTATGCTGAAAAAGTACTCTCACAGGAAGAAAATAAATAAATAAAGCCAGCTATCAAAGAAGTTAGGGTGAGTGAATAATTCATCAAAGTTTACTTTGTCTAAAAGAGCAAGAGTAAATATAAACATATATAATCCAGGACTAAAACAAGATAATACTAAATGATCTTTAAAAAAAAAAAAAGCATTTACTAAATTTGCTTTTCTTCTTAAATGATCTTTCTTTAGGGAAGTGGAGGCTGCAGCCAGAGAGAAGTAAGACTCCCTTTTACAAGTAAGGAAACTGAGGCACAGATAGATAGGTTAAGAAAATTGTACAAGGACACACAGCCTATAAAAAGCAGTGCCAAGATTCAAATTCAGGCATTCTGACTCATAGGAGAAGATATAGATGTTGATATTGATAAAATCAAGAACTGTGACAGGGAAAATAAAATGTAAGAGTATATCTTGAGTTTTAGGTAAGCCATTAGATAAATAAAAATAAAATATGTGTAGCTGTCTAACCAGCATAAGAATATTTTATTTATTCATTGGAAGAAGAGGAGGAATAATTTAACCAAATGAGAGTATGATAAAGAGATAATATGAATTAGATTATATCAATAGCTCCAAATGACAATAACTAAACTAAGTGTAAATGTTTAACTAAATCAACAAAAAGAAATAGAGTATCATATTGGCTTAAAAACAAAAATAAGATGCAAAACCAAGTTTACTATAGAAACAGACATACAGAAAAGTTGAAAGTGAAGGGAAGGAAAAAGATTTAATAGGCAAGTATGAAACAAAAAGAAAGGCAGAGAAGCAATTTTAATGTCAGGTGCAAGTGTCATCAAGGCCAAAAGAAGCAGGGGAAAAAAAATATTATATAAAGAGTAAAAGTATATTGAAAGGTATAAGGATTATATCCTTAAATGAACCTAACATCTCAAATAACAATGCTTCACCTTTATTTAGTGCTTATCATATTTCAAGCAGTATTCTAAGAGCTTTACATATATTAACTCATTTAATCCTCAGCAATGCCTGGGGGTAAATATTATTATTAATCCCATTTTACAAGGGAGAACTGAGACACAGATAATTAAGGGGCACAAGGATACACTCTGTCTAATTCAGAGTTCACATTCTGACCCTTTATTTTCTGCTACTCTTCTAAATTATAAATTAATAACTGACAAATTTTTTAAGGATGTAAATAATAAATTTATTTGGAAATTTTAACACACTCTACAGAAACTGATAGATCAAGGAGATAACAATGTAATAGAACATGCGTCAGAAAATTATGGCTTGCAGACTGGCTGCCTATTTTTGTAAATAAAATTTTATAGGAATACAGCCAGAGTCATTCATTTACATATCATTTATGGCTGGTTTTGCATTACAACAGCAGAATTGAGGAGTTATGACAGAGATTGTGTGGTCTGCTAAGTCTAAAGTATTTACTATTTTTCCCTTTAAAGAAAGTTTCCCAGCAATTGCTATAGAAGATTTAAACCAAAAAAATTAACCAGATCATCCACTGATATATAGAGCATTTTACACCCAAAGAAGAGAGTCTACACATCTCCCAAACAGTACATCAAACTCATTACTGTAATGCTCTAATTCCATCCTTCTCCCATAATAACACAACTGTCCAAAATATAGCCCTGATCATAATATTGGAGACTAAAATAAACATAAGAACCAGGTAAAGAAGAAGAAAATTAATCCTTGAGAAAGTGCATTTGTATGGGCCAATAATGTACATATCTTTAGTACTAATTTAAATGAGTGCAGATGCACACATTAGTAAAATGTCTCAATGCAACTGTGATTATAAGCCAACACATCCTGTCTAATAAAGAGGGAATATGGTAATTGACCATCATACCCTCACAAGATGGCAGCACCCACAGCCACAAGATGGTGGCTCCCAGTCCCCTCAGCCCCGCAGGGGCTGAAGTGGGGAGAGGCAAAGGGGGGGAGAGGTGGTAGGTACCTCATGCTTCATCCAGTCGGAGTCCCCTATTCTCCTTAGCCCCACAGGGGAAGGCGGTTGAGGGCAATCAGGCCAGCAGGGAAGGACAGTTGGGGACGATCATGCCAGCAGGGGAGCAGTTATACATCAATCACGCCAGCAGGGGAGCAGTTAGGGGGCTATCAAGCTGGTAGGCAAACTGGTTAGGGGCAATCAGGCAGGCAGGCAGGCAGGTGAGTGGTTAGGACCCAGCAGTCCCAGTTTGTGAGAGGGATGTCCCAGATTAGAGAGGGTGCAAGCTGGGCTGAGGGACACCCTCCCCCCACCGTGCACGAATTCCGTGTACTGGGCCTCTAATTTTAAATAAGCATGTAACACACAGTTACTTAAAACATCTACTGCATGTCCTTTGAAGGAGAAAGAGTGAAGTATAAGAGCCTGGGCATTGAGATTAAGTAGCAAGAATTCCATTCTAGGCTCTGCCCCCTAGCAATGTGTGTCTTGGGAAAGTCAGTTACCTACTCTGTGCTTCAATTTCCTGATCTGTAAGATGAAGTTAATAATAGTAACCAGTTGATCATAAAGGTATTGGGAGTATTAAGTGAGATAATTCGAAGGAAAACACTGAGCATATTTTCTAGTGCATAGGAAGTTTTCAATAGATATATCGAATTGTATCTTTTGGTAAATATGAGACCACCATGACTCCAGAAGCAATGTGCTATGAGATTACTTTCAGTTTTAAAAATCATTTTCCTGTTTTAGCAGTTTTAGTATTTGAGAGTTTAGGTTGCTCCTATCCACTATTCTCTCATTTACTAAGAATATCCAAGTTTAGAAGCAAGAGCATTGTGGGGAGGAGGTCGGGGAAAGAGCAGAGTATTTGTACTCAGAGGAGAATGGACTCAAAATCCAAGTTTGGGAGGCTGTCGTTTATTTAGTTCTGTGACTGTCTCCTAATAATGATGATCACAAATGATGGTCAGGGCAGAGATGTTTTTATGATCAATGCCACAGAAAGCAAGATGTTAGTGCCAAAGTCCTCCCTGATAGGAAATCAATTTTAAAAATAGAGGTGCAAAGGATATTTTCTCCTAATTCTAACCGTACCCATGATGCTGTTGTTCAAAAAGCGATATCTCAGTTTAATGAGAACTGAAGATATATAGTAACAGGGTTATCACACCGCAAGACAGACAAAGCTTCACCAAAATTTAGGGAACCCAATTTATTTTTATTTATTCCATTTTGCTTATTAATCCTCACCCAAGGATATGTTTCCATTAATTTTTAGAGAGTAAAAGGGCGGGGGAAAGATAGAGAGAGATACTTCGACATGAGAGAGACACATCAATTGGGTGCCTCCTACAGGAGCTCTAACCAGGGCTGGGGATTAAGCCTGCAATCCAGGTACATGCTCTTGACCAGAATCAAACCTGGGATGCTTCAGTCCCCAGGCTGATGCTATATCCACTGAGTCAAACCGGCCAGGATGGAGGATCCAATTTATATAGGTATCCTATCCAATAAAAGAGTAATATGCAAATTGACCATACTTCTACCACACCTACCAGCCAATCAGGAGTGAATATGTAAATTAACCTAACCTAGATGGCTGCAGCCACGAAGAGAGCAGGAGGCTTTCTTTCCTTGGCAATGGAGGAAGCCAAGCTTTCTGCCTGCCCTGGCAGGCCCAGGCCTCTGCTCAAGACTACAAAGTTTCAATTATAGAAGATAAATAAATCCCAACAAAAATGGTGGCAGCCACAAAGCTGGAGAGAGCAGGAGGCTTGAGCTGCCCCCAGGGATGGAGGAAGCCAAGCTTCTGCAGCTCCGGCCTGCCTTGGCATCCACTAAAAGGCTACAAAATTTCAATTATAGAAAATAAATAAATCCCAACAAAAATGGCTGAAGCCATGGAGCATGCAGGAGGCTTGGCTCCACTCAAGACTACAAAGTTTCAATTATAGAAGATAAATAAATCCCAGATACCAGGGCCTTCGCTTGGGTCACTGGGGGGCATAGCACCACAGGCCCCTTGCCCAGGCCACCCCACACCCCAAGAGAACCCCCACCCTGATCTGGGACACCCTTCAGGGCAAACCAGCCAGTCCCCACCTATGCATCAGGCCTCTATCCTATCTAATAAAAGAATAATATGCAAATTGACTGTCACTCCAACACACAAGATGGCTGCCTCCATGTAGTCAAAGATGACTGCCCCCATGTGAACACAAGATGGTCAGCAGGGGAGAAAAGTTGGAGGGACCAGGTCTCCCAGGGAGGGCAGTTGTAGGCGATCAGGTCAGCATGGGAGGGCAGTTGAGGGACCAGGCTTGCAAGGGCGGGTAGTTGGGGGTGATCAAGTCTGCAGGGGAGAGTAGTTAGGGTTGACCAGGTCAGCAGAGGAGGGAAGTTGGGGGTAACCGGGCCTACAGGGAAGGGCAGTTGCGGGGAGGGAACCCAGGCCACAGGGGAAAGCAGTTGGGGACCAAGCTTGCAAGGGAGGGCAGTTAGGGGTGACCAGGCTTACAGGGAGGGCAGTTAGGGCAAACAGGCTGGCAGGGGAGCAGGTGGGTATTAATCAGGCTGGCAGGGGAGTGGTTAGCGGGTGATCAGGCTGGCAGGCAGAAGCAGTTAGAGGCAATCAGGAAGGCAGGCAGGTGAGCAATTGGGAGCCAGCAGTCCTGGATTGTGAGAGGAATGTCCAATTGCCCCTAAACAGGCAGTCATACATTCCTTGAGGGGTCCCACATTGGAGAGGGTGCAGGCTGGCTAAGAGGCCTCCCCACCCCACCCCCATGCCTCCCATGATCGAATTTTGTGCACCTGGCCTTTAGTCAGAAATCAAAGCAGAGCAACAAAAATGATGGTTGGTGGCCAGGAGTTTAACTTTACAGATCTCCAGATGAACATGTTACTTTTATTATTCACTCAGAGAACACCCATCTCTGTAAAAAAGGAAGCCTAAAGAGAAAGATTAAAGTACGGTCATCATTTAAGGTAAAGTTTCTTACAAGGTTGTGAATCTCTTTTGTTTGAAATCTTGAATCGGGAATATTATCATTTATATAAATAGTACCATTTGACTCATGGCTGATGTTGTGTACATGAGCTTCATATGATCTGAGATCCTTTATATAAAATGTAGGAACCTCCTAAGTGATCAACAAAAACCTTCAAACCCATCTTTTTTCTAAAGCTTTTTTTTCCTCTTGTGCTTATAAGTCTTCATAATACACTTGGCCTGTTATTTCATCAAGCCTCAACAATAATTATCAAAATTGACCATTTTAATTTAGACTGTTATTAAAAACATCCCCAAAGTAAACTCTGAAAAATTAATACCTTAAGTTGTTTCATTGTTCTTGTCAAATGTTGAAGTGGTTGAATTAAAACTTGCATTTAAATAAATAACATCAACTCCAAAGGAAAAATAATTAAAACAAGTTCATCAATACACCATCTACTGATCCTTTTCCCATGGCATGTAGGGAAAAGATTTACTTTGGTTTCTAAATATTTTTATTGGATTAGGCCTAACCATGCACAAAATTTATAGATGTGTTGACTTTCAAAATCATAGAAGCAACACCAAGCAACTTGGAATTAGATTTCTTTCTGACATTTATTTATTGAAATGCTTGTTGAACAGTAAGAAGGAGAAGGAAGGAAAGAATAATGTCATATCACAAAAATCTCATTTCTGTAGGCAGTGCTAGGGTTAATGCAATCCCATGGAATAAACAGGAAAAAACTTATTAAAAATGTTTCCAGTGATGATTACTATTTTTTAAATTTGTTCCTCAGGTTGTATTTTATCACACTTTGGTTTACACTTAATCCAGGATGTAAGATTGGATGCTTTGGCTCTGTCAGATGCTGACGCCTGGGTAAAATAAAGAGTTTTCAGCTGCTGCCATAAAACTTCAGACCAGAAGGCCATCACAATAACTCAGGGAGGAAAGCAGAACACAGACTAGTCCAAATAGAACATTTTTTTTTTCTCCTCTCACTTGAAAAACCAAAAGGGGCTGAAACTACACAGCCATAAAACATCAACCAACCTGGACCACACCTCTGGAAGACCCTGACCTCCAGAAACTTGTTTGTTCCACATAATTTTTTATGGGCAAACACTTATGATAATCAGTCCCCCTAAAGAGAGTAAGAGGATTCCTCTACATGTCTACCGTTTGGCTAAAGGTGAACTGTGTCTTTTTCATGGATATTTTTGCACAAGAGTAGCCTTCTCCTTGGTTTTCCATGTTTGCTCCATTCTCTAACCCCCTCTTACATTGAAAAAGACTCTTCTTTAAAAAAAATAATAATAATAAGCCAAGGGGTTAGTGATGAAGTTTTCCCCCTGGACTTATTACAAGAACCTTTACTAGTAAGTTTAATTGAGAAATAAGACTAAAGAGTTTATGTGAGAACAAAGGATATTTTTTCATTATCAAAATCTTTGAACAGCCCAACTACTTTTTTCAGTAACCATCTGTCTCTGCTCTTTAACTTCATCCTTTGTGGCCTGGTCCTGGGACATCGACCTTGCTTAGAATGTGGCCAACAAATGGTAACAGCAGTCGCTGCACGCCGAGGCACCCAGAAGGCACCCTCATGAGAGACGAATCAGAGGTCAAAATACCAGGCCATCAGACCATGGGACTGAGAAGTCTCAAAGGCTTTAAAGGGTTGAGTTCATGCCTTTTTCCAGTCTTATTTACAAACAGGCCAGCATCCCACTAATAATCTCAAGGACATATCTCAAGCTAGTTAAGGCTTTTCTTAACCTTCTCAGCAAACTAAACCATTTCAACTCCTTTCAATCTTTCACATGAGATTTATTTTCCTTAGGTCCTTTTTATTCTTTTCCCTGAACTACCCTACTTTCATATCCATGTCAACAATGAGACTGTTGTAATGAATGTCAAAAAATACTATATTAAGTAACAGTTAATAAATACATAATTTGTGGTCAGTTTACAGTTCACTTTTAGTAGTTAGGCTTGTAAATTAAACTTGGATTAAATTTCTGCCCAGCCAGTCTTCTCTATTTTTCCTTGCATCTGTTCCCATCAGATTTATCTTATTATTGAGATTTTTTTCAAGTTCTTTTATAAAAATATATTTTTTATTAATTTCAGAGAGGAAGGGAGAGGAAGAGAGAGAGAGAAAGATAGAAACATCAACGATGAGAGAGAAGCATTGATCGGCTGCTTCCTGTACACCCCCCACTGAGAATCAAGCCCACAACCCACCTATGTGCCCATGACCGGGATCAAATCTGGGACCCTTCAGTCTGCAGGCTGATGCTCTAACCACTTAGCCATACCGACTAGAACTTCAAGTTTTTGAATATCACTTTGACAGCATCTGGTAAAAACAAACAAACAAAAAAAAACACACAACTATAATTTCAAGAAGAGCAAGGAATTTCCAAATCAAGCTATCACCTAAGACAAGCAAGTTATGTATATGAATGTTTTTAATTCTATGTATATCCAGTTTGAAGTAGCACATACCAAAACTGAACCATACATTTAAAACATATGGGTGTCGATTTTATCTTGAATTGACTGGGTTAAAAATGGTTTCCAGTATTTGAGTGCCTTTCCCTGGACACTCAATGTGAAAGTCCCCTTCAAAGAACTCAAAATTCTCCAAAACTAGCTGCTATCTCCACCCACAGACAACAAGCCTCAAGATTTGTACCTGCACTCCCGCTGGCCCACACACACACTTTCACCACTTCAGGAACTCATTACTTAAAGAAGCCAAGCTCACCACCACAGATCAGAAAAATGCTGCAGACTTAAAGAGTGTATACCAGTATTCCCAGCCTAAAAAGTCTGAGAAAGCTATACTACAATCCATATCCAATGTAAATAACCAATACAGCATCTAGTACAGACTACATGCAATGTTTAGATAACAGATTTAAGCAATTTTGATTAATGATTAATCCATGAGCTAGTACTACTTTAAAGTATTATTTTTTAAAAGCTAGAAGAAAAATTATCATGCAAAAGTATAAAATTGAGAATGTTGGTCCTTACCCCTGATTATAACCCCCATTAGTTAATATGTCCTGTGTTGCCCCAAGATTGCAATGTCTATACCTGGCAACAATAAGTAATGAGCACTTAAATATTAGACACTTGGTTTATATAAAATCTATTGCTCCAGGTGAGGGATAAATTCAGATGAACCCAACTGGATTAATTTAATCTGAAATTGGCCTGCATCCCTATCCTCTGTCAGAGATGACCTAGCATTCCCCGGTAATAGACATATACACATGCAGGTCACCCTTACCAACTCTTCTCTGAGTTCTTGCTTTGGTTGAATTTACTCAGATCAAAATTTCCACAATCCATATAGAACATGCTGTCCCTTTTCCACGTCATGATACCCTGATTATTTGAAATCTAAAATGCCTGAATTACAAAACTATGTTTTGTCTATTTGTTTTACTAAAAGTTCGGGTCACTGGAGAGGGTTTCATATGATAGCCCCAGAAACAAACTTAAATTGAGTACTGACCACCCTTCTTAGAAGGTCTTAAATACCCACACCACAGGCAATCTCTGTCTCACTGGTTGCTTACTCCTGCCAGCCTCAGCCTCAGCTTCCCACATATACCCTTTCCTTATCTGATTTTTCACCCTCACTGTATGTCCTGTTGACTTCTTATACAGAACAGTTTAATTATCTCTATATTTCCTTGATCAGTGACTTGAAGCCTCATTGAACTCCATCCAGGAATTTTCCTAAACAAAGACTATTTTGTACCTATAATAAATTCTGAGGCCAGCTTTTAAGATTATTTTTCCCCCAACATGGCTAATTTCAATTTTGAAGTTTCTGAGGCAGAAGAACTGTATCATCTAATTTTATTAGAGTGTCAGGACAATAAAGCAAAATAGAGTGTTTAAAGATTCAAATATTACCTGTGATCTAGAAGCTCAACTTCCACCAAGTAATTTCTGGCACCATGTCTTATTCCAAAGCTATTTTATGAAAAATCAAATGATGCCCTAAACTGATGCTGCAAGTTGCATGCTTGTATTTTGTATCCATACTGTTTAGTCAAGTAATTCAAACTATTATAAAAAAAACTTACAGCATTAAATGTCAATAGTCTCTTCTTAATTATTGAATTTCAAACTTTTAATAAGAAAATTGTTGGGTGACAAGCCTGATTATGTGTGGCTATATATCAGAAAGAACTTTTCAAGGATGCAAAAATCTATTATTCAAAACAGCACAAAATGTCCTTTAGACAGCAAAGAAGTATCACCCATCAATGAAAATAAAAAATAGAGATGAATATATAATAAAGTAAACTTGACTGTTCCACTTTCAGCTCTTCATGCCAACAATGGGAGAAGAGTTGATGGAATTAAGCCTACATTCAAATAAAACCTTCAGATTCTATTCTGCCAAATACCATACAAAACACAATACTATGTTTCTGAGAAAATAAATACGTTTCTTGGTTGGGTTTGTTTATTTGCAAATGACATCTGTTCGAGTTTCAAGGTGATATTTTTTCAATTAGCACAGAAAAAACAGGCAAAATAAATAACCATCAACGAAAGCACTAAGGCTTACAGAAGTAATGAAAGGGGGAAATGCCAAAATATGGGTATTATAGGTAGTTTTGGACATAATGCAAGCTTTCTTCAGACTAAGAAATAGAAAGATAGGTAATAGCAAACCTCAAAGGAAAAATAATTCACAGTAAATATACATACAAAATGGAACATGAGAAAAGGAATATTAAAACAATAGTTTGAGTGAGGTGAGCATAAGTACAAGAAGAAAATAGCTTTATTTTATTCAAGCAATATAGCTCATTCAAGTAAATTGAAGAAAATTGTAGAGTCAGTCATTCGTTCAGTCAGCAAATTTATTGAAGAAATAATTTCCCCACTCTCTTCCAAATGGAACATTATAAGGCTCTATCAAATATAAATATGGTTTTATGGGCTCAAAATATATTTGAATAAATAAAACCACATCAAATACCCTAGTATTTCAAAACATACATTAAATACAAGGCACATTTTTTTCAAAAAGCACTGGATATACTAGACTACACTTGTATATCAAAATAATTTCATGCACTGCATAGCTAAAGCAATTGACTTGTCTATCTAGATTAAAGCAGGAAGATTACATCTTTTGAATTTTGATGCTACATTTAAATAGTGATATTAACACTAATGAATAAATATCACTTTAAAGGCAGTATTTACATCCACAATGCAGTAATTTTCTATTAAATTTTCTCTTTCTTAATTGCATGTTCAAAAAGCACCATTCAAGGTGATTACTGTGTGCATGTAAGTGGTTTAATCAGCATGTGACCAGGAGCTTTTTCCTAAATTGCTTTTATAGTTGCAGCCATAAAAATATGTTCCTTTTTCTTTCACAATCTACACTGATTTGTTTGGATTGAATGTTTGACAGGCTTCTATGGTTTTGCCACAATTCAACTGAATTCTTAAAAAAATGTACAAAATCCTACTCTTTACAAGTTAATTTGCTGAGTTGTATGAGCAAACCTCCATGGTGCTTACAAACAATATATTGACCACGGGGAGGTGGGCCTCAGAAGGCAGAGAACGCCCCTTCCTGGCAATGATGCTCCAAGGAAGATGAGAAGTCAAAACATGGAAAATGCTCACTCGACTTCAGAATAAGTCCACTTATTCAACCTTATAAAGTATCTACTATATGCCAGACCCAGTTGCTTTCCTTTCCTTCCCATAGGTCACATTGCATTGCCATTCTTTAGATGTCTCTCTGAGCAATCCAACACCATCACCATTACCTCCCATTAAACTGGAAGTTTCTCAAAGGCTGGGCCCTTATCATATCAGCTGACACACTGCCATGGGCCTCAGTAGATATTTATGAATGAATAAAAAAATGATAAAGGTATGAAATATTAGTTAAGTAAAATAGTATAAGAAAGGCAGGAGAGAGCATCATGGGAGATGTGACATTGAGCTTTACCTTAAAGAAAAGAATTGGAAGAGAAAAGGGTTCCCAACTAAGGGAATGGTATAAGCAAAGATCTAGTCTTGGAGGAGGGAAAGAGTGGGCATTTTGGAGAAATTGGCAGTTGAATTGGTTGGCATATAGCAATGGCTCCTGATTTCCTAGAGAGAACGGGTCCTGGCTCAACACCAACCCCACTCAACTGCAAAATTGTGAAGAAGTTTATCTTTGGAGTCTTCCTATCCCCTTAAATGACCTCCACTGGCCTCAGTATTCTACCCTTATATCCGTATCAAGACCCAATCAAATATCAGCAAGGGCTGATATGATGGTTATAGCAATTCCTCCTAGCTGAGCAGGGCTTCTTTAGTGAGTGAATTTCTGTTTAATTATATCCCATTCAACTCAGCATATACTTACTGAGAAACTTCCACAGACAAGCTAGTGTGTGCTTTCAAGGAATGTCCCAGGGAATGAGGCCATCCCTTCCTCAAAGATTTAACAATCTAAATCATTTCTATTTTAATATCTAGGTATATACAACAAATGCTTTTGAGAACTAAAGAAACTGTCAATTATACCAAAATAGGAAGAGATCTTTGCTCTGAATTCCTAAAGCACCTCACTTAAAAGTAAGTCTATCTCCAATTTCCTACATGTTGAATATGCACTATTATCCAAACAGCAAAATTTAGCTATAGGGATCAATGGTTCTTTTCAATAGAGATAATCCTATATAATAAAAGGCTAATATGCAAATTGTCCCCTTGGGAGTTCAACCAACCGGGAGTTTGACCGCTCACTATGATGTGTGCTGACCACCAGGGGGTAACTGGGGGAAGGAAGGCCCTGATCAGCCCTGATTGCCATCCATGACTATGGACGCGACCATGCATGAATTTTGGGCACTGGGCCTCTAGCTTTTTAATAAGAAGCAGAAATGATAGAAGACAGAGTATTTGATTAATGGGGAGAGAATTTAAAGCAACTCTCCTCATAGAAACCCAATTATTTTCTCCCTAAAAGGGCAAAACTCTACCTATTTCATTTCATCTCAAGCATTGTGTAAAAGGCATTCTTGGAAGTGTTGTGCTGAAGCAGGGTCCAAGCCGAGCAAATGCACTTGACCCGCCCAAGTGGAAGAAGAGTAACCCCTGACCTTACTGTCAGCTCCTGGAGGGAGACAGAAAATAGAAGGGAAAAGGATAGAAGTATGAGGGAAGATTGATTGGAGGCCTGCAGCCTTAGACTCAGCCATGGTTCTGTCCCTGAAAGAATGATGCTGACCAGCCCTTGGCTGGAGAAATAATTTCTTCATCCACCTTGGGCAGTTCTGTGATAACCTGCTCCCTACCCACCTCTATTTCTCAACTTATAATTTATACTCTAGTAACAACTAGCTGCTCTTGTCGCCTTCCTACCCCATCTCTCCCCCCACCACACACACACACACACACCCACACACTAACATCTGTTGTTCTTTCTATTTAAAACACTACACCACCACTACAACCCCTCCACCACCATTCCTGTGAGTCATTGAACTCTTATACATTCAACACTTAGCACAAGAGTGATGTTCTTCAGGAAGCTCTCCCTGTAGCCTTTTTTTGTGCTGCCACACGTCCTGCATACATCCTTGATAAAGCAATCTCACCATCCTCTAAGCCCCTTGAAGTCCAGAACCTTGCATACTTGTCTTGGTCTCCTCAAGACTTCATGTGTGTGGGACAGAGAGTGGTGTCCAGTATTTGTTGAACTCAGTGAGATACCTTATGTCTGCCTGTTTACCATATTGGCTATAGAATGTAGGATGTACTCAGGAGATTTCCTAGGTCTCCCCAGAAAAACCTGAAAGTCAGAAACCCCCCAAGTATAGAGAAATTGTAATGAGCTATGGCAACTGCTAAGAGAAAGAGAACATAAGTCTGGAGGCAAAACAAGAAAGGATTTCACCAGAACAAAGGATCTGAGAAGTCTTGGGACTGAGTCTTTGAAAAGCTCTTGCTTCATGATTCCATAAAGATTTTCATGATACTGTCCCATGATGCTGGGGAGAGGCTGGGAAGGGGGAAGTACATGGGAAGCACTTGCCAGAGAGATCGTCATTCATTTAATGGTTTCTATTTATGATCATATGACAATAGCTAATTTACTGCTGTTTTGTTTTGGAGGCAGTACGTAGTTATACCTAGAGCCCTGGTGGGTTTGGTTGAGTGGATAGAGCATCGGCCTGTGGAATAGAGGTTTGATTCCAGTTGGGGGCACATGCTTGCATTGCAGGCTTGGTCCCTGATGAAGGATATGTGGGAGGCAGCCGATCAGTGATTCTCATCATTGATGTTTCTCTCTCTCCCTCCCCCTTCTACTCTGAAATCAATAAAAAGAAATTATATTTTAAAAATTATACCTAGAAACTGATTCTTTGTTGGTAATTTATCTGTGCAAATTATAAAATACTATGCAGCATAATATCCCTTTAACCAGCCAATAAAGAAATAACATACTCCAACAAATGACAGAGTAAGCCCAGTATTGACCCAGGAAGGGGAGATGAAGGAATAGTGTTCACATTTAATATGAGATGTACCTTTTAACTCGAGGAGGCTCTTCAGGAGAAGAAAAGGCAACCAACCAAGAGCTGGTCTCCAGCTGCCAGCTCAAACAGCATGCCGCCTGTTGCCAGAGCATGTTGCTAGGGAATAAATACAGGAAGACACATGCTTCCATTCTAGAAGGAGTCACCTCACCAACACAGGAGCATCTGCCCCCAAAGATCTTCAGAGAGTTTTAAGGTTAGGGCAGAGTCACCTTGCTCAAACCAAAACTCAAATGGTCCTCACAAAGACTCAGTTGACCATGAACAATATGGGTTTAAACTGTCCTGATCCACTTTACACTTGGGTTTTCAATACAGTTGTCCCTTGTATCCTCCACTTTCCTATCCCAACCGCAGTTTCCCAACCTCAGGTAGAAAACACTGTTTGAAGCCTTGGATGTGAAGGGCCAACTCTAGTTAAACTTCGGGGGAGTCAGAAATTACACATATTCTTGACTGTGCAGGGGTCAGTGCCCCTATGCCCCTCGTTTTTCAAGGATCAACTATATTTATCGTCTAAATGTCCTCTTGCTTCTGCATGTTTTTATGGACAAGGCCCCATAGGGGCCTCTCAGCAGCTGAGTGCTTCTCAAAGACAACGGATGAGACTATGACATCCTGACACAACTTACTTCATCCTCATATGAAAACAACTTTACTTCTAGGGGGAGGGCAGGTACCAGAATGGGGGTGGGGGGACAATGTGTGTGTGGGTAATAAGGACATATATGTGATACCTTAATAAAAGCAACTTTAGGGGGGGGTCTCATCATAAACAAGTGGATTAAAACAACTTACCTGTCATAAACAAATGGGTCTGAAATCATATTAAACCGATACACAACAAATGGTGCTCCTTTTGTCATTCGGATTCTATTCTTCCCAAGAAATATTTTCACTGGCAATTAAAAATTCAGAGCTAAAAGAGAAAACCACCTTGAAAGACTGTTAGGAGACCCAATCAAATCAGGTTGCCCAAACGGGAGGGTGCATTTGTTCCCTTGATGTTCCCTTAAATAAGTCCTGCAAGAATGGTGACCTGTTTCATGAACGTCAAGACATTTGGCTGGAGAGCAGGGATTTCTGCTCGTGGTCCTGAGGATTCCCAGCTCTAGCCCAATTCTTGGTCAAGATAGAGCAAGGCGCCTTAGGAGAGGAGAGCAGTGTGGAGGGATGAAGAGAAGAGGAAGTTGGGAGGAATGGAGATGGTTCAGTATATACCCTGTTTCCCCGAAAGTAAGACATCCTCCGAAAATTAGACCTACTCCCAGTGTTGCCTCTCGCTGTAATATAAGGCATCTCCCCCGAAAATAAGACCTCCCTGATAATAAGGCTTCCCCCGAACATAAGGCCTCCCCGGAATATAAGGCCCCCGAAGCTACCGTCAGGCGTCTGACTCCTGATTTAAAGAGACCTCGCACTGCCTGGACAGCTCCGGCTGCGCTGCGGCCAATCAGGGAGCTGGTTTGTGATGACAACTACTACTGTACAGTATACAGGTAATAAATTTCCTTTCTTTTTTTTTTTTTGTTCAACAATAAATGTGTACCATATTCTTCTTCATGGGAAAATAAGACATCCCCTGAAAATAAGACCTAGCGCATCTTTGGGAGCAAAAATTAATATAAGACACTGTCTTATTTTCGGGGAAACAGGGTACCAGGTATCAAGACGCCTACCAATGGGTTCCTGCCTCTCCTGTGCCTGGAATGCACGTTTCTTGGCATCAACTTCCTCCCTCTGAAAAATAAGATAGATGGATGGATTACTCTCGATTCCAATAGTCACAGGCCGTGGTTGTTCCTTGTGATTAAGCCCCTTAGAACAGCGGTTCTCAACCTGTGGGTCGCAACCCCTTTGGGGGTTGAACGACCCTTTCACAGGGGTCGCCTAAGACCAGCGGAAAACACCCATTTCCCACGGTCTTAGGAACCAACACACCGCTCCTCGGTGTAGCAAAGTGTAGCAATGTAGTTTACTGTTGTCATATGAAGACTGTTGCCCATGCTACACCACGATTCAAGACAAAATTTCATTCATTTGTAATTAGAAATAAATATTTCACAATATATAATTACACATTGTTTTTGTGATTAATCACTATGCTTTAATTATGTTCAGTTTGTAACAATGAAAATACATCCTGCATATCAGATATTTACATTACAGTTCATAACAGTAGCAAAATTACAGCTATGAAGTAGCAACGGAGATAATGTTACGGTTGGGGGTCACCACCCCATGAGGAGCTGTCTTAAAGGGCCACGGCATGAGGAAGGTTGAGAACCGCTGCCTTAGATGATCAACCCTATCCCTTCCACGTGGGGTTCCGCATCGTTCCAGAGACCTCACCCAGGAGGTTCCAAGCAGTTAACCTCGCTTGGGCTCCCTCTGCCCCGGGAGCCTTGAGCTGCACCCGCCCGTCTAACCCCCTGCGCGGGCCCCTGAGAGCGCGGGACCGCGCCCTGCGCATGCCCGGGACCACGTGACCCCGCTGCGTCTCTCTCGCGCGCAGGCGCGCTCCCGAAGCCACGTGACCCTGCCCGCGAGGCCGTCCCAGCAGCCATGGCGGCGGGGCCCGCAGATCCCCCATCGGGGCCCGCAGCGGGCGCCCGCTTCTTCTGCACCGCGGGCCGCGGCTTGGAGCCCTTTCTGATGCGGGAGGTGCGGGCGCGGCTGCAGGCCACGCAGGTGAGTGGGCCTGGCTGCGCCCCGGAGGGAAGGGGGAGGCCCCGCCGCTGCGCCCCGCCCCGCCGGGTCCGATGAGACCCGGGAAAGCGACGCGACCCACGCTCGCCGCCGCACGCGCGCGCCGGCCGCGGCCCCGCTGCTGGGAGGTGCGCTGGGCGGCGCTGTCAGTTCTGCCGGGAAGGACCCCCGTCGGTTCCCTCCGCGTCTATTACCGCACGTCATTCACGGCCGGAGTTGTTTGTTTGTTTTTTAGAAAAAGGGGTTGAACCAAGTTATTTCCTGGATTCCCTAACAGAAACGTGTGATCGTGTCTGTGATTAGACCTGTCGGAGCTAGAATCCTTTCTCCACCCTCTTCATGCAAATCATCTGCAGGTTCGGTTCCCTGATTCTTCTCGGTTTCCTGCTGGTGATGGTTCTCACTTTATATGCTATTGGGAGGAGGATTAAGTGATTTAAAAAAGAAAAAAAAGTGCACCTTAAACACACAGCAAATAGTAGCTACAAAAACGCAGTGCTTTGAGGCCCCAGCCCCATTTCCAGAGAAAGCTAATAGTTTCCGTGCTTATAAGTGGTTAGTTTTAGTGATCAAGGTTTTCTAAACATCAGTTTGGGTGCATTGAGAACAGGCTGAGCTGGTTTCTTGAAAGCAGAGGAAAAGGATGCAACCCCTCCTCTCCCGGTGGGTGCTGTGAGCGTGCAGAGGATGGGCTGCGGAAATGGAGGGTTCCAGCAGCTCCTCTCTTGCTGGAAGCCCCGCAAAAGCAGTATCTGCCTGCGGGGGTGGGGTGAGAGGAGGTCACGGAAATGTCATCAGTCTTCCTCGACTACCTGCCATTTGTGGGTTTGATCACAGCCTTTCATAGAGTCTGATGCAGCTAATCTAAAAAGCAATATCATCACAACTGCTGGCATTAAGCATTTAATGCCTGTCAGGCACCTGTTCTTAGGTACTTTGTATGCACTTGTTTAATTTTCACAACAACCCAGGGAGGCGGGCTTCACGTTTAACAGAAAGGGAAATAAAGCATAGGTCAATGCAATTACATTATTCAAGGTCTGTAACAGAAAATGGCAGGGCTGGGATTCGAACCCAAGCTGTCGGGCAGGCTGACTCGTGGCTCCAGTCCTTGACCACTGTGTGACCCGGACATAATGCTGCCACTAATGTGTTTTAAAAATATTAACTTAGAGTTCTTGGTAGGAAAAAAAATAGAAGGCTTCACCCAATCTGGGTATGTCAGAAAAAAGAAAGACCCTCTCTACTTGTGTTCTCTCTCTCTCTCTCTCTCTTGATTGCTTGATTTCAGAGAGAGGGTGAGGGGTAGAGAGAGAAAAATATCAAGTGATGAAAGCCTAACATCCATCAGCTGCCTCCTGCACGCCCCCTACTGGGGATCAAGACTGAGCCCCAAACTGTGATCTCCTGGTTCATGGGTTGATGCTCACCCATGGAGCCACACTGGCTAGGCATCCATCTTTACAGACAAAAAGAGGTTAGGGTGGGAATGTATTTTAATCACAGCAACAACATTCACCTTATAGGGAAAAACCTTTGGCGTTGAGAAGAATTAAATGCCAAGAGACTTGGGAATTTCCCTCTTTTGTTACTCGGCTTTAAAGGTAGATATGCCTGGAAATGGGATCTGAACAAATAACCATGCTGTCCCTTAGATTCCCAGAACTTGTTAAACTTATAACCAGGAGTATTTGAGTTTTAATTGGTGTCAGCCTAGGGCTTCTTCTTCAAGCTAGAATGTTAAACCCAGACGTTACCATCCCCAAAGCTTAACTAGACCATGTCAGATAAAAAAAAAAAAAAAGTACTTGAAGTTCAGGTTCTCATTGAATGGGAGCTGCCTAAACACATGGGTACCCCTAACTCCCTGGTGCTTCAGGCCTAGGAGATGAGTTATAACCCTGTAGTCAGCCCCTAGCCACTGCTAAAAGGAGAATTTCAGGACACTCCACATCCATCCTGAATGAAGGGAGTTGGTTTGACCCAAAAAGGTTTAGGGTTCCATGGGTGCTGAGCACCATTTGCCATACCTCGTAAGACTCCCCAGAGTCGGTGCTCTTCATTTTCTTTTCTCCCCTGACTTTTACCACATACCTACCCTACCTCCAAAGCCTATTTCTGTTTGATGCATATTTCTTGCTTCCATCCATTTTTCAGTTCCCACAGCCAAGTGTCCATTATTTCTACCTCACTAATCTGCTTCTCCCTCCAGCATCACATCTATACTCCGTCCTTTATGCTTCTTCCAAAGTAATTTTTTTTTCCCTACCAACTAATTTGGCGCTGTCAGTTTTCATCAAAAGTCTATAATGTTTGACCATTACCATCTGTGGTACTCCATTTCACGACCATTTATCAGGCTGGCCCGAGCTACACCATCCATCCACCTGACACTCAATCAGCATAACACCGCACATGTTCCCATGCTAACTTACAGTCTCCTTCAGCCAGCTTGTCATCCCACCTCTGCTTTTTGCCCTTCGTTCTTTCCTTCGAATCCCTCTTCCCAGGTCCTGTAAGATTTTTCTTCAAGACTTTTACTAATGATGGCTTTCATATTCAGTGTTACATACCCTACAGACAGCTTATTGTTAAGTTTATTATATTGGGACTCTTTCCCTTTCTTCTGGGTGCAATTCACGTTACTGTCTTACAGATTTTACATTTTACTTTGTATGTCAGAGTGTTGTTATCCATCTTTAGGATATTTGCTTCTGGTATACCACACAGGAGGTGTTTAATAAATACCCGTTGACATGTTAACCTTGGGCTAGACACCTAATTTGTCCTAGCCATTGTACCTTTTCTTTGCCCACTTTTATATACTGTGTGAGATTTGGCAATATAATTACTGAGTTATTTTGTGTTCTGTTTTTCTAGTAGTGTGTGTACATGCCTATACACATGCACAGTTTGCAAATGGTAGCATAACATAGTAAGATTATGGTCTTGGTCACTGACTACGTGACTCTATATAAAATTTTTTACCTAACTAAGCCTCAGTTTCCTAGTCTGTAAAATGGGGGTAATGAAGTCTATCTTAGAGAATTGTTGGAAGGCTGAGAGAAAAAAATGTATTCAGAATGCCTAAATCAGTGTCTTGACAAATACTAGATACTTCAGAAATGGTCATTTCTATTGTTAATCTAGATGTTCTGTTTTAATTTATTGGGGAGGGGGAGGGAGAAGAGAAATGGTTCTTCCCCTACACTAGACTAAATCAGTATCTATTTTCTTATATCTCTAGGTTGAATATATTTCAGGGAAAGTTTTTTTCACCACCTGTTCTGACTTGAATATGCTGAAAACATTAAAATCCGCAGAAAGATTATTTTTGCTGATTAAAAAGCAGTTTCCATTTAATGTTTCTTCTGTAAGTAAAGGTATGGTGTATACCCACACAATATACTTGTATATACTCTGGAATTTTCTGCTTGATAATAAGTGACTATTTGGCATTTTTAAGATTCATTCCTATATTGGGGATCGTTAGTTATGTATTTTTCTATATTTTCTGAGTATTATCACATCATTGTATTACCACCTAATTTTGTCTCTTCTCTTTACAATCTGCTGCCTGTCTTACTAAGATTTTAGTGTCCTAAGTCACATTTCATCTTTGCGAATTCTGATCAGACACATTCTCTACAGTTATGGTCACTTGCATTTATTTAAATTTAGGACACGTAAGAATCCAAAATGCAATGTCTTAATAAATTGTTCAAAACTACTACCTTGTAAATTTTAACTAATGAGTGATATAATTGAAAAAATACTGTGTAGTAAAACATCCTGTTTTAGGGATCTTAGATGTTTGAATAAATTATTAACCATTTATAAAGCATTAGGCTTAAGAGATTTTGTTTTTATAAATATGCTTAAAGATCATGATGAAAGCAACAAATAAGGGCCAGACACTGCTGGATTACACATTGCCTTAAACTTCATTTTGATTGCTGACTATGCATAAGAGATCATTTATTATAGTATAGTCTATAATAAATTGTATCAAGGAAGATACAAATGGCAAGAAATCAAGACACGGCAGAAAAAAATAATGTAAAGCAAATACTAAGATATTATATTGTGGGATCAATATCATTTCATTCCAATACTCCACACATTCTCATTTTTAGAGACATACAGTAATGGCTCTTGAGTCATCTTGATGACCCTTGGTCGTCAAATAAAGATTACAATATTTTAAGTAAGTTATGAATGGATTGTGTACCTGAAGTGTTCCTTTATGAAAACTCCTTTTGTGATGTGTGCTAATACTGTATGGTCTGAAATAGTCTCAAAATTTAGTTGCTCTGTTTCTAAGCTCTGTGTTTTGTCGTTCTATTTTTTTTTTACAACTTAATTTTATAGGCAAGATTAGCATTATTTCAAAGATTGATATGCATTCTAGGGCATGCTTATATTAAAGAGATATATTATCAAAGGACAAATGATCTTTCTGTATGAATGATATATGTAATTCTATAGGAATTTTTAAATGGTTTTGATGTTTGGAATAGGATATAAGAATGAACCTATTTGGCACAATATTCTTATATTAAATTATATAAATTCCATACGAAAGTGAAGTCATTCTTCATGTAGTTTAAAAAAACTTATTTTATAAAAATAAAAATAATGGCACTTAGGCGTGATGAACATAATATACTGTCTTTAAAGCTTCAATATAGGATAAACTGAAATTTTATTTATTTAGGAAAAATGTTTTATGAAATTCAAAGATTTATAAATGATGATCCTGAAAGTTGGTTGAATGCCATTTCGATTTGGAAAAATCTTCTTGAACTTGATGCAAAAGAGAAAAAACTTCCTCAAGAAGATGCTAACCCACTCAAAAGAAAAATAGAAGAAAATGACAGCATTATTGCTAAGAAATTAAAAGCAGAACAAATGCAAGAGACACAAGAGCATAGGGAATGCCAGCTGGAAAAGCCAATAGAAGAGGAAACACTGGAGCAAGGAGATTTTCTCACTGAAAGAGAGAAATGTCAAGAAGAACTTCAGAACGATGTAGCAAAAGCAGGAGATATTCATAACCAGAATGACTTGACCTTCAGAGTTTCTTGTCGCTGTGGTGGAGCCATTGCAAAGACTCTTTCTGCACAGGTACAGTTACCTCCACAGTGGGTTTCTGTTTTCTAGATGAATTAACTATTCCTTCGATTTAAAATGAGACCAAAACCTTTCACAGAATAGGTAACTCGGCCTAATATTATAATTAAATCTCTTTAAAAATGCATTATCCATTTTAACTTTATCTCAGATTCTTAATAGGAATAGTATGTCATGTACTGACCTCCTTTACTTACTAAATTTTCTTAAATTCACAGGTATCTTTTGCATTTGGAAATCCTGATATCATGATCTTAAGCTTTTTGGGTTTTTCTTCAGTTCAGTTCAGTTCTCTTGTTTATTGAGTGATTACTCTGCACCAGGCCCTATAGGTGTGATTATCATTAAAACCCACACATAAATACACTCAAGGTTTCAACTCTATGGGAAGGTGAACACTACAAACAGTTTCTTTTAAAAACCCATATTAGTGAGTTCAGTGTTATAAAAGGCATATACCCATAGGTCTGGGTTCTTTGTCCAACCTTAAAATCAAACCCTAATGTACTGATCTGGTCATTTTTAAACATATAGGCTTGCAGTAGGTAAATTAATCTTTCAGTTTGCATCTATTTCCTAAAACCCAGAATGGCTTTATCAGATCATGATTTGGTTATTTCATGTCTCTAAAATCACAAGAATAGAGATTACACACAAGTAGATATTAATGCCATGGAATGTGTTGGGAGTGGGGGGATGAAAGAGGGTGTAATATTTTAATATTATAATTTAATATTTTAATTCTAAATTACCATTTGGTAGTCTGCCTTGATTTTCCTACTGACTGTTAGGAAAACCTTACATCTTACTAGAGATCCAGTGCACGAAATTTGTGCACTGGTAGGGTCCCTAGTGGCTTCTGGCCTCCATCCAGGGCCTCCCTCCCTTCCCCCAGCAGGCCTTGCCCCCTGGTTGAACTCCTGGACAAACTCCCAGTGGAGGGGACAATTGGCATACTATGCTATAGAATACTTAAATTTTTCATTTATAATATTTTTATCTTTTCTATAACTTGCTGCTTTTCCAGGAAGTAGGAAGAATAATTGGAATTGCTCTTATGAAACAGTTTGGATGGAAAGCAGATTTGAGGAATCCAAACTTAGAGGTAATGAATGTTTATTTTATTTTATATGCTTATAACCTAATTCTTTAAAGACAATATCAAAATTAATCTATTGTACTTTTCAATTTTGCTTTCGCTTTTCAAAAAGCATGTCTGCATTGATATAGCAGTCTGATTTTTTTCTTGTATAGAACAGTACAGATAATTATGTTAATTATGGCTTTGTCTGGGTTGTGGGATTATGTTTTTCTTTTCTGTTTCTCTGTTTTTAAAAATTGATGAGGTTACACTGTTAATTGAAACAAAATAAATACAAGTTATAAAAATAATCTGCTTTTTTGAGAATCATCATTTTCACCATTCTTTTGTAAATTCATTGTTATACAGATGTAAATGAAGTAATTGCCACCAAAAAAGAACACTTTGATTTGTTTTATTTTTTTTATATATTTTTCACTTTTAAAAAGTAATGCCTGGTGTATATCTTTTATACTTGTCATGTAAAGTACTTTGACCCCAAGAATATTCTGACATAACGGGTCTGTCCTTCTTTCATCTCCCCTTTCTGCTCTCTGGTTTCCTCCTCTTCATCTTCCTTTTGATTATTTCTTTGTCTCAGAATTACAGTTTTCCATAGTTTAGCTCATGAATAAATATAGTTAATTAAATCCCTATCATTCACTCAATGCAATTAATGTTAGCTATTATTTATAAAAATAATCATCTTTACTATAAATTTTAAATAGAATTAATCCAAATAATTTTGCTAAAGTTGAATAATACAAAAAAATGGAAACTTTAGCTGTGATGATCAAGAAATTAAATTGACTAAAGGGAATTCATTTCAGATCTTTATTTTTCTTGATGAAAATATATCAATATTGGAATAATCCTGATTAAACTGCATATAAATAAAAGTAATCTGGGAGTGAAAGTATTGTGGTTTTAACTGCTCTTAGGTCAAACAACAGAATTAGAATATTCCATAAACTTCTTAAGATTACAAAAGTACGATTCTAACTTTAAAAGTTTATTTGGGCTACTAATTATAACTTGAGATATTTAAGAACTTTTTGGTTTAACGAAGAAAGAGAGGAAGAGGAAGAGAAATCAAGATAGCGGCATAGGTGAGCACCTAAACTGCTTCGCACAACAATTTCAAAACTACAACTAAAAGACAAAATGGACATCATCTAGAACCACAGGAAAGCTGGTTGAGTGGAAATTCTACAACTAGAAGGAAAGAGAGAGGCTCATGGAAACTCAGAGGAGCTGCAAAAAGCTGAGGTACAGAGACAGGCACATGGAGAGGACAGGCAGCTGAGTGCCTGACTGGCTTCCTCTAGTGGGAGGGAGACGGAAACTCTCAACTACACTGAACCCCATTTCCGACTGCTCTGAACCCCAGCTCTGGGCGAGACTCATATGGGGGTATCTGGTCTGTAAAAAAAAAAAAAAAGGAGGAGTGCACAGAAACTCAGCGGAGAAGGGAAAGACAGAGGTCTGGAGACACATGCCAGGGTACGCAGAGAGGTCTGACTGCTGATTGTGCTGCTGGCATTTTCTAGCGGGAGGAAGACCGAACCTCCCAACTGCACTGAACTCCACTTCCAACTGCATTGAACTCACAGTTTTGGGTGAGGCCCTGGGGACTCAGACTCATACGGGTCCCAGGAGTGCCTGGAAACCCAGAGGAGCTGCGAAAGGCAAAGGTCTAGAGGCATGGGAGTGGGAGTGCACACAGAAAGGGTCGCAGTGATTACTGAGGGATACTGAGACCCAGGGGCCACTTGAGCAGGGCTGACGGGAAGTGAAGTCTGTCTGCTCAGCCCTGAGACTTGCCCCATCCAAGCCCAACACAGAGGCTTTTGCAATTTTGCAAGTCTTGTATCATAAAGCTGACTCCAGCACCAGAAGTTCTCCTGGCGTAGACACAGCAAATCCTCACAACCAGTTGGCTTGGAGGTCAATTCCCCCCGATGATACCAACAACAATCAAGACTTAACTACAACAAGGTTGTACACACAGCCCACAAAGGGATGCACCAAGGGACTCCACCTCAGGTAACTGGGGAGGCGGAGCTACTAGGCCTTATAGGACACCTAGCACACAAAGCTACTCTACCAACTCGGAAGCAGCGAAAATTCGTAGACAAAGAAACATATTACAAATGAAAGAAATGGAAGAAAACAAATGACTGGATATAGAGTTCAAAATCATGGTTATAAGGTTTTTCAAGAATTTTCTAGAAAAGATGGATAAATTTAACGAGACCCAGGAGGAGATGAAAAAGGACCAACTAGAAATTAAACATACACTGACTGAAATAAAAAATATTATACATAGGCCTAACAGCAGACTAGAGGAATGCAAGAATCAAGTCAAAGATTTGAAATACAACAAAGCAGGAAACACTCAACTGGAAAAGAAAAAAGAATCCAAAAATTTGAAGATAGTAAAAGGAGCCTCTGGGACAACTTCAATCATACCAACATCAGAATTATAGGGTGCCAGAAGAAGAGAGAGAGCAAGATACTGAAAACACATTTAAAGAAATAATGACAGAAAACTTCCCCCACCTTGTGAAAGAAATAGACTTACAAGTCCATGAAGCACACAGAACCTCAAACAAACAGAATCTAAAGAGGACCACACCAAGACACATCATAATTAAAATGTCAAGAGCAAAAGACAGATAATATTAAAAGCAGCAAGAGAAAACCAGTTAATTACCTACAAGAGAGCACCCATACGACTGTCAGTTGATTTCTCAACAGAAATTATGCAGGCCAGACGGGAGTGGCAAGAAATATTCAAAGTGATGAATAGCAAGAACCTACAACCAAGATTTTTCTACCCAGCAAAGCTATCATTCAAAATTGATGGTCATATAAAGAGCTTCACAGAGAAGAAAAAGCTAAAGGAGTTCATCAACACCAAACCAGTATTATATGAAATGCTGAAAGGTATGCTTTAAGAAGAGGAAGAAGAAGAAAAAGGTAAAGATAAAAATTATGAACAACAAATACATATCTATCAACAAGTGAATCTAAAAATCAAGTGAATTAAAAATCTGATGAACAGAATAAACTGGTGAATATAATAGAATCAGGGGCATAGAAAGGGAGTGGACTGACAATTCTTGGGGGGCAAGAGGTGTCGGGGTGCAGGAATAAATGACCAAAATCGTACACCTATGGATGAGGACTGTGGGGGTGGGGAAGGTAGATAAGGGCAGAGAGTGGGGTGGGAACCAGGTGGAGGAGAGCTATGGTGGGGAGGGAGGAAGAGGAACAATTTTAATCTGAACAATAAAGATTTATTAAATTTTAAAAATAATAAAAAGAAAATGTGAAGACATTTAAAAAAAGAAAAAAAGAGAGAGAGGAAGAAACTCACCTATAGATAGGAGAGAGAAAAAAGATCACCCTTGTCTACAATATATTTAACCTGAAGTAAATTAGCTGTCATTACTAATAGTATGTAGCCTGTGTGGCCTCAACTCTTATTTGAAGTTAGAATTAGGATGGATTTAGGAAATCTCTTAACTCCAAATGCTGAAAAAACTGATTCAGTTATGATAATTCAGAAAATCTTGAGGAAGAAAGTGGATCTCGAGTTCATAACATGAATCTCTATATAATTTGCATACATAATTAACCTCAAAATTTCCATGTATGACAAGGCCTTGGGATTTTTTATTAAAAATATAGTTTATATAGGTTCAAAATAGAAAATTTCAAATTATCAATAATCTGATAATTCATTTTCTGTTCCATTCTAACTTACGTATTTTTTCTTTCAGATATTTATACATCTAAATGACATTTACTCTGTCATGGGAATTCCTGTGTTCAGGTATTTATATTCTAAACTTCAGATTTCTCCCTTAGGAGAGTTTTTAAAATTAAGAACTTTATGCTTAATTTCAAATTTAATTCCAAGTATGCAACATTGATACAGCAGAGCAGCTAAAGGCAAAGCTTGTGAGTTCTTTATTTTAGCCAGTAAAGTGTTTCCATGGAGCTTAGCGGAAATGATTTGATCTGACCAGTAAAGCTGTGAAAGAATTTATCACAATAATCCACTGATTGCATGATTCAGACTGAAAATTATATCTAATTATTTCTATTATTAAGTGATTTTCACAGGCCCTTGTTAAAGCTAAAATTTTTAGTCTCTTTGCATCTTAGAATTTTAATTAAAATAAAAAATACAGCACAATTCTTAAAATTCACTTTGAACATTAACTGTATACAGCTGTGCCACACTGTACATGTGTAGCATAGAGAGTAAGAACTATGGATTTCAATTCTACCTTCTCAACAGATTAACTGCAAGTTTGGGCCGATTATCATAAAAGCAGAAAGATAATAGTACCTACTTCATTTGCTTTGTGGTTGGGTTTAAATGAGATAACCTGCATGAAAATGCTTGGTACTATTTCTAGGCTACAGTAAGTGTTGAATAAATTTCAACTTATTTTTGAAACAGATCAGTAACTAGGGAAGAAAGGGAGAGGCATTAGAGTAAGATTAATTTATTCAGTTAATTTCAGTTGAAATGTCTAATGAATACTCATTATATGCTAAGCACTGTGCTAGTTATCAACATTCAGAGATGAGGAAGATGGTTATTAAGTTCAAGGAATTCAATTTAATGGAAGAACAAAGGTTGGTGAGAAATGCTTGGCTAGAGTTAGAAAAGAGGGCCTAACTCTGATGGAGGATGGTAAGCAAACGAACATAGAGGAGAATCATTTGATGAGTCACTTGAGTGGAGAACACTAAGGAGGAGTTCCCCACTGGACAAGAGAAGGAAAGGACCTTATAAGCAAAGACTTGCAAAGGCATGGAAGTAGAGAAAGCTTGCGTTATGTGGGGACAGCCAGTGGTTTCAGTACAGATGGGACAGGGCGGCAGAAAATGAGACAGAGCAATTTAGAAACAAATCATGAAGTGTCTTGTAAGCCATGCTGAGCAACTTGGATTTTATTCTAAAAGCAGTGAGAATAAGAAGCAGCAGACTGATGTGATCAGATTTGTGAGTTTTGAGGTATTACTAAGGAAATTACATTTTTTAATGAAGGGGAAATGAAAAGAAAAAGGAGGTTTAAACTCTTATAATAGTTCAGGCAATAAATGATGAAGAGTTGAACTGCATCACAAAAAGGAGGGCATGAATTCCATAAAAAGTGAAGGAGCCTAGAATAGTTGCCAGATACCTGATTTGGACAACTAGTAGATACCGTTATCAGTCACTGAGATAGAAAATGTAGGGAAAGTAGTGTATTCAGTGAAAGATGTCCATGAGTAGATATTTAAGTTATAGCTCAGGAGTTCCCGTGACCAGTCTAGGCTGGAGATTTAGATTAAGATATGCAATATACAGACGGTAATGCCTGAGAAAATGAAGAAATGTTTCAAGATATGAAATACAGGGAAAGGAGTATGCTTAGTTTACACGTGTTGAATTGGCAATAAATACACATTTAAAAATTAAGATCTGGGATTCAGATGACAAGTCTAGGCTATACATGTAGATAAAAACATCTTCATCTTAGTAATAGATAATATGTAAGAGAATAAAGATGAAATACATATATGTGGAGAGGAGTATCAAAACTACATTTACTTTTATGATTGAACACAGCCAGATTCGATGAAAATGGAGAAGTATTTTTATTTTCAAGGAACTTATTTCTGAATAATTTCTCCCCCTAAATAATTTTGGACCCTTTTATTGAAGTAACAGCAGATAATTTTTCCAGGTTTATGAAAAATAAAAACATTTACCTGTGTCACATATTAATAGGGTTGGCTCCCATAAAATAAAACCTCTTTTGGTAAAAATATATACAATAATTGTCAAAACTTTCAGAGGTTCTACATAAATCCCTGAAGCTTACTTAGAAAGGCACTTAGCAATATATAGCATGTCCCCCAAAAAATGTATATGCACACTTTGAATAATTATAAAGGCAGTGTTTATTAAAATACATTTTATTTTAAAATTGAGCTGTCAGCTATTAAAGCATATATACATTTTTTTTGGGATACCCTCTATATGGACAAAGACAGTTTTCTATACCAAGTCTATTTTGGTATGTAAGAGTGAAAAACAATCAATTCTGGTTTTAATGTTTTGTAGCAAGACAGTTGCCGAGCCTAAACTGTAGTATCAAGATTCATTGATCAAAATATTTCCTAGTCATTTCACCTGCAAAGTTTACATTCCAGATTCCAAATCTATGGCTATAATACGTCTGGAATATGAATTATTTTCTAAAAAACCTTTAGAAAAACCAACTCCCACGGGTTTACCTGCAGAACTTCTGTATTGTAACAGTAAATATACAATTATACTGTTTTATTTGAAAGAGATACCTCATCTAATTGTAACATTTTAAGAAGCTTACCGTAAATGCACACAAAACAGGGTAACTTAAAGTCAAAGATCAGAAATAAAACGACAAAAGACATGGGGTTTGGAGAACACTGTGACTTTGTATAATATTCAGAGAAGGGCCTTTTAATGGTTTTGGAACAAGCCTACCCCCAAAACAACCAAGCACTAATCCTCAAAATCAAATAGTCATATCTTACCAACAAATTATATAAATGAAATAGAAAAGTGCATTCAAATTTTTAAGAAATTTATTCATTGCATTTGACACCATAGAAATAATATTTTGAAATTTTTTATCAAATCTGGAAACACTGATAGCATTGATGAGGTGGAGGATGAAGTGTGAAGTGGTAGATAATGGAGACCAGGGAACTCATTTGGGAGATGTCTGCTTCATGCAGACAGTGCAATGTCATGCTTCATTTCACCTTTTGAGAGAGATGCTAATGGACAAAACACAAACTTACAATATTTTTATAGAAAACTATTTCAAGTCTTAGTATCCATCTAGTCCTGCCTATACTACATCCCTATCACAAAACAGCACATACTTCTTGATGATTCCTGATCAGCACACAAAAGGTCACTTTCATGTGGGAAAACAGGGAACTACTAAAACATTTTAGAAAAATCCCCTTCCTATATGATAACATTTTTATAAAATAAACACAATAGGGTTTAAGTTGCTATCATTTAAAAACTTGATCTTTCTAAAGTACCACACTGGCTAGGGAAACAAGGTGCCAACTAGAGAAGGTATTTCTGTAATAAGGTTAAATACTCCCAACTCAGAGAACACTTTAGTGTGTGTTACATGAACATGGTGAGATAATTCACAGACATGGGCAGGCTCATCATTTTTATTTAGATCAGGTTCTTCTTTGACTTGCAGTAGTATTGGATCTAGCATCAGGTTCTTTTTCCTTTGTAGGGTTTCTTTAGCCAGCAGAGCTTACATCAGGAAAGCAGGACTGAGGTCTACTATAGCATGGGCAATGGCCTCTGTTGCAGAAATTAAGGTAAGGGAAACGTTTTCATTTTGTTAATACATTAGTGAGGTTCTTTCCGTAATTAACTTACACAGTCTTTTATTTATGGACATCTTGATTGCTTGCTTTTTTGTGTGTGTTCTCTTTTTCTTCTGATAGTTTTGTTTGTTTGTGTTTGTCATTGCCATTATGCTTACAAAGTTCTGCAGTGATATGTTTTTAAATATTGTTGAACTTCTGAGAGTATTTTGCCTATGAAAAAGCTGGGTTAAAAGATAGCCACATTTGCCGAGACCAGTTTGGCTCAGTGGATAGAGCGTTGGCCTGCGGACTGAAAGGTCCCAGGTTCGATTCCGGTTAAGGGCATGTACCTTGGTTGAGAGCACATCCCCAGTAGGGGGTGTGCAAGAGGCAGCTGATCAATGTTTCTAACTTTCTATTCCTCTCCCTTCCTCTCTGTAAAAAATCAATAAAATATATTTAAAAAAAAAAAAGATAGCCACATTTTATTCTTCCTACTATTTTGTGTTACAATGACATGGCCTGAAAAACCTCTACTTCTTAAAATTTAAAAGTTTTTCTCCTGTGATCAAATCTTGATCAATTTTTATAAATGTTCTTTGGACATAGAAAAAAAAATTATTTTGTAGTCAGTGTGCTCGCTATCTTTGCTTACTATTTTACTATCTGCTTACTTTTGGAAGGTATTTGAAATCTCATTGATTTTTTTTTTAAGTTTTTGCATTTTTAATGGTTTCCTTATTCAATAGTTTGGTGTACAGTCTGCTATTGCTTCATCATGAGTTACACCTTTTTATTGTTATACAAGTTTTCTTTATTTCAAATAGAGTTAAAACCTAAATTTTATCATGTGTTATTAATATTTTCACTCCTTTCTTTATCTTTGCATTTGTCTAATATGTCTTTATTTTCAACTTTACATTCAGTGAGTTTTTACAAACACACAGCTCTGTTTGTATCCCACTCTGATGGTCTCTGGCTATCGATGAAAGAACTCCGTATGACAGACACACCTGGTTTATTTCTCCTATTTTACTTAGTTTACTCTTTTTATTTTTGCTAGTTTGATCAAGTTACTTGTAATCATTTCATTGTTCTCCTGGAGGTTGGAGATTTTACTTTTTTGTCTGGTCCATGAATGGTCGGTCCCCTTTCCCAGCTCTCTTAATTAAACACATGGGACTCTATGGTTATTTTAAAGCAAGATATCTACTCCTTCCTCTGCCAAGACAGTTTTTACCACCAAGATATTCTAGTCTTCCACTTGTTCCTATTATAAGATGAGGACTCTAGAGTACTGTTTTCTCTCCTCCTGGCCCACTTTTACTCCTCCCTGCAGTGAGACCTTTGAAAGATTTCATCTTCTTTCCTTCCCAACCCCCAACTACTAGATTGAACTGATTTATCATATATCAGATTTCCCTTAAAGAATATTCCTTCTGTTTCAAAAGTTCTTATTTAGTCCTTACATTACATACCCTATCCTTCATTATTAAGATAGAATGGTATGTAGCAAATACACAAAGATATATTGCAAGGTGTACCACTCTTCACCATGGGTCTTCACATTGTCTTTCCCCATTTGAGGTCTTTGCTCGGGTTTGTTTGCTTGGTTAAGGTCTTGGCTTAGGTATTTTCCTCACATGTGGTATTTTAATAATTTACTATCTGAATTTCTATATATCTCAGATCTCTCCCTTTCATCCTGGTGGCTATGCCCATCTTGGCTTGAATTGGAGTCCTTTTCTCTCGGATGTCGATGGTGCTGTCCATTGTCTTTTAGCTTCCCGTGTTACAGCTGAGTTGTTCGTGCCAATATGGTATTCTTTTCCTTTATAGCTTACCTTGTTCTTTCTGCTCAGAAGTTCATAAGACTTTCCTCTTTAATCCTGTAAAGTTCAGGAATAGTACCAGAATATATTTCTATAAATGCCTTTTCTATTCAGCCCATAACTCGGTGAGTCTGACTGCCTGGGTTCTCATTCTGGTTCCACCACTTACTGTCAGGGAAACCTTAGGCAGGACACTTAACATCTTTGTTCCTCAGATTCTCATTTGCAAGATGAAAAGAAAAATTTCATCAAGTCATGTGGAGAATCATGAATTAGCACTTATCAAGTGATTTCAACAGTGTTTAAATGAGAAAGTATATAAATATTAGCTACTATTATAGTAATAGTTATAGTTATAATACTTATTTGGAATAGCTAATGATTATTTAAAAATGTATTATTATTATTTCTCTAGCTCAGGCATTTTTTCTCATTATTTATTATTACCTCACCTGCTTTGTGTTAGTGACTTTAACCTTAAACTACTCTGTTTTCTGCTTCCAAAATTTTTTCTCTCTTTCTTTCCCTCTCAGGACATTTTGTTTCTTTCCATCAGGTACCCTCTGGCTTTGACTGAAACCTGACCATCCACTGAGCATTCTGCTTCCTCTGTAGACATATCGAGGGACCACTGGGCCTGGAGGTGGGGTAGGTGTCCTGCTTGCTCATTCCTTGTGCCTAAAACCTCTCTGTGCCTCTGAGGCTCATGCATCAGGTTATTGCAGTTACACCTGGGTCTCTTCCTGTCATTTCTGTAAGAGCAGAAGACCTTATTCCTGTTATACTAGTAATTATTTATGATCCCGATATCCACTTTGGAACCTGGCCTCTCAAGGTCTTGGCTTCCTACCTCTAATGACCTGCCTTAGTCGCATCCTAGACCTTCTTATACCCAGAAGGAATGCCTCCCCAAAACCTCAATTTTATGAGTCCTGCTCTTAACCACCTTTCTTTCCTGTTCACATCCTCCAGCACCCTACATAGTTCTTTCACCTCTTGGACCTCCAGTCATTTGACCCACCCCTACCCATTACTTACTACCTGTCTGTCCTCTTTTCCCCTCAGAGCTTGGATTTTATGTTCTACCATTACAGTCGTTTCTTTGCTCACATTTTTAACTCTTTTGATTCTTATATGACTTAACTACTAGAATTAGAAGTGAACTTAAACATGTTCTCTTCACCAAATCTACCAGCGAACCAATATCTATGCTCACATACATTGCCCTTGTCTCACTCCATTACCTGTGGACTGGTTTTTGGTCTCTCTTACCTATATTAGGACTTTCTCTCTACTGGGTCATTCTATATCAGTGAGAACACTTGCTATATAATATCTTGCAACTTGAAAAAATTCTCCTGAAGCCACATGCTCCTTCAGCTACCACCCCCGTTCTGTTTCCTCTTACGGAAAAACTCATAAACTAGTTGTCGATACTTGCTGACTCTCCCTCTTTTCTTCCCATTCTCTCTTGTGCCCACTTCCATCAGGCTTTCAACAGCACTCCCCTGAGACCGCTCACCTCACACTTACCCTCCCAACACCCTGATGCCTGCAGCTCTCTCCTTGAAATGGTTCTTTCCAGTTTGTTTCGGGAAGATCACTCTGGTTTCTCCTCCTACAGGACCATGTACAGCTCTCAGCAGGCAGTGATGCATCTTCATCTACCAAACGTCTACTTCTAGTAGTCTTAAGAGATCACCAGGATCCAATCCATACACTTTCTTTTTTAACTTCTCTCTCCTCTTGGATGACTCATCCAGTTCTGGTGCTTTAAGAACCTTTGGTAAACTAACACTGATGCTCCCAAATGTATTTCTGTAGCCTGAACCTCTCCCCTGAACTCCAGACTCATGTGTCCAGTGATTCATTTGGTCTCTGTAGTTGGTCTAGAAGTATCTCAAAACTAACATGCCCAGAACTGTGCTCTTGTCTCCTTTGAAGCTTCTCCTCTCCAGTTCTTCCCTCCTCAGTAACAGGTACCTCTGCTCTTCCAGTTGCACAGGTGAAAGCTTTACTCATTTCAGACTGTTGTCATACTTTAACATTCCATATCTGATCTAACTTGTTGGCTCAACCTTTAAAATATATCCAGAATCCAATCAACCACTCTCCCCAGTTCCACCAATACCACTCTTTTTTGTTGTTATTGTTAATCTTCACCCTTGGATATTTTTCCATTGATTTTTAGAGAGAGGAAGCAAGGGAGGAAACGGGGAGGGAAGAGAGACAGAAACATCTATGTGAAAGACACACATTGATTGGTTGCCTCCTGAACACACCCCAACCCAGGTACATGCCCTTGACTGGGAATAAAACGCACAACCCTTCGGTGCACAAGCCACTAGGGCAACCACTCTTAATTTAAGCTGCTGTCATCTCCTGGATCCCCTAACCAGCCTCCCTGTTAACACTCTTATCCTTCTGTTCTATCCTCAACAGATCATCTAGAATGATCCCTCTGAAATGTTATGTTACTTCTCTGCTCTTAAGGTGATTAAGAGCAGAACTCTCCAATAGTTCCCCATCCTTCAGAATAGAATCAGAATCCTTACAGTGTCTACCAGATCTGACCTGTGACCATGCAGGATGGGAGTGATTAGTTTTTTTAATCCAGATTTCCTGTTCTCTCCCCAGGTGCAGATAGCATAACACTTTCCTGGGCCCTTAAAATTGGGTGTGTCATGTGATTGACATGCTTTAGTTACATGTTGGTGGGCATGTGTGTCACTTGTAGATGGCACCTTTAAGGCCTAACCCATAATTTGCCATGCTGTTTTCCCTTCTGCCACAGTGTTAGCAGTGCTTCAAATGGTGACCACTTTGTCAATTTGGCTTCTAGAGAAAGGAGCCAAAGCCCCCGGTGTCTGACTGTGGGCATGTAACATGAGGTTATATGGCAGTGATTCTCAACCTTCCTAATGCCACGACCCTTTAATACAGTTCCTCATGTTGCGGTGAACCCCAACCATAAAATTATTTTCATTGCTACTTCATAACTAATTTTGCTACGAACCGGTGCTATAGAGCCTAAGACAATTGGGAAACACAGATATTTACATTATGATTCATAATAGTAGCAAAATTACAGTTAATTTTATGGTTGAGAGTCACCACAACATGAGGAACTGTATTAAAGGGTCGCAGCATTAGGAAGGTTGAGAATCACTGTTACATGGTGTTTAAACCTCTAAGGTTTGGGCATTGTTACTACAGGCAGCAGAAACCAGCTCATCTTGATGGAATCACCTCCCAACCTCTTTGATATGATCACCACTTTTTCCCTCTCTCTCAGTGTGCTTTGGCCATACTGCTCTCCTTTCTAATCTTTAAACATGCCAAGCATATACAGTGGTACCTCGAGATACGAGTTTAATTCGTTCCATAACCTTGAGGCGTGGGAAACAATGAGACGCTCGAGTCTCTGTAAACTGGTGGGTCATGTGCAGCCGGCCGATCCACGCCATTACTCCTATCTCAAATGTTGCTCGTATTTCAAAGCAAAAATCGCTCGCTCGACGGCTCGTATCTCAAAAATCTCGTATGTTAAGGCACTCGTATCTCGAGGTACCACTGTACTTGCCTTAGAGATTGAGCAACCTGAAATTTCTAAAGTGTCAAAAGGAATCTTTACTCTTAAAATATTGATGTTAGGTTTCTTTTATTATGCCTGTTAGATTTAATAGTACCAAATCAATATTTCTGTCTATAGGCTGGTGCATTTGTTTTAGATCCAATGTGTGGACTCGGAACAATACTTTTGGAAGCAGCTCAAGAATGGCCGGTAAATTGCAAACGTTGGTAAACTAAGAAGTATATTCACTTTAATTGGTATATGTATGTTTAGTTACCAGTTAGTTATAAGTAATTACCTTTTGGAGATTATTATTTTAATTATGTGAGTCACTATTTACTATTGTCAAATGGCTTATGAAGGGTTCATTAAATTGCTATGTTGTTTTTTTAAAATAGTATGACAAATTTAGCAAGATATGAGTAATCTTAATAATTATTCATGACATTATGCTATACCTAAATTCTTTAGGCATTTGTAACTGTAAAATACTGTTAATATATTTTAAAATTTTGCTACTGAATATCATTTTAAAGAAATACTATAAATTTGTTTCCACCTGAATGAACAAATCTTTTGACTTCACTTTCATTATTTGAGAAAATGGCAGTAAGTTTTCTTAACTACAGGAAACATCTGATAGTTTTATTTATGCTTGAAATCAGAATTTCTTTCCCCACAGGATGTGTACTATGTGGGCGCTGATGTCAGCGACTCACAGTTACAAGGTGCATGTGACAACCTGAAAGCTGCAGGCCTCATGGGTAAAATTGAGTTACTGAAAGTCTCTGTTATAGGTAAGATATTAAAAATATTTATTAAACACTTGGGAAAATGAACATATGTAAATAAATTTATTCCTCTGGATAAACCCCTTTTTCAGCCTCATGCAAGCCCTCATTATTTGTAGATGCAAAGACAGGAGAGAGCTATTGGAATGACAGTTGTTTAGAAGCCTTCAGTCTTGGGTAGAGTGCAATGAGAGGGTGATACTCTAGAATGTCATCTTTAGAGCAGAATTAACAGCTGTCTTCCCTTATAGGAATACTAAGTGTGTGAGTTAATTGTGGCACGCAGGGGATGGTAATGACAGGGAGTGATGGATTACCCAACTTATGGGACTGGGATGCTTCTGTTGACCTGAACATTTGTGCAGGAGTCACGCTGGAGCATTGGGAAACTCCATCCCAGCAAGACCTGCCACCATGTTGGCCTTGAGTCACATTACCAGCTAGAACAGGCCAGTATTAGATAATTTGACCTTCACCACAGGCTTTCCCATTCAAAGGCTGTCTCACCTTCAAAGCAACATTTAACCTCTCTGAATTTTAGGAATGATGATAATAATTATTTAGGATGTTATAAAAATCAGTTAGTCTCAAGTTCAGTTCAATTAATCACAATGCACAGTTCCTGAGATCCTTAGGTGCCACCCGGAAGACAGCTTGAGCACAGGGTTGTTGAGGCGCCAGAGGAGTTGGTTCAGGACAGTGTCAGGACAAAAAAATTGGTTGTCACTTCAGAGCCCCAAGTTGGGCATCATGGAATGTCAGCTGAAGGCCATTTGTGCCCATTCAAATGCCAACAAGAATCCACAATTTGGGGGGTGGTGAAGAAGTAGTTTTGTGAAAACAGCATGGCTGTGAGGCTGTCCCAGGGCCAGGTGGCACTGCTCTCATCTGCTCTGTCCAAGTGAGAGGTCTCCAGTGTCAGCTCAGCCAGGGAAATGTAGTCTGCTCATTCTCAATTCAAGTTTTCTCATGTACATAAAAATGGGTGGGAAGTGAAAGGTGTCCTCAGAAAATATGGAAGCTTGGGTGTATTGTCATATGATAATCTCATTTCTGAGACAAAAATGTAAAGATAAGAAATTTAGATTTCATAATCACTTTAATTTTATTTAGTGATAATCTTCAACTTGTTGATTATTGATTTTTAGGCTTAGGGCTTAAGTAGATGTTCTTAACATTTTGGATCCCCTTTAAAAAGTCAATGAAAGCTAAAAATAAAGTAAATATGGCTGTAATCAATGTACTCATAATACATAATGTTTGATTATTCCTGGTGAAATAACTTGGTAAAATATATTCTTCATAGATGCTAAACCTAGCATATTTTATTAGGTCCATATTTACTAAGCCCTTTATCAGTCAGGCAAATTCCCTGTGGCCATATTAAGAGATGTTTTAAATAAATCATAATAAAACATTATGCCTTAAACCTATATGCCTAGGATTTCTTATTAAAACATTTAAAATTATTTTATCCTTCTTTATGTTAAATTCAAACACTTGCCAAAACCAGTTTGGCTCAGTGGAAGGGTCCCAGGTTCGATTCTTGTCAAGGGCATGTACTTTGGTTGCCGGCACATCTTCAGTGGGGGCGTGCAGGAGGCGGCTGATCAATGTCTCTCTCTCATCAATGTTTCTAACTCTGTCCCTCTCTCTTCCTCTCTGTAAAAATTCAATAAAATATATTTTTTAAAAAATTCAAACACTTATCACATAGCTTTAAATGTTCATAACACCTGGAGAAATTTTCATCTGAAATATAATGTATTACTTTTGAAAAAAGTGTTTTGTGCCCTATCAGCTGATTCATCAATGTTTCTAACTCTGTATCCCTCTCCCTTCCTCTCTGTAAAAAATCAATAGAATATATATATTTTTAAAAATGTACATGTCAAAATAGTATATATAATATATTATTATAAAATCAAAATACAAAATATTTTAATATGAGTGAGTCAACATTTATTTTTAAATTGCCAGTGTGCATCATATGTACTGGTCAGTCAGTTGGATGGATAGACAGACGGTCACTTAGCCATATATATATTATCATCAAAATTCTTTTGATGAAGCAACGAATTAAAGAATCTCATTCTCCAAAATAAAATAAAGTAAAATTCAATGAAAGCTATAGCTCATCTCCCTTAAAAATAAAAAGATCTACACATGCAAAATTTTATATATAACTATGAAAGGGAAATGAAAGTTATAGAATATAATTTTGTAAAAGGTTTTTCTAGACAATTTAATGGATTTCTTCTTGGATCTATCTGGCAATTTTCTAGTCATGTACTATGTTTAGAGAATTGAATTTTCTGGTTAATTTAAAATTCTGCTTAACTTATATCATATTTTATTATACCTGAAAAACCAAAGAACAGAACATAATTGCTGTACCATTTACCTTCAGTGATTCTGAGATCCTTTTAGAAACTTGTAATTTCTTAGACATATCAACTAACCTAAATTTTATTTAATATGCAAAAAATAATCCTGCATATTTTAATTTTGTCATCTTTACAATACTTGAACTTAATAGGATTCTCTGATTTCTGTATTTCAGAATTGCCATTGCCTTCAGAAAGTGTTGATATTATTATTTCTGACATCCCATTCGGGAAAAAGTTTAAGTTAGGGAAAGACATCAAAAGCATTCTACAAGAAATGGAAAGGTAAGGTGTTGAATTTATTTCAATAATTTTGAGCTATTGGTCATTTCACCAGAATATATTATAGCTCTTCACTTAAGATTTGATTGCATGTTAGTAATTTCCTAGAGTTTTTATAGCTTAATTTTCTAAGGTTTTAAATCAGAAGTTTATGACTGAGAGAAAAGCAATGGCTACTTTAGGTAGATAGTGAGGGAGGTTTCTCCAAGGAGATGATAGTTGAACTCTGGGACCTCAATAATGAGAAAGCACACAAGGGAATGAGTGTTAGATGCAGACTGACCAACAAGGTCAAATGTTCTAGGGTGAGAAAAAGCTTATTGAGTTTGAGCAACTGAAAGGAAGTTCAATTACTCAGACCATAGTGAGCAAAGGGAAGCAAGCAGGCAATGGAGTGGCAAAGGTAGGTGAGGGTCAGATCATGTAGGAGTTTAGAATTTATTTGCAGTATAGTGGAAGAGAGGGTTAGCTGGGATTTACTTTTGTTTTCTATGTGGGCACTGGGAAGGGATAGTGGGAGGAGCAACGAGAGTGGAAAAGAGATTGTTGCAGTAGTACAGCTGGATTTGAGGATGGGAGTGATGTAGATGAGGTGTCGTTTAGAGACAGACATATCTGGATTTGCTGATTGTCCTGACATCTCTGCTGGGCATGCGAAGATCCTCCTTCACTCTCGGTTTTCTAACTGTCAACTCTGGTTCCTTACCTATACAGCCAACTGCTTACAGCAGTCTGTACTTGACATCTCTGCTCTTCACCTTCCAGTCCCCTCCTGGTCCTAGCAGACCAGCACCTGCTCCTGCCCTCAAGTCAGATTGTTCTCTCCAGGTTCACTGATGACTTCTTATAACCTTAGTCATTTGTTGGTCTTGTAGCATTTGACGCTGTTGAGACCATTCACTTCTTGAACTACTTTGGCTTCCATGACATTACTTTTGTCTAGATTTCCCCTAGGTTGTGTTTCATGGGCTCTCCCCCTCTATCCTACCATTTGCTATGGAGAACTCTAAAATCTCTTCCTGGTCTTTCTCATTACCTCCAGGCTGTATATCCAGCTGCCAATTAGAATCACACTGATAGCCAAACAGAATTCTTTTCCTCCCTCCTCTTCCCATCACCCTCTTATTCACCCTCCTGCCAAACTACTGTCAATGCCTCCTCCTCTTTACTCCTCCCTGTCTCTGATGCTTTCTCTGCCTCTGACAGCCTCCCTCCCTCCAGCCCCTGTTTGTCACTTGGCCTAGCTCACCTGCCTATCCTTTAACTCACAGTGTAGGTTTGGGACCCATTCTTTGCTGGCCTCTCCCCTACTGTTCAGTAATCTCTTTAGCAACTCAGAGGACTCTATGTCATTCATGACTTTTTCCACATAGTACTCTACAGACTTTGGCCAGAGGATTGAGTAAATGAATTCTCAACAAGCTGATACTTCAAGACCTTCCCTTTTGCCAATCCTTTGTTCATATCTTCTTTCTTTTCTGGTGGTTTTCTTCTGCCATCAGCTGATTGCCTTTAATATATGCCGATTCCTTAGGATTTTTTCATTTGCTTTTCCTTTTGTACAATCATTATTAGAATATTATTATAAATTACTTTGAGGCTTGCCTTTTAAGTAGAGTAAAAATAGATAATTAAAGCAGATTTGTATTAGCGATTCCATAATTACTATAATGAATATGCATTTTGAAAGAAACTGCCTAATTACCAAAACCCCTGTATTTAAATAGATAAAATTAAATTTTAAATTAAAAACACCAAATATTTTAAATAAAGTGGTATTGTTTATTATCTGAAAAGGAGGAAATGCTCATACCAGCATCATTCTTTTGTCACAGAGTGCTTCATGTTGGCGGGACCATTGTATTGTTGCTTAGCGAAGATCACCGGAGGCGCCTCAGAGACTGTGAAGGGAGCAGCTTCCCTTTGAATTCCAAAGGCAGCCATTCCGATGAACCTGGGGTTGAAAAATGCTTGATTCTCGAAGGAAAAACTGACATATCAGAGACAGTGTCATCTTCATTTGAAGCCAGTCACCAGGAATGCTTACATAAAATGCCACCGTTTGGCTCCTTGGTGCCGGTGGAATGCTACAAAGTTAGCCTTGGGAAAACAGATGCATTTATATACAAATATAAGAAGTCATCTTCTTCTGGACTGTAGCAGGCTAGATACTGTGAGCCAAGTTCAACGCCTTACATGTCAGCCCTACAGAGAGTGGTTGCCTCTAGGATCCTGATAGTGTCACAGAGTAACCAGTAGACAGGTCCAGGGGACGTGGCTGTTGGACACAGGATTTTAATAAGTTTCTGCTTTAGGCTCTAAAGGGTTTAATGTTTTTGACAAAGAACAGTGAGTACATAATTAAACTAAAATACTCTTAAACTTTGTATTTTTATGTTAATTCTTTTGATATCAAACTTGATTTTTGAACCTATAATTTCTTTTCTCTACTGAAATGAAAATGTTTTGTACAATACATTTTGTATGTCATATGTCTCATGTGAAACATCAATGAGAATAATAACAATCTGAATTAAGCCAATGTGGACGAAAGGCAAGTAATATTAATGTAAAAATATAATTCAGATCTGTAAAGAATTTTTGTGAATTTATTTGAGCCAAACTGTCAATATATGCTGGGAAGCAGAACCTCAATGAATTGAGATAATACTCCGGAGAATAGAGGGTTACATCTGTATTTGTACATAGCAATCAAAGGAGAGAGATGTAGGTGAGTTACTTGAAATTCATTGGTGATAGATTAAGGAGGTGGGATAAAGCAAAGCTGGAAACCTCTGGGATAATGAAAAGATGGACATGTGCTTCTTTTACAGAGATGGATACAGGATACTTTAACATAATTAACAGTTGACAATTAACTTGATAACAATAACAATGAGAGAATGAGCTGGTGCCATTTTTGTGCCCTGAGGGGTCCAGGGTAAAAAGGAAGTTACAAATTACCCAGACACCTCACAGATATGTTATCTTAGAGGCAAAAAAGGCAAATGGGCTCAATAAAGATCTAAGTTGATCTTTGTCAGGGAAGATATCGGCCTAGGACATGACTACCCACTCTAACCTGTTTGTAGTTAAATAATTTTCAGACCACCTTTCGTGGTTACTTTAGGTCTCTGAGTTTTCAAGACTGCCACGCAGGCCTCCCCTGAGCTTGTCAGGTTAGCATGTGGCTCCTTTTGTCCGAAAGGAACAAGAGAAGAAGTAGAGAGGCCAGTGGAGAGGTTTTTGCAATAATCCAGGCAAGGAAAAAACGGTAGCTTGCCCCAGGGTGGTAGCAATGAAGGTGTAAGAGGCAGCTGAATTCTGAATGTATTTTCAAGGTAGAGCCAACAAGATCTGATGTGGATGTGGTGTGATAGATGGAGAAGAGACAGAAATAACTGCAAAATTTTGGCCAAACACCTGGAACAATGGAGTTTCCACCAAACAACAAGGGAAAGGCCACAAGAAGGACAGGTTAGGTGGGAAACGTAGGAAGTACAGTTTTAGACTTGCTATTTTGAGATGTGGAGATGTTGAGTAGGCAATTGAATATATGAGCATGCAGTTTAAGAAAAAGTCTGCTCTATTTTCAGCTCGTAGGTGCCATGAAGCTGAATGGGATCACCCCAGGACTGTGTGTGGGAGAGAAAGAAAGGGGAGTACGGTTGGTGTCTCCAACACTAAGAGGTTGGGAGCAGAGGAGGAATGATTGAGGCAGGAGGAAAACAAGATTAGTTGCCTGGAAGGCAAATGAACAAGGGATATGGTAGAGACAGTGATGAACTATTAAATACTGCTGGCTAACCAAGTCACATAAGGACAGGAATTGACCATTGGCTCAAACAGTGGGAAAGTCATTCCTGACCATGGGAGTGTTGGCGGAGTGGAGAAGAAACAAAACCAGACCTGATTAAGCTTAACAAAACAGGAAAACAGCTGGAGGTAGTATGGACAACTCTTTCACTTAGTTTTGCTAAAAAATGAGAAAATGGAGGTAGTATGTTGGTAGTGTGTGGAATCAAGACAATGATTTTTTTTTTTTAATGTTGACAAGGCTATTCCAAGAAAGATGAAAAACTGATGAAGAAAAAAGGGTAAGTGCTGGAGAAGTGTCCTTGAATAAGAAGGAATAAACTTTTGATAAGAGCATGAATAATTTCTCCATGGTTACGAGTGGGAAAGCAGTATACAGGCATTTCTGCAATAACATGATAAATGTGCTCCTGAAAAATTTTTTATTCTCAAATCCATGCACTAAAAATAACAATTTATGGAAAAAATCAGGTTGGAGCTGACTATTCTAAATCTACCTAACAACCTGCATACTAACAAAAACACCAATTACCATAATTACTTAAAAACATATATTTATAATAAATACATCATTAAATAATTTCACTGCCAAGAAAGGGGTAAAGACAGCTTGATAAAACTGAGAAGGCTAAAAAGGGCTAATTCCCATGTAACTCTGATATTTGGGGGTAGTGATCTGAATCCAAGCCAGCAAGCTCGGTGTGCATTCCTGATAACCTGTAATTAAGTCACTTCCTCCTTCCCAGATACTGGTCTTGCAGAACTGGTTACAGAGACCATTGGGCTGTGGACAGTGCACTGCCCAAGAGGGGGTTATTAATGCTGGTGCCAGGCCAGACCATCAGATATAGCCTAGAGACCCCCAACAACTGGGGGCCTTCTTGCAAGGCCCGAGAAAAGGACCGAAAGCATTATACATGTTTACGGGAAAAGAACCACAGGGAGGTATAAGGGGGGGCCCATGCATGTTCCTTCTCTCAGATTTGGAAGGCTGTTCCCTGAGCCCGCCGGTGTATTAAACGTCCTTTGAAGCGTCCTTGGTTTTCTTTGGTTTTCTGCAACAGAATCTAATGGAAGGGTAGAAGCTGCTGAGTTGTACTATAAGCACTTCCAAGACAGAAACTGTGGCCACCCTGACCCAAGAAGAGAAAGGTGCAGTGAATAGACTTCATGTAAAGTACGTCATTCTTTAGCTTGTTCATTTGAATTCTTTCACTGGTGTCCTCACATTCAGCTGCTCGTATCTGATGGCACAAAACATTAATTGTGCTGGGAGGAAAAGTCACTTATGAACCCACCCAATTTCCATACAGTGACATCATCTCCTGACTGAGCCATAATGCTGTATATGAGTTAACATTATAGAAGCATGCATTGTAGAACAGACCACAAGTGGGAGCAGATGCTGGAAGGTGGGCAGATGTGGTAAAGATAAACTGCAAGTTCTCTTCTGACTGCTTCCATTTTCTCAGTGAAAAACTATGTGGTAATTTTCCCAGTTCCTGAGTCTAAGTGGGAACAGCTCCCCTTGGCAATTGCAGAATCCCCACCGTAGCTTCCAACCCATAGAGGAAGGATGTCCATGATTGGAGGGTCAAGGTCAACCTCCTTAGGCTTTGCTTGCAACCCAAAATAGCCAAACAAAAGCAATACTATATCTTTGTAGGAACTGCAGCTCTTAGTGCTACTGCAGATGCTTGATGGAACTCTGGCATTTGAAAATCAACCTATGTCAGCTTTGGGTTTGCTGCTCTGACTCGGTTACTTTTGATGGAGGCCCAGGCCAGAGAGGGCGCTCCAGCTGGTCTAGGCCCATTGTTAGCAGCTCTGCATTTTTGCCCCTAATAACCCAGGAGGTCTCAGAATGTCTGTGGCTGACCATGAATGCTGTATGGAGCCTGCAGCGAGTCCTAATAGCGGAAGTACAGCTGCAGCCTCAGCTTTTGGAGCAAAGCCAAGCACTCATGCAAGTAATTATTCTCCTTTTGGAAATACTAATCCTTGACCTGCTCCTGGGGATTGCTTCTGCGGGCTTGACCACAGAACACTAAATACCCATCTTGAACTGAGAGTGACTTGATCTACCAAGCCAAATGTTCAGTGGGCCCAGCCTACATCACGCCCTCTTCAGGTGGAAATGGAATATGTCAGCACTGAGCTATCGGTGCCCTAAGATCCTGGTGATAGGCTGGAGCAGTCAGCATGGTATCCTGCGATGTGCCCCCTGCCTGCCTCATTGCTACCCTCCCTCATGACCATTGTCTCACGGGGAATTTCCAATGAGATGTTTGCCAAGGAGGTAAAAAGTCAAGTCTAGTTAACAGATAGCTCTGCAAGTTTTTCTGGAATTCAACTGCTGGGAAATTTCGGCCCCATTGGGGCTGAGGGACAGTGGGGAAATGAAACCTTCCCGGGGAAAACTCCACACTGTACACTTTGCTGAAGGAGAGAAGGCCTGAAGGTAAATGCTTCCCATGTCATGGACACTACCTGTCTGAAAGGATGGTCAGCAACATAAAGGATGTCTGAGGAAGAGGACTATGGATGGACATCTCAGAACAGGCCCAAGTATAGAAGGATATTGGTGTCCCACCAGAATTGTTAAAGAGTTCCCACTGTGGGGGGGAGGTCTGCGTGTGCTGCAAGAAGATTGCCTGCCTGTGTCTTTCCCTTTCCCCAGCCACCCTCACTGAGTGGCCTCATGAACAGAGTGGCCACGGTTTCAGGGACAGAGAGAATCCTTTGGACCAATAAGGACTTCTCACCAAGCCTGGTTAATTTTCAGCAGCAGTAACTAACTCTGAGACTTGTTATGACACCACATCCAGGAGGGAAATTGTAGTGGAGACTCTTCCCTGTAGAGATGGCAATGATTTGTCCTCACTGGAAAAACTACTCTTTCTTGACTTAGATTTTCAGGTCAGCAACACCTTTCATAGACTTACCAAATTGCCTTATTCACTATTATTTCTTTCCACGCAACAATGCTTCTCACCAAAGTTCACCTACAGTGATGTGAAACAATAGATAGGCTTGCCTGGAACAGAGGGCCCTGTGGCTTGGTGGAACAGCCCCTTTAAGCACTCCATTTATTGTGTCAGCAGAGAGAGAATTCCTTGAGGGTGAGATGCCTTCCTACAAGATGCTAGGTGTACTATGACCCAGGGACCAATAGATGGTGCTCTTTCTCTCAAAGTCAGAATGAAGGGCCAATGGGTGAAAAGTGGGAGGGGTACCTGTTGCCAGATCACCTATTACCTGATCATGTCTAAGTGGGCACCATAATGGGACCTACGTTCTGGAAGGTGACAGCCGAAGCATTTGGCCTTTGGGTCAGCAGGGACAGAGCAGCATTTAGGGCTCACCATCAATGGTGCATGCTAAGGTGTGAGTGCCTAGCAGAGGCTGCAATGGGTCACATGGTTAGATGGTTTCTGTTCAGATAGACACCTAGACTCTTTTTCTGGCCCTCTTGAACATCTTAACATATTTTTAAATAAACCCCTTTGTTGCTAAACTTCCTGGAGTAGATTCTGTTCATTGTAACTGGACACCCTGTCCCACACACCTGGGTTACTGAAGCACACGCCTATTGTGCAGGCCTATTTCATGTTCCGTGGAGTGCCCCCTCCAAAGCACTTTTAATATTTTGGTCTTACAAAGACTTTGGACAATACATTTTTCTTTGAATTCTGTGTCTAAGTCTTACATCTTTAAGAAGAAATAATATGTACGGGGATGAACACCTTTGTGTATGTAACCGAGAGGCAGCAAACAGCAGGTAGAAAAACATGCTTCTTCAGTGACTCAAATGACAGTGGAGATCATAAGAGACAGTGGTTCTAATTATCTCAGTGTATTTCATAGAATTAAGTCATGGTTTTAGTTTCGGCTGGAACATCTTTAATATCTTTTGTCTTGCATAAGACAAAAAAGCTTTAGGACAATTTTCCAAAATTTTAAGGTTATCTTTTAGTTGGAGTATTTTATAATAGTTTTCTGTTGGCACCAGGTGTGTGCGACACATAACAACAATTAGTACTTTTTAAGCTAATTAAAACCAGCTCCTGTTAGAAGAGAACCAAGGCCTGCCGATCTGAGGAGAGTGAATCAAAGGGACACTTGGAAGAAAGTCAGGCTACAGATAGCTGTCAAGGAGACAGCGACTTTCTGCATGAGAATGCTAAGTCTCATCAAGGATTCAAAATACATTGATTTTGAAGAGGAGCCCCTCACTTAGATACCAGAGAAATATGATCATTCAAGGGGCTGTGCAAGAAACCTTTGGGCTAAAATTAGGTGAGAAGCAAGGTCTTCAGAAAGATATCCTGGTAATTGAGAAATCGCAGGTAACTATTTTTATGCTTCTTATACAAACACCACTTTCCCCTAGCATTTCTGGCCTTTTCCATTCTCTCCTTTCACTCACTCATTTACTCTTCCATTCATTCAGCTATCAAGCATTTACTGAATACTTGCTGTGTGTCAGGCCCTGGGGATGCTCCTTAGTAAACTGGTCTTGCTGGAAATGCTGGTGCGTTGGCTTTTTAGGAAGAGGAAAGCAAGGATGGGAAGGTGCCAGTCCGAAGTCCAAGTTTGTGAGAGAGAGGATTATTTCTGACTTCTGGAAATGGAGGGATGAAACCCCTCTCTCAAAAAAAAAAAAAAAAATCTTGACAGAGAAAGATGAGCAGAGCCCAGGAAAACATTTCAGAGTAAACAGTAAGGGACTTGTTGGGAGCTTGCAGAGCTTAGCTTTAAATCAGACCGGCTCACTCAAGAGTATAAGAAGATCGGAAGTATAATTTTGCCACCTGAGTGCCAGTCATTTAATATTGTCAGTTTTCATCAAGTTCCTTCAGCAGGAACTTGCCTCCTCAAGGGTGTGACGAATGAGAGCAATTACTCTGGGTCCTCTTTCTGCCTGCCCCCCTGTCTCTTACACTTTATTTCTGCCTTTTAATGGTCATCCCTCTGGCTGCCCTTTTGTGACTCCTACCCTTGAGATGTCTGTACTGTTTGAGATTGATATCAGCTTGGAAGAGCATGCATATTAACCATGTATTCTGTCAAGGGGCCTCAAATGCCCAGTCCTGGACTCTGGGTGTTAGGACAGAAAAAAGGCCTTTCTTTCTTTGCTGAGGCCTTCCACAAGCACCTGGTAATTAAACCCCCAAGATTGTTAGCTTCTCTGACCCAAACAGCCCCTCTGTTCAAACTGCAAGACAAGACAAGCTACTTTCAAGGCTACATTCTCGAATTCCCCTTTCCCCTGCTGTTTTTACAACTCGGGGATAACTCACACCAAGGAGTCTCTGGTTAGTAAAAAGTTCTCGCCCCTCTCCTTTTCAAACACGCCTCCTTTGAACTCTTCATAACTTTTGCTCTAAGCGTGTTTTACAGGCTTGGGAAAACCACTGATAAGATGCCTTCCTAGAACATCTTCCTGGACTGTTTCCTACAAAGCAAACTAACTTTTCAAGACAACCCCCCTGATGTCTGCTCAACTTCAGCCCAGGGTTCCCATCCCTTCGTTGTTGCGTAGCAACAACCAGGGCTTAAAGGGGGAAGCTGTCCTTTGTTTTCTTGCCCTTGTATTGATTAGCGATGTACAAGCCTTCTCCCTTTGGGGAAAGTAAAATAAACTTCCTCTCTGAATCCATCTCTTCTCTCAGTTGTGAATTCTTTCATAGCCCCCATCACCAGCCAAAACCCTAACAGTGGGTATGAACACGGGAACTGGGGAAAATTCATTCCCTGGGCCAGAGTGATAGATCCTCCCCCCAACTGATAGATGGAGTATGATGTCACCTGCACCTACAGCCTGGATATTCCTGAGCACCTAACCAGGCCCCTTATGTGGACTATACATTGGACCACCAATCAGCACCTGCCAAATACCCTAAGCTCTTGATTCCTAAGTACCTAAGTGCCTAATCACGTGCCTTATATGAAACCACCAATCAGCATGTGCTGAGTACCCTAAGCCCCATCCCTTCCCATTCCTCCCCTCAAAAGGCGTGTTCACCTCTGCACGTGTTGCTACTCTCCCCTTGCGAGGCAGCCAGGCAGGGTCCTTCTCTAAGAAAGCCTGTCTTCCTGGTGATCGGCCTCTGTTTATCTTTCACTTGGTGCTGAAGTCTGGGAGAGGTGCACGGGAGTGTGGATGATCCTCGAACCTAGCTCCAAGCTTCTGACTCCTGCTCTGGCTCTGCTCGGTGGCATGGTTCTGAGTTGATTGGCCCGCTCGGGACACCCCTCGAACCCTGCCGAACCAGGACATGTGGGGATCTCGTGGCTTTCTCACTGGTAGGCCTCAGGGGCTTTTCCAATCTTTCCCCCCGCCCCCCATTGTTCCCTTGACCTGGAAGGGCCTCTGAGTTTCCCATCTACTGAGCTACCCGTTCTGTGTTCTACGAAAGCCCAGGCACCTGGCCGGGAAACTGCTCTATTCCACGGGAAAGGTCTCGGGGTGACGACCTTGGAATCTTCTCTCGTCTCTCTCTTTCTCTCTCTACAGGTTGGCTGAGGGAAAAGGAGGACGCTCCTTCTTTCCTCCCCAACTTCCCGGTGGCCCTTCCCTCCGCTCATGGGGACCTCTCAGTCCAAAACCCCTCTACACACCCTTAGGGTGTCTCCTCCCAATCTCTCGACTCTTGGTCTTTCTGGCTACATCAAACCCAAGATGCTCTACCTGGCCACAATATAAACTCAACAACGTCTCTCTGTGGCCCGAAAAGGGCGCTTTTGATTTCAAGATCCTCCAAGACCTAGATAATTTTTGCCACCGGACAGGGAGACCTCAGCGATCCCTGCGAACAGGCTTTCCCCTCTGAACTCCCTGCCCCCCATCTCACCCCTCGTTTTACTCATGTTCCACCCATCAGATCCTCCTCACAGAGTCCTCCTCACCCTCTCAAACCTGTCCTCAGCCCCTTTCTCTGTCTTCTGACTCTTTCAACCCAGTGGATCATTCCTCTCCACCTCATCCACCGCCCCCTTACAACCCTGCCGCAGAATCTGCACCCCATGCTCTGCCTCTGAGAACTCTCATGTTCCCCACTTTCCGGTGCTCTCTGCCGAAATCTCTGCTCTCATGACCACCAGCAACGGAATTCACAGGTGGCCGGCCATTCCCTCTCACTCTCTGATCTTTCTCAAATTAAAACACGCCTCGGCTCTTTCTCTTCACACCCTCTTAACCAGCAGCCGCCTTCTCCCCAGTCCCCGAGAGCCCAGATCCTGAGAACGTGAGCTCCAGAACAGCCTTTCCCTCTGACACTCACTCTCAGGCCACCCAGAGACTCCTTCCTCAACAGCCTCTTCTGTTCGCGAGTCCATCCTACCCCGGAGCGGGCAGCAGGAACTGAGGCCACAGTCTGAGTCCACGTCCCAGTCTCTGTGTCCAGCCTCAGACTGAGCGGCGTCTCAGGTTTCTTTTCCCACTGGCCTGACCGCCTTTACTCCCAACACTCAAAAAATAGATGCAGGTGCACAAACCCCTCAAAAAGACCTCGTTAACCTGACCCTCAAGGTCTTTAATAGTAGAGACAAGGAGACCCAAACCCAAAATCAAAGGCGAGATCAGGCCAAGGCTGAGGCCCAGGAGGAGGCCTTCCAGCTCCCAGCCACCGCTTTCCACAACGAAGCGCCAGTCCTCCCACCGCGGGTAAGTCAGCGGCTGAGCCTCCTCCGGGCCCTGCTCCAATGCAGCGAGGAAGGACCCGGAGCCAAGTCCTGCCCAAACCCGAGACCCCCGCCTGGGCCCTGCCCAAGGTGCGGAAGGGAAGGCCCTGGAAATCAGACTGTAGCCTGGTCCCTTCGAGTCGGACCTCAGCCAGTCCAGCATGGCCACCCTCTGGATTCGGTTTGGAGCTCCCAGACCCCCTGGCACTGGCCACCAAACACTGAAGCTGCCCAGGCCCTGACAGGGCCCACAGACTCACATCACCAGGACAGAGCCGCGGGGAACGACTGTGGTGGCAGTAAGCCGATCTCCTTTTTAATCGACATGGGGCCACTTATGCTGCTCTCTTGGAATTTGATGGGACCCTTGTTCCCTCCTCAGTCTCTATTATGGGGGTTGACGGATTAGTCTTACAGCCATGAGCCACCTCACGTGTACACTGCATCTTACTAAATCCCCCCATTCCCTCTTTTCTCATTCTGCCTCGGGGCCAGCCAGGGCTCCCATGCCTCCCCACACAAAGCCCAGGTGTCCCAAACCACAGTCACCCACCTCAGTGTCACTCTCTGGACCCACAAGGCCGAGCCATTTCTGGGACTGCAAAGGCTTTATCTCCTTAACTCCTCTCTGACCATTATTTTTAGGAAAAATGCTGCAGTTTTAAAATTCGAGCGGCTCGAGGCCTGGAAACAGGCTGTGAGGCCTCCTCCCTCCTCCCCTGCCTTGTCTCCAGCCTCGTCTCCCACTGCTCCTTTCCTTCCCTTTCTCTTGCCCCTGGGATAACAGCCCATTCTAATGTTCCTTCCCACTTTCACTGTAGCACCATCTCAGTCACTCCTCCGACACCCCTTATTGGTAGTGCCACGGCGACTACCCTCTCAGCTTGGAGTGCGGAACTAGAAAAATGAATCTCATACCCTTTAGTCCACCTTTTCTCCTTACACCCATCAGCTTGCCTCTGTGATCAGGCATTTTTCTTCCTCTGTGAGGAAAACACATACATCTGTCTCCCCATCAGCTGGACAGGCCCCTGTACTCTCGTCTATCTCTGACTCAATGTAGATGTAGGCCCCAATGATCAGTCTTTACCTGTCCCCGTAACCCATCATATCTGACACAAAAGAGAAATCCAAATCATCCCTCTCCTCCCAACCCTCAGCATCACAGCACTGCTATAGGGCGCCTAACCATTACTCTACCTATTTTAAAACCCTGTCTCAGAACCTACAAGAAACATGTGGATGCCCAGCAAGGGGCAAACTGGGAAAACAAGAACCTTACCCCCAGGGTAACCTATTTTCCCCTTTTATATTACTAGTGAGACCCCCTACTCTTTCACCCCTAAAAATAGCATCTAGGTCTCAGTTGTATTTCAGCTCCAGGCCCAGAAAAGCAGCAAAACCAGACAAGTGACGCTATGGCAGCCTCAGGCCCAGCTTTTACCTCCCAAGCCACTCAACAGGATGGCTCTGGAGACTTCACCAACCAGTCCCAGTCCCTGGGGAAACCATGCTGCTGCACCCCTCGTCCAGCGTGGAAAACACTCCCTGTTTTTCGCTCACTTACCCCAGGGCTCCTCCCACTATTAGGCCCACTGGTATTTGTTCTTTTAATTTTTCTCTTGGCCCCTGCCTCCTGTGCTGTTTCACTAGTTTTTTTGCAGAACAGAATGCAGGCGTTCGCCAACCAGAAGGTGGGAGAGATCTATCTGGCATTATATTCAGAACCTAGAGACACCTATGTCACCAGAATCCTTGAGACCCGGGTAGACACCCCTGACGACGCCCCCTCTCAGCAGGAAGTAGTTACGGAAGATGAACCTTCACCCCCCTGACCTTGTCCGGATTCTCATTTTTTTTTTTAATATTACCAAAAGCCTGGAATGATAGATCCTCCCTACCTTCAACTGATGGACGGAGTATGACACAACCTGCACCTACAGCCTGGACATTCCTGTCACCTAGCCAGGCACCTTATGTGGACTATACATTGGACCACCAATCAGCACCTACCAAATACCCTAAGCTCTTGATTCCTAAGTACCTAAGTGCCTAATCACGCGCCTTATATGAAACCACCAATCAGCATGTGCTGAGTACCCTAAGCCCCATCCCTTCCCATTCCTCCCCTCAAAAGTCATGTTCACCTCTGCACGTATTGCTACTATCCCCTTGAGAGACAGCCAGCACGGTCCTTCTCCTCTAATAAAGCCCATAATCCTGGTTTTTGGCCCTCTGTCTCATCTTTCACAGAGGATTTTTAGTGATTGTTTTTCTGTAATTCATATCACCTTCCCACTCAAAATCTTCCAATCACTTTTCATTTTACTCAGAATAAAACGCAAAGTCTTGATCTGGCTCTTGATCCCCCCTGTAATTTCATCTCTGACACTCTCCCTTTTGTGCTGCCCCCTTGCTGACCATGGAATATACCCAGCTCAGACCCATATCAGGCCTTTGTCCTTGCTGTCCCCTCTCCCCTGGACATTTTTCCACATACCTGCATTGCTCAGGCTCTCTGCTCAAATGTCCCCTATTAGCAAGGTCATCCCCGGCCTCCCCATCTAAATGAACCATCGCCTCACCCTTCACATGCGATTCTAGAGGTCTCCATTTCTCCTCCTAGCCCCACAAACATTTGCTTATTGTCTGTCTCTTTGCATTTACAACGATAGCTCTTAAGGGGAATGGCTTTCCCGGTTTGCTCACTGATTGTCCCCTGCACTAAAGTCAGTCTCTGGCAAATACGAGGCATTCATTATAGGTCAGATATAGAAATGACCACATGCAGATTACTTCTCACGGTCTCCTGCCAACCAAATGAACAGAGACAGAAAAGTCCCAGGATGCTAGACCGAATTCCCTCTCATTTTGATCAAAGTTATTTGATCAAAGCATTCCAGTGTCACAAAGGAAAAAATAAAACATTTTCAACTGTTAATCCCCAAAGGAAGATTTCTTTTCCCTTTTTTTCCCCTTTGTGACATTGAAACCTATGGAATCATGCAACAGAGAACCAGTTGCTCAGTCATCACTAGGTAAAAGCTTGACATTTTCTGTGACACCCTTTGTTGATTGTGTAGGCGTATCACAGACCCACGGGCTGATTGCTTTAAAAACTAATGAAATTGTACTCGATTTCAGCTTAACCCATTTCACTCTTCACTCATCTGACTTCCTGCAGGGCCTGTTTTTCTGTGGGGGTTTTTGTTAAGTCTGTGTGAGAGAATCCACGATTCCTGCTCCATGTGGCTCTCTACTCCTACTCCAGCTCACTTTCACTTCAATTCTCTTAAAATCCATCCTCCTCTCCTATAAACACCCTTTAAACTGTCACTTTATTGGGAAAATTCTTTAAGAACTGGCTCATTCTTTAAATCAATACTGCATTAATCACGTGTTTTATCTCCCCCCGTTTACTTTTCACAGTTGGTTTAGCTTCAATTCCCGGGTCCATTTTATGTGAGAGACATGTTGGTAGGCTAGTGATTTACTGTAGTCACTGCAGAGGCACATAAAGCAGGGGCTGCTGCTCCATTGAGATGTTTGCAGGAGTACCGATGCTTACTCGTTTATGCCGACCTCAAACCCTAGTTAGCGCATCGGCTGGGAAGTTAGACCCCTTGCTAGAGACAGGCTGAGAGACCCTGGTGAATGCTCAGTCTCAGTGTCCTCCATTGTGGACAGGAATGATAGTCGGAACCTTCAGATATCTCCCTGTCTTTAGGTTTTGTCCTTAAGTCACTGCATTAGCAATCCATCTCTCGAAGAGGAAATGTAAAATGAAGTAGTCTTGATGCTTAACAAAAAAACTGGGAAGATGCCCTTGCATCGACTCAACATCAGATGGCTTTACTACATTGTGTAATTTACATACTGCTTTTTTTTTTTAAATTGATTCCTGTGCAATTTGGAGTAAAAATAGAAAGTTTATATAGAGGTGTTCAAAGCATTTTGTGGGCTTTTTAAATGTAGGGTGATCACCAACACCCCTGGAAGGCACATCAGCCCATGACCGTCTCCAGAGATTAGGAAGAGATGATTGACTTTCAGGGCCACGCAGGAAGACAGTCACTCACCGGGACTAAAATCCACGAGTCCCTGAGTTCTCATTCTCTCTCTAACCACAGAGTGATCTAGCCTCCTTTTCTTTGAATAATAGCTTTCATTTAATAGTTTTTAAAAAGCCAACGGGAATGCTTTCACAGGGCAAAGTAAAGAAGACCTACTCACTTAAATATTAATCTTTCAGCAGCCCTGGTGACATGGGAATTTCTTAAAATGCTCTGGAGGGGGAGTGCCAAGAAGTTAATTAAAATTGCTGTCATACCTTTAGGCTACTGCAGAGGACGGGGTCTCCTGAAGGTCAGCCACATAAGGAGAGGTTCTGTGCTTATAAAAATAGGTCTGGCATTCTTTACAGAATTCCAAAGGGCCGTGTGTGCTCCGGTTTAGAAACATAGCAGTTTGATTAAAAAGCTGCAAAGCAGTAACTTCCAAAAGGAACCATGAAAAATGAAGAGGATTGTGAAGCTATCCAGATGGATACAATTTTGAGAAATAAGCTCAGATATTGTTTTAAAATGCACTATTGGTATTTTTGCTGGGTCTCAGGTAAGTGATCCGTGTCTTTTCCCCGAGAAAGTGGAGCGATTGGAGCGAACAGGCCAGAGTCCAAACCTTGGCTCTGCCACTTAGTGCCTGAGGGAAGGTCATTGAACGTCTCTGAGCCTTAGTTCTCCATCCATAAAGGAGGGGTGTGTGTAAAGAGCGTGGCTTCCACAGAGGAAATGTGGAGTCAATCCCTTGGGCTTCTCATCAGTGCCGAGGGGCATAACTGGAGAGGACTTGAGAATGAGGGCTTTCTTTTCCATTTCTTTGTATCTAACCTTTACAAGAATGAAGGACACCTAGGAGTTGACAAGAATGGGACTCTGGCACCATCCTTTTAGAATCAAGTGCTTTGAAAGAGAGGTATGTGTTGTGTGTTTGTTTTGAGCACCCAACAGAGTCCAGAACTAACATGGAAAACTAAGGGTTAGGGAGAAATGAAAAGACCTTAACAATTAATGCCGGTCTCTGGATTCCGTTTGCATTCTTATGTTTAACAGCTTCAACAGGTATGATGAGATGTGATGTGAACTACCTGTGAGGGATGAGTTTAAGGCCCACTGAAGCCACGCAGCTGAGTGAAGTTTAGTTCAGTCATGGTCAAGTTTCTGAAGCAAGTATTTGTGCCATCATCACAGTCAACATGACTGACGGGCAAAGACTTGGGGATAGAAATAAAAGGTGTTTTATGATTAAGGACTAAAGGTCCTGAGCTTGATTCTGGTTGTGACTGTGAGGGCCCTATTGTGGTCTGGGAGCATGAGTCCTAGCCCTCTTTGTCTGGGACAAGATTTAAAAAGGCCCTCATGAGCCCTTATAGCAAGGGGTTGGCCATTCCTGCCCGCTCGCCAGCCTGTCCCCCACTGCCAGTTACCCTCTGTGTGTGGGGTAACAGGTGGGGTAGGGTCCTTGGCCTGGCACCATCTGCATCTCTCACTACCCACCTCCGGTTCCCCATTCACCATTGGGCGGTTGGAGCCTGCCACCCGAGGGAAGGGACCGAGAGGTTGGCTGAGATGTTGGCTGGCAGGCTCTGATCTGGCCATTGAAGCCTGTGGACTGGGGGCAGCTCCTGCATTGAGCATCTGCCCCCTGGTGGTCAGCGTGCATCACAGTGACCGGTCGTTCTGCCATTTGGTCAATTTGCATATTACCCTTTTATTACATGGGATTTTTTAATTTCAGAGAGAGGAAAGGAGAGGGAGAAAGAGAGAGAGAAACATCAATGATGAGAGAGATTCACAGATCAGGTGCCTACTACATGTTCCCTACTTGGAATAGAGCCCACAACCCAGGCATGCACCCTGACCATAAATTAAACTGTGACCTCCTGGTTCATGGGTCAACTCTCAACTAATTACTGAAACACACCAGTCAGGCAACACTGACTTTCTTAAAGTGGAAATCAGATCACATCATGGTTTTTTTTTAAACACTTTCACTGCTTTCCATTGCCAGAATAAAACCCGCCTTTCTTGCAGCAGTCAGCAAGCCTCAGCCTGTCGTGGCAACCTCACCTGTTCCACTGCCCCTGCTCTCTGCTCTCCAGCCCCATGGTCTCCTCTGAGTTTCTGTCTGTAGAGAGACCCTCAGATAGTGCTGAGGGCAACCCATGAGTAGCCCAAGGTCTTACAGACAGCAGGGAGAATTTTACAAAACGTATATGCTAATGGGGGGAAATTAGGCAATAAAGACAGAAAATTGTCTTATTTTATAGCCAAGAAGTTCGTCTGGCTATAAAAATTATCTTATGTTATAGCCAAGCAGTTTGTTTTCAAGAAGACATATTCCAATAGTTTCAAAAACAATTAGAAATCTTGCTTTGCAGGGTGGCAAAATATAGGTTGTATATAGAAAGGAAATATATTGGCTAGCCGTGTTCCCGGTATGCAGTGGGGTGCCCTGAGCATCTTCAAGCATTGAAGACTGCCCTGCAGCAAGAAGAACTTTCTCTCTTTCTGGTCAAAGGACAGGGGCCTGGAGAAATTCAAATAATTCAATTTAAATGAGTTCTTGGTCAGTACAGCTTTTTGCGTTTAAAGGCAGTCATTTTTGAAGCAGTCCTTTCAGAATTCCAGTTAGAGATTTAAAACATACCCGAACATAAATGGGAAAGCTTTTCAATTGAGGTGTAAAACCACACTGGGGTTACTAACTTAATGCTGTTGGAGCCATCAAATAAATGTTCCATAGTGCTTAGTTCATAACACATTTCAATTTATATTTGGGTTAGTTTGGGTTAATAGCCCCTTTAATTATCCCAATGAAGCTTACTTGCTTACCAAGCTATATTCTCATCCCATTTAGCCTATTTTACTACTGTATATTTTTTTATGGGCTCCCTAAAATTGGTGCTCAGGGAGTGAGTTCTGCCTAGGGAAGAGGAGAGTTTATCTTTGTGACTCTGAATTCATGTAACTTGTTCCACAAAGATGTCTGAGCACCTACTGGTTTCCAGAGTGAAGCTCTAGAGACAACACATGAGCAAGAGAGTTTCCACCTTTCAAGGGTCTTTGATCCCCTAAGGGATGAACAAGTGACTAGGATATAGTGTAGCATGTGCAAGGCAGGTTTCTGGGGGTGGTGGGGGTTTGTGCTAAGCTGAGGCACAAGGGAAGGTCAGCGTGAGCCAGGCAGAGGAGAAGTGGGTGACCCCAGCAGCGGGGACAGCCTGAGCGACGCCCTGGAGGCAGTGATGAGGCGACATTAGCGTCTGCATGCACTGGTCTCCATTGGGTTGTTGATCATTACCTTGTGGCCTCCTGGGTCTCCAGGATCCCATGTTCCTCTTCACCTTGAGCTCAGGTAACAGGCTTACCTGTGCAGAATACCTTTGTTGTTCTCAGGTTTAAGTTTCAAATGGGAGGTCTTTAAGAGAGTAAAAAAATAAGTTCATGTACTCTTTATGTTGCTGAGGATATATGAAATAAAATGTGCAGCCAACGGAAATGTCATTCAAAAGAAACATTTCACTATGTCAATTTCCTTGAATCCTGGATTTATGAAAACATTTAGGGCTTGAAAGATCTCATTTTTCACTTGTACTTCAGTGCATTTTACATCAGAATAAACTTCACTAGGGCAAGAACCCTTTTCTGTTTTGCTTTTTGGATGTTTCTCAAGTGCCTGGCACAAGGTAGGCATTCAGTCAATATTTGTTGAAAGATACCCTAACTTTTATGGACAAATGACATTCTATGTAGATTTCCCACATCCTGGACTCTGGACTATCAAGGGTCCATGGTGCTCCAGAGAAGGAGGTGGGGGTGTTCCCTCAGAGTAGGCAGCAGACAAACCAAGAAAGACATTGTTAAAAGAAGGGGCCTTGGGCCTATAGGAAAGCCCTCTCTCTCTCTTTTTTTTTTTTTTTGTAAATGTTGTCTATATACGAGAAGTGGACACAATTCTTAGTTTACAATCCCCGGAGTTCTGTAAATCCACTTTCTAGTCAAAGCTCTATCTTGCAGCACTGGGGGGAATTTGCCCTCAATTAGCATTCAGGACACACATGCACAGTGGTGTCAATGTCTCTGGGCCTTCTGAGGGTCAGACTGGCTGTCACTGAAAAGCCCTTTATCCCAAGGCGTGGTCCCTCCCAGCCCACTGCTCACAGCTGGGGCACGGGTGCCCTTGTACCCAAAGCCCAGCGTGCTTGGGCACCCCACACAGCCATTCTCTCTGAGGTCCTGACATCCCCAGAAAGGGACCAGGCCCAGAGCGCTTAAAGCCTTGGGCTGGCCCGTGAGGTGTAGGTTCTCGACTTTGTGCCGGAAAGATTTTACAACAGGAGGCCAGGTGACTTGGAGAGTGCCTTTATTAACGCAGGAGAGGGAAGCAGAGGAAGGGCCTGGGATAGAAGAAGCGACACGAGAGCCTAGGGTGGGGCTGCTCCGGCTCTCCAGAGAAAGGGGCCTGGGAGACAGGCTCAGCAGGTTAGCCCCGGACAAGCTACCCCTGCCCGTGGGTCCCCTGGTTGCAAGTCTCATGGGGACCCTTTGAGTTTAGCAGAAAGAAAACGCGTGGGCATGCTCCAGAGAAAGCCCACACGGACATCCTTTGTTTTAAGGCTTTTATCTCTCTTTGTTGTGGAGGCAGGAACACTAGGGGAGGAGGGGTGGTCTCAGCAGATTACTCATCAGTTTCCCAGGTGTGTTTTTAAATTATATGCTGATGTACCAAAATGCATGCATAGAGGGACCAGGGTCGTGTTCTGGTCAGCTCTGCCTGTATCTTGAATTTGTTTGGTTCTAATTTTTTGTGTTGTTTTGTTATCTGCACCCCCCTCCCCCTCTCCACCCCTCGTCTTTATCAGTCCACGGGTTTGGCTGCCACGCATGGTACTAATTAGGTTTCTGTTATCTAGGTCCCTGTCTGGGTGATTTAAGCTATTTACGCTCTGGTTAGGGAGGAGAAGTGCAAATTATTTGCTCCCAAGTGTTCATGGTTCAGGGAAGAGAAGATCTTGTGATTTCCTGACTGGCTGTCCATTGTTTGACTGGTTGGGCCCCTTTGTCAAACCACCTGTCTCAGTTTCCCTTTTCTGACTTGTCCAACATTCTCCCAGCATCCAGCTGGCCTGCCTCACTGATGCTGTCACATCTCGGGGCAGGAGGCCCCTCTAGTCCCGGCGGCGTTGCCACCCTTTGCTCTTCCCAGTCTCTGGGACGCCCTTGAGCTCTGCTAGTTCACAGTCAGTCCTCTGGCGTGGCCTCCTTCCCAAACCTGCTGTATGCTCACTTCAATGAGCTCAGCTGCCTCTGCTTTCTATCCAGGAAAAAAAAAAACCACCACCACAACAAAAAAACCAGCCCCGAGGCAAAGAAATGCCGTCTGGCTACAGGCATGCAACTAGCGGTGGGACTGGGACAGAGAGAACAGAAGGAGAAAAACAAATCGCCTCAATAAATTATGCTGCCCCACGCAGGACTAGCAGCGGCCATTTCAATCGTCTTCATTCGAAAACTAATTAAGAAAATAACCCTCAGAGCAGCCCAAGGACTGGGGGCCCAACGCCAGGCTCTGACAGCATCTGATCGCGCTTCCTGATGGTCAATAGAGAGGCAGGCACCACGGGCACGCCGCTCCCGCTCAGAGCTCGCTCTGGCTGCAAGGCAGCGAGGCTGTGTGCTTGTCGGTGCACATGTGAATCCTAAGTGAACTCTCCCCGCTTCTGGGCACATCTTTCTGGTGCGTGCACCCTTTAACCTCCGGTCCCTCCGCGGCTTCCTTCCATTCTCACCCCCAGCCCCTAGGAAGCGTCTGAGACACTTCAAAAGTCAGTCACTCAGACACGGCTTTGGTGGTTGGAATATAAATGTTCCAGAGTCTCGACATCTTCTATGGGGATCTGTAAAGAAGACTTCAAAGAAACAGCTCTCCTGCTTTGAGAATTTCCCCCCTATAAGTCATAAATAAAAATAACTGCTCCGTGCTGCATAGCTCTGATCTCACACAGGGACGGGTTTATGAAACAGGCCCGCAAGACGGCCAGGGATCATTCACACCCGCCAGGCCTGAGCGACTGCTCGTGGAATCTCTGGGGTCATCCACCCTCTCCCAAACCCTGTCGCTGAAAATCAGGCTTTATTTGTCAGGGGAGGGGGGTGGATTATCGTCAGCCATTCGTGAGGACCGAATCAGTGTTTGAAAAGGAGGAAAACTGTCTCTTTTCTGAAATTAAAAACTCAGCGTGTCTGACTTCAGGATATGGCATATTCTCCGGTATTAAAGAGCATTTTTATCACTCCTTGTGTATAGAATCGAGGGTAATGTGGGGAGTTAAGAGGAAAGCTTAGCAGTGAGCTAGGGCCCACCCTTCCAGTTAAATATAAGGAAACACCATGGAAGGATTTACACCGAGGGTCCTACATCCACCTGGAGGGAAAGGACTGAGGGAAGATGAAGCGAGCCTTCTGAGTCTGATCCTCAGCTTCCTTCCTAGGAAAACGGGATGAGAGCACCTACCTTAGAGATGGAGGGGTGTGCATGAGATGACGGTTGGGAAAAACAACGCCCGGTTGGTCGTGAGAGGTGAATCAATGTGAGCGGCCGAGGCAGCCGCCGTGGCGCCTAACAGCGGCTGTCAATCCCACCTGCCCGTCAGCATCATCTGTGCTGTTCGATCAGCAATGCTCAACCAAGCCCAGCTGCGGACATTCTGAGTCCATCGGTCTGGGGTGGGGTCCGGTGTCGGTGCAATGGGAGGAACAGAGGACTCTGAGGGGCAGCCAAGATTGAACTCTACTGGCCTAGGTGGTCCAGAGAGAAAGGCAGAGACCTCGTATCCTCAATACTGGCTAATACCAGGCAGAGGGCAAAGAGAGGGGGGTGGGGGAGGGGGAAGAGTACGATGTAAAATACTATGATAAGGTTAAAAAAATTTTTCAGCCCAGCTGGTGTGACTCAATGGGTTGAGTGTGAACCTATGAACCAGGAAATCACAGTTCAATCCCTGGTCCGGGCCCATGCCCAGGTTTTGGGCTCCATCCCAGGAGGGCTGCTTGCAGGAGACAGCCAATCCATGATTCTCATCATTGATGTTTCTACCTCTCTCTCTCCCTCTCCTTTCCTCTCTGAACTCAATAAAAAATATATTTGAAAATATTTTTAATGACTTTTTTTTTCCATAGCAAGCGTGTGGTTGCTACATACAAAAGATAAATCACAATGGCCAACCTCATCGGAATGGAGTGATTAAAAGGCTGAGCGACAGTCTGATTAGAACAAGGCTCTCATCTGTCTGTACGGCTGGGCAGCGTGCTGCCATGGCTGAAAGACGGGAAAACACGCCCAGATTCACGAGGGGGCAGTCATTTAATGCAGAAACCAGTTAACGTAAGGAGACCGCGGCTGGACAACAGATAGGACTTCAAACAATACTGCATAGTGTCACGAAACAGCTCTTACACAGCGGATCTGTTTCCCTCATGGTTCCGATTCCGGTACAAGGACGGAGAAGAGACTTCAATTAAGAAATAAATAAGGCAACAGAAGAAAGAATCCTCCTGTGACAAGGAATGTCCACAGACATTTGGCGCTGACACGACGAGACACCATCAGGACAAGTTCAGAAGAGGCCGTGTGAACGTTTAACAAGCGTGGTCCAACGACCAGGACATCGGCCTTGCTTTGTCATGAAACAGAAATGACGCTCAGGTAACTGTTATATACAAACGCTCTGCGGTAAGTGGCAATCACACCGATTCTTCCACCGCCACCTCCTCTCGGTCTAAAACCTAGACGTGTCCCGTGGCACTGGCTCACGATTCCTCACAGTCAAAGCAGACGTAGTCATGAAAGCACTTGAATCCACAGTCGTCTCGTCCTCAGGAAGGTGGGGCGGTTTGGCGTGACTTTGTAGCCGTCGTCCAGAAGCGGCTTGCAGGCCACAGGCTGGAATGGAAAAGACCGCTTTGTGCTTGGGATCCTGACGCGAACGCCACTCCGCTCCCCTCGGGAGTCGTCTGCCCTGTGGACGGGCCAGCAAGCGGTGACCCGGAGCGTGGACAGTCATACTGTGGAGTCCCTGCCAGACTTGAGCTGTGCGATCTTGGTCCGGCTGATCAGCGGGTAAGCGATGCAGAGGCCTCCAGCGGCCACAGTGAAGCCTAAGCTGCACCAGGCGCAGAAGATGGACCAGCTGTAGCCGTGCTCCACGTCCTCGGGCAGGCTGTAGATCAGCTTCGGGAGGCGGTGCAAATCATAGGAGATGCTGGCAGCGTACGTGCAGAGGGAAATGGTGCAAAATATCCCTGTAAACAATACAGACAGAACGAAGGACCAGTTACAGGGTCGCCGGCTACAGGCAGGGCAAATGCCAGACTGGCCTTTGGGAGAATCAGGCCGACCGATGAGGCAAACGCCGCAAATTAAGAAAGGATCTATAATTTAGGATCTATAATTTTTCTGGACTTGAATTACTTCATTCGGCAAAGATTAGCAAAACCTTGATGTGCCAGACAGTAAGTAGGCTAGGCATGGTAGACACAGGAATGAAGAACACAGGGGACAATTCTAATCATTTGAATGACAGTGGTACCTTGAGATACGAGTTTAATTCGTTCCGTAACCTTGAGGCGTGGGAAACTATGAGACGCTCGAGTCGCGGTAAACTGGTGGGTCGTGTGCAGCCGGCCGATCCGTGCGATTACTCCTATCTCAAATGTTGCTCGTATTTCAAAGCAAAAATCGCTCACTCGATGGCTTGTATCTCAAAAATCTTGTAGGTTAGGGCACTCGTATCTCGAGGTACCACTGTATTCAGAATTATCTTGCTTGAGTGGGATATTTAAATTTATATTTGTTTCCTTTAAAAGTTAATAAAAATTGTAATTATTTCTAAAGCTCTTCTAAGGTAAAAGTTTCCATTTCCCTGGTCCCATACCTGATTTGCCCCATGTTTATATAGCTGCAATCATCCTACAAAACCGGCTTTCTCTTTGAATTACCACCAGCATTAGTGCTAGTCATGTTGCCTGTAAATAATATTTAAAATTAGTTTTTACAAGTGCTAAGTCATTTCTTAAGTTACACAGCCTGGCACATACTAAGGCCTGAACCAATCATGTGGGGATTGCACGTGTGTGTGTGTGTGTGCTTCTTTTAATGAATGACTAAAAACTTTTAAATAATATAATTAAATCCAGGAAATTGGAAATGATGGAAAAATAGGTGAGTAAACAGGTCATATATTTCAACCACACCAAATGTAGGCGATCTGGGTGATATGAATGGACAGACCTGAAATTTTACTTTTTTTATACCAACACATGTATCACTGTCCTTCCACTAAAATCGGGACGCTGATAAAAATCCCCCAAACACAGGCTTTTTTTGTATGCAAGTGACGCTCCTGTTCCACCACAATGGCCCCAGGGATGGTCCTTTGGATGGGCGACGGGTCGGAATGAGACTGTGGCTGAGCTGAAGATGGGCAATGAAAGCCAGACCTGGTCCCCTCTGACCCATGGGAACGCCCACTTTGGTGCCAGTGTGACACGGCTGTCCTGCGTTCTTTGGTTTATCCTGTGTACAGTGGAGGTCACACCAATTTGCTGGGAACTTGTTGTGGTGACTTTAGGGATCTCTGCAGCCTCTCCATAGGAAGCGGAGGCACAGATTTGGGAATACAATAACACCCCCTTTGAAACAGAGCGCTGGGGACCAGAAACCCTCCCAGGAAAATAAACTCAGAGCCAGCAGCAATCGGGAAGAAATAAAGATGTCCTGAATGCAATTTTTTAAGTGCAGCAATTCTGCCTCCACTCAAATCACGTAAGAGCCCATCACCTGAATGCTTTTCCAAATGTTCATTTTAGAAAAAAAATGTTTTCAATTAAAAGGATGCATGATCTGAGATAATTTGATATTTTCTACTCGGCCTAATTCTGTTTTTAAACTCTACAGTGATTGCTTTTCTACAAAGGATAAAAATCTTGTCTTCCGAGTCCTTGCTCCGGAATATAAAGGCAAACATGTCACTTTGAGTTCTCCAAAGAAAGATCATCATAGAAATAATTCTTTCATAAAGAAATGAACCAGGCAAAAAAAAAAAATACTCCTCTGCTCTTTTCAAATCTTGTGAAGAGCAAATGTTCTTACATCTACAAGAATGTTCTCCCTGGCACCAACACAAAGACAGTGTTTATATATCACAAGGTCCTTCTAACCAATTCTGGGAATAGAACAATAAGGCAGTTAGAAAAAATCTGATCTTCAACAGGTACAAGATAATAATAGAAAAATGACCTGTTTGCAGGAAAAGCAGCTCCATTCTGCATTTAACTGTCTGCACCCAGCTGAATGCTTAAAACAAAGCTTTTTGCCCTGGCTGGGTGGCTCAGGCGATTGGAGCACTGTGCCATACACCAGAAGGTTGTGGGTTCGATTGCTGTTCAGGGCACATAGGTTGCAGGTTTGATGCCCAATGAGGGCTCATAAGGGAGGCAACCAATTGATGTCTCCCTCAAATCTATGTTTCTCTCTCCCTCTCTCACAAAAAGAAAAAAAGAAAAGAAAAAAATCAATAAAAAATATATATCCTTGTGTGAGGGTTAAAAAAAAAAAAAGTCTTTTTACAAGTAACATGGTTTTAATGACCTCTGAAAGCTTGAGTCCAAACTTAGACTTTTAAGCATCTTTTGATGTCCAAATGCAATAGGCTGAGATGCAGGAAATGCATCTTCTGGTCCCCAGATCCACTGCTAATCACTGTGCAACCTTGAAATTACTTAGCCTTGCTGAGCCTTCATTTCTTCATCTAGGAAAAAAAGAGGGCTGGTGGGGAGCTGGTTACTGAAGTCCCTTTACAGTGTCAAATTTCTGTCATTCGGTTATTCCAAAATGTGGCGTAGTTCCCAAAACGTCCTAGCGAATCTCGTATCTGGTAATACGCACCTAAATAAAAAATAGATTGTCTTGGATTTTCCTTTCTGTATTGACTCCCTTTGATTTTGCATTAAACGTTGATTTTTTTGTAGCGCATCTCCCCTGCCAGCTCCATAAAATTGCGTTTGGTGAAATGAAGTTTAGCACAACCCCGCTAGCTCACACTGGACAGAGAGGGAGATCAGAAACCACACAACCTGCAGATGTAACGGAGGCTGGTTTTCTCCGCCCTCGGCGTCAGGAGTGGTGGTGCTTCTCCCTGGGCATGTGGTGTGTGCTTCCTTTGTGGACACTGTGAATGTGTCACTAATAAAATCTTTCTTGGTCTGAGTTGCCAGAAAGCAGAAACTTCCCTAAAACTAAATCAGGGGCCCACCACGGGCAAAAGTGGGAGACTTTCCGGCATGCTTTTTTGCTACTAAGCGCACCCTTGGATCCGTCATGCCTTGCCAACCTTATTTTTATGACTTAGTTGTATTTATTTTATCATAAAATATTATATGCAGTTCTATTCCACTTAAGTTCTTTTTGGAACAGGGCACTCCTCAAACCTTGATGAAAACCTGCTTTATTTTCCGAGGCCTTGACTCACTCAGCTGACAGTGGTAGAAAGGGTTACCATGAGCCCACAAATATGCCTCCGTCTGCCCTTCCCCCTTCCCACAAATGCCCCCACAGGCTGGTCTTGAGTGACATGTTTTAATCTTTCCAAGGTGTCCTTGAAGTTGTTCCAAATGAGAGGAAAGCCAAGATTAACAAAAGAGTAGATCTAAGAGTTCCTCCTTTTGAGAGGCTCACATCTCTAAGAAGTTCCCACATGTATCATCTGTAGGATAGGCAGGACTGTTTTTTGAAATATTACAAGGAAAGGTACTGAGAGGAGACAAAGCATTGTTTCCAAAGCTTTTGTAAAAGGAGGCCTGACCCATTCTAGGTATTAGTAAAAATGCTCAGTGGACAGAGCGTCGACCTGTGGTCAAGGGCATGTACCTCAGTTGTGGGCACATCCCCATATGGGAGCGTACTGAAGACAGCTGATCGATGTCTCTCTCTCATCGATGTTTCTAACTCTCTCCCCCTCTCCCTTCCTCTCTGTTAAAAATCAATAAAATATATTAAAAAAAAAATCTAAAAAAAGGCACCAAGAAAAAGTGTTGTTGTACCTGGATTGTTAGTCCTAGGCCAATTTTTATACTGTGGAATTCCATTTTGGTTCCATATCTCTGATAAAAAAAAATCATAACATGCTAATTAGACCAGACAGTCGAATGACCTTCCGGATGTCCTTCCGGATGAAGCCGGGGCTTTGAGGGCTGAGCCCCTTGCATGAATTTCGTGCATGGGGCCTCTAGTTTTAAATAATGCTGCCTTTTTGTCAGTAGCTATCTAGTTAATGGGACAGAGGCATGAGAAGATAAGGTACCACCCCCACATTCAAAAGTTCCAAATCTAGTGGTCCTTCCTAAAATCCATGAAGAGAGAAGCTGCCTCTCCTCCATTCTTCTCCTAGGTTTTTCCTTCCTTCTTCCTTCTCCTCTGACCAACTGGAGTGACCTGTGGCTACCATGGATACCATTCAGCCCAGCTGGTGGTGCCCAGGGAGGAAAGTCCCAAGCTCAGTCCTGGCTATTGCCGAGAGCATCTTCAAAAGGGTGAATAATTACTGGTTCTGAAAAGCCCTGCATGCAGCTCCTTTTCTTATAAAATATTAAGAGGGTTTCTGCCAATATTCTTAATTAGAAAATATCATGATATCACAAGATTATAGGGCTGGAAGGGATATTTTCGGGTCGAGACAGAGAAAATTTATGCGGCCGTCCCAGATCATCAACCTAATTTCCCTCCCTAAAATCTTCATGGTGCCTGTGGCCAGCTGGTAAGATGTAATTAGGGTAACTGGGCCCATTCCCTGGACCATCCTCCTTTGATGTGCTTAAAAGGCTGAAAGAAGTAGAAGTTACTTCACCCTGGTTAGCCTGCTTGATAAATAACATAACTGCAATGCCCAAAGGCATAAACATTGACTCCCCTGCCCTCCTTCCCCCCCGCCCCCCCAACCCTTTCTTCAAAGAATGACCTGCCCATCATCCTGGTCTCTTTCAATTTCCAGAAAGAAAGAAAAATGCTGCTTTTCACACAGATTGAATGACTGGGCAGGAGTAATAGAGACAAACTTTATAAAAATAAAAATAAAAAACCCCACAAATGTAAATAAAAATCCCACAATTTAAAATAATCTGCAATTATTAAATCCCCAAACATCCACCCTTTCCCTGAAAGATTGCGGCAGTCTCATTTAAAGGCAAAGCCTGGCCTGATGGGACATAGGCTATTTATAGTCCTCATCCACCCAGCTCAGGATATGTTTTGCTGCAGACATGTTAATGTATTTGATTACAGACCTTGCTGAAGGTGTCAGATAATATAAGCACCATGTTTCCTTTCTAAAGAAAAACTTTCACATCCAGAATTCCAAAACCTACCTGGCCCAAGAGTTTCAGATAAGGCACTTTTAAGTCATAATCAACAGATAACCTAGGCAATTCAATACAGCCATGCGGCCGTCTTTTTTTTTTTTTTTTTGAATGAATTAGTGTTTTAAAATTATTATTAATATTTGAACACATTGAAGCAAAGCGATGAATAGCCTGGGGGTTTTAATTGTTCCTGAGCTTTGCTGGGTCCGCCTGGGCTCGTCTCCCCTTTATCTGCTGTCCCTGTGGCCACTCAGGACATAAAATGGACCCAATGGGCAATGAGATCCCCATCAAGGGAGGACCAGTACATTAGAAGATAATAAGGACCCCACAACAAGACTCAAAAATGGTATTTAGCCTGGCCGGTGTGGCTCAATGGTTGAGCATCGACCCAAGAACCAAGAGGTCACCAGTGATTCCGGTCAAGACACTTGATGGCATTTGGGGCTTGATCCCCAGTAGCGAGTATGAAGGAGGCACCCTCTCGATGATGTTTCTCTTTCACTGATGCTTCTCTCTATCCCGCTCCCTTCCTCTCTCTCTAAAAATCAATAAAAATGTATTTTTTTTAAAATTGCATTGAAAAATGTTGGCATTGAAATGGAAACACTCATAGATACGGAGAACAGCCTGATGTTGCCAAAAGGGAGGAGGGTTAGGGAATGGGTGAAAAAGGTGAAGGTATTAAGAAGTACAAACTGGTAGTTACACAATAGTCTTGGGGATATAAAGTATAACAGAGGAAATAGAGCCACGGATATTGTAATAACTATGTATGGTGCCAGGTGGACACTGGAAGTGTTGGGAAAGACACTTCGTAAAGCATATGATTGTCTCAACACTCTATTGCACACCTGAAGCCAATACAAAGTGATGGAATCTAACTGTAATTGAAAAGTTACAAAAAATATGTTTGCATTGAACACATTAAGCCTTTGAAATATTTATATTGATGTCAACGTATTTGCATAGTAACCTGACGATGGCTGCCGAAGGGAAGGCATCCTTTAACGCTGATGGAAATGCAGCTTCCCAGGGCCCTGGAAGCAGTGTGCTTTCACGACTGGCAGCAGGTCACAGCGAGGAGGAGTGTCTTATTCCCTCCGTCCTCTGAGGCCTCTTGACTGTGCGTGTCGCCTCAGAGGACATGAAACCAAAGGGCTACATTTGAAGTCCTGGCGGGGTGTAAGGCCTGGCCCTGGGCTTTCTGCAGCGCCTCCTGAGCGGCCCCAGGAAAGTGGGGGGGAGGGAACCTGGCTCCCCAGGGAGAACTGACAGCAGCAGGAGGAAGATCTCAAACTGTCACATCGCTGATGTTCCTCATTGAAGGTTTGGCTAATAAGTTCAGGTGGAAAATGAAGACGCCAGCACATTAGAAGGGGCTAAGTTTAGCATCAAAAAATCTGTGGGCGTGATTCTGACAAGGGCTGCTGAAGTCTCTTCTGCTTAATTAAAATCAATTTTTCCTTTTAACCCTATCCTGCTGCCACGCATGTACCTTCTGCAGTGGGTTCACATAGTTCTTTTGGTGTTTACAGAGGTAACAAAGAGTCATATGTAGCAGAAAAAATAAAACAAACCTCCACAAATCCCACAGAAAAGAAACAGATGACTACAACACAGCATAGCCACGCAGCTCTTAAACACTGAATAGAGGGTGATGTAGCAACATGGAGAATGGTGAGGGTATGATGTTATTTGGTAGCCCAGAAGACTAGATATTTTCCATGTGATGATGGTCACAAATCTCTCTCTCTCTCTCTCTCTCTCTCTCTCTCTCTCTCTCTCTCTCTAATGAGGCAAACTCAAGGGCAAGAAAAAATAATTAAACAATCTAATTTTTTAGGGGAAGGGATCTATAAGTGAATTTTTCCTTTATTCCAAAAATGTTGTATGGCCAACCAAAAGCACAAGAAGGAAAACAATGTTGTGTTGTGTTTCTGTCCTTCAGGAATGGTGATCAAACGTCAAGTTCGTCAAGTGGTGGTGGTTGTTTTGGTTGTTACGGATTTTTATTATTGCGACTGTTGTTTCCTTTTTATTTAACAATTGCACAGGGGCTTTCCATAACGAAGCCTGAGGATCCCTGAGCTGGTCTGGCCCCACATTACAGCGGACGTGGGGGTCAGGAAGAAGGGCTGAGCAGGGACAGGTGGAGCCAGCTCCGGAGACTTGGCTCCTAGCTCTCCTCTGAGACAACCCAATACTGAACTCCTCCCCTTCTTTCATTTAATTCCAAACCAGCCCCTCAGTCTCCCAAGGAACATCCACTGGGCCTGGCTTTTATGTCCCTGTGATTTATTTTATTGCCAACAGTTGTTTTATATGATACCTTATTCAGGTATTAACCACATTAAAAGTGACCTTTACAAACTGCAGGCCTACCTCTGAGATATTTCGGGTTAGTTCCTGACCGCCGCAATAAAGTGAGTGTCGCAATAAAGTGAGTCATACTCTTCGCCAGTAGAGAGAGGGTCTTGCCTTCAATTGATAAGAAAAGCAACCTCCGTGAAGTACAATAAAGTGACGGGCAATTAAGCGAGGTATGCCTGGACTACTACTCGGGCTTTTGTCATTCACAGCTTCTCTCATTTTCCTGATCAGAGGATGTGATGTGGGCCTGCCCAGGGTTGGGGAGCGGGGGTCGGGGGTTGTGGGGGGGTGAATTTGCATGTATTTCATGTATATGGGCATAAAGTCAGGAAGATGGGCGCTCAGCTAATAAAGGGAGGGCGGAAAATGGGAAAGATTTTTTATGACCAGTGAGCCCCAGTAGAGGCATAAAGGAATTATCTGGGCATCATGGGCCTCTGATTCTTTGTTGTCCTGGCCCACTTAGTCAATAATTTGGACTATATATATACAGTGGTACCTCGAGATACGAGTTTAATTCCTTCCATAACCTTGAGGTGTGGGAAACTATGAGACGCTCGAGTCGCAGTAAACTGGTGGGTCGTGTGCAGCCGGCTGATCCGTGCGATTACTCCCATCTCAACTGTTGCTCATATTTCAAAGCAAAAATCGCTCACTCTCATATGTTAGGGCACTCATATCTCGAGGTACCACTGTGTGTATGTATGTGTATATATAAATATATATATATATATATATTTTTTTTTTCCACAGAGAGGAAAGAAAAGAGATAGAGAGTCAGAAACATCGATGAGAGAGAGACATCGATCAGCCACTTCCTGCACAACCCCCAATGGGGAAGTGCCCGCAACCAAGGTACGTTCCCTTGACGGGAATCGAACCTAGGACCTTCCAGTCCGCAGGCCGAGGCTCTATCCACTGAGCCAAACCGGTGTCGGCAATAATTTGGATTTTAAATGAGTCCCTCAGGCAGGCACCTGATGACTAGTCTTGAGGGTTCAAATCCTCCTCCAAAACCGCAGGTGCCAGAATTCTAACCTCCTGTGCTCTGCTGTGTATTCAACAAAATCGGGAAAACCTAAATTGGTTTTCTGCTCACAACTCCTCCGGGGGCACGTGACTTCTGAATGCTCTGTCAGGATGTTGACATGAGGACCCCCATTACTGACAGGGTGGGACAAGGGGCAGGTGAGAGGTTCTAGGAACACACCAGAAAGCAAAGCGCCACCTACCTGTCAGCCCTGGAAGACAGACAGAAAGAAACCAGTGTCAGCCTCAGGGGGGTGCTGCCGCCTCCAGTTAACAAGGCTTTGCATGGGTGGCCACTCCCCTGGGAAGTGCTAGAAAACCCAATTGTGGTCCCGTGAGTGACAGAACTCCAGGTTAATAGAAATGGTGAAATTCGTGCAAGCGGAGGCCTTCGCAGCAGAGGCGGTGCCTCGATCCCTCCCTCACAGCAGCAGTGGCTGCCCCGACCCCACGGCTGCAGTCCTGGCTTCATCTGGAAGGTCGTCCGGAAGGATGCCCGGAAGGTCGTTCCACTGTCGATTTGCATATTATACTTTTATTATTATAGATGGCCACTTATCTAGAGTCATACTAGTTCTAATACTGAGCATCCTTCTTGAAACTGTTAATTTGGCATTCACGAATCATGCATACATTTTTTTGTGTGTGTGATTCTTTGCTGTCCTAGCCCACTTTTCCTATAACTAGAGGCCCGATGCATGAAATTCGTGCAAGGGGTATGGCCCTCACAGCCCCTGCTGCCACCACCCTCAGAGCCCCGGCTTCATCTGGAAGGTCGTCTTGGAGGGTCGTTATGCTGTTCGGTCTAATTAGCATATTAGCTCTTTATTATACAGGATAGGATAAGGAACAAAGGGAAAGATTTCTTCCCTGCACTCAATGTTTGCCATCAACTTAGATCCTGACTCTTTTTAAGACAAAAATGTCTTTGCCCTGCTACTCTAAAAAGCCAAGCCATGTCTCCACCTCCACCCTCCACCCCACTCCTTTCCAATCTCCTATTTCAAGATCAAGTCACTCCTCTGCTTGAAACCTTCTGGTGGCTTCCATCACCGATAAATTAAATCCCAGCCACCGCCTGCTTTTCGTGTGATCCTCCCCTTCCTTTCCCTGCCCCAGCCACACCAGTCAGCTCTCTGTGGTGTGAGATACACCCGTCCACCCCCCACTCTCTCAGCTGCACCACCCTCCCGACCAAGGGTGCTCCTCACAGTTCAGCTCAGAAATCGCTGCCTCGGCAAGGCCTTCTGGGCTCCCCTATCCCGCTCTGTTTCTTTTCTTCCTAGCTTTTATCACTCTCATAGCTTAGGTCTCCCCACGACAAAGATGGAGAAGGATTTTGTCTGCCTCGTTCACTGTGTGGCTCTAGTCCCCGGAGCAGTGTGTGGTACCCAGTGACTCCTCAAAAACCACGTGTAGGATGACATGAGTGGAGGTTTTGTGACTCCAATGGCCCCATCACTAAGGGATGTCAGTGGAGTTGACTTTCAGCCTGGGGGGATGGGCTGTGCCGATCTATGACCCTCTCTCTCTCCTCAGGGCTCCTTGTTTGCCGAGAGTCCGGCCAGGGTGGGGGGTGCAGAAAAAGCAGAGCTGACTCACATGAAGTTAAAACCCAAGGTATCTCCACCCAACCTTTGAATGGGCCACAGTGAAGAAATTGGGGATGCATTTTGAACACTGTTGTCTCCTTAAATCCTGTATTACCCACCAATGCCAAAAGTGAACCTTCTTCTGGCCACTTTTTTCACAAGTGAAAAGAGCATAAAGGAAGAGATAACAAAGGCAGCCAGCGGCTTCCGGAGCAGCCTTCCCTCTGGCCGGGAGGGGCGCACGTACCTGTCATGAGGAACAGGAGGCCGGCCACGTGCTGGGTCAGGCTCTCCTCCCAGAAGAAGCTGACCGTGGCCACGATGCAGCCACACAGCAGGACGGCCACGGCCATGCCCAAGAAGCCGGCGGTGATTCTTCTCAAATCTGATCTCGAAACACAAACAGACATCCAAAAGAATAAGCAGGAGGAGAGATTCGTGAGAATTAGAGAAAGAAGAGCTCTGTATAGGTTATGAAAATGAGTAAGCTGCACAGACAGGCTTAGGGCCTACAAGATCGAGGTTGAGGGCACTTCCTTCCCATTTCATAAGAGGACAGATGGGGTATGACACCCCGAAGGGTCGCCGTTACCCTCTGCGAGTCTGTGGACAAGTCCGTACCAAGTAGAGAAGAGACCAGAGGACAGCGCCAGGGTCAACTTGGATAACAGACAGCAAGTCACTTTGTACACTGAGAGCAAGGTGGGGGTGCAAAATATCTTTATTGTCTTTACCAACGCAATAGAAAAGCGGGTTTCCACCCTGGCAACGGCTGTGATTAATCTGACTTGGGAGAAAGGAGCCTGAAAAGCGAGTTACAGTGAAATACGGTTTCACCTGAGCACCACGGATGCCAGCTACTTTCTGTTTTATTTATATCGATTCCTGCCTATTTCCAAAAAGGATTGCAGAAAGTGAAGGCCATTGTGGTGACTGATATAGGGCCCAAAGTGCACAGAGGAGACATCTGCTCATAGCCGCCCCTCCTCCCCCTTAAACATCGACCCTGCCACCCTAGCACTCCCTGCCCCAGGTTAAGGAGGGACTATTCCCCCTGCATCCACAACTGTCAGGTTTCGTCTATCACAAAAACACAATAGTGATCACTGGGCCAGGAACACCGCCCCTCCCCCACCTTCTAGGCGAAACCAAGGGACAGACTGTCAACATGTATCTGGACCCCTTTCCACTCGGATTGCTACGCTAAAGCAGCGCTCAGATTGTCCTGCTAGCTTCGCTCCTTTCTGTTTTCTTTCTTCCTTCCCTCTGCCTTTTTATTTTTTTAAACAAAGCCAATTTTTTAAACCGTTAGCTTCTTAAAACAATAGGTCCCAAAGATAGGTCTGCAGCTTTTAGGCCAGGCAATAGTTCTGTGCACACCTGTGCACACATGGAGCTAGGATGAGGGGCACACCCCACTGTTAGAGGCGTTCGTTTTTGCTTTCCCCAGTTATCTGTCACCAGGCAGCACAGATCAACAGTTTTCAAGTAAACATCAGCCCTCTTAAGCTTCACATTGCAGGATCCTTTCTAGAGTTTCACATTTTCCTAACAGTGAGAAAGGGGAGCATCTGCCATTGAAATGCAGAGGTAACAGACACCCTCTGAGAAGATTATGACAGACGCTCATAAAAATAGGGCAGCAGAAACACCAAGGTCTATGATAGTCACAGTAGCTACAATGAAGAGCATAGAAGCAAAACAAAACTGCGACCTAAGGCATAACCTTTCTGGTTTACTAAGACAAGTGGCCCTCTACCTGCAGGTCCTGATACCCAATGACTCGGTAAAGAAAGGACTCAGGCTGAAACCGGTTTGGTTCAGTGGACAGAGCGTCAGCCTGAGGACTGAAAGGTCCCAAGTTCGATTCCAGTCAGGGGCATGTATCCCGGTTGCGGGCACATCCCCACTAGTGGGCATGCAGGAGGCGGCTGATCGATGTCTCTCTCTCATCAATGTTTCTAACTCTCTATCCCTCTTCCTTTCTCTGTGAAAAATCAATAAAATATATTTAAAAAAAGAACTCAGGAAGCCACCAGGGCACCTCGCATGCTGCACGGTCTTACGAAGCCTTATGCCTGGTTTCCACACATTCGATGTGTCAACGAGTTGTGACCACGGCACAGGGAAGTGACTCCCCGAGTCTCTGACCCAGTCGAGTTGGCCCCGAGGCCCATGTAGGATCAACACAACATCTTTCAGTCCAAACCTACAAATACTTGTTGTTCAGAAAGACACCGTTTTCTCTCTGGCCCTTTCCCAGAAATACTCACGGAGCAGATGCCATTCATCTTGCTGTATTGTCTTCGTTAAATTGAAAGGAATGTTTCGTAAGCGGATTGGCTGGGAAAAGTGGTACTTGATTGCCGTGCACCGCTGCGCAATACCTTGAGGCAAACAAGAGAAGTGATTTACTAGTTGCATCTGTAATAGAGTTCTGGAGGCCTGAGGCCGAATAACATCTTCCAAACGGACTGGGATGGGGGAGGGCGGAGGAGTGTCTTGATTATTTTCATTACTAGAGAACAGTCAGAGCAGTAAAAACCTAAAACATGAAATAATTTTCTAAAATTGTGACTTTCTTTCCTTCCTTCCTTTCCTTCCTTCCCTTCCTTCCTTCCTTCCTTCCTTCCTTCCTTCCTCCCTCCCTTCCTTCCTTCCTTTCCAGTGTGCTACCTTTTTTAAAAAAAACTCCATGTTCCACTTTTGAATGTATTCAATTGGATAAAGATCTACACTCCTTTTATTGCACTTCAACATTGAGTTTGTGTTAACTAAATGCAAAACTCCTCAAGGGGAAATGGCCTAAAAGTATACAGATGGTTGGGAGAAATCAGCTTGAAATAGTAAATTAACACAGATAAATTGCATAGGTTTGATTCTGGTCCAATCCCTAACTCTCAAATGGGTTGCATCAAAAAGCTCATTAGGAAGTGTGTTTTTTGGAAACCAGAGACATTTTTCCATAATGACAACCTTCTGCAAGGCGGGTGAGTTGGTGATTAGGTCTTCAGGCAACTGCAGGAGCCTCTTTAACCCCAGGCCACCTCATGTAATTCCTACACGTGAATTTCACTGACCCCAACTCTGGGTCCTGGGAGAAAGGGTGATATTGAAAAACTCCCTGCCCGAGGCACAATATTTTGAAATAAGCAAGCATATCCATTATCTTATTGAGTACCTTCTACTGTCCTCCCTTCCAACCCATACTTTTACTGCACAACTTAATATGGAACTATTTTCCTTCTAAAGTCTTCTTCTATAAAAGTGTCTACCTATGCCGAAGCCGGTTTGGCTCAGTGGACAGAGCATCGGCCTGCAGACTGAAAGGTCCCAGGTTGATCCCAGTCAAGGGCATGTACCTTGGTTACCGGCACATCCCCAGTAGGGGGCGTGCAGAAGGCGGCTGGTGGATGTCTCTCATCAATGTTTCTGGCTCTCTATGCCTCTCCCTTCCTCTCTGTATAAAAATCAATTGTGTATATGTATATATATATATATTTTTTTTTTTTAAAGTATCTACCCTCCCTTCAGATTAAAACACAACAGGACTGCCTTCTTCCATTGTAAATCATGTTGGTCAGTTGTTGAGATAAATGCAATCTGATTAGATTAATTTTAAAAGAGATGTGAGTGACTGTTCATCCTTTAATCCTGGCAGCTGTTCAAAAAAAAAAAATCCTTATAAATGCAAAATAATCAGTGCAATTTCAGCGAGTACAATACTTAATGCCGGTGACGGGGAGAAACGGCTCTAGACTCAGCGGGGCTGGCTCTGGGACAACTCCTGGGCGAGGGAAGGAAGTGTGTGGGTCCCTTTTATATCGTTGCAAATATCCTCAGGCCCCTCTCCTCCTCTGCCCCGTGCTGGGAACAGGCCCGATCCCAGTGGGCAGGGAGAGAAGCAGAAAGGAGGGGAGCAGCCTGCCCAGTCCCCCCCGCCCCCCGCTTCCCCTAGGGGAGTCCAGCCGGTGCCAGGAATGAAGTAAGCAGTGCACACATCACCATGTTACCGTTCCTTCCCCATCAGGCTCCCAGGCTAAATTTAAACCGCCAGGATCCCCTGCAGCGAGAAGAGCAAGGAGGTGGGGAGAGTGGCCAGGTCTGCCCTGGACAGCAGTAACTAGCTGTCCTCACAGACCCCCCGAAGACTGGAGGCTGGTGGTGAGCCCCGGGCTCCGCAGCTGAGTTTGCAAGAAAATGTCCTTCAGCCCTGCTGCTCCCCTCCTTGGAGACGGTTAGAGACTGGGGGCAGAATTAGAAGAGAAAGTGGGAGCGAAGGACAGAGCAGCGGCAGGGTCACAGGCCTGCCATTTGCGGTTTCAGTTCCTTGTCCTGAAAAGCTTGTTCTACGGTCATAGCCGAAAGCCTAACAGATTACAAGAGGAAAGTGTCTGATGAAGGTCTGGCTTCCTCCAGCACACACACACACACACACACACACACACAACTAACACATGAAGCTTAACACAAATCACATGGGAGAAGGCCTGTAGTTTCCTGATGGCTTACCAAAGACAAATGAGGTCCTTCTGATAAAAAAAAGACGTGCATACACATGTGCATGGGTGGTTGGTAAGACAGAAGTTCCATGGGATGTTACAGTCAAGAGTGATACTGGGAAAATCCACAAGGAGGCATTAGATTCAAATTTTTTCAAAACCATGGGTGCCGTTGGAATGAACTGGCTTTCCGGGTTTAGAGAGCAACGGATCTGGCTCTCTGAAAGGGAACACAAGAAGCATGATCTCATAGCACCAGATGGCATCACACAATGGGGGGAAGCGACATGCGGAGGGTGGAAAAGAATGTGTTGTGGTCTATATTTAGCGATTAATGAGCTTCTTAAAGGGCCAAGGAGAGCCACTTGAATGACGATATTAACCATAGAATCAGATCTATGAATATGCCGCACAGGGGTTAGGAACGGGGTTTATGGGCTGGAGAATGTCTGTTGTTTCTGGTACTCAGAGAGATGAATCCAATTCTAAGCTTAGTCACAGAAACCCATATTCAAGGTTCAATGAGGGAGAAATGTGAGAAACAGGCCATGCCATCAAATGTCGTTAGTGCCAATCAAGAAGGAGGCAGTAGATGTGCTAGTGAGAGGCCTTGCTGTCAAGCCAAACTTGGGTTTGAGTCCCAGGTGTGTGGCTTTGGGCAAATTTAACCTCTCGGAGCCCCGGTCCCCTCATCTGGAAAAGAGCAGGGAATAATGGTAGACACTCCAGAGCAGCGGTTCTCAACCTGTGGGTTGCGACCCCTTTGGGGGTCGAACAACCCTTTCACCGGGGTCACCTAAGACATCCTGCATATCAGATAGTTACATTACGATTCATTAACAGTAGCACAATGACAGTTATGAAGTAGCAACGAAAATAATTTCATGGTTGGGGGTCACCGCAACATGAGGAACTGTATGCAAGGGTCGCAGCCTTAGGAAGGTTGAGAACCACTGCTCTGCAGGATTATTGTGAGAAATGAAAGAGGCAGTTCAAGGACTTAGTGCAGAAGGATGTGGTCCACTGTCAAATAAATGTCAGTGTCCAATCATGAGTCAGCTCCTGGGACCTGCCCACAATCTCTGTACAGAACCACGGCCACCCACTAGGAGTTGGTACCTGAAATGGCATCACAGATGAACCCAGGCACACACATGCAACAGCTGCCTGAACAATGGCCCAGCCGAGGCCTCTGCTGCTCCCTCTCCATTCTCACTCCTGGGAGTTGGCTAACTGGCCTCCTGGCCATGGTTCTCTCCACCCTCCGACCCTCTGGCATTGCCTCTGCTTCATAAGCTGCTGTGTGCAGACACGGGGCCTCTGGAGCCTCAGTCACTCATCTGCTCTGTGCAGCGGGAGGACCATCAGGCTTTACAATAGCCACCTGCCTTGTACAGTTTCATTAACTTCACATGTGTGTTTTTTTAAATGGGCTACTATACGTGGGAAATCGTTTTCTCGCCATAATGTGATTATGTATTTATTTTAGATTTATGAATTTATTTAAAAATAAAGTGCCACAGAGGAAGTGTTACCTAAGGGCTCATTACATAGTTTATCATCCTGCCAATGTGCCACTCTCCACACTTGGGCAAAGAGAAGATGGGGGCTTCTCTGCTGGTCCCGGGAGCAGTAAGCTGAGTTTGCCTCGTCCAGCTCTGTCTCATATCTGGTCAAGGACACACCATTTGCTGAAACCGGTTTGGCTCAGTGGATAGAGCGTTAGCCTGTGGACTGAAAGGTCCCAGGTTCGATTCCGGTCAAGGGAATGTACCTTGGTTGTGGGCACATCCCCAATGGGGAGTGTGCAGGAGGCAGCTGATCGATGTTTCTCTCTCATCAATGTTTCTAACTCTCTCTCTCCCTTCCTCTCTGTAAAAAAATCAATAAAATGTATTAAAAAAAAAAAAAGAACACCCCATTGGCTTCCCCCTAATCAAACCCAGGCTCCAGGTCCCTAGCATCTGTCCCTGGCCCCCCAACCTCACTTACACTTCCTTGTGACTGATCCCCAGGGGCTACTGCACACCTCCCAGACCCCTGCCCTGGCCAGGTGGTGCCCATTTCTTCCTCTACCGACACCCACACCTTAGAACAATCCAAAACCTCCTGTCCCTCCAGGCCGCTGCCCACACTCAAACAACCCTCCCCACACACAGCAGCCCACGCGGCGTCTCCCTTCTCCGGCTTGCTGTTGCTGGTAGAGGCTGAGCCACACCTTCTGGCTTGGGTCCTCGGGGCTGGTCATTTCCTCACAGATCAGAAAGGCGGCCTCCCTTCGGATTTCCCAGATTCCTTCAGAGTTGAGACATGTGACCTTTTCCCGGGTTCGGGACAGTTCGGAGACATGTCAACAACAGTTGCTGACAACAGCAGGGTGATGAGGCTCTGGGTTCTCCAGCAGATGGAAGGGTCAGTGAACAGTTTCCTAAACATTTCAAAGGCCACTGGGAATTCCAGAGCTGACCCGTGGGCAGAAGAGTAAAGAACTGTTTTCCCACCAGCTCTCTCTGCACCCCCTGTCCCCCGAAGTTTAAAAGGAAAGATCAATCGTGAGGATCACAGAGCAAAGGAGCCGCCATGGTCTGGTCAGAAAGATTTGATTTCAGAGGAATCCGGTGCTAAGCAGGCAAAAGAAACCGTTTTCCTCATCATCTCCTTTCATGGGTGTGAACAGCCCCCACTTACATAAACCAAGTGCTGTCTTTTAAGCCTCAGATGACTGAAATGAATCCTGAAGCCCATCACCAAGGCTCCAGAAATGAAAGGCGACAGGTACAAGATGAGTACCTCTGGGATGGCACTGGCCAGTAGAAACCCAGTGCAAGTCCCAGTTAGATATTTGAAATGTCACACGAAAAAAAACAGGTGAGATTAGATGTCATGTATTTCCATTTAACATGCAATCAATCTTTTGAAAATTGTGGAGCTGTTCTATATCCCTTCTTCATAGGAGGTCTTCGAAATCGAGGGGGTGTTTTCTACTTACAGCACACACCCTTGGACAAGTCACATTTCAGGTGCTGGTGGTTACTATGCGAAAGAAGAGATTTCCAGGAGAAGGCGTTCAAGTAAAAGCCGTGAAAAGCAAGAATGTTTGGTACAGGAAGTACCTGCAAGATGTGAAAGTTACCCTTTTTTTAGATGCTCTCTCCACAATAGATTATCTTGTTCGAGAATTGTCGATAACTGTCTCGTATTACTGATGCAGAATCAGCTTCTTAGTAATGTGGAGCTTTAGTATCTGCATTCACTCTCTCTTCTCTGGATGACCACTGGTTTCCCTGAATTAGGTTTTACATTTCCTATAATGTACTTTTTTGGGTATGTACACTAAGACATCGTGAAAGATTTAAAACCAGAGATTCTCCGCTTCTCAGAACCATCCCGGCACATACAGTCGGTGACCCAGCTGTTGGGATGGGTATTCTTCACTGGAGAGGATGTGATTTTATGTGGCCTATGGGGGATTTCAGCCCTGCAGACTGCTCTCTGCTTCTTCCTCCCTCCCTCCCCATTATTTTTTTCTCCTTCCTCTTACTTTCCCTCTCTAGCTGCAGATGGGAGAACCACAGTGTGGAGACAATTCCTATTCTTCATCTCCATCTCAAAGTTGCCAATATGGGGTACGGAGTATGATTATGGCATTGGATAATGTCATTCCTTCTGTGGGAGGCAGACACAGGCAGGAACAGACACCTCACCCCATACTTTGTTCCCTCAGCCCCGACCCATGTGAAATCGAATACAGCCATCGACTCAGTGGATGCTCAACCACAACACACTGTGTTATTTCCTTCCCACAGGGGATACCACATTACAGGGACAGACCCACAGTGGCTGTTGGTTACTCTAGATCTGGTCACAACATGCTGACCTCAGAGAGATCGATACAGTCTGAACAAAAGCTGTCTTAATCGCACATGGGTCTAAAGCTGCTGTTAATACACACCTGATGTTCAAATCTCCTGGATTCAGGGAGCTATCTAGTCAGCGTGGGAAGCAAATCTAAGCTTTTCTCTTTTTTCAGCATGACTTTTTCAATGAATGTGACCATCAGTGAATATAGACTGTTTTTTGAATCAAACGGTTAAGCCTGTATTCCCTCAAACACTGGAAGAAACTTGGCAAAAAGGTTTTTTCTCTTGCATGTCATATGTGTGTATAAGCAGCAGCAGGTTAGGGTATAAACCAGAATATTGGCTTTGAAACCAGCTGTGTGACTTAGAGCACTAAACTCAACCACTCTAAGCCTGCATTTCCACATTCGTAAAATAAGGGTAATACAAGCTCACAGAATTGTCATGAGGATGGAATGTACAGTTGACCTTTGAATAATTTTGTGGGTGAGCCCAGGGAGGAAAAGTTAGGACTCCGAGCCCCTCCCATTTGAAAATCTTCTTTTAACTGTTGACTCTCCATGGGCCTTTCAAATCCCTGAGTCAAACAACCTTGCACCCAAGGGAAAACAGTATTTTCCACCTGCAGTTTGTGAAGGTGAAAATACTATTTTTGATCTAAGACTGGTTGAATTTGCAGATGGGAAACCCATGGGCTGCAGGGCCAAATGCACATAAGGGGCAGCAGCGGGGGTGGGGAGGGGAGGGTGCGGTGTGGAGACCCACATTTAAGTGGACCCGAGCAATTCAAATCTTAGTTGTTCACGGGTCAACTGTGCTTGTAATTTCATCCTCATCTTCAGCATTTGGGAGGAAGTAAGTTGCCAAATCTCAACCACTAGTTTTTTTCCATCAAAAATCAATCATTTATTCTCTTTCACGCACTCATTTATTCATTTGTTCAACAAACATTTGTTTAGCAAATGCCTTTTAGACAGAGAACATAATTTCTGCATCTAGAATATGACACCACAAAAGCAAAACAAAAAACCTGTAACTCTGAAATGGGAAGAAAGGAGGGAGAGAGATGGGGAAGGGTATTCCTCCTGCACCTTGATGGCCTATAAACACTGATGTAGTTGGCGATTTCCCAAATACACTCAAAAAAGAGCAACTTAGTGGAGAAAGGCTGCCCCTTTCAGAATGGGCTGGCAGTATTCCGGGCAAATTACCCTTAAAGACAGTGCACTGTCAGCCCCTTCTATCCAGGTGTCTGGATAGAATCCTTCTAATTGAGCTGCACTGTCAGAAGTGTGTTCCCTTTATGAGAATGAGCCCTGGATCAAGTTGAATTGACTAATTACTCCTGTAGACAGAGATTGGGAAAGCAATGTTTGGTAGAGCTAATGCATAAAAATATAAGCAAGGGCAATGGCTCTGCTCAGACTGTGAAAAAAAAAACGTAAACACATTTGCTACTGTGAACAATGTTCTCATGTCCCTTTCACCAGATGGGCTGCTGGATTGATGAGGGGATGTGTCACAGATACATATCAAGATAAATGGATACTGGGAGCCCCTTTAAAACAGCCCTGCAGGATCTAAAGGGAGAGCCTGTGTGGTAGCTGGCTCCATAATTGATAGAGTCGTCCCCCTGGGCTTTGACAGGTTATGGAAATTCATTTAAAAAATACAAATGGGTTTAAACAGTATTCTCTCCTTTTTCTAAGTCATGATAAAAGCTAAGCCATCATCAAGCAAAACTGACAAATCCGAATTCCATTTTCTTTAGCTTCCTCAGCTTACTCTCTCATGATTAGGTGGTCTGAGAGGTACCAGAGACAAGAAGTTAAATTGCCAGATTGGATGGGTGACCAAGAATTCACTCCAACAAGAGCAGAGGACGGCACTCACCAGCTTCCAGGGGCAAGAGCCTGGTGGCAGGAAGAAGCCAGATCCCCAAGCCATTTGCAGCAGCTGCAAAAGATTCCGGGCCAGGGCCCTCTGCCTTTGGCAGCCTTTATCACTATTTCCCATGTGCTCTGCTTCCTCCAACAGCTCCACAGGCGTTGCTAAATCATGACAGAAATCTGCAGCAGATAAGCACCCTTTGGAGACCACCAGAATTGCGTTAGCGTAGTTCTAGGAAAAGGATAATCACGCTCTTATTTATTACATAGCCTCTTAGGCTGTGTTCAAAGCGCCTCCTCACACATTCTATAACTTACAAAAGGCACACGTTCTCCCCTTTTTGCATATAAGGAAAGCAAGGCGCCAACCACTTGAGTGATCTAAGTCGGCGGTCACCAACCTTTCGGACCTCACGAGCCACCAGTGATCCACGGACCACCGGTTGGTGACAGCTGATCGGAATAGTAATGACAACCTACTGAGGGCATGCCACATGCCGGACACCATGCTGAGAGCTTCCCTCCCATTTCCCCCCCAGGAGACAGGTTCTGTCATTACCTCTGTCTTACAGAGGAGGAAACAGGCTCAGAGGGGTCCAATCGTCTGCTTGAAGTCCCACGGCTAACAAGGGACTGAGCTGGCATTGAACTTGCATCTGCCTCCAAAAACCAATTCGCAGCTCTCTTAACAGACTTTGTCAGATGAGAATCACTAGGACTGTATCTGATCATGCCTAATTAGTCCCTTTAAATGGATAAGGACAGAGCAGGCAAGGCAAGGACTGACATGTGGCATTGCTTCTATCATATTAGCCTGTGGATTCCCAGTGCTCACACTGCCCTCCACCCACCAGGAAGCAGAAACAGACTCCAAGAAAGCAGGGTCCAAAGCTTTGGACGCAGATTTCCTTTCCTGCTGGCTGAAACAGGTTTTCGGATGCCTAAATCCCTGACTGAAAACCAAGGAAAACCAGAAGGGGCGGAGGAAAGGCCTTGGAAAGAGAAGAAGGTGCTGGAAGAATGGGGCGGGGAGAGGGACACAAGGGGAAGAGATTCCCCCTCTCTGTAACCCCAGAGCCCTGGACACACATGAGCCCCACATGGCAGGTTGCGGGTGGGGGAGTGGTTAACCCTCAAGTGAGGACAGGAAGGGGAAACCTCACCATTGGCCAAGTGCAGCTACCATCTTTGGTGGAGATCTCGCTCTGCGCGGGGAAAGGACCTGTCCCACCCACCCACCAACTGCATGTACTCTAATCTGAAGTCCCCATTCTTCCTCCTAACCGAACCACACACCCTGTTTCCCCGAAAGTAAGACATCCTCCGAAAATAAAGACCTACTTCCAGTGTTGCCTCTCGCTGTAATATAAGGCATCCCCCCCGAAAATAAGACCTCCCCAATAATAAGGCCCCCCCTAAACATAAGGCCTCCCCGGAATATAAGGCCCCTGAAGCTACCATAAGGCATCTGACTCCTGATTTAAAGAGACCTGGCACTGCCTGGACAGCTTGGGCTGCGCTGCGGCCAATCAGGGAGCTGGTTTGTGATGACAACTACTACCGTACCGTATACAGGTAATAAATTTCCTTTTTTTTTTTTTTGTTCAACAATAAATGTGTACCGTATTCTTCTTCATGAAAAAATAAGACATCCCCTGAAAATGAGACCTAGCGCATCTTTGGGAGCAACAATTAATATAAGACACTGTCTTATTTGCGGGGAAACAGGGCAGTTCAAACAGTCAAAATAGCCATCAGGTGCTTGAGCCTGAATTACAAATGTACTCCTGGTCTGGTTCCAATGCCAGCATTAGGGGAGCTGTAATGCTCTTTCCGTTTACCACCTGTGCTTCTCAACACGCTTGTTGGAGGACAATGAGAGGACGGGATAACTTGCATATAGTTCAGAGCTATAATGCACTACCGCTCCTTGCATCTTACAACACACACACCCCCACCACCACATTTCAGCCCGCATCACATCAGAAAGTGCCCACAAAATGTTTTCCAGCCCTAATTTTACAGCAAGCAGCACGAAGGATACAGGCAACTGAGCAGAAAGAAGAGAAAGTGCAAATAAGCAGTTTTACTAAGCATCACTTAAATCAGCTATTTGGGGAAACAGTGCAAAGAACCGAGGGCAGACAGAATCACAAAAATTAAAGATTCACCCGGCGCCCATTCACCTTGTGGGGGAGCAGCCTTGCCCCAGCTGCCCCTCCGATGCCCTCCATCTGCTCCCCACCCTGCCCCCAGGCTCCGGGCCACCAGCTCAGCCCAGCATAGCACATTAGCATGCTTATCACTCCCCTCAACCCAAGGGGGAAACTTCCAGCTGCCTTATACTTAAGCATCACCCTCGGCGCCATAAGCCGGAGCCTGTGCATAATTGACAAGGAATATGTTGATAAGAAATGGGACTGTTCCAAGTTTCCGAAGGATAACTAGGTAATTAACAGAAAAAAATCTAATTTAAGAAACTTCTGAAGAAATTCTTTTAAGCTCTCTGGCAACATCCTTTATGGATTATTCTCTTTCACCAGTGACTTTTGTTTTGCTTTGTTTGGTTTTCAAAGCCTGGGGCTAGATATCTGATGTTCCAGGGAAGTCGTCGGCACACCGCGGCTCGAGAGCCACATGCGGCTCTCTGGCCCCTTGAGTGTGGCTCTTCCACCAAATACCACGTGCAGGCACGCGCATGTACAGTGCGATTGGAAACTTCGTGGCCCATGCGCCGAAGTCGGTTTTCGGCTCTCAAAAGAAATGTCAATCGTTGTGCTGTTGACATTTGGCTCTGTTCACTAATGAGTTTGCCGACCACCGTTCCAGTCCTGGGCCAACTCTGGGGGTAACTTAAAAAGCCCTGGACTGGAAGGCAAAGGGCACCTCCATTTCCTTGCAGGCCTCAAGTACCCGGGTTTTCTGAAGTCTGAGCACCTGGTGACTGCTGGGGACGGAGCTCAGAGCCCCCCGAGGAGCCTGGCACTGCGGCCAGCAGCTGTCCCCGTTTGTGCAGAGCAACGCAAAAGGTCTCAGGGAGCGCCATTAATTAGCAGGCGCACACACGTGCGGAGAGGAAGTCAGCCTCTGCAGTGCCCTCTGCTTCTGGCTGCACCACTTGGCTGCCTGGCTGGTTGAAGGCCATGCAATGAGCCTGCCAGCTGCCAAAATACAGGCTGAGACAGGCAAGTGAACCCGTGGACTCCACCAGCCCCACGCCAGGAGCCCCCCCCCCCCCCCCAACAAACAGCGCGCGGACCACCTTGATCTTCATTCCACATCACCTCCCTCTCCGGGAGGCTGGTTTAACCTTACATTGTGGCCCTACCCCTGCTACCTTCATGAGAGTCTCTCTTAGTTAACCTGTAAAATGGGGCTGGCGATATTAATTTCACATGATACTCCAAGGACCATGTGACACCAGGCCCTCTTTATGCATGATCGCCTTTAATCAGGCTTCCTGTATCGCCCCACTTGAACTAACCGGTCTTCTCCAGCCTGATTGCTTGTCTCCCCTCAGTTATTGGATCTTGTGACTTCCCCCCATCCAGTCCCACCTACAAATCGAATGAAAACGAACTCCCTGCCCTCAGAGAGTGTAGATTCCAGTAAAGGGCAGTGGCATTATTGAAATCATAGCAATATTCGATGTAAAATTATAGCTCTGATGGAAAGGAGACCACAGAACAGGAGGCAGTCCAAGAAGGCAGATGTATAGGATTATCCTTGAGGGTTAGGAGGAAGGGCAGGTACAGAGCTTTGAAGAGGAAGGCCTGCAGAACTGGGGGACAGAGCGTGAGGGGGTGTCAGGGAAGATGTGTGCTAGAGAGAGGGAAATGAAGGCTAGACCACAGAGGGCCTGAAGGTAGGGTGAGACTTGGTCTCTCTTGTGAGCCTCAATGGAGGTCACCACAGACGGTTAGCTAGGAGAAGACATGATCAAAACTGATTTTAAAAAACAAACACACATAAGACACTTCACTCTTGCCCAGGGTGGAGAACAGATTGGACAGAGCTGGAAGTCATTTCAGTGATGGGGACCCAAACAGACCACAGCCTCCTGAACAGCAATCCCTGAGAGCGGGGTTCCCAGTGAGGGGGTCAGAGAAGGCCTCTGAATTTGAAATTTGAGTCCTCAGCCACATCTGGGGCAGGAGGTGGGAGGTGTTTGGGGAAGGAGGGGGCTTTCCAGACAGAAGAACCGCAAAAGGGAAGGTAGAGAAGGAGTGTTCACAGGGACTGGCGGGCAGGAGGCTTGGGATGGCTGGCGCAGGCATATAAAGTCTGAGAGGGAAAGTGGCCAGAACTACAGCTCTAAGAGGGAAGGCAGGCAGAGACCAGGCAGGAAGAACCTCTTCCCCTACACTACAAGGCCTCACCCAGGAAGTTATCAGGAGCCACAGAAGGGTTTAGCAGACAAGTGATAAGATCACCTTTCATTTCGGATAGATGTTCTGTCAGTTGGGGAAAAAGAGAAAAAAAAAAGCCTATGAGGAGATATGGAAGCAGGAACGATTTGTTAACTAGAAGGCTATGCATCCACAGTTAAAATATTATGCAAGTGGTTACATGATTAAAACTGGAAAATTCTTTTGGATCAATCCTAGATTCAAAGCCACATATATTGTATTGTCTCAAATAAGTGCTTGTGTATATATTTGCATAAAGACTGGATGAAAATAAATCAAACTTTTAACAGGGTTGTATAACTGATTTGCAGGGTTCCGGATGATTTTTGTTTTCTTCTCTGCAGTTTTCTGCATTTCCTACAATGAGCATGTACTTATGAAAGTTCATAATTAGAAAAAATAAAGATTTGAATTACATGAAGTCAGCGTGAATGGCCCTTATGGAATTGATAGCAACAATTTCACATTTTGCTAGTGCCTGATATTTAGTGACCCTAAATCTTAAGCCACAAGATAAATATCATCCTCCCTGTGTTCACAGAGAGGAGAATGAAAAGCAGGGAAGCAAAATGATTCATTTAACATGACACAAAGGGCTACGGCAGAGCAGATAGTAACTGGGTAGATGCATGCACTCCTCAGCTGGGTCAATTCTTTTTGCTGAGAAATTATTTGAACAGAACGGATCATGTACAACCCGTAATTAAGAGAGCCAAAATAATTAGACACAGCCCAACAGACTGCCTGATTATCGGCCTAGATCAATAAAAGAGAAGTCAATCCACAGCCTTGGATAAATAAGGCCGCAGGCTACCCTGCTATGGGGACTGTAATTCCAGAATCCCCAGCTCAATTATGACAGCATTTTTCTAGGAGCAAAGAGGAACCAGCATGAGAAGGGAAGAAAGTAGAATCGCTTCCACCCGTGCCTGAACACCCTCACCCATGGTGATCGTGTGCAAAAAGGATAGTTGTAGCACACTTCATTCCCATACCAAAAGCCGCAGTACACACAGCCCTGCTTCTTTACTTACTGGCCATTTCCCCACAGTTTGTCACCACCCTCAAGAGCTGAATAAACACAATTCTGGATGAGGCCGCAGCTACAGATATTAGACCCTCCTGGCTTCCTCCGGTCTGGATGAGCTCTTGCCCCCATCCTGGACAAGGGAGGGGTGGTTACAGGAGAGCACAGGGCTTTTCTTCCATGTGAACCCAGAAAGCACAGCAAAGATGGCCCCTCTGGGAGACTGGCCTATGTGATACTTATTTTTATTTACTTATTTTAAAACTTCAGGAAAGCTTGGAGAGGAATCTAGTGGTATTTTTATAGCCTAACACACCATTCCTGGCTTTGTTGCATGGGTGAGGTGAGACCATGGGGAGGAAGAAAGGAGGAGGTGGGAGGCTTCCTCAAATTGCCAAGCTTGCAGATTAAACAAGTGCAAATTAGTCAGTGTCCAAATTTATGCTGAAATGGACAATACTGTATTTTGCAAGTCAATAAAGTGGCATTTATATGTAAATACACAGAAAATGAATAACCAATTTACATGTTCTTAATCTACTGCAAGTGGCCCCGAGGATCAATAGGATAACAATTAACTAGAAGTTCAGCGTCCATGGGTTCTAACTGAACCTTGCTACAGTCAATCCCGTGTATTTGCTTTTTCTAAAGGAGGGAGTCCGAAGCTGTTATGGGAAAGTCTGCCAAGGCCATGAACAGGATGACTGAGTGGGATGCCCTGCAAAAGAGACCTGGCTGTGCCTGTCAATCACCTGGGCACTCTCCTAGGCACGCCCGTTTGCCCTGCTGGTGACCCCTCTCTATTTCTGAAAAGTCATTCTTACCCTGCTCTCTCTGTTTCTCCTCTGGTAAAGATGGTCACAAACTTCACATCATTTGGTAACTCGGAAGTGCCATATTCCTTGAGACTGTGCTTATTGTAATACAGAAGAACATGCCAAAGGCCTCAGGCAATGACAAGCTTTGCCACAGAAAAAGGTAGGCTTTAGCTATCTGGAAAACTCGCCCTTTACCTACCGATGCTCTAAATAAATCATAAATGTAATGATTTGGAAAATTCTTAGAAATCGTGAAGTCTGACCTTCCACTTTTTACAATGAGAAACTGAGGTCCTGAGAGGTTTAAATGACTTGCCAAGCTCCTATGTAGCATGAAGAGCCAGGGCCAGGCTTGTAGCTCCTGGTGCCCAGGGTGCCTCATGTCCCTCGACCCTACCACATGGACACATGACCCTCTGTACAAAAATGGCAATTACCGGCAGTCTCCATGTTATTCTCCTCCATTGCACATGCTTAGTCAGGAGCAGGGATCCTTGTCCTCTTTGTAAAAACTGGTTTGAGTTATGTGGAAGCCATGTGCTGTGTGCATCAAAGGTGCTTTTTCTTATATTCCATGAGTATTGCACTCCTGGTCATATGGCCACTCCAGAGTAATTTCACTTCCTAGTTCATAATCTCCCATGGACTTTGTAAGGCTCTTCCCTGTTATTACTGCTTGTAAAAGGAAGCAAACAAACAAAATCCCTAGATAATGAAGAAACTTTGTAAGAAATATATTCCATATCAAGAGACCAAAGTTAAGGCCATTATGTGATGTTCTCCTCTCATTCTCCAAGGAGTTGCCTCTCCCCATTTTTTCCCATCACTGTTCAGTGTAGGTTAGTTAACCTTCTTTAAATACGTTTATTTCCTTCTCTTAGATAATCTTCTAAATAAGTTTTCCAAATGACTAAAATGCTTATGACAGGCTAAGGCTCAAAATCTTGACCCTATTCCGTCTGTCTTCTGAAGAGTCACACTCTTGCTCTCTCAGTTAGAACCAGCCCAACCTTGATGGGGATGATGCAGATGACTGACTTGTCTACTGAATCTCTGCTTTGTGTGGAGAGATTTAAGTAAAAACAGCTGGTCCTCTCAAGAATCAGAAGGTGAGCAACAGATCTAACATGATAATAGTCATCAGCGATGACTGAAAAGGCTACCTGGGTTAAATCCTTCCCTCTGTATAAAGGAGGAAATTTGGGGTCAAGAAAGTCATAGCATGTTCAAATTTTTTAAAAAGGGCTTTCAATGAAATTAACTATTATGCTAATTACACTATGGGGCAAGCCACCTAAAATACTATATAAGGAAACAAAGAAGAAACTCAAATGAATAATCAAGATTCACAATACAAATTAAATGAAAGTGATCAAATATAACTTCTAATGGATTATTACCTTCAGAAGGCACATCTCCTAAACTTTTGAACAAAATGAAGCATGACACATAGACTTCACATTTAGATTATGCGTATTAAATAGTCTTCTCATGTAGATTATGCGTATTAAATAATCTTACGAAGGAAAGAAGAAATAAACCTAGAAATTTTTCCTATAGTAACAAAAAAGTATATTTCTTTCTTTCATCAAGATCTTTTCAAAACTTCTTCAAAGAAATTTAAAATGAGCAAGTATGGCAAAATGTAAATTACACTATGCAATTTTCTAAAGGGTACTCCTTTTTTGCTCTCTATTATAAACTCTAACTCCAATTCTTAAAACCAGACATAACTTACTATTACCGATTCCCTGGGAAATCATCTAAGAAGAAAAAAAAATTATACAGTTGAGTCCTTCCAACTAAATGGCAAACCTTGCTCCCACAGAAGAGAATTGCTGGAGTAATGTAGAGAGTCCTGCCTTGGAAACCCTCAGGAAATGAAAAAGAAAATTAGCAATAAGAAATCATGTCACATTTGAAAGGGCAAAGGAAAGGCATGTGGGTGAACCATTTGAAAACAGGAAAGGACTCTCAAACTTGGACTGTGCTAATGCTTACCTGCTCCTACAGAGAACTGACCTTTTTCCCTCCTTACATTTTGCAGAGTTAATTAAGCTGCTGTTTTCTAGGCATCCTATAATTACAGCTGGTTAATGCAGCCAGAGACCCAACAGGTTACACGGATCCAACCTCTATATTTACAAATGAGAAAATGAAGATCTGGAGAGGGGAGGGGACGTGCCCAAGGTCACAGGGCTAGTTCATAGCAGAGGGAAGAAGATGCCCCAAGTCTGCTGATTTCTGTCACCTCAGTAAACTGTAAAATAAACGTGCTGGGAGGGAGATCGCGTCAGAATGCCAGCAAAGTCACAGGTCTCTTGGAGAGCTGGCTCTGTTGGAAGAGTCTGAAGAGCCCTCTGGCTCCTCATGTGACTCTTCAGGCCTTTTCAGCGTAGGAGAGCCCCTTCCTCCCCCAGCCGTCCCCCCAACCCCCCCCAAAAAAACACACACACAAGGCTGACACTTCAGAACAGCTCAGGGAAGAGCCTGAGGAAGGGCAGCTACCGGAGGCTTCCAGCAGTCATCCCAGTGATGCTGCTCTGGCCAAAGAAAGGATGCCATTGGAATTGCAACAATTTTACTGAAAATAGAGAATATTTAATATGCCAAGACTGCACGTGAAAATACTTAGAATGAACTTGACAAAACATCACCTAGGTATTGAGTTACTAGTATTTGAAAAACCACCCTATTAGTGCTTGTGAGAGAATAGAGACAAAGGAGCAGTTCCTTCAAGGTAGGGGCTGCCTATGGAGATAAGCAGAAAGACAAGAAAACCTCAGTAAGAATATAATCCTTTAGTTAAGGATTCAGAACATTGTATGAGGAAAATCCCCCATTAAGAAGCACTCTGTTTACTTTACACCGGTTTTTTTAATACTTCAAAACTGAAAGTATACCCATGTGTGTTTTTTTTTTATTTCTACTATTATTGCTAGTTTTTTTTCAAATGCCAAGCACTTAGTCTTTTTTGAATTAATTATTAATGGCCTACTCTTTGAAAAGAGAATAATTCTATCTACTCCTTGCCCTGGAATTGAACCAAAAACTGAAGTGAGTGAGAAGAAAATGAACCAGATATGACTGTGATTTGAATCAATCCCATGTCATTTTTTCAGCAGCCAATCTATAGAAAGATAGCCATGTGTCTGATACTGGCATCTGTCCCTGGCAGGAAAATGGATAAGAAAACAAACCACAGTACAATGTCGAAAATACTGTAATAGAAGTACATATAAGGCACACTGGGATCTCAGCTAACAAAGCAATTAATTCTGCAGGGAATGAGGGGCTAAGGAGAGTCAAGGAAATTTAGAGAGAAAATAACAATAGAACTCAGCTTTCAAGGAAGAGTGCCCAGATGGACAATGGGGCAGGGAGGGGGAGAAGGGGGGTGGTATTCCAGGCACAGGAAAGAGGACACACAATGACATAGAGAGTGAAGGGCATATGCTCTGAGGGAATGACAAATGGGCTGGTGTAGCCTGATCCTAGATGTCAGGGAAAAGTGACTGGTGTATATAACCAGAAAGGTAGCTATGGCCACACAGTGAAGGCTATTTTATGACCGGTTGAGAAATCTAGACTTGTAGCCGTAGGCAATTGGGAGACCATTACAGATTTATTTTTTTTATTTTTACCCTTTTAGCCATTTTAAAGTGGACAGTTCAATTTTATTTAGTGCATTGTGCAGCCATTCCCACTATCTATTTTTATCAACCCCCTCAAAAGAAAACCTTGTACCCATTAAGCAGTCACTTCCCATTCCTTCCTCCTTTTTCTCTGTCTCTATGGATTGGTCTATTCTGGATATTCCTATAAATGGAATCCTATAACATATTGCCTTTTGTGTCTGGCTTCTTGCGCTTAGTATAATTTTTTCAAGGTTTATCCATGATGTATCAAGTGTCAGCTCATCATTCCTTTCTATGGGTGAATAATGTTCCATTCTATGGATATACCACACTTGGCTCATCCATTCACCTGTTTCTGGACATCTGGGTTGTATCCATCTTTTGGCTAATGTGAACAGTGATGCTATGGACATTTATGTAGACATTGAGTTTCTGTTTTCACTGCTTTTAGGTATATTCCTAGGGATGGAATTGCTCGATCATTTGGTAATCCTTGGTTTAACTTACTGAGGAAACCATCAGGTAGATTTATGATAAAAGGAAAGATTTGACTGTATTTTAGAAATATAAATGTACTGAGTAGATGTTAAAGAAATAAGATCCCATAGAAACGGTGCCCCAAATATCCACCAAATAGTTGCTCATTTGCTCCTTCCTGCTTTCCTTTCTTTCCTGCCTGCTCTCTTGTTTTCTTCTTGATGTTGTGTTTTTTTTCTTCTATTTGAACCTTCAAATCGGCATGCAATCTGGTGGCCCAAATATATGTCCACCCACATCCCTTGTGGCTCTACACCATCTTCTGAGGCTTCTGTGCTAAAATCCTGCTTGTTCAGCCCATCTGCAGCAGTTCTGATTGTTTTCTTGCTTCGATATCCCTGCTCTATAGAGGCATCAAGCTTTAATAAATAGGCCTCTCTGTTTCTAATGGAGGACCCATCAGGAAACGTGAGGCGCCCTGGTCTGGTCTAACACGAACATTCCTGCTGAGATGTCTGGGCTTCATCTTAATGCCCTCCCTCTCCATCCCACTGCTCCAAACACAGACGCAGACACGGCTAAACCGCCACTCTCAGGTGGCCTTCCAGGGCTGTAATTTCGAAAGCAAACAGTCTTTATAGAAATTTCAAGGATCGTTCAAGCCCAATACAGACACAAGTGAAGTGGCTTTGCTTCCAGCTAGAATTGGTTAGTTTCTCCGATCTTGAATATGTGCCTCTGTCCACACATCGGGCAATAGCAAAGAGCGATTTGCTAATGTTCTATCTCAAAGTTGTTACAGCTACAGGTGCACTTGAAAGTCATAATGGTGGTCACTCAGTTACCATTCAAGGGATGGGACTGAAATATGGTATTGTCACTCTTGTTTTCCTACAAAAAAAAAAAAACAACCCAAAACAAGTCTTATTGTGGGGTAAACAGATTTTATAAACTGGCTTGAGGCAGGAGAACATGTTCAGAATAATGATTTCCATGAAGCTGTCCCTGAAGGTCTGGGACTCTGGAGGTGCAGCTGGGAAGTGCTAAAGCCCTGAGCTCACCAAACCAGGGTGTATTAAGTTTACAGTAACTGCACTACCAAATCTAGGAGTTCATTGATATCCCTTAAAATGCACTATTTAGAACAATTTACATTCCATTTACATTTAAAAGTACAATTATAAATAAGCCTTCTTAGAAACAGCCATGCAGCCTCTGTCTGGGTCACTAGAGATTATAGAGTCACAAAAGCAAAGCATAGGACTTTCAGGGAACGTCCAGGTACCCATGAAAGGCAGCAGAGTATGCCACCCCAAAACAGGCCACTTTGCCATAAGTGTTATTGTGAGCTGAAAGTGACTGAGAAATAGGCACAAAAAGCTCTCTGGCCCACTCCTACTGGGCTAAAAGCAGGACATAAATTTGAAAAGGTGCCCCACCTCCCCTCTCTAAGAGTAAAGATAGAAGTTAATCATTGGAGACAACTCTACACTCTTAACAGTCCTGAGAAAGTACCAGAGGAATCCACACGAAAACATTGCTAAAATTCACCCTTGCCTATACCAGTAGTTTCTCCCATAGATTTACTTTCTCCAAATTGGCCAGCCCTGGACACTCAAAGTCCTTTTCCTTTGTCTTATCACTTCTCTAAAAACGCATTGGTCTTTTGTTAAAATGCTACAAAAGCCCACACTTTAACCACCTCTTTGCGGCACTCATCTCTGAGCGCTCCCCTGTACACGTGTCTTGTTTTTCTCTTGCTAATCTGCCTTTTGTCAGTCTAAACTTGCAGTGGTTCTCAACCTTTCTAATGCTGAGACCCTTTAATGCAGTTCCTCATGTTGTGGTGACCCCCAACCATGAAATTTTTTTCATTGCTACTTCATAACTGTAATTTTGCTACTGTTATGAGTCGTAATGTAAATATCTGTGTTTTCTGATGGTCTTAGGCAACCCTGCTAGTATTTCTCAACCTGTGGGTCACAACCAACAGGTTGAGAACCGCCACTGTAGAGTTTAAGACCATCGGAAAACACAGATATTTACATTACGATTAGCAGTAGCAAAATAATTTTATGGTTGGGAATTATGAGGATTCCATTCCACTTCTCAGGGATTGGTTTAGGAGTGGTCATGTGACATAATTCTGACCAATGGGATGTTTGCTGGAAGACTTCTGGGAAATTAGATTCATTGTTAAAAAGGTTCACAAAAAGGGGGAGCGGGGCGGGGCATGGCCTCACCGGCTTCCTAGCCTTTGCACTGTCGCTGTGTGAGGCAGTGGCTCCTGGCACTGCTATGACTGGGAAGAGACAAGCCTGAAGGCAAATCGCCCATGTTAGGACTACTGCAGCCCAACAGCATGGCATCTTTAGTCAGCCTCTGAGCAGGCTTCTTGTTATGGGAGAGAATACATTTTTCTTGTAAGTCCATTTTTATTTGGGTTTTCTGTTATTTGGCATTAAAAGATCTTTCACCAAAACCAGTTTGGCTCAGTGGATAGAGCGTCGGCCTGTGGATTAAAGGGTCCCAGGTTCAATTCAGGTCAAAGGCAGGTATCTTGGTTGTGGGCGCATTTCCAGTGGGGGTCGTGCAGGAGGCAGCTGATCGATGTTTCTCTCTCATCAGTGTTTCTAACTCTCTATCCCTCTCCCTCTCTGTAAAAAAACAATAAAGTATATATTTTAAAAAATAAAAATAAAAGATCTTTCACTGATAAACTCACCCACATGAGTGGGTAAGTATTTTTATTAATTGCCTTTAAAAAGTTAGACCCACAACCCAAATTATAATGTTTCATACCTAATCAGAAATGCTGCTATACCTGGCTTTTTCAGAAATAATAACTCCAGAAAACTACAGAATACCTGGGAGGAGAGAGGGGAGCAGGAAGAAAATAAGACTACCATTTCAACCCGCAAACAGAAGTAGAAAAAATGCTTAAGGTAAGAACTCTGTGATAATTTAGAAATAAAAACATGCTCTTCAAGAACACCCATGCCACAAATTTCCAAAATGAAAATCTGGAGCCTATTAGTAAGAAGCAATTTCCCTCATGGCATAATCAAAATATTACTGAACTACTCTGTTTAATGACTCTCATACATAGTTAGTTCAATAACTCTGTCACGTTTTGTGACCTTTTATAATTTCCCCTATCATTAAAGTCCCCCCCAAAAAAAATCAGGTATGTTGGGATCAGAAGTCTAATAGGTAATAAGTTATTTTTACAGCTTCCAGTTTTCCAAATCAATGGTACCTGGGGATGACTTTGGGCTGTGAAGCACCCATACGCACTATACCCATCAGCTCCCCTTATAACCCCCACCCTAAAAAAAGACACAGTCTGGATGAAGTCCCATCCCCACTCCAATTAGACTGCTGTCTCTAAGCCTCTTTTGTGCAAGATTCAAGGGCTCCCCCTGTCCAAATGAGAGACTCTGTTTTATAAATGCTTACCCATTTGATTTTATATATGCTTAACCATTTTCCTCCTACCAATTTAAGTTTCAGAAAGAAAAGGTAACCCTTGAGAAAATAAAGAAATATAACATGACTTTGATGCTTCTTTGGTGGACATCTTCTGGCTGTATTTTATCTTTTATTGCTGAATAGTAAACAGTTTCCTCGTGTCTTTTGCTTTATTTCAAACACCTGAACAACAAGATAGCATTTTTCAGAAACGTTGATGTGAGTAGTAGTTGCTGTTGTTTTTCCTATCACTCTTTAGTTCAGCTTAGTTTTTATTGGCTGGTACTTGTTAGGTTTAGGTTCCTTCAATCAATAGCCCTGCTGTCTGCATTTTTTATTTTATTTTAGAGGGGAGGGATGGGGCACATTGATTTGTTGTTCCACTTATTTGTGAATTCATTGGTTGTTTCTTATATCTGCCCTGACCATGGATCAAACTCACATCCTTGGATGATGCTCTAACTACCTCAGCTACCTGGTTAGGCCTACCCTGGCTCTCTGAATGCCAAACAAAAGTTTTTCCTACCATATGTTAGGTAATAAGGATTAAATCACCTGAGATAAGTGATTTTTAAATACCAATAACATAAAACAAATACTGAGCTCCAACTGGCCTAGACTCAATTCTTCCCACTGGCCATTATATTTTTTGTTTCTTCCCCCCAACAGTTTATCTTCTATGTCAAATTGTCACTCTGATGACCTGCTGCATGATTTTTCAATCACATGGAAAATGATCTGCTGTTTTTCAGGGTCATTTCATTGGAGTACCATTTAACAGGATGCACGTACTTAAAATTCCATGACAACTATACCCGTTACTATAAGCAGTTTTCAAAATTATGAGAAGAAATGGCATTCAAACTCAAATTGACCAACAGCCCTCTGCCACCTACTCAGAACCTTTCCTCACCGCTCTGGGTGTGGTCAGGGGAAGTACAACCCCATGGGACCAGAAGGACAGAGCACCCATGTTTCTCACTAAGCAACCTCTTATTTTCAACAACATTCCTTTTCCAACACCCAGTAGTAACATGGGTTGAGTGAAGCAAATACTCGCATCCCCTATGCCAAACAAAAATTCCTTAAAATGCAGCCCACAGAGATCCAAATCAAGTATAGCCTCTCCCTCCCCCCAATTCCCCTTAGCCTACCTGTTCAGATGTTATAGACCCTAAATCTGCAAATCAATGCTTATCGACAAGGCAGATGGAAGCATCAGTGTTAATCTGTAGTTGAGAGACCAACTGTTCTAAAGGGACAGTTAAGCCTTCTAGAATTACCTATACGCTTGTATTTCTGGAATCTCTTCTTCCCTGTCTACCTGCATAGTGTCAAGTAACTTGGAGAACCCAAAGGGAGCATCTTACATCCTTTAGATCCTTCGAGGAGGAATGAATTGATTGACTTTTATACCAACGAACAAAATATTAAAAAAGTCTAAGCACTGGGGAAACAGCCTGCAAGTTAGAGAAAATAATTTCGTGTGTCGTCAGTGATTCGAATAATGGGAACTGAAATCGGGTTTGCAGTGTTCCCCTTTTTTCACTTGCTAATGAATTCCCTGATGGATGTCCCCATGACATTATTGTTTGGTCTGCAATCAGCTTATCTGGCTGAGTCACAAGAAAGATGGAGTGCAGCGTGCAGTTTCCCGGTACTCTGCAGCAAACAAAGGCTGTCAGCTTCATGCTGTCTCGCTCATGCTCCAAGTTCAGTTACTTCCTTTTAGTTAAAACTTGCTGTAAAACAGATTAATCACTGCAATCACTTTAAACCACAGGGAAACACTATAAAGAGCAGGGGGAGGAGGGCAAAGAGCTGTCATGCATTTTACCAGGTTTTGAAGATAAAGACCATTTTCTATTTACAAATCCCTTTATTTTGATAACAATCTTTACAACCAGTTGTGCAAAGCTGTGTATCAAATGGTGTGATGGTTTTAAAAAATAATAACTATAGGAAAACAGTTGTTGGTGTTTTTTTTTTAACTTAAAGCACGTCTACATGGTTAAAGTGATCTCATCTGAACTGCCTCCAAAACATTGAGCTAATGTTTTACGCCAACATAGGTATATTTGCTATTTGTATTATTTGCCAATCCTCCAGTTTGGTTGTCTCCAACTATTTCCTTCCATTTCACCAGTTGTTTTTGCAAGAGGGTAGGAATTGAGGAGGATGAGCAAATCTGATTATTTTTATTCTTTTTAACCAGCAAAAAAATACAAGAAAAAGAGCCCCAGATGTTCACACAATTGAGTATTTTTTTTAAAAAAAAGGAGAGGGGATTGTCCCTGAAACATAGGTGGGCACAGAAAGACGAGCTCAGGAAACAAGGAGATAGTCCATCTCGAGGTCAGGGCTTGCTTGGCAGAGGTACAGATCAGTAACGTAGGGTAGACTGCAGGTGTACGCAAAGACAGAAGGTGAGTTCACTCTTGGTCACTAGTGGGAGAACCCTATGACCAGCCTAAATTCCTTCAACGTTCCCACTCCTCCTGGTCTCCCGCTTTGCATTGACATTGGGAGTCTGGGTCATTCCTTCAATGGAATGTAACATCCAGATGCTCCCCCAACAAAAGCTTATCTTCTATGGCAATCAAGAACACTTGCAATTATGAGCAGTCTGCCTGATGGAGTATGAGGGCTCTTTTTTGAGCTTTGAAGGAGAAAAATCAGTAGCTAAGGGAAAAAAAAAACACATAGCAACTTGGATATAATTGGATGTGAACTTTCTATGACATAGCAAAAACTCGTCTTCTTTTCCCCTCAAGGCCACGGTTGAGTGTTATCCATGAAACACGCAGGATACAAATGTCATTTATTCTGGCAAGTGAGATCACAAACCACTTAAAGCACCATTCACTTTTGTGTTTATGAATTACTTTAAAAAGACCATTCTCATATTCAGATGGAAAGAATGGGAGCAAGTATTGTCTTCTGAATGGCGAGAACGAATTTAATTTCTGTTCAACATAACCTTCAGGGGTGGTAACAATAGAACATGTTGAAACACAGAGTATCACACATGGGTATAGTGAGCCTCAAAACCCTGCGGGACAAAACTACAAATCTAATCATTTGTACTATGAGCTGGCACTTGTTTAAATGAAACGCGTTCATTTAATCCTGTGTCTAATGTCAGAAAGGATACAGCAAAAAGATGCATCTTCTTCTCTCCCCTGTGCAAGATAAATGTGTGTGATGTAACAGTGTACTGGGGGACCCAAGATAAATTTCAGCCATGATAGGAACAATCACTCCTTCCTCTGCTCAGATGAGTGAAGCCACCTTCAAAGTGTGTACCTGCCCGAGAGTACACAAGCAATCCTTTGGAATGAGGAGTGAAAGAGTTGAACTGCCATTTATATCTATTCATGACCACATCCCTTCAAAATTTGCTTCTGTTTCTGTTTAATGATGTCTCTGTTAGCACAGTTTAAGCACATGATTTAAAAATGAGTAAATATGAATTAAACATAATAAATGATCTTCAGAATTATTTCAGAGAACCCTTCTGGTGTGGCTGAGTGGTTGAGTATCTACCTATGAACCAGGAGGTCATGGTTCAATTCCCAGTCAGGGCATCTGCCTGGGTTGAGGGCTCGATCCCCAATAGGTGGCGTGTAGGAGGCAGCTGATCAGTGATTCTCTCTCATCATTGATGTTTCTATCTCTTTCTCCTTCTCCCTTCCTCTCTAAAATCAATTAGATATATGTATATTTAAAATAAAAATAATTTCACAGACCACTTGCCATAAGAAGTAAAGAAATACAAAGGAAGTCTTAATGATATTCCCAGCACCTTTGTCGGCAGCATCTTCTGGTCCAAGAGAAGATTAGAGAACAGTACATGATTGAGGGGGTCAGAAAGGAGAAATAGTGCCTAGCCTCTCAGTTAGATCTGCTCTTAAAAGATAATTATTCCAACACAAATGATACTTTGGTCTACAAATGAGCTGAAGAAAATCATCAATCTATTTCTGTGTCAGGTAGAACTTGGTGGGTCCTGTACAGCCTATTAATTTCATGGAAAATAAGCAACAGGGGAAACAGATAAATCACTGGCAGAGTGAAGAGCAGACCCAGTGAATTCCTACCAATTTCCCTTTCTTTTTCTTGCAGAGAGCAAAATGACAAAGTATTTATGTCCCACTGTCTTTGACATCTCTGTTTATCTCATTAGAGGAAAAATGCTTCCAAAACTACAAGGACATGTTTTATTTCAAGTTTCAAGAATTCAATCCCAAATGACTTATACAAGTTAACATTAGGCATACAGAATTACAATTTTCACATTTCGGGAATGCTTTCATTTTAAATTTCATAAGAACAAAATACTAGAGCATTAATTTTCCTTTTGTTTATTGCAAGCATTATGTAATATTAAAATTTGGATTATATGAATAAGGTACATATATTTGAAAAGTAATGTTAATGGTTTTAATGAAAATTTTAATTAAAAAATTTTAAAAGTCTAATATTAAGTCTAGCAAGAACAGTTGGAACTTTTAATAAATTTCAATGACAAATTCCTATTCAAAATTAATTTCTCCTCTACTCACTAGTCTCATCAATGTTTATTTATTAAAGTCAGTGTTTTCAGTAACTGAAAGAAGCATTATATAATGTTTCCATCTGAGTCTCTTTCCATCTGTCCTCCTATTTTACTGTTTATCCAGTAGTTTAAACATAAGAATTGCACTTGGAACAGAATGACTGAGCGTCCCCCAAAGCGCTCCATCATTTTGCACTGTATTTTCTGTCATTTGCCTACCAATGCTAGCAGCCTTCCCAAAGTGCACATCCAATAACCTAATAAGAGTAGTTACTGTACAATAACTTCGCTACCTGACATAAATTCTATAAGGGCAGGGATTTTTATCCATTTTGTTCACTCCTGTATCTTTTATACCTAGAACAATTTCTGACACTCAATATATATTTGTTGAGTAACTAAATTGAGTGAATGACTGAAAAAATATTATCAGTCCCATTTTACAGATTAATAAAGTTTCAGGGAATTTCATAAAGGTAAGGCCATAATTTAATGTTAAGCCAACCTCCGGGAGAGGGAAGTGATGTGGAATAAAGAACCTAACTTTAGGTCACCTCCTCTCATATCCTGGGCTCCTTATACAATCCACACCACCTTCCTACTTGTCTGCCTTTCTGTAGCTTTTATATATAAAAGCTTCTTTCAAACCCCTGACAGCCCCAGAAGCACCAAAGTCCATTCTCTCAAGTTCCTACCACTAGGTTCCCTCAACTTTTCTACCCTTTTATTGCTGAGTAGAGGATAATTTCATTTTCATGCTTGTCAGAGACAGTCCTTACTCTGACCAGCAAAGCTTCCTTAGCACCAAGAGTCAGCATGGAAGAGGAGGTAGCATAGAGTTCTAGTCTTGGTTCTTCATGGGTTTATCAATAACTTCACCTCCATTCTCATTGAAGGTCCTGGGTGAAGGCCCAATCTAGACCTTGGAGGGTCACTCTGGGTTAGAAGTGAACAGGAATCAGAATGAAAGGCTAACAGTCAGGATTTGATGATTATTCCCAAATACTGTATTTATCCCATTAAGGTCAATGCTTTTCTGGTTCATGTGATTTCTCTCAGGTGGATTAAGACTATAGAGTCTCCATATTTCCTTTCTAAACTAACCTCTCACTATCTGTAGTGACGATTGGTATTTCCTCTACTCTACATCTCTCAAAAACACTTGCCCTCCAGTAACAGAAAATGCAACCAACTCCAATTGTGAGAATGTTTTCCAGAGCATCAACTCTGCATTTTCCTCTGCAATGTTCACTCACCTCCTGGCCTTGCCCTGAGTCCAAATAAGGAAAGGCTGGTAGCCTTTTATCTCAAGAGCTCGCCAAATATGCCAGGTGGTTCTTGAAGCCCTTTCCCACCCCTCCCCACTCTGCCATCTGAGCCTATTGTTTTGAATCCCTATTGTTAAAATTTCTAAATATTAGGACTCATAAACAAGGTAATTCAGAGAAGAAAATAAGAATGGAACTGGAGAACCCTACTCACCAACTTTTTAATTGGATGTGATGTCAATTTCTAATTATGTATGACTCATTTAAAGAAATTCACACCACAGCCACTAATGTCAGATGTCAAAACAAAGGTGATACTGTTTACCTAATACAGGTGCCAAAATCATCTGTTTGGGAAAAGAAAATGTCAGCACCATTTGCCTTTCTCAAATTACCCAGCTAATAGCCTCAGGTAGGTTAGTAGCAAAGCTGAAAGTCCTCGAGGCATTCTTGGCCATCTCCCAAACAACAAATTACAATTCTATAATGTACTGATGTCTTGTCATTTTCTCCAAACTCCCATCTTAGTAATGTCAGCTCGTTAATTTCCCAAGAAGCTAAATTCGCATTGTTATTATCACAACAACGATAGCTTTCAGAACTACCAAGTGCCCCAAAGAACAGACAGCCTACCTAATACTGTAGACAAGAACCGAAGACCGAGGAGGCCTGGCCACCTGTTGGAGGCTATCCTGCAATTTAACGGCAGAGCCAGCAACTGAGCCCATGTCTTCTGATGACAGACTAGGACATTTTCGTGTTCTGCACAAAGGATTAGCTACACACCACCAGTACTATAAACCCAAGATGGTTTTAACCTAAAACAATCATGCCTAGAACAATAAAGTTCTTTAAAGTCCATACATTCTGTCTTTCGAAAGCACTAGGCTAGAGAACCACTTGCCAGAAAGATGGTAGAAGGGAGCTAGAACAACGGATAGAAGGTTGAATTCAGTGACCTCTACAGTCCCTCTGACTCCAGGATTATTTGGTTCTGGACTCCCAGGCACCTGCAGAGGCGGGGACTGGGCCGTGTCCTGGAAGGGTCCCTGTCCTGAGGTTGGCTTGGACGCTGCCCTGATGGTGCAGGCATTACTCTCTCTATCCAACCTGCTGGCAACCGAATCCTCCAGGCAGAGGAAGAGTGTAAGGAAACGCAGCTCTGTCATTCCCAAAGACAGACCGAGCTGCTCATCTTCCTAAATGGCCTTGCCTAAATGAGCATTCCGTCCCTGAGCCTCCAGACCCAGCGCTTCCAGTGCGTTCGTGTGCTGTGCTACTAGCAGAATTAATTATGCAGCATCTTCACGAGGAGAAATCAGATGTGGATGCGAGTTGGGAGAGGAAAGAAAAAGAAGCAACTCTCCAAAGGAAGGTTGCTGCATCGGATCCCCCAAAGCTCTGGAGTCCTTCCAGGAGCAGGCAGGTTTCAGAGGGCAGCCCCAGCTGAGCTAGCCACAGGAAGCAGGAAGTCAACACATGGAGAAATGAAGAGGAGGCCAGCTCCCAGGGTTCTGAAGGCCAACGTATTATTAACCTCCTCCTTCCTGAGCCATGCCATTCCAGAGTGGAAGTCAACCCAAGTCTGTCCATTTGTTTTCCTGCGTGGCCACTAACTACAAACATGTACTGATTCTAGACTTTCTTTTTTCTTTCTTCCTTTTTTTCTTTTTTGCTAGTCCAAGAGAAAGGCTTATTTATTTTTTGCATCTCTAAAAATGTGATATTTCGGGCTGGAGCTCTGACAATGAGAAATGAGCTTCCCCCATGAGATTGTCTCATTGAAGAAATGAGGTTATTTTTTTTAAAATACTGTATGTGATTCCGTGCACAGGACCCAAGTGTTGCCTAGATGGCAGAGGAGCACACAACTCGGCGCCCAGTTACAGAACAGCGACGGGCACAGCCCGACCGGCTGGCACCCAAGTACAAGAGAGGGGCGACGCGGAGATCCCAGGCGCACATCCTGGAAGCTCTGACTTTCCAGGGTGCGGGCAGGTCCTCGCCTCTCCTCACCCCGGTGTGTCCAACCGGGAGGAGGGTGTGCCATGCCATCACCGAGGCGGGGAGAAAAAAAAAAGTCCATGTCCGATCTGATCTGTGCTCAGCTGAGTTCCCCCAATGCCTGCGGGATGGATGTGAGGTCTAACCCCTAAGAACCCGGCAATTGAGTAGGTTTGGGGAGAAGGTTCCTCGGGCCTCCTTAGCTCCCCCTTAGCCCGCCGGCGGCCACACCAGTCCCTCCTGTGCCACCCACACCAGCTCCAACCCCAGAGGAAGCCCCTCGCCCCCGCTTCCCAGGGGGGTACCACTTTCCCGCCCGGCGCGTGTCTGAAAGGGGAGCACAACTTGGGGCCAGGCGCCTCCCGGGAGCCCCGAGGGAGCCGCTTCCAGGAGATGGACAGGCGGGCGGTCCGAGCGAGGCAGGTGTGCCAGGCGGGGGAGGGGGAGCGGGAGGAGGAAGAGGGGGCTCCGGAGGCCAAGGAAGGGCAGCAGCGGGGAAAGGAGGGAGGTTTGGGGGTGAGGGGGGCGGCTAAAGCACGGACTTGGAGGGAAGCAGGGAAGGAAGCGCAGGATGGGGAGGAAAGAGGAGAGTTGGGGAAAGAATGAAGTGCGGGAGTGGGAGCAGAAAGGAGAAACGGGGCAGAAAGGGGGAAGGATGGAGACGGGGGGTGCGGCCGGGAAGGATGGAAGAATGTGCGGGGGAGCGGAGCCCGGGGCCGGGGACGCAGAAAGGGGGTAACCCCGGCCTCCTCCCTCCCGCCCCCCAGCCCCGGCGCGCCCCCGGGGAGCCTCGGGCTGCACGGCGCGCGGGCGCCCGGGGAGCGAGGCGCGCCCGCCGCCGCCGCCGCCGCCGCTCACCTTTCAGGATCAGCGTGTCGATGTCCCGGTCGATGCCCAGGAAGTAGCACTTCCTCCAGAGGCCGGAGTAGGTGGCGAAGAGCGGCCGGCCGCACTCGGCGTCCAGCCCGCCGAGCCCCAGCAGCGAGCGCCAGGACTCGGGGTCCGCGTGGCCGGGGCGGCCCGGGAGCAGCCGGCGCCCCAGCGGGGGCGCGTCCCGGAGCGGCAGGTGCGACAGCGGCATCAGGCGGTTCTTCTGGTCCGGGGGGTCGGCGCCGGCGCGGCTGCGCTCGCAGCTCTCTTTGTGGCGCCGGGGGTCCGTCTCGTACCAGTGGTCGGTGAAGATGGCCGTGACGAGCAGCCCCAGGGAGCAGAGGCTGAGGCCGAGGCTGAGCGCCGTGACGAGCGCCCGCGGCTCCATGGCCGCCCGCCCCGCCGCAGCCCCGCCGCCGCCGGTGGGCTCGGCGCCGCCGCCAGACACAATGCACTTGGCCTCGGCTCTCCGCCGCGCTCCCTCCCGCGGCCTCCCCGCCCACCCGGCGGCCGGCCCCGCGTCTCCCTCTTCCCCTTCTCCTTCTCTCTCCTCCCCACCCCACCCGCCCGGCCCCGGATCCTCGCCCCCTCCGCCCCCCGCCGTGCGAGCGCACTTTCTGGCCCTCCCCCGCCAGCCCCGCGCCCCGCGCCCCGCGCCCCACCCCGCGCTCACGCCCCTCTCGCCCCGCTCCCCTCCTCCGGCTGGAACTGTGGGTCCTTCTCTCCAGCGACCCCGCTTCCCTTCTCAATCCCGCCTCGCCGCCCTCCCCGGGCTCTCTCCTACCCTCCTCTCTGCCTTTCCCCCGCTTCCCACTTTCCCTCTACTTTCCTTCAACTCTTTCCCTCTCTTCTCCTCGCATCTGCCCCTCTCTCCGCCGGCTCGCGTCCCTTGCTGTCCCTGCCCTGGACTGGCCGAGCCCCCTGCCTGCCTCCTGTCCTCTGCCCTCCAACCACCTGAAAAGACATCCACCAACATCAGGCTCCGTCTTGTCACTTGTCCCACTCGATTTGGATCAGTGTCCTGTTTTCTACCCAGCAGCAACTCCCCACCCAGGTTCGGGGTGCTTGGCGGTATTTAACTCTTTGGAATCTTGATCTGGAGCTGAAGACCCTTTCTCCCGCCCTGGGCAGCAGCTCTGTCGCCTCCTCCTTCCCTCTCCCCTGCCCATCGCACGCTCCCAGGTCTCTCTGCTCCAGCCCCTCTTCTGAAAGAAAAGACACCCGAGTGTCACCGGAGCGGTAGACCCAGGGCCAGAGAGTTTCTTCCACTTCCCTGCAGCCTGCTCAGAGAAGGACTTCTTTTTCCTTAAACCAGCTCCTTCTCTTGCCAGAATGGCCTCCTCCTGGAATTTCTGGGAGGGCAGCGGATCAATAAACCCTGGCTGTGGCACCTGCTCTGTGAGGTGATTATTGCCTCTGAATGAAGAAAGCCCGGGGAATAAATCAAAGGAATGCTTTTTCTCCTGGGCAGGTGACTTGCATGAGCTGGGAGGGTCAACAGCAAAGCAATGCTGCACCCCCAGGTCCCCATGTCAGCTCCCCTCTGTCCTTCAGGGCACCCAGTAGTCACATACGCTAATTCTGAGACTGGCAGGCAGATGCAGCTTCTACAATGAGGAAATGTTAGGACCCAGGGTACTGAAAGAGTTAATTGCTTATGTTGTGTATTCTTACCACAGAGGTACAATACCCTTTGTCCCCTGGGGGCCATGTCAGAGACTGGACAGCCAGGCTGCATGAACCCAGGGATGCCAATTCTTGTGTTCTTCTGCTGTGAAATATTAATGATCAAAAGATTATGAGGCAGTCATTAGATGCTCAATGTCATTACTCCACCATTTAATGGGGCTTATTAATTAGTGCCCCCACATCAATTGGTATTAATGTGATTTATATAGTTCCTCTAGAATGACATCTGTAAAGGTGGTATAAGAATCTTGCTCAGATTTTTTTTCCCATTGCTATTTGTACTCAGTACCTTCAGAGGGTGTATTTCCACTGAAGATTTGTACCCCTTTGGAGCTGTGCAGTTAAGAGATGGATCACTTAAGGAAATCTTTCAGTCATATTGGACCCCCGTGCCCATTTCTGCTGATCTGACAATGTGAATTATTGCTGGGATTTTTCTCACAGCTTCAGCAGGATCTATGCTAAGCTCCAGTCTAATTAAGGAAGACAAAGAATTATAATTTTAGTGTTGCTCTCACCTATAAGCTCTCCCTTAAAAGGAAATGCTAAGCTCATCAAAGGCGTCTTATCTGGACTTAAACAAAAATGATGAGACTTAAAACTTCCTTTTACTTATTCTCTATAATATGTGTAAAATCCTAGATCTTTGTGGATAGGCAGAGAGAATACCTTGAACAGTTGACATCTGAAATTCACTCAAGGTGTCGTGTGTCCTTTTATTTTTTTTAAAATGCCTTTAGAGATAAAGTGATTACAAACCTTTAGCAAGCCTTCACTCCCTTTTCATACACTGACGTTCTACAGGAAAGAAATAGTCTGCCACATTTCAGAGTCCCCCGATTCTCTTTACACCATGACCTTGTCCTGAACTGGAGCAGACAAAAAGAAACCTCTTTTTCAGGCACATCTGATGAACTTGAAAGAGCATTATGTTCAGCCGCATTTTCCTACCTAGAACCTTGGGATCAGACCCTCCTTAGAAAACAGCATTATCCTCCAAGTTCAATGTTTCTATCTATGTGTAAGACCAGTCTCGGCATATAATCCAAAAGTTACTATATGATGAATTACCCTTGACAGTATTTCATTAAAAAATGTCACACATTACAAATATGGGCCAGCAGCATGTAATGAGCGCACTGCCTCTGCTGGTGCAGCATTAATGCCATCAGCAGGGATGTGACATATGATGCGTACACAGGCTTTGCTACAGCAACTGCACATTGCTCCATCCGTGTCCTTAAAATTTCTCTTTTGGGTATTTCCAACAATGAAATGCCACCCACTAACCCCCACTGTGTTAGGGAAGTGGGGAACACACAGATAAATAGTTCCCATCTTCAGGGTGCTCCCAATCTAGTGGCAACCCATAGACACATTGACTGGTCTATGTGCTCTAATAGAAATAGGAACCAGGAGTTGTGGGACTATGGACAATGGAAAACATTAACTGTTGGGCGAGTCAAGCAGCTGCTTAGAGACAGTAACCTTTGAGTTTGTTCTCGAAGGATGAATTAAACTTTATCAGGAGGATTAGGTCCAGCATAATGTCATTATGTCAGAATATTAACTCTTTGATTTACATGCCTACCTCGAAAATTTGGGGTCTTCAGTATTTCGGGCCATTGTTAAATAAGGTTTTTTTCCCCTCTACATTTAAAAAATTCTAAAGTTGTCATGTTCTAATGCCTGCCTACAAGCTAAGTACTTATAGATGAGCAGAAACAGAAGTCCAGGCCAGAATCCAGTCAATGTATGAGGGCATTTAGCCTGGCAGGGAGCCAGCATGCTGTGAGATCAAATATCCAGCCAGAAAACTGCAGCATGTCTCAGCTGTGGCTGTGGCTGTGACCTCAACGTTTTCAAACTTCGCTTGTTCTTCAGTTGTCTTAAATTTCTCTGTGCTGTCTCCAGATCTGATATCCCCCGAGCCTCCCTCCGAGAACAACAATGTCCTGAAATGACAGGACGGAGCCAGAGAATTTCCATCAGGGAGTCTCGCTGTATGATTGAACGCAACATGTCCAAAAGTAAACTCCTATTTTCCCTATGGTTCTGCCACCCCTCCCTATGTATTGACAAATCATTCATGCCACTCAGACTCATTATTTTAGAAATATCTTATCACATTCACAAGGTGGTGGGGCGATTTTTTTCTTTCACGTGTCTTTTATAGCCAAATTTTTCTCTATGTATCCACTACTTGCTGTCACTATGCCTCTCTCACCTCACATCTGCATTCTTCTTACAGCTTCCTCCTTGGTCCCCACCCTTCCAGGAGCAACCCTGCCTGCAGTTATCCTGTATACGGTTGCCAAAGGCATCTTCTTCAAATGTTACTTTGATTATGTAATCCCTCATCTCCCACTCTCCTTTCTAGGTTAGAGAGAATTATCTACCATCTTGCTCCAAAGTCCTTCTTTGTTGCTGTCGGTATTCCCCTAGCATTTTAACATCCCAACTAATGTGTTGGCTATGTTGAAATATTTAGAAAACAAAACACGCTGCCTGCTCTAAACACACTTGTCATAATATATAGGTGCTTTACGACATTCATTGCATTTCTCTTTACAGTCAGGAAGTTTTTAAATAACATTTCTCTTTAAAAAAAATGTCGAGAGAGAGATGGGGGACAGGAAGAGATCTGATCATCAGAGAGCTATGGCCATGATTTATTGACATACCTATGCTAAGCTAAACATGAATATTCTAAAAAGCTTTCACCCTTCGCCCCAATGCCAAGACCAAAAGCAACATCACTCTTTATTTCAAACACTTGAATGCCACAAAATTTACTCAATGCATTTTAACCTAAACCACACATTGGCTTTCATGATGAGTGGAGATGTGTGTTTTTTCTTGGTAATTTATTTTTTAAGCATTTAATGTAAGGATATAGTCCATTATGTTCTTGATCTACAGTGTGTCATATCTATAAATAATTGAGGAATGTTGTGTTACAGTCATGATTCTAAATTGTTTTCCTAAAATAATTTTATTTTTTAATTCAACAAAGTATATTGAGCACCTCCAGTATAAGTGACTGTGCTAAGTCCCACTGAATTATGCAAAGATGAAAAAAACGCGGTTTGCGCCCTCAGGAGCTGTGGGTGCGTGGAGGAGGAAGGTAGAAACGCAAGAGGCTAAGAGAGGGATGGCCTGGGATGAGGGCTAGCACAGAGGCGCACACACAATGCCACAGGGAGGTACTATCCATCAGGAAGAGTATGTGGAAGCCAAGCAGATCAGATGTTATTTCAGCGAGGCTGTGGGGGGAAAGGGGTATTTTCTGTCTGTGTGTCAAAATTAGTCCAGGGCAAAGCCAAGAGTAACTTTTAGAAGTAGCACCTACCACAGTGCTCTTCGCCACCCCACACATGTGCTCAGTCATCTTGGCAGCGCCATTTTGTCACTAACTGGAAGCCTGGAACCATAAAATACCACAAAACCCCCGAAATAGACGGTGCCTGATAAGTTTCTCATTTCACTGACACACTACAGAATGTCACCATTCTTTTTCACATTCCTGGATTAAGCTGTTTCCTTTTTAGAGACTTTAAGCACATATGGTGAAAAAAAAAATGTTCAAAGAAACCCATAACCATGTTAAGTCCCCCTCAGAGTGTGAGTTCAGCAGATGGAGGCTTATTAATTGTCATACCTAACTGTCTTCCCACCTGATCTGTGTATATGGATACTGGGTTTTGAAGTTGGGGCCTGATTCAGCGCATACAGGCCAAGTTTGACAACCGAGGCAGAATTGGATGTAACTAAGATGTCCAGTGTCTCCAACTCACAGCAGCCAGTAAGGGTTCCCAGGTGAGCAAAAAAGCCAGTGTTTCCAGATCTGTGTCCTTTTTCTCACCCTCAAACCTCATCTCTCAGCTGTGTCTGCTCCAAGGCACCAGGACCTGGGGACCACACACATTTGCTGGAGTCAGATCACCTGTAAATTCCATTGCCTCTGACCTGCTCACCCCTAGCCAGTTACTTACCTAACCTCTTCTAATCACCTGGGTTCTGAAGAACAGGGACATTAACATCTGTCTCACAGGATTAATGATGCATGATTATCGCATGCTAATTATGTTTCCTCCCATTCCCACTCCTGCTCCCTTCTCTTCCCTACTCCATTCATGTACACATATAAACATGCGTTAGAAAACTCATTGCTTAATTATGTGAAGCCCATATAATTTAAATGTCGTCAATACAAATGGCTAAATAAGTTGGTAATAACCTTTTAAATGTGCTTATTATTCATATTATTCATAGAAGGAGAGGCACTATACTATTCTCAGTTGTTCAGCTAGAGTTTGGGCACTCATGGGCCAGCAAGTTCTACTCCAGGCAGAGAAAACCTCCAGGACAAAGGTGCTGAGGCTTGGGAGAGCTTTGTGCCACTGGGAACTGAAAGGAGACGGCCACAGGCAGAGAGCAGTGAGTGAGGCAGCAAGTGGTACGAGATTCCGTTGCAGAGTCAGCCAAGGGCCAGATCCTACACGGTCTTGAAGGCCATCTGATGGAATTTGGACTTTAGTCAAAAGAAGACCTTTGAAGAGTTTTAAGCAGGGAAGGGACTGAGTTGAATCATGTTTTAAAGGTCTCTCAGAAGACTATTCGAAAAACGAATCAAGACTAGGGGTGGAAAGCAGGAACAGCAGTCAGGAGGCTACTGTAATAGTTCAGACAGGGGTATTAATCGTTTGCAGCAGAAACAGAGAAGAGGAGAGATCGAAATTAGAACTACTGCGACTTCACCTAAGGGAAAGGAGAAATGGAGAACCATGCCTACACTTCTGTTTGGAGCGCTTGCATGGTGGTATCGCGCACTGAGAGGTGGAACGTGCTTGGAGGAGAAGTAAATTTTGAGATGCCATTTAGAAATCTCAGTTGGATTTATGAAACGGAGAGTGAGGGAAGCAGTCTGGAATGAAGATTAGATTTTAGAGATGTCAGCGTAAAGGTGTTATATGTATCTTGATATTTAAATTCACGGGACTAGATGAGATTGCTTAAGGGAAAGTGTAGTTAGAAAATGAAGAGGTTCAGGTCAAGGAAGGCTCTGAGGCACTCAGGTGCTTAGAGCTCTCTCGCAAGAGGAGATTGGGAAGGAAGGTAGGAGGAAAACCAAGAAAATGAATGTACCCAAAGCCAAGACAGGGGAGTCTAATGATTCGCATGAATGACAGCGATAAGACAATATAAAGTCTGGAATGTGGAGTCATAGAGAGTTTGGTTCAAATATTAGTGTGGGGAGAGGGATCTACTTAGTCTCTCCAAGCCTCTGCTTTCTTGTCTGTGAAATGGGGATAAGAGTAATAATATCCTTCTTAAAGTTTCTGTGAGAATCAATATAGAGCATTTAGCACAGAGTGACCGTAAAGGCTGACATATAAGTGCTCCATATATAAATGGCAGCTGTTGTCATTGCTGTCATTTATCATCACCAACAATATCTGGTGACTGCTCATATGTGCCAGCCATGATCTCAGGTGCAATTTAGAACATTATTCTCCCAAGAATTATGCCCTAATGAAAAGCATGGAGGCCTACCATAAGGCCCCTAAAAACATAAATTGTCTATAGTATTGGTGGAATGGTGGGCATTCTAAAGTATGAGAAACCATTACGCTCTCTCAATAGGTTGTTATGAGCCTATAAAAGAGGTTTAATACCGCTTTGTGAATAGCCGAAATAAGCTGTCAGAGTGCGATGAGGTATCTCCATTTCTCAAGGACTTTAAATGGACTAGATAGAAAAGCCTGTGCAGAAAATGCCTGCTTACAGTTACTGCATTTTGGGAGATGCAAATCATGTTAGGGGAATATAGGGAGTGTCTGACCTTCTCCCCGTGCAAGGGGTTGGGGAAGTCCTGAGAGGACAAAAAGACGCTAAGCCAACTATGGATAAATCTTCATGAGAGAAGAAAAAGAGACAGCTTCCTTCTTGAAGGGCAGGGAGAAAACGGAAAGACTCAGGAATGACCCAAGACTCAGCCAAGATGCAGCTACTAGAACATAGAAGGCAGCTGGCCAGAAATAATGAGAAATCCAAACTTTACCCACATGAGCTAGGTCAACATTCCAGATTCCCACTGTCAAGACCAGGAGACAAACACTGAGTCAGATGTCCCTAAAAATGATGAATTCAACACAGGTCCTCCATCACAGCAAGGCCCCCAATCTGGACAACTCTGTTTTTAATCTTCAATTCTTGATTTGGATAAACCTCTTGAAAAATTACTTGAGTCCAGGCAATTATTCATCTGTATGTGAATAGCCATTATAAGTCAAATACTCTGAAGAATACATAACAATGTGTTATGTTGTTTACAGCTCTCAGCATGCCAGGATTTCCGCAGGCCCCATGGAGTGTGATCATCTGATGTGCACAGTGCTTGGAGAACCATCCTGCTCTTTTGGAAGGAGTATCCAGTTTGGCAGGACTTGGCACACACCTCCCCACAGCTGCACCTGAGCCCCTGTAATGAATGGGTGCCACATGGCATTGACAGTCACTCAAGTGGAGAAGTAAATGAAAGCTTGAGGACAAATTACCATCTCACCTCCACTATTGGTATGGAGAGGTAGGACCTTGTCAGGGTCAGATTTATGAGGCTAATTAAAAGAGAGAGAGAGGGAGGAAATGCACCAATGGACAAAAAGGAATCCAAGTAGGTGGCTTTGATGTATGAGTTCCATCTGCCTAATTTATCTGGTGTCTGCAATCTGTATGTGATCAAGAGCCTTAGATTATGTGAGTGGCAAGTCAGAGAAGGGGCTGGCAGTGGGGGGGGGGGGAGGTTGGGGAGGTGCGGGAATGTCTCTTAGTGTTTTCCAACCAGATCACTATATGCCCTTATGAATCCGCTGAAACAAAAGTACAACAAAAAGGGATTTTCTCCTAAGGATCCTTATATTTAGCCAAAATCAATCCCCAAAGTTTTAAACAATGAAGTTTCATCCTTTCTGGATATTTAGGGCAATTCTTTAGTTTCTCAATTTCCTTTTCTGGAAGCTGCCTGACTCTTTTTGCCCTACATTTTGTGGGCATGGTCTTAGGTATTGTTTTTTGTTTTGTTATGTGTGTGTGTATATGTGTGTTTTTTAATTCCTCACTTGAGGAGTAAGGATATTTCTTCCCTCAACTTTCAGAGTGCATAAAGGGGAGGGAAGAGAGAGAGAAAAACATTGATTGGTTGCCTCCCATTTGTGCCTTGACCAAGGCTGGGATTAAACCTGCAACCTAGGTATGTGTCCTTGACCAGGAATTGAACACAAGACCCTTTAGTCCACAGGCTAACACTCTATCCACTGAGCCAAACCATCCAGGGTAGGGTATAGTTTTAATTACTTGCTCTTTCCATTTTCACTCAGCAGTTTACCCTTTCCTATTCCAGATCAACCAGTTTTGCCAAGAAACCCAGTTTCTTTGTATCAATAAAGTAAGAACTTAAAACAGCTCTCACACCAGTATTGTTTACTGGATTTATAGAGTAGTCATTTAAATATTATATTTGGAACAATGACAGAAAACTCAATATAGAATCTTGAAAGCTGGAGGTCAGCCCAGAAGATAGCCAGAATCAGGAAGAAGACTGTCTGAGGTTCCTGGGACTTGAAAGCAAGTTTGAAGAAGATGAGGTATAGAAATTACTCCTAAGACAAAGGAAAAGAAGTGACAATAGCAAATAATACATGATCAAGAAATGTGAGCTACATTATAGTTGACCCTTGAACAACACAAGTTTGAAAACAATGGGGATTTTTTTTTCTCAATAAATACACAGATGGCCTTCCTTATCCCTGGTTCTTGCACCTGCAGGTTCAACCAATCACAGATTGAAAATAGTATTTTTCATCCTCAGTTAAGAGTCTGTGGATGAAGAGGGCCAACTGTATGCATTGTTCTATGCCATTTTATATAAGGAACTTGAGCACCTGAGGATTTTGGTATCTACAGGAGTCCTAGAACCAATCCCTGGTTGATATCAAGGGATAACTATAGTTAACTTTTGGGGGAGTCAAAAGTTATATGTGAATTTTTGACTACTCAGGGGTTGGTGCCCCTAATTCTTGGGTTCTTCAAGGATAAACTGTATTATTCTCTAAATCTATAAGTAAAAGCTATGCAAAATAAGCAACATACTAAGCAGCAGGCACAAATCAGAATGGGTTGGAAAGATAATTCCATACCTGGTTCAGTGTGGGTTTGAGTATTGAAAGAATTGGATGGGTTCTGCTTAGGAGAATGGCTATTTCACATTTCCCCGATCTTCTTGTCTACTACTTTCCACCTATTGTCACGGAGTTTTTATAGCTTTATAGATTAACAGCATGTGGCTAACATTTGCTGCGTACTTTTGCCAGGCACTCTACTGCTGATCACATACTTTTACCAGGCACTCTACTAACCACTTTATGTTTCTCTTATTTAATCCTTGTAACAATCATAGTGGTATTGTTATTATTATTTTACAAGTGAGGAAACTGAAGCATAGAGAGGATAAATAACTTGCCCAAGGTTATACTCTTAGGAAATATCAGATGGGGGATTGAAGCTTACAAGATGTGATTCCAGGGCCTACACTCTTACTGTTATTTGCATCATGTATACAGAGAATGGCAGAGATCAGATGATAATAGTGGAGTGACAACAGTGGTTTGGGTTCTGGATATTGAAAGTAGAGCCAACAACATTTTCTGACATGTACAATGTGTGGTGAGAGAGGAAAAGGGGGATTGGATAGAGTATCTTCCATGAACATGGGGAAGGCTCTATAAAGTAGAGCTTAGTTGGGGTGCTCTAGATTTAAAGTGCCTATTGTATACCTAAGTGAAGATGCTGAGTAATCAGGATAGAAGTTCAGGCTAAAGGTATAAATTTGAGAGCCAGCAGGATCTACATATAAATGGTACTCTAAACCATGAGACTGGATGATGTCACCCAGGGAGTAACTGTTTACAGAAAAGAGAAGAGGGCCAAGGACTGAGACTGGGAACTGCTACTAGTTGAGATGTAGGAGATGAGTAGGAACCAGCAAAAGAAGTTGAGGGGGAATGGCTAGAGAGATGGGAGTCCTAGAAGCCAAGTGAAGAAAGGGTTTCAAATAGGAGAGAGTCATCAAGATCTCAAACTTTCTGATTAGTCAAGCAAAGTAAGAAATGAGAATTAAGCCTTTGGTGAATAGGCAAGAGGGAAGGAATCTAGTAGACTAGTGGAGAAGTTGTCTTAGGCAGAGTTTCTCTGTAGTAACAATGGAAAGAATTGAAGATATTGTGACAGTTGCAGGAAGATGGGTGGGTGGATGACTGGACCTTCTAGAAATTCTCTGCTAATCTATAATGTGTGCCAGCAAACGTTAATGTGTTCAAAGGAAGGAGAAATCTCATAAGTAGATTTCTTATAAAAAAGTATTAATTGGGGAAATTGGAACTTGAGCTTTGAAAGATTTATGAGAACAAATTGTTAGAGAGAAAGAAAATATTTCATGAATGGAAAACTATGTGAACCCAGAGATAGTAATGAACAAGGTATGTTCACAAGACAGTGAGCATGGAGAGTTTGGAGAAATTGAAAAGTTTAGGATAAATTTGGAAATATGGATTTTATTCAGACTGCAGAGAGTTTAAACAATACTGGCTTTTAGGCAATGAAGAAGAGAAGAATGACATAATAGAAGAAGAGAGATTGGGAATTAATCTAACAGTGGTGATAAGGTAATTGGTGAGGAGAACTTCAGGTCACTCAGACCTGGATGATGAGAGTCAGTGGAAGAAAAGGAAAAGCTGCCAGAAACAGTTTGAATGAAAATAGTGAATAGGTCAACTAAAGGGGGAAAAAGAGTCAGACACAAATGTTGGAGATCCAGACAAGAAGACTAAGATGGTGGTGGATTTGTTGACAAAAAATAAATAAGTAACCTTCATATTAGCAAGTATGTAAATAAATCAGAAGAGAGGATAAATTTGGAAATTTAAGCTAACACCAGATAGTTAGGAAAGTAGATTTGGTAGGTCTCCACATAGAGACAACTATGTAGAGAAGTCTGTGAAAGTTAGTAAAGAAAAGAAGAGCAGAGGCCATGTGTGGAAGCAAGGGCTAGCAGTAGGGTGGGGAACCAGGGTCTGGCAGCATGTTGTGAGTGAATCAGGAGAGCCACACAAGGCAGAAATGGGGAGTTTTAAGATGGGCCTGGCCAATGTACTGAGAATTACAGAAACATCTAACTGGCAGCAGAAGGAAGAGATGGGGCCTCAGTGACATGACCTCTGGAAACTTCAGAAGGTCAGTGCCAATAAAGAGATTAGGACGCATCAAACTTCCAATGTTTGAGGGATGAATAGAAGATGAGAGGGATAAAAGGTAATACATGTTGATTAATTTCTTGAGAACTTTGGCAGTCAAAGAAAGGAGAGGACTCATTCTATACCTAGAGAGGTCAGGAAGATAAAAAAAAAAGTTTTTAAGAGGAAAGTCATGTATTTTTAAAGAAGAGACATGGAGAAGAAAAGACCAAAGTTACCTCTAAAACTGAAATTAAAGTAATAATTTGAATAAAAAAACTTATGTTATCATTAATGTTATTATTTGCCTTTAATCAAATTTCATTTGTCACAAACTGATTTGATGTCAAATAGATAATTAAAAAGAAAATCTACGAATATCTCATTAGATAGGAAGGAAACAAAAAAGATAGGTCTAAATGTAGAAGCTTCTATTTTCTATCTCAGTGAGGATATCAACTTTGTGCTTGTGGTAGGATAGAATAATTCCCTTCATCTCTCAACTGGTGAAAATTTTATCTTATACTAGAGACACAGTGCATGACATTTATACACTGGTGGTGGTGGTGGTGGGGGGGGGTCTGTCAGCCCTCTCCCAGTCCTTAGGGCTGCTGTGGAGGTGGGAGAGGCTCCTGACACTGCCTCTGTGTTTGCCAGCCTTGAGCCTGGCTTCTGGCTGAATGGAGCTCCCCCTGCATTGAGCATCTGCCCCCTGGTGGTCAGTGCACATCATAGTGACCAGTCATTCTGCCGTTCAGTCGATTTGCATATTAGCATTTTATTATATAGAATGGCAAAAGGAACTATGCAAATGTGATTAACAATTTTGAAATGAAAAGATTATACTGGATTATCCATGTTTATTGTTGACATTATTACAGATGTCACTCATCCCCCACCCTTTACCAACCTCCACTTAGATCTCATCCCCCCCTCCCTCTGGCCATCACCACACTGTTGTCTGTGTCCATGGGCTATGCATATATGTTCTTTGACTAATTTCTTTACCTTCTTTTATTCAGTCCCTCCCATCCCACCTCCCCACCTCTGTTAGTCTGTTCCATGCCTCTGGTTCTTTTGTGTTCATCAGTTTATTTTGTTCATTATATGTGGACATATAAGGAAATCAAATAGAGAATCTCCCTGGCTATCGTCAGAGAGAGGTGTACAATGGGAAAACAGGTAGAGATGCACTGTTGCTGGCTTTGAAAATAGAGGAAGTAAGCTGAGGAATACAGGAGCCTCTAGAAACTAGAAAAGCAAGGAAACAGATTCTCCCCTAGAGCTTTTAGAAAGGAATTCAACCCTGCCAATGTCTTGGCTTTAGCCCAGTGAGACTAATTTTGAACTTCTGACCTACAGAACTATAAGATAATAAATTGTCTTGTTGTAAGTCCCTAAGGTGGTGGTAATTTGTTATAGCAGCAATCGGAAACAAATACAGTGGTTAAACTGCTTCCTTTCCCAGACAGCTCACCACTATTTCCCCTCCTCTCTCTTTAATCATGCTCCAAGGGTCTACTGAGTTCCAAAAGATATGACAATTAACATCCCTAACAGCTGGAGAGTGAATGTCTGAGCCAATCCTCCTGAACTCGAGGCTTTCTCTTTCTTCAGGCAGTTAGTTCAGCCAGACACTCTTCCCTCGCCCAAGGTGCTACTCTATCTGCCATCCAGGAATAGAAATGATTGTGGTGGATCCTCCAGGAAGCCACAGAGAAGCCTGAGTGCAAATGGTTGTGTCTGTTACAGTCATAGGAAAGGAGCCTTCGGTGCATTCTTCAGATGTGTGTAGAACCATGAGCTGTTTCCTGTAACAATGAGCTGAGAAGATTGTGTTTTTTCTCTCTCATCTTCACTTTGAATTCAATCAGAATGAATTTCCACCTGGCAGTTAACAGAATGAAGCATATGTAGCTATTGCCCTACTTACCTGAACTCAAGTTATCAAGGCCCTAGAGATCGCCTTTGGACTCGGAAGATGAACTCTTGACCAAAACAAACAAACAAACAAACAAAAAAAACCAACACCAAAGTTCTCTGAGAGTTATTTATAAGGCAGGTACATACTGAGTGGGCGTATTGATCATAGGAGGAATTGATTGTAAAGGAGGAAGAAAAGACATCAAGTTTAACTAGTAGAAATGAAAGGATCTAAGTTAATAAATTCAGGGGAATGTGGAGAGGTCATGAATGCTTTATGTAGAAATAGCCAAAACAAAACACACAAAAAGGAGAAGCTGAAAAATGTTTATATTTCTTAGCATCATGAAAGTGAAAGGTGTCAAGAACACCATTGAGGTTTAAGCATAGAACATAGAGGGTTCAACTGAAGCTGAGTTACACCTGTCCCAGTCTCTGTTGCCCCAGCATTGGGTCTTATTCCCCTGATGTTCTGATAAGAAACTAAACACATTAGTTTTTGAAGTTGAGCTGCATGTATCTAATTAACATAATTCTGAGAGGAGATCTGAGTAGGGTTTTGGAGGAACTGCATGAGGTAATGAGAGAAAGAAATCAGTTATGTCTGAAGGTTAACTTGGGGCTAGCATATGTGGCTCAGATGGTTGAGCACTGACCTGTGAACCAGGAAGTCCTGGTGGGGGGGTGGCATGCAGGTGGCAGCTGATCAATGATTCTCTCCCATCATTGATGTTTCTCTCTCTCCCTCTCCCTTCCTCTCTGAAATCAATAAAAATATATTAGAAATAAATGAAATGTTAATTTGGAATCTTCCAGCAGAAAGACCTATTGCTTCTCAAGTCGAACAAGCAAATGGGTATAGGTATTAAAAAATGTTTTTGTATGTAAGCCTTGTCTTGCCCATCCTGCATGGAAAGAAATCCTTGGCACACAGGCCAAGAAGCAGATAAATGCCTAGTGCAGTGGTCGGCAAACTGGGGCTCGCGAGCCCCAGTTTGCCAATCACTACTGGTGCTTTGTAGAGTCCAGCCCAAGAACAAAGCATTGGTGGCAGTCTAGCTTGCCCTGCCTCACTGGTGTTCAGAAGGATGTGCCCACCCAGGCACTTGTATAGAGAAGAGAACAGAGTCAATGGCAATCAATCATCATTCATTGTAAAAACAAAACCAATGTTCAATTGTCTAACTTTTGATGGAACTTGCTTAAGGGCACCATAAGGTATAGCAAACCAATCTATTGATCTCAATGATATATTAACATAAATAATTCCTGAAAAGAAATGAAAGATGTGTGTTTCTTTGTATGTTTTTCAGGGACATTTTCTCTCTAACTAAACAAGTGAAGGGGCAGGCAGGGGGTGGGGTTGGGGGGGCAATAATGTGATATATCTTTTTCAACTGTAAGATGTGTTTTTGTTGAAATTCCATGGCACCGTTATGTCCCTTAAAGAAAGGTAGGCAAGGGAACTTGTGTGTTTATATCAACTTGCACTCAGTTACACACATTTGTAAATATATACTGCTTCTCAACTTGGCAAGTGAGTTATATATGTTTATATATATGAAATTATGATGGGAGGGGCTAGAAAATCCCACCATTAAGAATGCACTGCCACCTGGTAATTGTGTAGCTTAATTTCAGGAAAACTGAAAAAATAAACTGTTTCAAATGATAAAGTAATCTAGTGATTTTGGAGGGGGAAAAAAAACGTATAAATCTTCCTATACTTATTAATGCCAAACCAGTGATCTGCAGTGAAAGTGTAATATGTTAGTTCACATAATATTATACAGACCAATAGGTTATATATCCAATTTTTAAAAAAATATCTATCTTACTAATATTTTACAGAGAGGAAGGGAGTGGAATAGAGAGTTATAAACATCGATGAGAGAGAAAACATCAATCAGCTGTGTACTGCACACCCCCTACTAGGGATGTGCCTGCAACCAAGGTACATGTCCTTGACTGGAATCGAGCCTGGGAACCTTGAATCTGCAGGCCGATGCTCTAGCCACTGAGCCAAACCAGTCAGGGCAATCCAGTTTTTACTAACTCTCCTGCTTGCCAATTCTCTGCTTTCTTTTACATCTAACTGCATTTATATCAGCCAGTATTAAGCATGTCTTTTTATTCTGATGCTTTGACATCTAGGGCTTTGACTGCCCTTCCCATGGCTAATCAATTCCCAGAGATGGTACAGAACTGCCCAGGGAGCATCCCTTCCATATGCAACCCAACCAATCCGGGTCCCAGTCCAACCCGGTCCTTTCCAGAGCTTTCACATTCTGAGCCACCACCGCCCTGCTCTAAGAGCTATGCATCGCCCAGTGGACAGTCCTTCTTCCCCAGAACCCACTGGTATTATTCAAACTAGCCAATCCTAAACTCGTATCCCCGCCTCACCTGTTTCTCTCCTGGAAACCACAACAAGGACTCTTGCCCCAAGTTTTCCCTTTGCTCCTTTTAGCTTCTGGCTGATCCTCTAAGGCATAGCAGAGGCCCTCCTATTGGGAACTGTGAGTAATGAACTATCTTTCCATGACAGTCATGTCTTGATCTCTGGGGCTAAGCATACCTGAATAAAAACAAAACCTCTTAAACATCTTGAAACACAGCTCTGTGGGTGTAGGTTCAAGAATATTGTGTTGATTAAAGATTAGGATTTAGTTATTTGGGAGATAGTACTAAGAAAATCTACGTGATGTCATAAGAAAAGCTTTTTTTTTTTTCATATTCAATTTACCTATTGCCAAATATTCACACTGCAAATTCAGCTATTTGTCAAATGTTGTAGAGCTAACACCACGTATCAATTAGACCTGCATAAAGCCATCTCTCTAATTAAAATGGAATCTTTATATAAGCAAGCTGAAACTACCACAGCCAGGAAAGAACCACAGTTCACTTCTGGTGGGCCAGGACCACCTGAGTTAGAACAGATGGACAATGTCCGGGAGCTGCCCAGTTTCCTGTCTGTGCCACAGCAGGAACGATGTGACCATATCATCTTGGGTTCCTTTCAACCAATCTGCAGTAGTTTGTCCTTTAAATCACTCCACAAATATACAGACTTTTACCTTACATCTAAGTGGGCTAAAAGAAAGAATATCTGCCCTGTCTTTACAACATAAGTTTTGTTTGTTTGTTTGTTTGTTTGTTTGGTAACAACATAAGTATTTTAAATACATCCATGGAATTGGTCCAAAGTTCAGTGGGGCTGAGGTGTTGGAGGGGGGATAGGAAGTGCCTAAAAGGTTTCATTTAAATAATTGCATACTTTGATCCTTAGAAAACTTTCCCATCCCAGTTTTATAGTTGAGAATCCTGAGACCTAGAAAAACAGTAATTTATCTAGAATTAATGGCTAACTGGGGATGGAATTATTATGTGCCTTCCACTGCAGTTCTGCCCCAACTAGTTGTGTGATTTAGAGCACGTCGACTAATTTCCCTAAACCTCATTTACTTTTCCTGAAAATGAGGATAATAGTACCCCTTCACAGCTTTGTTGTATTATTCAAGATTCAAGCAAAAAGTACTTTTGTAAACTACAAAATAGAAAATGAATAATGTATATTATTAATAGTATCATTAAGCCACTAGAATAAAGGAGCACCCAATAAACAAAATTCTGACTTATAGTCCTACTTTCTTTTCAGAAGACAGAACACATATCCTGGAAAAACACTTGGAAAAAAAGTTTCATCCAATAGCCTAGAGCTACTAGAGAACCTCTGCTTGTAATTATGGATGTATTCCTTTTGGCTACTGTGTAATCCCAGAATTACTATGGGAATCTTGATTAGAACATGTTTAAGTTATTTTATCTCCTTTTGCAAATATATATTTAATTACAGAAGTAAAACATGTTAATTGCAAATTTTACAATAACACAAACATGGAAAGCCAGATCCTTTCCTCAACTTACCCAACTCCAAACCCCAAAGGTAGTACTGTTATATACATAGTTTTTAAAAAAATACATTTTATTGATTTCAGAGAAGAAGGGAGAAGGAGGGAGAGATAGAAAAATCATTGATGAGAGAGAATCATCGATTGGCTGCCTCCTGCACTCACCACACTGGGGATCAAGTCCACAACCAAGGCATGTGCCCTGACCAGGCATTGAACCATCACCTCCTGGTTTATACATCAATACTCATCCACTAAGCAATGCCAGCTGGGCTGCATACACAGTTTTTCACACAGAGGAATGGGTTCATATTTTACATACATAATTTAATGCTTTGGCCTCAACAATCTATGGTAGACAACTTTACCTATAAACTGTCCAGCTGTTTTTCCATTTATATAATATTCCATTGCATGAATGAATCATCATGATGGCCCCCTCTCATTTAGGTTGTTTCTAATTTATCATTCTTACATGTGGGGCGATCATTAACTTCATTGCTATGTATTAGTGGACACATGTTTGAGCATTTCTGTAGAATTGATTCCTGGAAATCAGAGGGTAGATACCTTTGGGAGGGCTCAGAAAACCTAGACATTTGTTTTCCTTTTAAGAAACTGTCCTGCCTGACTTTTATTAGCCTTTTCCCACCCACTGCGCCTCCAGGCATGCAATTATGTACAAGCCCACGGCAGATGCAGTCTAGAGGGTGCAGAGTCGGTAATGGCACTAGAATAGAACCCGTTGCATAAGAGGGGTGATCTAGCAGGCTCTGCAGAATGACTCAGCCCTCACATCGTTTGCCTCTCACCCTGTCCAACTCCACATTCCTGCTGACTTGTGGCATCTGTGTGTACAATGAAACTTTTGACTGCACTAGCCTACGTTGCTTTAAATACACCATGGAGGGTCATGTCACAGTTAGTGTGCATTCATAAACAGCTCTCTAATGAATAAAAATAAGAGGAAGACAAAACTCCCATTCTGCAAAAATGTCAGACTCATCTATTTGGAGACAGAGACTATCGATCACTCATCAGCCCTCGGCACACTTCTACCCCACAGGCTGCTCCAACTCCAGCCTTTCAGCTCCCACAGTCCAAGCTTATTTATCTGAACTCTATGCCTGGGAAAATGCTGGAACAATTCCCAACTTTTGGAGCAGTCTTCAGCTTCAAGAAAATATTTTCAGGAGTCCATTTGTATTTACTGAACATTCATGGACCAATTCCGATGCATCCAGGTTTCTAGACCAACTGCAATTCACCTGTTACATTTGGACTTTTGGCTCTGCTATAGTTTTTCTAAATTGAAATGTTCATTATGTTCAGAGATCTCCCTGGTGTTCAAAGTAAAATTGGTTTCCTATAAAAGCTTGGCATAGCTGTCATTAATTAACAGAAAGCAGAATGTCTCTGTGTGTTTACCTTCACAAAGTGTATTCATGCGATGCATGTCTTTCCCACGGGCTTGGTTTATTCCAATAGATCAGAAATTAAGAATGTATTAAAAAATAAAGGCATGTCTTTCACCAGCAGGGAAGTTTTGAAAAGTAGACTACAATATTTCATGAAAAGACATCAGACACGGGGGTGTGAAAATTAAATAGAGCCTCTCGCTATGAGAAAGTAAATTATGTTAAATCATTCGCTTTATCTGAGACTACTTTTCGGTGACTTGATCCAATTTGCCAAGCAATGTATGGCCTGATCATCCAGCTAGTCAGTAGCTATTCACTGGCCAGCTTTATGGCTGAATACAACGTGTTAGAAGTGTGTGTGTGTGTGTGTGTGTGTGTGTGTGTGTGTGTGTGTGTAAGGACTCTTTGAACTTTAGAGCTTAAAGTTAAAGTTCTTGTAAAGACTGATGTTGGAAAGTAAGACTAAAACAAAGGTTCGCACTTAGACACCAGGAGGGTGAGTGAGGGGTGTGGCAATGGGGGGATAAGGACACATATGCAATACCTTAATCAATAAAGAAAGGAAAAAAAATCCCTACCAACATATATATATATATATGGTTCTCTATGTGGTTTCTTTTCAGTCGGCATAACTGGAGTCATGGTATACCAACATCTTTGAACCATACTGAAATATGAGTTACATTTCATATGCATTAGTTGACTGTAAGTTATAATGACTTTTGGGTATACCCTTGAAGTTTGGAACCACATTTTATATTATTTTTGCTTCTGTGACTTCTATAATAGGGTTATAGATGTAAGTCATACTGATAAATACTAGATATTTAATAAACACTTGCTGAATTCAATTAAAGATTATCTCATCCCTCTGCTACCTGTGCTCTCTGATAGACAGCATAAAATAAAACATTTTAATTCGAAAATCCTACTCAGAATCTTTTCAGGCTTGTCACTCATAAGAAGCAGGAGGCGCAATGGGACTTACGGTTGAAGGAAATGGCCATGTTGGCAGTCCTTTTTTCTTTTTCCCTTCTGTTGAAATCAGGGCCAGAGCCAAACACAGCAATGCCGTGTGTCCTGGGAGCCCTGGGTAACATCAATTCTATTAAACTGAAAATGGGACAGAGCCCAGACTCTGGCAGGCAAGCGGCTCCCCGAGACCTTGGCAGCAAAGGGCAGGCAGGAATGGGCATCGTGAGCCAGAGTACAAGCAGGGCCAGCTGCAAACGTGATGATCCCGAGTCCAGTCTGACAGGTGCACACCTGCGCACATGCAAAGGGTCAAAAGGCCTGCAAGATTCCCTCTTCCCACTCATCTCCAGCCCACCCCGCCCCACGCCTCCTCCCGCCAGATCCCTAACTGTCTTCTGTGCTCTCTGGCCATTCATTTCAGCCCCAGTTTCAATCTGGGCACCTCTGGGCACCAGTTCTTTTGTTCAGCAACCCACCCCTTCACCTCTAGGCTGATGGCATTTCTTCTCCCTACTTTTCCAGAATTGTGAGCATCATGGTCCCTTGAGCCTGTCTTCAGAGCTCACACCTGTAACTACCCACATAGGCAACAGAGCATTCAGCCCAACCTTCCCAGCTTACTGGTATACCTGGCCCTTGGCTCTCGGCAGTGAGAGTCAGTCTGGAGGCATAATCATCCAAGGCCATGATGAAGTCAGGCACAGGTGAGAGTGTGTGGCCACATGGAACTTCAGTCCAAAGGGAGGAACACAGTAGCAAGAGATTCTGAGGGCAGGCTCAGCGGTGATGCCAGGCAGGAGGGTGCTGCTTGGTACTGGGCGATGAGGAAGAACTCAGGGCCCACACCAGAGCCTGGCCTGTGTGGCCTGTCTCTGGACACTCAGACTGGAGATGTGAACTAATTTCAAAGCGAGGCTGAGACACTTCCTGCCAGAACTGATGTTGGAAGTGAAGTGAACATGAGGTTGGAATTAGGACCATTTAAAATCCAGCTTTAACGGGTCAGGGAGGACAACATCAGAAGAAGGAAGATAGGTACAAGAAGTAAGTGATATGGGTGTGTTGGAGGAGACAAAGACTTAAAAATTACTCTTTGTGATATAGTAAGACCAACCAAAAAAGAGCTTTTATTTCCCGACTCCCCGCAAACCTGGGCAACCTTTGTCAGGTAGGTGCCCCAATTGGTTGACCCCGATAGCTCTGACCTCTGACTGAAACTAAGTTCAGGCCCAGAAGAAAAAATGGTGGAATAGTTAGCAATTTTAGGTTTTCCAAACCAAACAGAAAATTGTTCAGATAGGATCTACAGGTTTACTCACATACCCAGAGCATTTATTTGCGATGGGCATGCACCTTGGTGAAGGAAAAAAGGATAAATTTCCCTCTCAGAACTCACCAGTTCCAAGTGAAATGACAGCTCTCTCAACAGAGCACGTAGTTCAAAAGAAATGCTCAGGCTTGGAGAAGGACTGCTGGTTTTAAGGTAACATCTGAACTCACATACCGAGATCAAAAGGTGTCCTCCTCAGAGTGTGTGTCAGTAATGAGATTCTTCTCACTGTGTAATCTGATTTGTCACTATAACTCAATGCAGTAATCATAGCAGCAAAAACGAAAATATATGCTTCAAACCTGGATAATTGCCCAGAAGTGAAATGCATCCAAAAATCCAATATTCTGACATTTAATAAAAGTTTGAATTATATTTGCAGTCTGCTGTGATTTAATTTTCTTGAGTTCAATACTTAATAAAATAGAAAATTATTATAAATATCTTTTTAATTGATTTTAGAGAGAGAGAGAGAGAGGAAGGGAGAATAAAAAAGAGAGACGAGAGAAGCAATAATTTGTTATTCCACTTATTTATTCATTCATTGGTTGCTTCTTGTATGTGCCCTGACCGGGGATTGAACCTGAAACTTTGGTGTATCAGGATGATGTTCTAATCAACTGAACTACCTGGCAAGAGCCTACAAGTATCTCATGCCATTCAGAAACTCCTGGATATAAGCCTGATTCTGGTTAGATTGCAAGAGATTAAATCCCAACTTGGCCAGGTACTGGTTGTCTGACTGGAAAATTACTCAATCTATTTGTCCCTTGGTTTTTCTCACCAGCAAAATGAACCTAGAATCTACTTACTATGGCTATTGTGAGGAGTAATGAATTTTTACACATAGGGAGTGCTCAGTATTACTTAACCACATTTTATTTTTTAAAATGGAACCCAATGGCTCCTTCTCCTTCAGTTTGTTTGCATGCTTGTTTCAAAAACTGTACAAACATCTGCACATTCCCCCGGTTTATCCCAAATACTTTTTCAAATTAACTCTTTTTTTTTTTGAAAGAGAAGAATTCTACCAATTTTAAACTTCAACACGGGAGACCTGAAGTGGTGTGGACTGAGAATATAAGCAGTGACACATCTGAACCAAAGGCGATCTCAGAGAAATCTCACTTTGGGGCAACCTTAAAAACTGGCACCAGCCTCTGAGTTCCAAATTTGAGTAGATTTTCACAAAGCACAAGGAAAGAAAGACCTGGTGAACAAGGTAATGTGACAATATCGTTTAAGTCCACTTCTGCCCTCTCTTCTGTAATCCCTGTAATAGCAAGAAAGAGGTCATATTTGCCTTGTTATCTTTGAAGCTAGTAGAATGTCAAGAACCCAGAAGACATTCAGCGAATGTTGAATGGAATTAGAAATAAGCCATAGACTTGGCACTGAGCTATTAATGCATCGTTTCCTCATGTATTTTAGCACGACATCAGAGCAAAGTACTTTTGAAAACAATGTTACCTGAGGACCAGTACTTTCCTTCATTTTTTTTTTTTTGTAAAATTTTGTCAGAAGCTTTGTTTCTCTGCCTGTATCTCTATTTGGTTAGGTAGAATATGGTTTTAAGGGTAACAAGAAGACATATTTATACTCGATCCCGTTTATTGAGAGTATAAATGTGCCAGTCATTATGCTAATCTTATAAGAAGTTTGGGCTGCAGCTATTACTGTTGTACTAGTTTTACAGATGACAAAAATAGAGAACAGAAAAGTCTGAGTTTTGCAAGATCACACAGCTAACAAGCATCTGACACAGACCTAAAATCTAGCTTTATCTGATTTAAAAAGACTCTGCTTTTAACCACTGCATTGCATGAAAGCCTCTTAAAAATCACAAAATATCAGAGACTAAAAGATCTTGCATATTTTATAAGTAAGGAAGCTGGGATTCAGAGGGATAAGTAAAGTGTCTCGCCAAATGCCTCGCTCATCAAAAGAACAGCCTGGGACTTGAACTTATGACTCCTGTCTGACAATCCACAATACTTCCTCCTGTCACTTCTTTTTTAACAAAAGCAGCCCTATTCTCTCTCACCTTAGTAAACTTTCAGTAGGTCTCTTTCCTGAATGCTAAAAAGGATTTGCCTTCCAGAAATGACTTACTCTTGGTTCATAAGCTCAATCAATTCTTTTGTAATCCAAAAAATATATATATATAGCATCACAAATAAATTCCATGGTTTAGTAGTCTAAGCACTACGAATCGCCACTCAGGCCATACTATCTGACACAGACTCCTCTCCTGGGATGGAGACTGAAGGAGAAAAAGGAGAAATAAAAAAGACAAAGTCTATATCTATTTTCACAATCAGATCTAGCACTCACCAAAGGATTGTCAAGCAATAGATGTGGGTGACAATGGTTACCTAATGAGGGCCAACATCTTAACTAAGATGCCCATGGTGTCTAGTCCATTTGTTACAGATGTCCATACTACATGGACCACATGATGATTGTTCACCAAACCAGGCATTACGAACGATGTAAAAAAAAAAAAGGCACCATATATGTAGAATGCAAGTCTGATTACAGGAACTAAGAATGCTTTCTTTTGGTTCAAAAAGTCCAGCATATGTATGGACTGTTTTACTCTAGTAGTGATGGAGGTTGGATCACAGGATCCACACTCACACCCTTGTTAGAATCGGGGAGTGTCTCTATGACAAAGAGAGAGGAGAGGATCCAGTGGATGTGTCCCCCCAATGACAGTGTCCTTTTCACATAGCTTATGTGGCAAAATGTGGAAAACTGTCAGCTCTGGGGGATTAGCCAAGGGGTCTATTGTTTTATTTTCAGTTTTTAAATGAATCTGAAACCTTTCACCATCAACATGTTTGTTTGCTTTTTCTTAAAGTAATCCTTTTCTTGAAAAGAAGCTTCACAGAGCCTTGTCTTAGGAAGATATCCTTCCAGGAAACAGGGATTCGTAGAGGACACTGGACTTGAACTCAGAGCCTGGCTACCCAGGGATTCAGCATTTCCTGACTCCAGTGTGTTGTATAGTCACCTCCCCATTTGCTGCCATCGTGCTCTGGATAGCCATTGTCCTTGTATTTCCTTTGTCTTTTCCTCCCCACTTAGGATTCTGGACTCTCTGACAGTGAACCACCAGCACCTAGTACCACGTCTGCCTGTAACCAGCACTCAGCAAATCCTTGCTCAGTCAAGGAAGAAAGCAACAGATGCTGATGAGGTAGGTATACATCAATGAGTAGTACCTCTCTCCCACTGTTGCAAAGATTAAGAGAGATCACTAGGCACAGTGGTTGGTGTGTAGTAGGCACTCCCTTAATGATGGCTGCTTTAATAATGATCATTATTATGATGATCATTATTATTACCCACCTGTCATATGCTGTTTGATCATTACCTGAAAGAGACTGCTCAGGGAGCTCCCAATCACACCGTTATCAAGTAGCAGATTTGGGACCTCAGACCCTTTGACTCCAAAGCTCATGTTCTTAGCTCTGCTTCATTCTGATTCTGCAGTCACTGCCGAGTCTGACATAAATCAGTCTGTAGATTGGCCTGAAAAGAGCCAGAGGCGTCTCCGTTGTGGATTCACAGATAGGCTGTCAGGTTCTGAAGGCAGGACACCTGGCACCTTCCATGGCTGAAAAATGAGTCATCAAACTGTTCCAGGCTGCTTAAACTCAATTTAATCCCTGAGTGAACAGAAAGAAACAAATAGCAGCCACTGTAGTTCCTGTGTCTGAAATAAATGTAGATTGCACTTGAGTCTGTAGTTTTCTCCCCAGATATGTATTAGTGTTACTATGCTGAAGATACCCTTTTTGTCTTTAGACTTGATTTAATCATGACGCTATTAAATCACGAGGGTGCTGCTAATCCAACAGCATAGGTTTGGAATTAAATGTTAAGAGAACACTGGATTGGAACGATTTCTTTTTCCTTCATCTGCATTTGAATTTCTGCTGTCCTCAGGAACTATGAATGGCAGTTGTCATGAAGATAAAGTGTAGGTGTAGACTGGCTGGGCAAGGGATGGGGCAGGGTTAATCAGTCTGTCAGCTTTGCCTACTGCACTAACTTGGCGATTTCAGAAAAGTCATTGCCTCTCTTTATGTTTGCCCAGCCATCTATTAGAAAAATCATGCGCAGATGTAGTGAGAATTGGGAGTTCACATCTGCAAAACAACCTGAAAATCTACATAGGGTTACTAAAAAGGAATTTATTATACATGCAAATCTCTGCATATGTTCACTCCACATCAGGAAGGTATCATAAAGCACAGATTTTAAAGTTTCCTTTTCACATGCCTTCCAAGCCACAGCAGAAGAACCACTCAATGTCAGGGGCCCACAGCCAGGCATTCTCAGGCCAAATGCAGCCTCGGGGTCCTTTCGGCTCCAAGAGATTAACCATGCCCTCCTCACAGTGTGTTTTCCCTGTAAATTCGGCCGGGGATCTAGGAGTGGACTTCCAAGACCAGCCCTCAGACATTCCTTTTCTAAATGTATCACCTAGGTCATCCAACAAAATGGTAATTGTATCAAACAACCCAGACTAAGCTCATACTTTTTTCGCTTTCTGGGGATTTTAGAGTGAAATTCAAAATTATCTCCCTGGCACAGGAAGGGAAGCCCTTAAAATGATGAAATGAATCATGAGCATGGCAATAAAAGGCTAAAGGCAGGGATGTATCAGATCCTAAAAGGTTTGCCAACATCTTCAAAGTTCAGTGGCTTCAACTCCTTCTAAATTTTCCAGGCTTTCTTTAAAGAAGAGCCATGTGAAGAACCTTTTCCTGGGAAGTCAGGTATTTCCTTGTTCAACAGCAAGCCTTCCTGGGAAATAATAAAATCTCCCCTCTCACATGCTCCACATATCTATAATAATAAAAGTGTAGTATGCTAATTAGACCAGACAGCTGAATGACCTTCCAGATGTCCTTCCAGATGAAGTCACCGCAGTAGGGGCTGATGTAGAGGAGGTTAGGGGCAATCAGGCAGGCAGGCAAAGTGGTTAGGGATGATCAGGCAGGCAGGGAGGTGTTTAGGAGCCAGCAGTCCAGGATTGCTGAAGGGATGTCTGACTGCCAGTTTAGACATCCTGCAGGCCCAAACCAGCAGTCAGACATCTCCTGGGGGTCCCAAATTGCAAGAGGATGCAGGCTGGGCTGAGGGACCCCCCCCCCTTGCACAAATTTCATTCACCAGGCCTCTAGTGAAATAATAAAGAAGAGAAGAATGAGGGAATCAAAAGATAGTGAAGTCAAAAAGGACTACATGTCCAGAGGCAGAAGAGAAATTTCAGGAACCAGAAGGTAAGCTCTTAATAACTTTTTGACTATGTAGGAAAGTCTAGAAATTATGATAATAATGGAATACTAAGACAACTTTCTGGAAGAGTCCATAAGCTTTTTAATTGTGAACAAAAAGGGACAAAGGATCAAGATATGCAGATGAGGTATGTATGCAGCCCTAAGAGTTAGGGAACCGTTGTCAAAACTCTGTGGAGGAATTTGTGTTGTGATGAACAAGGCCTAAACATATAATGTGTAATGTATTAACAGGGTGAATGAACACTGTACCGATCAACTGAGTACATGTAGTTATCTTCAAATAATCCATCCATTCTTTTAAACTTCGATTCCAGAATCTTAATCAGGTATTATTTACTGCAACAAAAACAATCTGACAGATCCTAAATGCCATGTTGACATCCACGCTATGTCACAGATGGTGGACAGATCAATTGAAATAGAAAAGGCTTGCACACTCACTATCACAAGAAGAAAACGTGTACATACCACATAGAAATAACATCCAATCTTCTCACTTCCTGACTGGTCTCTAAAACCATTACTGTGACTCAGTCCACTGACCAAATTTTCCCTACAAATAACACCACTATTCCCTCAGTTTGCAACAATCTGGTTGACATAATTTATGTTGTTATAAGTGTTTGATAGCCTTAATCTTTCCAGAAGAATTTGCATTTTAACAATAGAAGACCTATTAACTTCAATTGATCTTTGACCTGAAGGGTCTAGTAAAGTGTAGTGTGTGTGTGTGTGTTGTTGTTGTTGTTGTTATTGTTGTTTTTAGTTTGTGGAGAGATCATCTGACTGGTACAGCCTGGCTCCCAGCATGGCCAAGGACTTAGGGGTGACATATTTAGGGTCCTCCCTAGAGGTGGGGAGTTGTGTTGGTGAGGATCTTATAGGCTGCATGAACATCCTGAAAACTGACTCCTATAAGAGGCCTTCCCACAGATCTTTTAAATTGGTATTTTCCAAACTTCCCTGGTATAAAATCCTCAGACCCTCTCCTGAAGAGTCTAAATTAGTGGGTCTTGGATGAAGTGGAGCTGGGAATGTCTATTTTAAGTAAATGCATCAGATGGTCTTTTATCGTAAGAGGAGCTTGGGAAACCCCACTGAATCAAATCACAGAGGCTACCGCCTACACAGAAGGACATCTGTACTGTGCAGCCAAGCTGTACCATCATGCGTTCCTCAAAATGCTTTCGTCTGTGATTCTCCATGAGATAATCTCTCCTTTATCTGATATCTGGCGAGTCTTATATCCGGAATCATTTAAAAATCTCCAGAAATAATTGTGAGGAGACTCAAAATTACCCACACTTCAATTTTAATAGGAGGCAGGGGTCTATCCTTTCAATGCTAGATGTAAAGCAAAGATTGAAAAGAAGCAGTCAACTTCCCATACAGGTTTCTCTCTCTTTTCCTGAGACCAGGGTGGTAAGAAAAACTCTCTTCCTTTAAGAACTTCAACTGCTTTGGGAGTGGGTAAACTCGACACATTTCGAATTCTCTCTTCACCCCAACCCCACCATTCCAACCTACGTAGGTACCCATGCATTTTATCACATCACTTGGGAGATCAATTCCTCACTTCTATAATATCCCTAAAAAGATTTGATGGGACAGTGATATATAACAAACTAAAGGCTTATCCTTATGTGTTGTTTTAAGACTCAAATAACACAGAAGCATGGAACAGATTGACGAATCTCAGAGGGAAGGTGGGGATGGATGAGTGGGTGGGAAGAGACTAACCAAAGAAATTGTCTTCATATATACATAACCCATGGACATAGACCATAGGATGGTGAAGGCCTGGGGATGCAGAAGGGGGCAGGCTAGAAGGGGTCAACAGGAAGAAAAGGGGGGACATATGTAATACTTTCAACAATCAAGATTTTAAAAAACAAACAAAAGACTCAAATAATAGTATCCTAGGGGAGACAATGTAATAAGGTTTATCTTTATGTGGGGGTAATCAAATAAGTCACAAGTTGCAACTAAAGTAAGGATCAGGTAGACAACTAATGACAATTGCTGAAATATTTTTTCATGTGTAAAGTACAGCTGAGTTTGTAAAAAAGGAGTATGTTGCACAAGAAGAAATACAAAAGGCCAATGAGCATGAAAAATTGTTCAACCTTAGTAAAAGAATAGAAATTAAAAGAACAATAGGCTCAGGTTTTGCCTATCAAATTGACAAAGATAAGAAAGAATAACTCCCAGTTCTGGGGAGGGTGTGGGAAGGCAAGCACTTTACATTGCTGGTAGGAGTATGAACAGGTACAGCTTTTCCGGAAGGTATGTATTTCTAAAGCTTTAAAAATGTTCAAACTTCTTAACCAAACAATTTTGCTTTTTAAGAATCTACCCTAAAAAATTATTAAGACTAGGCACAGGTTTATAGCAAGGCTGTTTATAACAACATTGATCATATTGTCTAATATCCAAAGGAAAGAATAAACAACAATAATAAATGGTTAAGCAAACAGGCAGACGCATACAATGGGTGCTACACTGATGAGGTACAGCAGTGTTTATAGGCAGGGAAGTATATTGGCAGAATACTAAGTGGAAAAAAATAGTTACAGGAGGGATGATCTCATTTTTATATTAAAAATTATAGTAAACTCATTTGGACATGGACATGGTTGCCTAGTACACAATCCATTATTTGGAATTACCCCACCCATAATCACTGCCAAAAAGGGGGACTTTCAGCCTGTATTAATTACAACTTGATTTTGGCTGATTGATGTGAGGAACCAGTTAATAGCCTGTATTTCTCAGACTAGAGAATTGGAAGTAAGAGATACAAACCATGGCCACATGATTGTTGATGTGTGAACTGAAGGATGTTATCAAATCAGGACTGGAGTGGCCATTTTTACTTCCTGCAAACAGAGAGAGCCTCATCTGTGGAAAGGAAAAGAACAGAACAGAGAATGGGTGTAATGTGAGACTCTGATGGGTGGAGGGAGGGATGTCACTGTATCCCTCCTTTCCGCACCTTTAGTTGAGCTATCCTCAATCATATAATAGTAAATTTCATGCTGTAGCTGATTTTGGCTCAATGGATAGAGCATCGGCATGCATACTGAAGGGTGCAGGATTCAATTCTGCTCAAAGGCACATACCTGGGTTGCAAGCTTGATCCCCAGTATGGTGTGTGCAGGAGGCAACAGATCAATGATTCTCTCAATCGTTGATGTTTATATATTTCTCTTTCCCTCTCCCTCTTCCTCCTTCTCTGAAATCAATATATATATATATATATATATATATATATATATATATATATATATATTTTTAAGGGTAAACCTCCTGATTTCACATAGATTACTTCTGAAAGATGGCATTTCAGATCAACTTTATAACCTCAGTTTTCTTACTGGTATTTTCTTTTTATCGTAACACATAAGGTGAAATGTCAGAAGGCCTGTACTCCAGCCAGGACTCTGCCATGACAGTGACTTTGGGAAGTCATTTCACCATCTAGGTTCTGTGGGAATTTCAAGCAGGAAGCTCCAGGCCTTCTAGAGAAGATAAAGAAAATTCATGGTGGTAAGGTCTCAACAACTCAATATGAAAAACTAAGTAATGTCCTGTAACGTAAGGCCAACAAATGGCAACCTAGATGTGAATCCTAGCTTAACTACATAGTGTTTGTGGGTTTGGGCAAATAGCTTAATGGTTTTTTTGTATCTCAGTTTCCATATCTATAAAATGGGATTAATTTTTATTCTGCCTCCCTAGGACTATTAAATGAGATATTATTATAAAGTTCTCACAGGAGTTCGAAACATCCAGCCAGAGGGCCTTACATAACCCACAGACCCCAATTTCTTATTGAAGAAATTGTTGTGGTGTGCAGAGGTCTTGTTCAGGGAAAAGGGGTTCCTCCTTTTCCAAGAGATTGCCACTCCCCTAGGCCAGTGCCTCAGACTTCACTGTGCCCATGAATGCCCTGGAGATATTGCTAAAATGTGATTCCTTTCCGTAGGTTTGGGGTGAAACCTGAGAATTTGTATTTCCAGTTAGTCCCAGGTAGACCAATGCCGCTGGTGTGAGTTAACTTTTGCCTCAGAGGATATCTAACACACACAAGCAAAAGAACCCTCCCTGAACTGAAAAACTTTAAGAGCAGGGCCTTTTGGTTACGTGGATGTGGGGTTAAACACTGCCATGTTTTTCGTTTTAGCTCCCAGAGCAACCATTTCTAGAAGATATGATTACTTCACTTTTTGGCTTTGGGAAGGACGGGACATAATTTAATCTCTCTTTGATGATTTGTGAGGCACTTCAAACCCTTGAGGTGCCTCAGGTCATTTTTTAGAACATTCGTTTTGTTGCCCAGTTCCACAGACACAGGAGTCGCAGGATTAAGAAACTGCACTGAATTTGCTCAGACCCAGAGCAGAGGCCGAACTCTGTTCAAGGGTTTTATGTGTTTCTATTAACTTGAGAATGTGTGTCTTTTCTTGCCTTCAAGTGAAATGAAGGATGCTATTCTGCTTAGTACAAGGGCCCAATTACGCTCTGGATAGTTAAGTTACATACCATTCTGTATAACAATACCATACCGGGGAGGTAGCCAGGATTGCCTTCGGACCAGACACCCTGACCTTCGATGAAGAGGGTGAAAGGAAATGTCCAGACCTTGAGGACCTCCTGAGTCACTTTATCTCATCACGTACGCAAATGTTCCTTTTTCCTCATTCCCTTCTTACCCAAGAGTAGGGCAGCTTCAAAAAAGAGTAAACTCGAGACCGCTGCTACCGGACACCCAGGGAAGCCGAGTTTTCCTTTAGCTTGTGGTGCTTTTACAGAGGATTTCTTTCCATGGAGGGGTTGTGTCTCAGGCTGTTTCAAACTCACAAGATCTGTTAGAAACCACCATGTCTAGTCTTGCCACGCTGTTTTTCTCAATTTAGTTCTGTGCTTCCTTCTTTCTTTCCCATTCTCCTCCTTTTTGCCTTCTTTCCTCTCTCTCTCCTCCCTCCTAGGCATTCTTACTGAGGCATAATACCCAATGGTTACGACCAAGAGAAGGCTGCAGTCTCCTGAACCTGTTTGTTTCTAACCCTCGTCCTCTGAGGTTTCTTACAGGAAGACTTGGTCTCCTTTTAATATATTTAAGCCAGGCACCATTTCTCCCAGATGTTTCTCTGATTCTGGATCTTTCTGAATGTCTGCAGCACACACGCATTCTTACCAAAGGCTGCTGGCAAGTGCCTGAGAAATATCAAGTCTGACCCTCCCTTCCATTTTGGCCATCAGTAGACATGGATGTGCATGTCTGCTTGCACAACCCTGTGGCACCCCCATATCAATCCACAATAGATACAAACCTAACTCCAGAAGCTCCAAAGAATGGTGCAGATCAGTGCTGTCCAAGAGAAACATAATGTGAGCCACATTGGCAATTTTAAGTTTTCTGGTAACCACACTTTTTTTTTTTAAATAAAAAGCAACAGGTAAAATTAATTTTAATATACTTTAACCCAATATATTAAAAACGTTATTGTTTCAACGAGTATTCAATTTAAACCATCATTGGTGAGATATTTTACATTCTCCTATGCATACCAAGTCTTTGCAATCCAGTGTGTATGAGACACTTATTTCACATCTCATGAACCAGCCACACTTTAAGGGCTCAACAGCCACATATAGCTACTGACTCCCACACTGGAAAGAGCAGAATATAGATCTTTACTGTGAATTTCTTTAAGTAGCAAGGCAAGAGGTTTTACATAGCAAATCGTAAAAACCTAAAGTCATATATATATACAGTGGTACCTCAAGATACGAGTGCTCTGACATAGGAGATTTTTGAGATACGAGCTGTCGAGCAAGCGATTTTTGCTTTGAAATACGAGCAACATTTGAGATAGGAGTAATCGCATGGATCAGCCGGATGCACAGGACCCACCAGTTTACCGCGACTCGAGCGTCTCATAGTTTCCCACGCCTCACGGTTACGGAATGAATTAAACACGTATCTCGAGATACCACTGTGTGTGTGTGTGTGTGTGTGTGTGTGTGTGTGTGTGTGCATACATATATACATATATATGTGTATATATGTATGAATGAGGCCTGGTGCACGAATTCATGCACAGGTGGGGTTCCTTGGGTAGGCTGGTGATCAGGGCCAATGGGAGTGCCAGCCAGCCCTGGGGAGGGAACATGGGAGGTTGGCCCCAGAGCAAGCTACCCCACAGCCAATTCCATAAGGAACGGGCTCCCTCCTCCCTTTGTCTGGGATGCAGGATGAGGGTGAACCAGGTTTGGGTCTGTCAGGGACTCAACAGCAAGGTCTAGGTCAGTGCATATGATAGCTACCAGCTGGTCGCCCAGTTTTTCCAGTTGTTCAGTCATAACGGTCGCTTAGGCTTTATATATATATATATATATATATATATATACACACACACACTAGAGGCCCAGTGCATGAATTCATGCACCAGTGGGGTCCCTCAGCCTGGCCTGTAGGACCAAGCCACAACCGGCTCTCTGACATTCCCTGAGGGATCCCAGATTGCAAGAGGGCTCCAGGGTGTGTCCCGCGCATCTTGCTCAGTCCTAATTGGCCGGACCCCAGCAGCAAGCTAACCTACCAGTCAGAGCATCTTCCCCCTCTTGGTCAGTGCACGTCATAGCAAGCAGTTGGGCAGCCTTAGCATATCATTAGCAAATTATGCTTTGATTGGTTGACTAGACGACCAACACATATTAAACTTTTATTATATAGGATAGATTATTGATTTCAGAGAAGGGAGAGGGGGAGAGAGAAACATTGATGGTGAGAGAGAATCATTGATCGCCTGCCTCCTGCAGGTCCCAGACTGGGGACTAAACCCACAATCTGGGCATGTTTCCTGACCAGGAATCAAACCTAGAGCCCTTCCAAGATTCCTCCCTGGCTGACCAACCTCCCATGTCCCTCTCGGGTCCTAATGGTGGCCTCCTGGTTCAAAGGTCAATGCTCAACCACTGACCCAGGCCATCTGGGCCTTAAAGTCTTTTTTAATTTTATTTTTTAAAATATATTTTATTGATTTTTTTATAGAGAGGAAGGGAGAAGGATAGAGAGAAACATCAATGAGAGAGACATTGATCAGCCGCCTTCTGCACGCCCCTTACTGGGGATGTTCCTGCAACCAAGATATATGCCCTTGACTGGAATTGAACCTGGAACTCTTCAGTCCACAGGCCGACATTCTATCCACTGAGCCAAAGGGGTTTCAGGTAAAGTCTTTTTTAAACAGCTCTCTGCACCTAAGGCAATTGCTAAGAATCTCTTATCCCACTTACCTTCTTCAGTCCCTTTACTCTTTGTCTCACTTTCCCTTTATCCTCCTCCCTCTCAACTTGCCATTTCTACCCCAGGCCCCTGACACTGAAAACCCTTTCTGGCTGCTTCCCCCTACCTCACTGCCTCCCATCACCAATAATATGTTCTCCTGGAATTGTCATGAATAAAATTATCTATCTTACTTGCTTCTTCTTAAGGGTTCACAGTTCTGCCAGCACCAGTCCACCAGTTCCCCCAACCCTCTGGTTTCCTGGGACCACGCTTGGGTGAGCACCAGTGATCCCCAGCTGGGAACACATGAGCCACTCTTCAGATTCATGGGCACTTCACCAAGGCAACCAAATCTGCCTGCGGTGAAAATGCTCCTGCTAACCAGCCCGCTTTCCAAAGCCCAGCTCAGGACCACTGCCAGCACTGCAGCTCTAACAGGGGAGTTAATGGGAAGAGAAAAGATAATGCTCCATGGCAAACACAGTTCCCTCCCAGTGGTACCTGAGAGTCTTGGGCGTGAGAGAGTGGGAGAACACAGATACCAAGCAACACTCCCTGGACCCCCCTGTTTTAATCTCTTCAGCTGTAGGGGGCTACCTAATCAATCATGATTTGTTTGTACAGCTTGTCTGTCAACACTAATTATATCTACTCTCGATTCTCTCAGACTCAAATGTGCTGTCCCCCAAAGACAAGGCAGGTGAATTACATTTTCCCGCCTTGGTAACGGATGTGCTCATGTTTGGCCCTATCCTCCCTAAGATGCCTTATAAACTCTTAATTGTTAATCAGTTAGTTGGGATGAGATAGCAAACTTTGCCCATAGGATAGATTCTCTATCGATGGACAATAGACATGCAAAATAACATTTAAATAAGCAGCCTTGAACTTCTTAAAACACTGTTGAATCTAACTGAATGAACCCTCATTACTATCATGTCCATATAAAAGATATGATTGGACCATGCAAGATTTACCTCCAAATGACCCACATTCTAAGAGGGATCAGAATCAACCCAGATTACCTAGGTCATTCCAGTCAAGAGAGGCCTACATCTACATTATTAAATCCCTGAAGTTTTCTAAGCAATGGAGTAGTGGCAGAAATGGGTCATCCAGGGAGAGCATGGATCTGAATAGTATACAGTGCAGCATCTTGCACTTCCTATCCATCATTCAGAGAAACCCTGGGCTGAAGACCTGAAAACATTATTTTTTAATGTTTAGATACACCCTCTTGTATCTAAACATTAAAAAATATCCAAGAAATATTAATTGTTCTTTTCCTCTTTCCCCAGCTGAATCAAATTATTCTAACACTGAATGGCTTTTTAATAACTTTGACACACTCTTCCTCCTATGTCTGCCAATATTACAATGTATAATTTGGCTGGTGATTTCTCTCTCTCTCTCTCTCTCTCTCTCTCTCTCTCTCTCTCTTTTCTTCTCAACTCAGCAGGCAGAGTGCTTCTCCTGACTTGGCAGAAATTGAGAATGCCCTTTTTTGCTTACTTTTGTGCCTATTCATTGCCAAAACTTTATAATCTTTAAGGTATTTAAATTTTTCTCCATTTTTTTTTTTTTGTGGGGGAGGGAGGAAGGGAATATTTTCTGGGCCAGATACTCAATAGTTTCCAAGTTTACTCTATGGTTTAAAAAGTACGTACCTAACATGGGTTTCTAACTTCCTTACAATTCTCAAGAAATATTTAATTGTCAAGTGGGACAAGTTATGCAAGAATTATATAGACAATATAATTAACTAAAAGGTGTTTTTGTTTTCCTGTGTTAAATATAGGAGCATGTGCTCTTGTATGTGGTACACAATCATAGTTTCCTCGGAACTAGTTCATATGATACACCTCTCTTCTGACTTGGATGAGTAATAATTTCAGAAAAGTGTCAATGAACTAGACTCTACCACTAGTTAGTTATATCCTTGGAAAATCAGTTAATACTCATAAGCCATATTATCTTCATCTTTTAAAACAGGAAATTAGGTTAACTCATTGGTTCCCATATGCAGGTCCCTCAGGGACTCTGAATTCACTGGGTTTCCAAATCTGTGTGTGCACTTAGCAAGCTATAGATTAAATAAATGACATGTCTAACTCATATAGGTATAGCTATTTGTTTTCCAATGTATGTAATTGCTGTTCTGATTAATAAAGTTTAAACTCATGTGAAATGATTATTCTGTTCAAAGTGGCATACTATCATTTTATAGATGCTACAAGTTTAAGTGCTACTGCCTAGGAATCTAAAAAATGTTGAGATTCAGAAGGGGTTCTCATACTTGAAAAGGCTTGGGAACAGCTGTGATATGATGATTAATAAGATCCCTTGCAGCAGTAAAACTCTATGACTAAACATTTGTATTTTGATGAGAAGGGGAGTGGATTGGGGGAACCTTCCATATTCTAATTCAAAGGCCAGTAGGGAAGTAACCGAGCATGGGGCAGTCATAGAGAAACCATCTACTTGCACTGGGAAGACTGATCCCACTGCACTCTAACTGCAAAAGTTCATGTAGAAGAGGGGAACATTCCAGGTGAAGGCTATTTGTGTCTTTGAAGATTTCTTGAGACATTTTCCCTCTTCTTACCTGTTCCGTTTAACTATTGACTCACTGCTGGCTGTATGCTTCTGGAATAGGCACTCTCTATACCAATTATGGCAGCTAAGCATGAAGCAAGCAGCCCACTCTCATTTAGAGTCACAGTGTTTTAACTTGAAACAACTACTTTCAAGATAGGCATGTGTAAGTATTAAGCAAATTATACTCAAACCACAAACCACTTCTCTTGGAAACCATCTAAATTTTTTCCCACCTTAATGTAGGTGAAATGCCTGATGGTAAGAATTATTCCAAGAATATAGGACTATATATTCATTTATGTAAGAAGCCAAGTTTAATGATTATAAAAATATAAGGAGTTAAATATATTTTTTAAAAATAAGAATGGAACAACTTACTTATTATGAGTTCCCTAAATGATAGACAATCTTTTATATACCCTTGTGTATGTAGCATTTATTTATGGTGAGTGTTACTAATAAATATTTTTTTAATTTCCTAAATTCTAAAAGGAAGCATTAGAATTGGAAGAGCATCTTGACTAACCTCCAACTAAAGGGGATGGGGTTGAAAATAATCAATCACAGTCTATGAAGTTAATATGAATAATACAGAATTAGAGAATTATTTATATGGATGTATTTTCTAAGAGCTTGGCAAAAAATGGGAAATGAGCCAATAGAACTACCAGAACGTATCTCTGCAAAGTGATAATACCAATTTTCCCACTATCTTAACTAAAATGAACTTCTTTGGAAATGATTTAACAGATTACATATGGAGTTAGAATATGTGAGACTATATGAGAACATGAAGTAACTAAATATGCCAGCTGAATGACCCAGGTGCCCATTTACTCTAACCTAAAGAAACCAGAGTAGTATGTACCAAAACTCTTAGTTTAGACAAAAACAAATAAAACAGCTCACTTAAACTGTTTCAAAAGAGAGAAAGCACTGGTGAGCTTGTGACATGTGCCTAGATGTTTAATATGGCAACAAAGAGAAATATCAACCAAAGAAAGAAAACTGAGTGGAATAATAAAAGTGGAAATCAACTTTGTTTTTAGTAACCACTTGTATCTGGTGCTATTCTGATTACTTTCTCATCTAATTTCAACTTTTCAGTTCTGCCAGGCAGGTATAGGCAATGTGAGCCCATTTTACGAGGAGGCTAGAGAATTTTGCCCAAGATGACCCATCCAAAAAGTGGCAGGACCGGGATTCAAAGACAGGATTTTGACTCTGAGGCCCATGATTCATGTCAACATTAAACCACTCCCTTTAGAGATCCTAATGGAAACTAGGAAAGCAAGAGATTTAGGGAACATGAGGAGAAGTGCCTTTGACTGTGAAATGTTCAAGGTCAGCTTCTACTAAATGCACAAGAAAAGCCTGACTGCACATAGAAGAAAGGTGAAATGGTCCACCCCCTAAACAAGGCTCTGAGCATTTCTTTTTTAAAAACATATTTGTATTGATTTCAGAGAAGAAGGGAGAGAGATAGAAACATCAATGACGAGAGAGAATCATTTATTGGCTTCCTCCTGCACGCCACTGGGAATCGAGCCTGCAACTTGGGCATGTACTCTGACTAGGAATTGAACCGTGACCTCCTGGTTCATAGGTAGATGCTCAACCACTGACTCATGCTGGGTGGGCCTGACTCATGCTGGGTGGGCCTGAGCATTTCTTTAAAAGGAAGAGAAGGGATAGAGAGAAACAAGATGGTGGCATAGGTGAACACCTAAACTGCTGCCTCGCACAACAATTTCAAAACTACAGCTAAAAGACAGAATGGACATCATCCAGAACCACAGGAAAGCTGGCTGAGTGGAAACTCTACAACTAGAAGGAAAGAAAGGGGCTCATGGAGACTCAGAGGAGCTGCAAAAAGCTGAGGTACAGAGACACGCGCAAAGAGAGGACAGGCGGTGGAGGGCCTGGCTGGCTTCCTCTAGCGGGAGGGAAACAGAAATGCTCAACTGCACTGACCCCTAGTTTCCACTGCACTGAACCCCATTCCGGGCGAGACTCATATGGGAGGAGTCTTGTCTGTCAAAAAAAGGGAGGAGTGCATGGAAACTCAGGGGAGGAGTGCACGTCTCAGCAGCGGTCTGGAGACGTGCACGCCAGGGCACACAAAGAGGACTGACTGCTGATTATGCTGCTGGCTTTCTCTAGCAGGAGGAAGACTGAACTTCCTAACTGTGCTGAACTCTACTTTCCACTGCACTGAATCCCAGTTTTGGGTGAGACACTGGGGACCAGACTCATATGGGTCCCCAGAGTGCACAGAAACTCAGGGGAGCCACAAAAGGCAGAGGTCTGGAGGTGCGTGAGCATGAGTGCGCACAGAGAGAGTTGCAGTGATTACCAAGGGACACTGAGACCCAGGAGGTGCATAGAACAGAGCTGACAGGAAGCCAAGGCTGTCTGCTCAGCCCTGAGACTCCGCCCCATCCAAGCCTAGCAGAGGCTTTTTCAATTTTGCAATTCTTGTCTCAAAAGGCTGACTCCAGCACAGAAGTTCCAGCGTAGACACAGCTGATCCTCACAAACAATTGGCTTGGAGATCAATTCCCCCCAGTGATATCAACAACAATCAAGATTTAACTACAACAAAGCTGTACACACAGTCCACAAAGGGGTGCACCAAGAGAGTCCATTTCAGGTAACTGGGGAGGTGGAGCTACTGGGCCATATAGGACACCTAGCACAGAAAGCTACTCTACCAACTCAGGGTAGCAGCAAAAATGTGGAGACAAACAGATCACAAATGAAATAAATGAAGGAAAACAAATTACTGGATATAGAGTTCAAAACCACAGTTTTGAGGTTTTTCAAGAATTTCCTAGAAAAGATGGATAAATTCAGCAAGACTCTAGAGGAGATGAAAAAGGACCAATTAGAAATTAAATATCCACTGACTGAAATAAAAAATATTATACAGAGACCTAACAGCAGACTAGAGGAATGCAAGAATCAAGTCAAAGATTTGAAATACAAAGAAGCAGAAAACAGTCAACTGGAAAAGCAAAAAGAAAAAAGAATCCCAAAATGGGAAGATAGTGTAAGGAGCCTTGGGGACAGCTTCAAGCGTACCAACATCAGAATTATGGAGGTGCCAGAAGAAGAGAGAGAGCAAGATACTGAAAACCTATTTAAAGAAATAATGACTGAAAACTTCCCCCACATGGTGAAAGAAATAGACTTACAAGTTCAGGAAGCACACAGAACACCAAACAAAAGGAATCCAAAGAGGATCACACCAAGACACAGCATAATTAAAATACCAAGAGCAAAAGACAAAGAGAGAATATTAAAAGCAGCAAGAGAAAAACAGTTAATTACCTACAAGAGAGCACCCATACGATTGTCAGCTGATTTCTCAACAGAAACTATGCAGACCAGACCGGAGTGGCAAGAAATATTCAAAGTGATGAATAGCAAGAACCTACAACCAAGATTACTCTACTCAGCAAAGCTATCATTCAGAATTGAATGTAAGATAAAGAGCTTCACAGATAAGAAAAAACTAAAGGAGTTCAACACCAATCCAGAATTATATGAAATGCTGAAAGGTACTCTTTAAGAAGAGGAAAAAGAAGAAAAAGGTAAAGATAAAAATTATGAACAACAAATACATATCTATCAACAAGTGAATGTAAAAATCAAGTGAATAAAAAATCTGATGAACAGAATAAACTGCTGAATATAATAGAATCAGGGGCATAGAAAGGGAGTGGACTGACAATTCTTAGGGGGAAAGGAGTGAGGGGGGTTTTGGGGAGTAAGGGGACAGACTGGACAAAAATCATTCACCTATGGATAAGGACATTGGGGAAGAGGTAAAGGCAGAGACTGGAGTGGGAGCCAGTGGAAGGGAGCTATAGGGGGAAAAAAGAAGAACAATTGTAATAATCTGAACAATAAAGATACATTAAATTAAAAAAATAAAAATAAAAGAAATAAAAGGAAGAGAAGGAAGGCATTAGAGGCAGAGGCCACTGACATTGCAACACACTGTTTACAAGATTTTTGCAAAAGTTCTGCTGCAACAGCTGACAGGAACAGCTAAGGGCATGAATCTGGCAGTCTGCCATGGAAAGGCAGGAAAGAGCTAACGGTTTGATGAACTTAAGAGAAGTCACAAAGAGGGGTGCAAAAGAAATTTACTAGATTTTGAGCAGGGTAAAAGCTTTTTGCTCTGACAACACCAATCATGTATACACAGACTAGACAATAATACAAAGCAGTTTAAGATCAAGGAGCATAGGAAATATTACTTGTGATACAGACAATAAGAAATATGGAAAAATCAGATATTAGTGCTAGATACCATGTGTGCCTTTTATCTTAAGTCTTTAAAAAAATAAAAAAGATAATCCCAGATCTTAGTTTGGGAAAGTATTTTAAATTATAGTTCAATGAAACAAACAAAAACCAGTAAGGTTTCATTGAGTAATTGAGAAAATATTGACTGGAAGTCTAGAGATTTAACAGAATACAGGGTTTGGAAAAGTTGGTTTACAGTTGTGAATATGTGAAACACAGTTTATTCTTGTATTATTATTTATAAATTATTGTATTATTTTCTATATGAACTATAAACCTACTTTTACCTCGCCCTGTATTTCTAAACAAATACCTTTGCATTGCTATAATTTAATTTCCTCACTCATAAGCAGGGTATAATAATAATTTGAGACTCAGAAGATCTCGGTGAACATTAAATGCAATGGTGTTTGTGAAAATTGTCAGTATTATTCAATCTTTATTACCATTATTATTTTTCTAGCTCTAGTTCTACTTAAGTTGTGTGACCTTAAGTGGGAGAAGGGAGATGAAGAGGTTAGACTAGATGATCTCTTTAAAATCTCACTATCTATGCTCATATAAATCATTATTTCCTCTTCAAAAATACATAATTATACTTTGTAATAGATAAGCAATTAAAATGTATAAGAACACAGCACCCCATACCCAGTTGGTAAAGAGAAAGAGAAATTAAACTGACAAGGAGAGAGCAAAATTGCCCAACCAATCCCATACATTCTGTATAACATGCAGATTTATCAATTGTAAGAAAACACTTGTAAAATTAAAAGCAGTTAGAGTAAAATAAATATTTTGAAAATAAATATTAATATGTAGGCAGAGCCCAATCACATCCCATTAAAAGGTCAAATGCCAATAACAGAATCACACAGCAATGCCACTTCTCCATTTATTTGGTAAACTCATAATGATTCTACAAAACTCCATGCAGAAGTCTGTCACCTCTCTTTCCCAAATTGCTCATCAAGCACTGGGTATATCATAGGCTCACCAGTCATTTATCTTTGGTCATTTTTCACATCTACCTACCCACTACATTGCTAGATACTTCAGAATTAGAATAATGTCTTACCCAACTTTATAGCCTAGCGAATCACAGGGTCTGAACCATAAAATGTGTTCAATAATTCTGGTTTGTAAGTTGAATTAATTAATTGGATATTGAAAATACAAAGTGCATCATAGAAGCTAGTTCATAGGTCAACAGAAAGGACTTCTAACTTTAAATAGCATCTGACACAGTCTCCCTAAAATTTCTTTCAAAATATCCATGAATATGGAGGGAGGTGGGGTGGGTTAAAATATCCCACTCTGGCCAAGACCGGTTTGGCTCAGTGGATAGAGCGTCGGCCTGCGGACTGAAAGGTCCCGGGTTCGATTCTGGTCGGGGGCATGTCCCTTGCTTGCGGGCACATCTCCAGTGTGGGGCGTGCAGGAGGCGGCTGATCGATGTCTCTCTCTCATCGATGTTTCTGACTTTCTATCCCTCTCCTTTCCTCTCTGTTAAAAAGTCAATAAAATATATATATATATATTAAAAAAAATTATCCCACTCTGGAAAGTAAGATATTTTCATTAGCCTCGATACTGATGGAACTGTGCTGAAGAGTGCAAACTGGTAAACCCTTGTGTTATGCTGCCAGAATAGAAAGACTGCCCACCTGGAAAAAAAAGGTGCAAAGGTACATTTCGCCCAAACTGTCTGGCTCCTTGGAACAAGAATACAAGATCTGTCCCAATCAGGAACCAGATAACTGACCTTTTTAGACTAGCTGCTGCTTTTTAAAGCTGTCAAAATATTATTTCCCACTCCCTCCCCCCAACAACTTACAAAGATTCAACTTATGAATTATAGGTAAAAGAAACTAAAGCAGGTGGAATAGAAATTATAATCACTGACATAATTGAAAAAAAATCACAAATTGGAAAAATATCTTAAATATACAGATTTAAGGATCCCACAATGTTTCAGAAGAATATACAAATATGTATCAAATCCACAACTAAGTGCATTCTTGGAAGAGGTTTTAATATAAATGTGAAGAAAATATTCTTCAAGAATCCAGACAGGAATAGTAAATTACATTTAAAGAAGGAAATAGCATACTGGTCTTAGTCTTCTTATTTGTATTATTAGATGCTGGAATAAAATTAAACAGAATTTTGTGGAGAATATTGTAATCCAAAATTTTATACCCAGTTTTTATGACTCTTTTACTTGCAAGTGAGAGGAAGCCTAATTCAATCTAGCTTAAGGGGTAAATACATGAATCCATTGGCTCACAAAACTTCCAAGGTAACTTTAGGTACAGCTGGATCCAGGGGCTCAAATAAAGTCATTCTTTATCTCTTTCTTCCTACCATCAAACCCACCATCTTCTGCTTCATCTTAGCTTTTCTTTGTTTCAATATTGACCTCATTTTATCCCACAGTAAAGACACTCTTTTCCTATCACAGAAAACATGGTCAACGAGACAATTATAAACCCACATTGTCTTAGCAAATGAAAGATAGATTCTCTATATACATGAGATTTTTAATCTTATAAAAATACTTCAGTTGTTTGTAATGAGACCATGTCTAGTCACCAAGGATGAGAGATTGGTCCATTATTTTGAAGGCCTGGATCACTTGCTGCTCCTATAGCCAGAGGCTACACTGTGATTAACAGTCCACAAGAACCTAATGAGATGAGAGAGAAGCAGGTCTTTCACTGAAAAAGAGGGTAGGCACAGACAATAAGAGCAAATATCAAGTGCATTTCCTCCATGTCTACTTAGCACATGTTCATATGCATTTATAATTTCATAAGTGCCTCCACCTATGTTTATACAACTAATGTATAATTAAAATCATACTTACTTCAAAGATAGACAACTCAGAATCACATCCAGTTACCAACTCATCTTCATGTCCAAGATCTCTGGATGATGCACACATTTCAGACATCCACATATGTCTCCTCTTGATCCAAAAACCTGCAGATTAAATGATTAATGTAATAATCACCTATATACTTCCATTACACAGTAGAGGAGAAAAAACGGGATACATATCTTCAATTAAAACTAAATTCAGAAAAGGTGGCATCATATTTGCTGTAGCTTATAACATACACCAAAGAATAACATAGCAAGATTGTACATCTTGGCTATAGAACCAATCTGACCGCCCCAAGCTTTTCCCTGTGCACAGATTGAACAAATTCATCATTTTTCAAGACTGTGCTTAAAATAAATGCAGTGCATACATTTTTCTAGAGGTGCCACCCCTTAGCATCCCTCTTACACTCGATGTTGTTACAAGGCCCTGGAGATTGCCTTAGAAACCTGGCAATCACTAGTTCATTTGGATTGTCATTTCTCAATTTAATATTTTTAAACCCCAGTCATCTACTGATTGTGCCTACTTCTGGAAGTGAAAAGCAGTGTCCTTGATTATAGACCAGACTCTTTTGCATTTCTGTCCCTTAGCAGCAGGTCTTAGCCTTCAGCTAAATGCCTCCTAAATGACTCAGGCTGGTGTATTGAGGCAGAACTAATAATCAGTGCTGTGTCCTAGCTGAACTCACATTGGTTGACTATTTTCTAGAGAATGAAGTGTTATCTTCAACACCAGCAAATGCTAAGCAGGATAATTTGGGAAGGAGCTTAAAGGATAAGGTTTAAAGATTTCTTATAAGAGAGGAAAGATGGCAACTGGCAGGAAGGTAGGGAGGGAGAGTGTGTGAGAGAGTGAGGGAGCAATAGAGGTATGTGTGGACATGTGTGGGTGTGTGTGAGAGTGAAATAGGGACAGTTAGACCCTGTAGTACTTCCAGGGGGCTGACAATCTGGGCAGTCTTAGATGGCAAAACCCCGCTGCTTCCACAAACACTCCCGGGAGGACACTGCTAGCACGGAGACCATGCTATCTTGAAGAACAGAACTGCTTGAGACTAGAATTCTAGCCTTGCCAACACCCAGTCTGTCTCAGAAGCAAACCTGGACACTATAGCCACACTGGTAAAAGACTTGCGATCACTACTGCAGACCCAGGAACACCAAGACTCCAGGCACCACTACCATAGATTTCTGTGAGTCACAAAGCCAGTTCTACTACCCCGCCACCCATCACAGCAGCAACATAGAAACTACCAGACTCCAGCCACACAATAAGGCTTTCTGCATGCACAAAACAGTGGTGACTCTGCTTGACTTTGAGCCTTGGTGTTGGACACGGGAAGTTTGTTTCCTGCGACTCATCTTCGCGCCCAGGCAGGGAGGCTGAGCTACATTTTAGCCTATCTGCTCATCCGTAGGAAGGTAGTTTTCTGTGACCAGATCCCACGCTCATGCAGGGCAGGGAGACAGCACTGAACTTGAGCCTGGACTTGCAAACTCTGGGAAATTGTTTTCTGTGACTCGTCTTCATGCCTAGGCAGGAAGGTAGTCCTAAATTTGAGCATAGGTGTACAACCTTGAGGAGATTGTTTTCTGCAACCAGATTCTGCACCCACACAGGGAGACAGTGCTGACTTTGAGCCTGGGGGTGCAAAGCCAGGGAATTTGTTTCCCATGACCAGACACTGCACCTTAGGAGGGAGGCTGTGCTAAATTTGAACCTGGATGTGCAGACTTGAGGAGTTTTTTTCCCCACAACTAGACCCTGTGCCCACACAGGGAGGAAGCACTGAATTTGAGCCTGGGTGCATGGACACGGGGAGTTTGTTTTCCATTGTGCAAACCCACACTAAGTGGCAGTGCCACCTGACTTTGATTCAGGACAAGCGCACACAGAAGGCTCTTTACCACAGGGCAGAAGTGGACCTCCTGCCAACACAGTGCAACTGAACAACTCAGTCTTCCAAGCAGATCAAGAACCCTGAATCTCCATGTAAGAGGCAGCAATGAGCATCAGTGACTAGACTCTGTTCTTCTTTGCGTGCATCTGGGATCCCTGATTCCCAGTATATTCACACTAAGAGCCAGTGACTCCAATTTTTGGCACATGTGCACATAGGTACCCTGATTCTCAGTGTGAGGTAGCACCAAGCAACAGAGACTCTGATACTTGATTCTTGGCATGGACACAGGGAGCCTCTGACTCTTGACATGCAAAAGGGGATTTTGATTTTTGGCACATGCCAGTGGGTTCTCTGTTTCAACATGGTGCAGGTCACACTAAGTCCCTGATTCTAGCTGCACACATGAGGTCACACTAAACGCCTGTGACCCTGACCCAGGGTGAGCATGGCTCCCACCACAGCAACCACACATCTTGGTGTCAGAGCTTCTCAGTGACATTTGGGGGATACAAAACTCCCACTGCACCCGGCCCAGACCTCCACAACTTGACATCTGAACTTTCTGGTGATAGTCAGAATGGGGAGACAACAAAGCAATCTCCAGAGGAAAGAAAAGGAGGAATCGCCAAGAAAGGAACTAAGTGAAACAAAAGTATGTAACATGACAGAAAAAGAATTCAGAGTAATGGTCATACAGTTCATACACTGGATGGACGAAAAAATCAACAACCTATGCAAAAATCAGGAAGAAATGAAAAATGATATAGCTACAATCAAAAAGACCATGGAAGGCTTCAACAGTGGACTAGAAACAGAGAACTGAATCAGCGAGTTAGAAGATCAGGTACAAAAACAAGCCTAATCTGAATAGCAACTAGAGAAAAAAATTAAAAAACAGGAGGAGAGCCTAAGGAAGCTTTGGGACAATGCAAAACAAAATAATATACGTATAATAGGGCTGCCAGAAGGACAAAAAAAGTAGCAAGGATTAGAAAATTTATTTGAAGAAATAATGATAGAAAACTTCCCTGATACGGGGAAGAAAAAAGTTACTCAAGTACAGAGAGTTCCAAGCAAGATGAATTCCAAAAGATCCACACCAAGACACACCATAATTATAATGACAAATGTTATTGACAAAGAGAGAATCTTAAAGGCTGCAAGAGAGAGACAGAAAGTTACCTAAAAAGGATCTCCCATCAGATTATCAAATGATTTTACAACAGAAACACATCAAGCTAGAAGGGAATGGAAGGAGATATACAAAGTGATGCAAAGCAAGGGACTCAATCCAAGAATACTCTATCTAGCAAGACTATCAATCAAAATTGAAGGAGAAATCAGGAGCTTTGCAGACAAAAAAATGCTAAGGGAGTTTATCACTACCAAATGCAAGAAATGCTAAAGGGAATGCTATAAAAAGACAAAACAAAAAGGTAAGAAGGAACACAGCCTCAAAAAATAAAAATGGCTACAAACAAGTACCTTTCAATACTAACTTTAAATGTAAAAGGACTGAATGCTCCAATCAAAAGACATTGAGTGGCTGAATGGATAAAAAAAACATGACCCATATATGTGCTGCTTACAAGAGACCCACCTCAGAACAAGGAACTCACATAGACTGAAAGTGAAGGAATGGAAAAATATCTATCAGGCAAATAGAAATGAAAAAAAAAGCTGGGGTAGCAATATTTATACCTGACAAAATAGACCTCAAAGTGAAGGCCATAGGAAGAGATAAGGGAGGCCACTTCATAATATTAAAGGGATCAATACAACAAGAGGATATAACCCTGATAAACACATATGTACCCAATGCAGAAGCACCCAAATACATAAAAAATCTACTGGAAGATATCAAGAGAGAGATGGACAACAATACAATCATAGTAGGGGACTTTAATATACCACTGACATCACTGGATAAATCTTCTAGACAAAAATATCAGCAAAAAAACAACAATCCTAAATGACTCAATAGATCAGATGGACTTAATTGACATCTTCAGAACATTTCATCCCAAATTTGTGGAATATATATTCTTCTCAAATGCACATGGGACATTTTCAAAAATAGACCCATTTTCAAAAATAAGTCACAAGCAAAGTTTCCCCAAATTCAAGAAGATTGAAATCATACCAAGCATCTTTTCAGATCATAATGGCATAATATTAGAAATAAACTACAATAAAAACAATCCAAAACACTCAAACACTTGACTGAATAGCATGTTATTAAATATTGATTGGATTACCAATGAGATCAAAGAAGAAATTAAAAACATGCTGGAAACTAATGACAATAAAAACACAACAATCCAAAACATATGGGACACCATGAAAGCAGTCTTGAGAGGGAAATTTATAGCTCTACGGGACTACCTTAAAAAAAAAAAAAGAAAAAATGGTAGTACATCATCTAATGCTACAACTGAAAGAATTAGAAAGAGAACAACAAGAAAAGCCCAGAGTGAGCAGAAGGAAGGAGATAATAAAGATTAGAGCAGAAATAAATGACATAGACACACACACACAAAAAGAAAAAACACCACAATACAAAAGATCAATGAAACCAAGAGCTTGTTCTTTGAAAGGATACACAAGATTGATGAATGTCTAGCCAGGTTCCCCAAGAACTAAAGAGAGAACTCAAATAAACAAAATCAGTAATGATAGAGGCGAAATAAAAACAGACCCCACAGAAATACAAAGGATTGTTTAAAAATATTATGAACAACTCTTTTCCGACAAACTAGACAACCTGGAGGAAATGGACATATTCCTAGAAAAACACAAACTTCCCAAAGTCTATCAGGAATATTCTAAAAATCTCAATAGGCCAATAACTATGGAAGAAATTAAAGCAGTCATCAAAAAGCTTCCAGTAGCCCGAAACCAAGATGACGGCATAGGTGAATACCTAAACTGCTGCCTCCCACAACAATTTCAAAACTACAACTAAAAGACATCATCCAGAACTACAGGAAAGCTGGCTGAGTGGAAATACTACAACTAGAAGGAAAGAGAGGGGCTCACGGAGACTCAGAGGAGCTGCAAAAAGCTGAGGTACAGAGACACGCATGTGGAGAGGATGGGCGGCAGAAGCTCTGGCTGGCTTCCTCTAGTGGGAGGGAGACAGAAACACCTGACTGCACTAAACCCCAGTTCCGATTGCACTGAACCCCAGCTCCGGGCAAGATTCATACGGGGAGAGTCTGGACTGTCATGAAAAAGGAGGAGTGCACAGAAACTTAGGGCAGCCATGAAAAGGAAGAGGTCTGGAGGCACGCACACCATTGCGCACAGAGATGATGGACTGCTGATTGTGCTGCTGGCTATCTCTAGCGGGAGGGAGACAGAACCATCCAACTGCACTGAAATCCACTTCCAACTGCACTGAACCCCAGTTTCGGGTGAGACCCTGGGGACTCAGACTCACACAGGTCCCTGGAGCGCATGGGAACTGGAAAGGCAGAGGTCTGGAGATGCACATGTGCACACAGAGAGGGCTGCAGCAATTACCAAGGGATGATGAGACCCAGAACCCTCATAGGGCAGGGCTAACTAGAAGCCAAGGCTGTCTTGGCTCAGCCCTAAGACTCCACCCCATCCAAGCTCAACAGAGAGGCTTTTGTAATTTTGCAAGTCTTGTATCATAAGGCTGACTCCAACACAGAAGTGCTCCCAGTGTAGCAAAAATGCAGAGACAAAGCAACACATCACAAATGAAAGAAATGGAGGAAAACAAATGACTGGATATAGAGTTCAAAACCACGGTTATAAGGTTTTTCAAGAATTTCCTAGAAAACATGGGTAAATTTAGTGAGACCCAAGAGGAGATGAAAAAGGACCAACTGGAAATTAAACATACACTGACTGAAATAAAAAATATTATACAGAAATCTAATAGCAGACTAGAGGAATGCAAGAATCAAGTCAAAGATTTGAAATACAAAGAAGCAGAAAACATTCAACTGGAAAAGCAAAAAGCAAAAAGAATCCAAAAATGTGAAGATGGTGTAAGGAGTCTCTGGGACAACTTCAAGTGTACCAACAACAGAATTATGGGGGAGGCAGAAGAAGAGAGAGAACAAGGTACTGAAAACCTATTTGAAGAAATAATGACTGAAAACTTCCCCCACCTGGTGAAAGAAATAGAGTTACAAGTCCAGGAAGTGCACAGAACCCCAAACAAAAGGGATCCAAAGAGGACTACACCAAGACACATCATAATTAAAATACCAAGAGCAAAAGACAAAGAGAAAATATTAAAAGCAGCAAGAGAAAAACAGTTAATTACCTACAAAGGAGCACCCATACGATTGTCAGCTGATTTCTCAACAGAAACTATGCAGACCAGACCGGAGTGGCAAGAAATATTCAAAGTGATGAATAGCAAGAACCTACAACCAAGATTACTCTACCCAGCAAAGCTATCATTCAGAGTTGAAGGTCAAATAAAGAGCTTTACAGAGAAGAAAAAGCTAAAGGAGTTCATCAACACCAAACCAATGTTATATGAAATGCTGAAAGATACTCTTTAAAAAGAGGAAGAAGAAGAAAAAGGTAAGGATAAAAATTATGAACAACAAATACATATCTATCAACAAGTGAATGTAAAAATCAAGTAAATAAAAAATCTGATGAACAAAATAAACTGCTGAATATAATAGAATCAGGGGTATAGAAAGGGAGTGGACTGACAATTCTCAGGGGGAAAGGGGTATTGGGGTACGGGAAGAGACTGTACAAAAATCGTACAACTATGGATGAGGACAATGTGGGTGAGGTAAGGGAAGAGGGTGGGTGGGAGCCAGGTGGAGGGGAGCTATGGGGGGAAAAAGAGGGACAATTGTAATAATCTGAATAATAAATATTTATTAAATTTAAAAAAAGAAATGGGGAATGGACCTAAATCAAAACTTTTTGAAAGAAGATAAAAGGAAGGCAAAGAGACATATTAAAACATGTTCAAAGTCACTAATTATCCCAGAGTTGCAAATCAAAATGACAATGTGGTACCATCTCACACCTGTCAGAATGGCAATCATCAACATCAATAAATGGCAAATTTTGGCAAGGATGTGGAGAAAAAGGAACCCTCATGCATTGCTGTGGGAATGCAGATTGGTGCAGCCACTGCAGAGAACAGGATGGAGTTTCCTCAAAAGACTAAAAATGGAACTTCCATTTGACACAATAATACCACTTCTAGGAATATATCCCAAGAAGCTAAAAATACCAATCAGAAAGAATATATGCTTCTCTATATTCACAGCAGCATAATTCACCATAGTTAAGATTTGGAAACAGCCTAAATGCTCATCAGCAGATGAGTGGATTAGAAAACTATGGTACATCTACACAAGGGAATACTATGCTGCACTAAAAAAGAAGGGTTTCCTACCATTTGCAACAACATGGATGGAACAGGAGAGCATTATGCTGAGTAAAATAAGCCAGTCAGAGAAAGATTAATATCACATGATCTCACTCATTTATGGGAAATAATGAACAACAAACACTAATGATGAAAAACAGATACAGAGACAGGGAAGCATCGAACAGACTGTCAAACCTCAGAGGGAAGGTAGGGGAGGGTGAGGGTAAGGGAGAAGAGATCAACCAAAGGACTTGTATGCATGCATATAAGCCTAACCAGTGGACACAGACACCAGGGGAGTGAGGATATGAGTGGGAGAGAGTTTGGGAAGGTAATGGAGGGATGAGGACAAATATTTAATTCCTTAACCAATAAAGAAATTAAAATGAAAAAAAAATATATATATATGTAAAGATTTATTATATTTTTCCTAAGTCCAAATCATACCCCCTACTGTTGTCTCCCATCTCTCAACCTGCCAACACTAATTTCAGCTTGGGGCAAGGATATTGGTTTTTGTAGTTCTATGAGGTACATGATTCTCTGACCCATAGAGTCTTAAATTACTGCTCATATCCAAATGGGGGAAAGATAGCTCTTAACTAACTTATATACTATTCCCTTCATTCTTTCAGTGGGACCAATTTATTCTTGAAGCTTTTTCTTTTCCTGAAACACATCAAGAAGCAGAAAACATCCTAAAAATTTGATGACTTCTCTGACACTCCAGTCTCAGCAGGGACATTGTCTGAGTCAAAGGAAACAACAGGTGAGCCGTCAGTCAGATATCTCAGAACAGCATAACAAAGACTGTCAACTTTCTTTCCTTAGTATGGGGGTGTCTCCATGCCCTCCACACTTAGCCTCAACCAAACCCTCATTGTAGAATCTGTCCCTAGCAATGGCCTACTCCTAGCATCAATTCTAGGCTTCTATTTTTCTTCTTTTCAATTGGAAAGGATAGAAAACCAACCCAATCTATCTTAAGGGGGCGGGGGGGGCGGGGAGAATGAAAATGTATTGAATTGTATGACTGGAAAGTCCAAAAGTGAGAATTCAAAAACAGCTGGATGAAAGATCTCAAACAATTCACCTGGACCCACTCTCATCTTCTCATTCTCTATTCTCCAGCTCTCTTTCTCCTTCCATCTCTCAAGTCTACTTGTTTCTGTTTTGTTTGTTTCATTTTATTATGTTGGCCTCATTCTTTCTTGTTATAGATGGACTGTGTTCACATGACAGGAAACATGTCTGGCATCCCAACCCTACATCCATACGGTTCACAATCCATACATGTAATTTAATTCAGAGGCCCATTTCTGGCTCCCTAATACAACCATGTGAGCCAGCTACACAGTAAAGAAGTATAGGTCATTAACACCTACAACAGGATACTCAAGGACCTCCCTATTTCCTGCCGTAACATTAAATTCAGGACAGCTCTAGCATCCCAAGGACCACCCAGATTCAGTCCTGACCAGAGCAAGCTTGGCAGGCCCAATGGTGATCGCTACTTTCAAAAAGCTAAAAGGATGTGGATTTTTAGGACAATAAAAAAGAAAAAGAAAGTGCTGACATTTATTGATTCCAAAGAAAGAGTCACCCTTAAGTAATTTGCCCGAGTTACAAGAAATTCTCAGATGTTCATTGAGAGGACCAAAATTAGCCTAGTTCAAGGGAACTCCTGACCAAGAACCAGGCAAGACATAAAGACTATCCCACAAGTATAACCATCGATACTGAGCTTTTCTAGATACAGCTTCTCAGAAACACTGACATTTGATATTTCATTATTCCAAATCCTTCCCTTTCCAGCCTACCTTTTAGTTATCCTTTAACTACCCTTTGTTATTGATTTATTCTTTTACTGTGGTGTATGTGTATGTGGTCTGTAGATTATCAATTCTCGAATTTACTGAGATTTGTTCTATAGGCTAGTACAGTGGCCGGCAAACTCATTAGTCAACAGAGCGGCAAAATCCCGCAGTTTGCCAACCAGTGGTCTAGTATATGGGCAGTTTTTGTAAATGTTGCATGACATGTGGGAATCTATATATTTCATGAAATAAAACTTCTTAATTGCAAAGAAAAAGAGAAAGAAATAAATGAGTTATGAAGGCCATAAAAACATATGGAAGAACATTAAATGCTTGTTACAAAATGGAAGAAGCCAGTCTAAAAAAAGCAGCTTATTGTATGATTCCAACTATATGATATTCTGGAAAAGGCAGCTCTATAGGACAGTGAAAAGATTAGTGGCTGCCAGCAGTTTGTGTGGGGGGAAGGAGAGTGAATAACATAGAAGATTTTTTAGGGCAATGAAATTCTTCTGTATGCTACTGTAATTATGGATACATGACATTAGGATCAGTCCACAAACTGAAGGGTCCCAGGTTTGAGTCTGGTCAAGGGCACACACCTCGGTTGCAGGCTCAACCCCAGCCCTGGTCAGGGTGCATGCAGGAGGCAACCAATTGATATGTCTCTCTCACAGTGATGTTTCTCTCTCTGTCTCTTCCCATCCCCTTCTCTACAAATCAATGGGAAAGTATCCTCAGGTGAAGAATAACAAAAGAATTAAATAAAAATAAATAAAATCTAATAAAAAATCAATAAAAACAACCACATAGTTGGCTGAAGTATCTTTTGGTGCCAGAAATAAGGAAGTGCTCAAAAACAATATGTGGGGAGAATCCAAGATGGCGGCATAGGTAAACATCTACACTGCTGCCTCACACAACAATTTCAAAATTACAACTTAAAGACAGAAAGGACATCATCCAGAACCACAGGAAAGCTGGCTGAGTGGAAATTCTACAACTAGAGGGAAAGAGAGGGGCTCACGGAGACCTAGAGAAGCTGCAAAAAGCTGAGGTACGGAGACGCATGCATGGAGAGAGCGGGTGCTGGAGTACCTGGCTGGTTTTCACTGGCAGGAGGGAAACGGAGACTCTCAAAAGCTTTGAACCCCTTATCCTAAGACACTAAACCCCAGATCTAGCCAAAACTCATACAGGGGGAGTTTGGACTGTGAAAAGGGAGAGGTTCACGGAAATTTAGGGGAGTCGCAAAAGATCAGAGGTCTGGTGGTGTGCATGGCACTGCACGCAGAGGACAGACTGCTGATTGTGCCGCTGGCTTTAGCAAATGGGCAGGAGACAGACCCTTCCAACTGTGCTACTTCTGACTCCGCTAAGCCCCAGTTTCGGGTGAAACCCTGGGGACCTAGACTCGTGTGGTCCTGGAACACAGGGGAGCCGGAAAGGCAAAGGTCTAGAGGCACTGTGCGTGCACAAGGACTGCTCTAGTAATTACCCAGTCACGTGAGACTCAGGGGCCGTGGCGGGCAGGGTCGACTGGAAGGCAAGGCGGTCCCTTAAGCCCTGAGACTCCACCCATCCCAAACTCAATAGAGAGGCTTCTGCGGTTTTGCAAATCTGATATCATAAGGCTGAATCCAACACAGAAGTTCTCCTGGCATAGTGAAAATGCTGAGACAAGGGAAGGGATCACAAACAAAAGAAATGGAGGAAAATGACTGGATATAGAGTTCAAAACCACGCTTATAAGATTTTTCAAGAATATCTTAGAAAAGTTGGATAAAGTTAGCGAGAGCCAAGAGGAGATGAAAAAGGACCAACTAGAGATGGAAAAGGTCCAACTAGAGATGAAAAAGGACCAACTAGAAATTAAACATACACTGACTTAAATAAAAAATATTATACAAAGTCCTAACAGCAGACTAGAGAAAGGCAAGAATCAAGTAAAAAAAATTGAAATATAAAGAAGCGGAAAACACTCAACTGGAAAAGCAAGAAGAGAAAAGAATCCAAAAATGTGAAGATAATGTAAGGAGCCTCTGGGACAGCTTCAAGCGTACCAACATCAGAATTGTGGGGGTGCCAGAAGAAGAGAGAGAGCAAGATACTGAAAACCTATTTAAAGAAATAATGACTGAAAACTTCCCACATCTGGTAAAAGAAATAGACTTACAAGTCCAGGAAGCACACAGAACACCAAACAAAAGGAATCCAAAGAGGATCACACCAAGACACAGCATAATTAAAATACCAAGAGCAAAAGACAAAGAGAGAATATTAAAAGCAGCAAGAGAAAAAGAGTTCATTACCTACAAGGGAGCACCCATACGATTTCTGCTGATTTCTCAACAGAAACAATGCAGGCCAGACGGGAGTGGCAAGAAATATTCAACGTGATGAATAGCAAGAACCTACAACCAAGAATAATCTATCCAGCAAAGCTATCATTCAGAATTGAAGGGCAGATAAAAAGCTTCACAGATAAGAAAAAGCTAAAGGAGTTTATCAACTCCAAACCAGTATTATATGAAATGCTGAAAGGTACTCTTTTAGAAGAGGAAGAAGAAAAAGGTAAAAGCCAAAAAATTATGAACAACAAATATGTATCTATCAACAAGTGAATCTAAAAATTAAGTGAATTAAAAATTTGATCAACAGAATAAACTGGTGAATATAATAGAATCAGGAGCAGAGAAAGGGAGTGGACTGATAATTCTCAGGGGAGAAAGGGTGAGGGGTGTACAGGGAGAGACTGGACAAAAATCATACACCTATGAATGAGGTCAATGGGAGGGATGTAAGGGTAGAGGAAGGGTTGGGAGCCCGGCGGAGGGGTGCTATGGAGGGGAAAATAGAGAAACAAATGTAATAATCTGAATAATAAAGATTTAACTAAAAAACAAAACAAACAAACAAAAACACAATATGTGGGTCTGTTAGAAGCACACAGGAGCCCATCTAAAAGAGTTCCCAGTAGTCAAAGCTGGATCGACTCGTATAACAAATAAATAATGATGGCATGGGGCTATGACCCAAAGAATAAAATAAATATCCACAATCCATCTGATATAAACAAACAAAAAAGTAAACGAAGAAGGGACAACTCTTCCTTATAGAAGAATTCCAATTGATAAATACAGAAGGCATGAGGAAAATAGAAAATCACCAGAACACCACACTAATACTTCCAAGATGAATGCTCAAATTCATGGAAATTGAAGAGAAATAGGATATTTGCATGGTCTCAAAATACTGTCTACAACGTTTATTAATTGCAATGGAAGGATAGTAACTGTATGATGGAGAAACCTGGCAGACACCACCTTAACCAAGTGATCAAGGTTACCATCACAAGCAATGAAATATATTGAATCATGTATCTACCCAGATGATGCATTGAGAAAAGTGCATAGTATCCTCCCCCAAAATGTATAATCACATCTAATTATGAGAAAACACAAGGAAAACCCAAAGAGAGGGGCATTCTCTAAAATATCTGATCAGACCCTTTAACAGTATCCAAGTCCTGGGAGACAAGGAAAGGCTGAGGTGCTGTCACATTGGGGAGGACTAAACACAAGGAGACCATGGCTGGCTCTTGGGCCAGACAAGAGACAGCAATGGGAAAACTGATGGAATTGGAATGAAGTCTGCAGTATACTTAATTGTTATGTATAATTTTCATAATTGTACTGTGGTTATGTAAGACATTAGAGGAAACTAAGTGGAAGGCATATGGAAAATCTCTGTACTATTTTTGTAACTCTTCTGTAAATCTAAGCTTATTTCAAAATAAAAAGTTGAAAACAATAGTTGGTCTTATTCTATGCTGGCTTTTGTTACCAGTGTCTAAACTATTTATGGGGCTGGGAAAATTACTAACTAAACGTTTTTCTTTCCCCCAAAGACAGAGTTATATAAAAAACATAATCGTCTTCATTAATGAGAGATCATTCATTCATAATTAACCAAAAAAGGAAAGGAAAACACCTATAGAAAAAGAAAAGGGGGAAATAAGATTAGCATATTCTGTTAAACAAAGTTAATATGTAATGGTAAGCATTTAAGTAATCATACTGTGTAAACGCCTTTTGCAAATGAGATTATAGATTTATTTGCAAACAGAAAACATGCTAAATACATGTAAGGTGCTATTATTTAAAACAACAACAACAACCAGTAGATGATATTGGCAGCAATCCCTGCAGAAATCTCGGGCTTCCATGAAGATGCTATCTATAAAGAAACATGTACTGCACACAGCATCCCCACAGCTAGATGGGAGACAGCAAAGGAGAACTGAACTTTTCACTCTGAGTTCTCCCATGAATTGAAATTGATTGGCTTGCTGGACAGTAATATGGTGACTTTCAGGATGAATATTCAGGGGACAGAGTCCTCAAGCTTCAGATTGCTCCACAAAGTTTCTCCGTGGGACCCGGGCAAATGTAAACAGGGACTTACCCGAGTAAGTGACCCTTCAGCTCTGGTACTTGCAACTATGAGCACATCTGTGTTGCTCCTGTCCACTTAACTGCCCTCCTCCCTTTCATCCACAGAGCTGACGAAGCACAAGGACCTGGAAGGGGATGGGGGGGAGGGCTAAAGTCTGTGCCTTTACATCTGTTCTGCAAGACACAGCAAAATCCTAAATGGATTGTGACCTGCTGGTAATCTTTCGCAGTGAATCAAGCGATCATTGATTAAAAATAGCTTTGAACATGTATCACACTTCTATTTCAGGCCTCATTTTATTTGGAATGCAAATTCTGCTGGAAGCCAGAGCTACAGGAGCAGCAGCTGGAAATCTACTCAGACATTCTAGCCGATTCACACCAAGCCCAGTTGGAAAAATTAATGCTATTCCGCAGTCTCAGAGAAGGAGAGATGGTTAATAATGCCCTACTGACCCGTGGTTTCTATGATGGACATATCTGGACTGAGAGGCTCATTTGAAATCCCCAAATTCAGCTTTCTAGAACCTACACCAAGTTTAAAAATTGATTTATGAGGATGAGACGGTGGTGCATGCAAACCGCCTCGCCCACAGACACCACGGCAGGCTCCCATGAAAGTCTGTCCTAGTTTCAAAGGCTCTTTTATGCCTCAGGGGCTCATATTTTCATCAGGTGTTTCCTACCAGTGCCGAAAACGCCGTGTGTGGACAGGTTTCTCAGTAAATAATAAATAAAGCACACAGGCCCATTCCTGTAGCTCGGGGCTAAGGGTTTTTATTTCCAGGACGCTCTCAACCTCTACAAGCTGTGATATTTTCATCTCTGAAAGGAAGATGGGCTGGGACCTCGCCTGTTTCAAAGAGGAAGCCTTTCAAGGAATGTCTGTGCCCTGCGTGGAGACACAGCCATTTGCTCAGAGGAAAACTGCCTCCAAAAGATCACTGACTCCTCTTCTGGCAGCAGGAGTGGTCGAGCAGAGACTGCACTGGGGAAGGTGCATCTTTGAGAAGAGATTAAAGCAGACCAGGGTGGCTATTCAAATTTTACAGGACCTTAGTGTTAGCCAACTGGCTACTTTCTAATGCACTTAGGCCTCAAATAACACAAGTCCCTTAACCTCCCTCTGCCTCAACCCATCTTCCCAGTGTGCACAGAGTGGAGAGCATCATCAGACCAGGTCGCAGCCCCCAGACAGAGATGTGGGGCAGGCATCCCTTGAAGAGTCAGGTATCCCCGACAGGAGGTGATATCAGAAGCACTGGGAGTGCCTTTTGCATTTCTCTACCATGAATCCCAATGCTAAGACTACGAGTGGCCCTTCCCACTGGAAGTCCTGTAAGGAAATGACAGGTGAGGGTCAGATCTGGGGGAAAACAAGGTGGAATCCAGATTTACTCAACACAAAAGTTAGGGTTGGGGCCTGGTTCAGAAACCAAATGGAAGAAGCCTGGTGCCCTGGAGGAGCCAGTGCTTTGGAAGCAAACAGATTTGCATTTCAAATCCCAGTTCCACAGCAAGAGTTTCAGCCATTGCTTTGCCTTTTCTGGGCCTCTGTTTTCCTTATAGGAAATGGGGCTAACAATGTTTTCTTTTTTTAATATATTTTATTGATTTTTCACAGAGAGGAAGGGAGAGGGATAGAAAGCCAGAAACATCGATGAGAGAGAGACATCGATCAGCCGCCTCCTGCACACCCCCCACTGGGGATGCGCCCGCAACCAATGTACCTGCCCCTGACCGGAATCAAACCTGGGACCCTTCAGTCCCCAGGCCGATGCTCTATCCACTGAGCCAAACCAGTTTTGGCTAACCATGTTTTTTTTTAAAGGAATTATATGAGAATTAAATTAGATAGACTATGGGGAGGGGTAAAAAAGAAAAAACTAGACTAAGAGTGGCATTTGTAATTGGTAACTACCCTGTTCCCTGCTCCCTTGACCCAGTGGTTCTTGCCCCTGGCTGCAGATTAGAATCATAGGGGAACTTTTGAAACCCCTGCTATGCCTGAGCCTCCCGTGCCCCCGAGATCCTAAATGTAACTGATGTGGGACAAGATTCAGTGGCCAGTATTTTCAAGTGTCTTTAAGATCCTCCCAAGAGATCCTAATATGTTTTTAAGATTCAGAACCACTGCCCAAGTATATCAGAATGAATATCACCTTTGGATTTGAAATTTTCATTATGGTTTAGGCAAATATTTTACTTATCTGAAGCTTAACTTCTTTTTATTATTTTAACAATTGGGAATAGTATTCTGAATTTATAGGATTTGAATATATTTGAGATATATTTAATAAAACTCCTAAAAGAAGAAACTGGCAATTAGTAGATGTTCAATAAGTATTCATTGTTTTTCCTTTTTTTTCTTCTCATTTGTCAGGGAAGATATATGTGCGGAATATTATTAGAATAAATAAGAACAACAGATGTGAGATACTACCAGTCAGGCAGTTTTGAAATTAAGATTACTAATTACCTTAGGCAAGACTGTCTTATCTATATTCTGCTGAATAAGCAGTCGGATCTTAGGATAGGGAAGGCAAATATGATGTCCATTTACCTCATTCTTCCCTTCTATGCTTATTGCAGACATCTCTAATCAATCACAGCACCCTTTCCAACTGAGCCCCGATGAGGCCTCAAAGTCCTTTGCCATAGAGATCTCTCAGCAAATTAATCAGAGCTGGAATATGTATGAAAATAAATTTGCCATCCTTATCTTAGGTGATGGGCTGCCGTAAGCCGGCAAATGAGGCATATTTCAGAGATGATTAAGTAGGTTCCCTGGTATGTAGGGAGTGTGTGGCCAGAGATAAAGGCAGATCCTCATAAGGCCCAACTTTATGCAATCTGATCTACACTAAGCTAAGAATCTATGCTTGCTGGCGAGTGCAGGCAATATAGCGGGGGAGTGAGTAAACACCAAGTGAAAAATGAAAGAGCCGGTGTCTGCCTGGTGCTTAGTGCACTCAGGGTGTGCCTGCCTCCTACAATGTCCACCAAGTGCTATCAGGTCATTTTCCAAAAGCCAGATTATTTCTCTAACTTAAGAAACGTGAAGCCAACTGTTGCAGTGTTCCTTCCCCCAGGTGATGGGCAGAGGCTCTGATGAGAAAGCCCCCATAAACTCAAGTCTGTGGGTGCAAGTTTGATTTTGATACCTGCAGGCTTCCAGAACTGAGAGCTTTTGAACACTGAGGCCAGAAGACTGGTGCGAATGGCTGGAGTCTCACCTGCTGTGCCCACCCGAGGACAGCCAGCACTTCCGAAAAACGAAGCTTCTGCTAATACCCCTAATTATTGGTTAACCCCTTTGCTGTGTTCACTTGTTACACTGCAGCATTAGCCCCTGCTGGACAATATACTGAAAGCTGAGAACTGGTTCCCCAGCAGGCAAAAGCAATAATTCGGATAGCCTGTTTAAAAGTCTTTTATTTGGGGGCCTTATAAACTACATAAAAGATACGTTATTAAACTCATATTCCCAACTCAATTTCCTTTTATCTGGATCCCCAGAATGCCTGCGGTTACATTAAAGCCACCCCACACTTGGGGAATGTCATGAAGGGTAAAGGGGAATAGAAAGAGAAAGCTGTGTTAACAATTTTGTTCAAAATATTATACTTGGGCCCAGCTGGTGTGACTCAATTGGTTGAGTATCACCCTGTACACCAAGAGGTCGCTGGTTCCATTTTCCAGTTAGGGTACCTGCCCAGGTGTATTGAAGATTCAATCCCCAGTAGAGAGCCTTGCAGGAGGCAGCTGATTAATGGATGTTTCTCTTTCAGCATCAATGTTTCTCTCTCCCCCTCTCCCTTTCCTTTCCTCTCTCACTAAAATCAATAAAAACAGATTTTAAAAAAATCTTACTTTGAATTTTTACAAAAATATATGAACCTATAAAAGATATTGCCTGGTCAGTGTGGTTCAGTGGTTGAGCATCTACCTATGAAGCAGGAGGTCAGGGCACATGCCCAGGGTTGCAAGCTCAGTCCTCAGTAGGGGGCATGCTGGAGGTAGCCAATCAATGATTCTCATCATGGATGTTTCTATCTCTCTCTCCCTCTGCCTTCCTTTCTGAAATCAATATAAACATATTTTACAAAGTAAAAATAAAAGGTATTGATGGGCCTCCTCTCGGTTTTTTGGAAAGAGCCATACAAGCAAGGATTCATGAAGCTTAAACTATAATAAGTTCACAATTTGTCCCTGCAGAGGAGCACACAGGATCCAAATGATATAGCAGAGACACATCGTCAGAGATCATTAGTACACAACAATGGGAAAACTGAGGCCCTCAGAGGTTGTGTGACATCCCCATAGCCACAAATATGGTTAGTGACAGAGCAGGGACTGGAATGGTGGCACCAACTCCAGTGCTCTTCAGCTTTGTGGTTTTTTTCCCTTAAGATCTTTAGATTCTGAGAGCTCAATTTCAGCTCAGTGTATATTGAAGGAAATAAAGTGTTTACAAGAGGTGTCACTCCAGATTTCATTTAGGCAAAGTACCAAATAAATACCTTTTATCCCTGTGATCAGTCTCACAGCCTCTCACAGAGTACTTGTCAACAGAGATATTTTGCTGATGCATTGAATCTTACCCAACAAAGGGGGAAAAATCCCTTTCATAAGACATAATGCATAACGCATATGTTGAGATATGGTTTAGTATCCAAATAGACATCCTCTATCCAAAAGAAGAAAAAAATTGCTAAATGCTAATACTAATGCTAATGTTAGCCTATTACAAGTGTCTCATGCTGTGGCTCTATTCTGATTTGTGCCTTGAGATAAAGATTTCATATCCCTCAATTGAATGACAGTATCCACATACTGGGTTTTTATGGGCTGCAGTATGTTCCAATACTAACATTTCAATGCAGTCACTTCCACCCGGAAGATTTATTTCATCTGAAAATTCACCCACACCACACAATTAAATCAACTTAAATATCCGTTATCTAGGCCACATTCTATTGTCTTCATGCATACAAAAATCATTTCTTAAATGCCCAGCTGTGTCATTGCTATACTGTAATAGAGGAAATAGGAGAAGCATGTGACCCTGAAGATGAGATACAACAGTGAATAATACAAGATGTTTGCCCTCATGGAGCTCCTAGACCAGGGGGAGAAATAGGCACCTGGCCTACTGGCCACAATGCAGTATGGGTAGAGTGTGAGAGCACAGAGGCAGGGAACAGCCATTCACCCAGGGATCTGGGAACTCAAGAAGGCTTTGGAGAGCTGACACTTAGAATTAATTCTCACAAGAAAACATTCCCTAGAGAGAAGAGAGGACGGACATTAGAAGCAGAAGGATCAATATGTGCAAAGGTTTGGAGATGTGAGGCAGAATGTTTAGGAGACCACTAAGTTAATTTTGGCTACAACTTGGAGCACTGGGGAGCAGGGAGGGTGGTAGCAGGAGAAAAGCTGAAATGCAGAGTGTCGTATCAGTCTGGGAAGGATTTGGGTACCAAGGAGTTTGGACTTGCTTCTGTAGGAAGGGCAGCTTCGAAACAGCAGTGACATCATCGGATCTGTGTGTAAGAAAGCCAAGTATAGGAGTCGAGGAGTTACAAGGACCTTTGTGTGTGACAGAGATCTAGGCAAGAAACAAGGGCCCAAGCTATGAAAATCTCAATGACTATGACAATGACGTCCACTGGCAAAGGATCTCAAGAGGTATCTCTTAATAACCGACTCACTGTAAAAGTCTATAATGAGAAATGTCAGAGCTGAATAACCAGACTAGAGCTCTCCCCATCTTCTTTCACACAGCAAGCAGTTACAACATGAAGTTGGCAGATCATTTCTATCTGTGAACAAAACATGTCTCAGGATGACCTGTATCTGATCCTTTCCTCCTTCTCCAGCCTAATGACAGCACATGTTGGTTACATTTTTTTTTTAACAACCAATGAGGTGAATTTAGATGGGCCAATAAGTCTGATTCAGAGATGACAATGATGTCAGAGGCTGGGGACCTACGACTCAAAGCTCCTCCCTTCTCGGTCAAACAGGAAAACACGGAAATGTACTGGCCCAATGGGAACAAAAGTGTCAGCTTGTTAGTAGGCCAGTGAGTGTCCAATAAGTCCCCAAATGCAGAGTTCATTGGTAAAAGCTAAATTGGAGGGGAAAAGATCAAGTTTAAGGATAATGGTGGCTTCTGCTCCCATCACAAATCTATACATTGAGGCATGAGCACTCAGGCATGCCTATGCTGAATAGACACTTAGAACCAACTACAAGCCCACTCCCACCACCATCAGAATGGATGAGGTCTGAAGTGGGCGCTAGGACAAAGGGAGAGTTACTCACCTCCATCTCATGAGCATCCCTGCTCAGGGGCTTTCTTAGGGGAGAGGGAAAGGAAGAGAGATCTTAGCTCTTGGGTCCAGGTAGCGAAAGCCAAAGGGGAAGCCAGTCATCCTTGTCAGTCAAACGTGGCAAAGGAACCGCTGCTTATTCTGACCAACAGACTGATCAGAATGTCCCAGTAAGAGGATGAAGAGAGGCAGAAACATCCTCCCCGCTTGGAGGGACAGAGATGTTTGGTCGTAGGCAGAGGTTGACAAGAATGGACAGAATGCCCAGTTAAGAGCTGAATTTCATGTAAACAACAAATAATCTTGTAGTATACGTAGGCCCCAAATATTGCAGGGGAGATGCACTTAAAAACTACTCATTGTTTATCTGAAATTCAAATGAAACTGAGCATCCTATACTCTCATTTGATAAATTTGACATCCCCAGTGGAAGAATCTTCCCTCATGGCATAGATATTCACATCCCCACATCTGACTTCTAGAACGGAGAACTTATAAATCACCCAGCCCATCAGATTGAATTTATTCATGATGAAAATGAGGAGGCCCAGACAACTGCAATAACGGGCCCAAAGTCATGCTATTATTTGTTTTTTGTTTGTCTTTTGTTACTACTCACCCCTTAGCTATTTTCCCATTGACTTTTAGAGAGAGCAGAAGAGAGGGAGAGAGAGAAAAAATGAGGGAAGGAGGGAGGTATGTGCCTTTGAGCGGGAATTAAACCCAAGCAAGATGCTTCCGTCCTGAGGGCCAATGTTCTAACCACTGAACAGCGACCAGGGCCCATAGTCATGCTGCTATTAATGGCAGACCAAGGAATACAAGACATTTGTATTTTCCATTGTGGTGTTCTTCCCTCTCTGCCTCCCGCAGCCCTTTCTACTCCTTGGCTCCCTAGCTCCTAAATTACACGAAAATTCCCTAAGGGCAAAGAGAATTATTTTTTAATACTTTCTCCCGATGCCTAACACAATGCTTTATGAGCCCTGGCAGTGCAATCGATATTGTGGAGTGGCAGGCCATGTGGCTGAATTACCTGGATAACTGCCACATCTTTCCACCTCACTCACACCTTCTGTGTCCTATTTTCGTAAACCCGTTTCTGGGGGCAGTTGCTAGAAGGTTGGCACAGCCTCTGACCAGGTGTGAAAATTATCCTAGCCCTCCTGAGAGGCCACGAGGTACGAGTTTCTGAATAACAGAGCGCCTTTGGGAAGCATCCTTTCTATTGGGGTAATGGGTTCGAGGAAAACACAGCTGAGACCCGTGAGCTTTTGACTGAAAGGAAGTCTCATTTTAATCAGGAACTTCGGCTTCCTCCGTGGCAAACAACCAGCTGGACATGGAGGCTTTCCTTCACTCCTTCCCCCTGCCTCCCTCTTGTGGACAAGCAGGCAAGCAGTGAGTGCAATGAACATGAGCAGAGTCCTGAAACCGCCTCACAGATGGATGTCTCTGCCACACCTGGCACTTGTCAGGCCGCCTTTTGACAGATTAGGGAAGAGGGGTGATCTTCGCTGCCCTCCATCACTTCTCACAACTCATACCATTTTGTCTTCTCCTTATTCCCAGAACCTTGATCATCCCCCCAACCCCCCTCCACCCCAACCTCTTTCAACCTCCATCTCCAGGTTCCTGACCTGCTTCTGATATAAACCAACCCAGACTTAGGCTTCCTGGAGTCCTAGACTTCCAGGCAAGCAATCTCTCATTCCTCCAGGGAGCAAGTTGCATCATTCCAATGAAAAGAGACCACATAGTCTTAAGCCAGATGCTGAGATGCTTCATGATAATAATAATAATATTTACTTAGTGCTTAGTAATGTAAACTCCTTTCACTAAGCATTTGATACCCATTATCTCCTTTATGCTCATAATCTTCACAGTAAACCCGATACTGTGCTTATGTCCATTTGACAGATGAAGGAACTGAGGTTTGGAAACATTAAATAATGCACTCAAGCTTTTTTTTCTTTAATATATTTTATTGATTTTTTACAGAGAGGAAGGGAGAGGGATAGAGAGTTAGAAACATCGATGAGAGAGAAACATCAATCAGCTGCTTCCTGCACACTCCCCACCGAGTATGTGCCGCAACACTTGGTGCCCTTGACCGGAATCAAACTAGAACCCTTGCGTCTGCAGGCCGATGCTCTATCCACTGAGCCAAACCAGTTAGGGCTGTACTCAAGCTTTTACTCTAAGATGCAGAACTGAGATTCAGACTCAGAACATTTAGCTCTGGACTCCAAAAAGCTGTTTCATAGGACTTTCTGCAGTAATGGAAATATTCTGTGTCATCCAATATAGTGGGTAACTAGCCTTAAATAGCTACTGAGTATTTGAAATGTAACTACTGCACCTAAAGTTTTCATTTTAATTTATTTTATTTTATTTAAATAGCCACAGATGACTAGTGGTTACTCAAACAGCACCACTTAGAACATAACCCCTGTGTTATTCTAGTTACTTGCTTTTCCTTTCCCCACACACAGACTCACATGCACACCCTGGGTGAGTTAGGGATCCTTACTCCACGTAAAGTTAAAGTAGACCCTGATTACAAAATTGATAGTTGACGATGTCCTCTTTGATGCAAGAAGGAAAGGGAAAGTGAACCAATAATATGAAAGACATGAGCTCTTATCCTCACTCTGCTATGACAAGTGACAATAATTTCTCCGAGCCTCCGTTTCTGCCTTTGTTCAAGGATGGAGCTGTACCCCATGACTTCAAAGATCACTTCCAGCTCTAAGGTTCCCCACCTGCTCTGGCTCTCAAGGTGGCACATGGAAAACAAGAATCCCAGGTGATGAGCCTGGCACCCACCGTAATTACCTGGAGGAACAGTCAAGCAAACATGCTTGATTGTGCACATCCAACACCCCATAATATATAGGGGTCTTTTTTTAGAACCCTAATCAGAGATTCTATTTTCGTAATTAACATCTTTAGGAGTAATTGCAAATGACACATCTGTTCACCATCACCCCCTCCTTGGCAACGTATGTGTTATAAACAACCTTTCTTCAGCTTGGTAAACACTTGGTGCCGGTCCTTTGCTTCTTGCTTTAGTCACTTTCTGCCTGAGGGTGGTGATGACCCTGGGTGACCAGTTTCTGCATGGTCCCATCCTTTCTGCCAATGGCTCTCACACCAGATTAGGACTTGCCTGGGACAACAACCCATTTTAACTGGACACAGAGCATGCATTCTTACTCTTGGTTTCCCACATCAAGGTTTTAGAGGATTCATAAAATTGTATGAAATGCTGAGTAAATATACTTGTGCATGTGTGTTCTAGGGAGAAGATTCATGGCTTCCATTAGAGTTTCAATGGATGTCTATGATCCAAGAAATAATTAAGAAACATTTTATCTGCTCCCATTTATATGAAGGTGAGGATAGGTATATCTATAGAGATAAAGAGTTGATTAGTGGTTACTTAAGTCAGATGGATAGGGGGTACAAGTAAGAGGATGGGGGTGATAGCGAAAGGATACAAGGTTTCTTCTTGAGGTGGTGCAAGTGTTATAAAATTGGCTGTGTTGGTTACCCATATCTGTGAATATACTAAAAAATAAATACTGAATTTCACATGGGTAAACTGTATGGTATGCGAATTATATCTCGATAAGACTGCTTTTGAAAAATGGCTGAAGAACCCCTGCTTTGAAAAGGGGGTCGTAGACTGTGAGTGCCCACAGACAGTGAAGCTGGGACCTCTTTTCTCTCAGAAAGCCTTGGGTGGTACCAAACACAGGGCTTTATTAAAAGAAAGGCCTGCTTTACATGGGGCCTCTCAAGAAGTATGGTTTAATAGTATCAGGAAGGCTCTGTAGGCCAATACCTCTCAAACTGTAATAAGCATATGAGTTACTCAGTGGTCTTTTAAAAATTCAGATTCTGATTCAGTATTTAAAGGGGAGGATAAGATTCTCCTGGTGGCCCAACGAATACATTAAGAAGGCACTAGACCAAAGCTATGTTCACATTCTCTCACCTCCCGTGGATCTTCATGCCACCAGCTATGTATAAAAACTTAATTTCCTGAGATATACAGATTTGGATATACTTTCTTTCTCTCTAGAGCTCTTTCCCCAGCTAAATTCTCTGATCCCTTGCTCTAATGAACTAAGCTGAACAGCTTGGAAACCTCAAATGCTCCCTTTATCCTTCTCCCTTGAAGTCTAAGCCAGAAACAGGCCAATCAGTTCATTAGTTTTATTTCCCCTCAGCCCCACACTGGCCCAGTTTAGCCCTTCAGCATGAGATTGCATCCCATAAAAGGCACACCTAGCTCAAAAACAACACAAAAGTTAGTTCATCTATATGTCTTAAACGTAAATTTTTTTCTCATCCCACTAAACATTTTACTTCCTCGACACTGGATGAGAAAGTATGGCACCCTGATGCTGATTTTAAACCAAGGAAGTATTCCTTTAAGGGGAGAAGGTAGTCAATATAAAGTAGATTGCCTCAAAAAAGAATAAGCACTCCTTCATCAGCCTTACTCAAGTAGAACAATATCACACTGCTGTAGCAGGGATTGAGTGGTATAGCAGATTGAAAAATATGGCCATGATATTTTGCAACAACTCCCATCAAGGGGTGGAGTCCACTTCTCCACCTTGAATCTAGGCTGCCCCTGTGACTTGTCTTCACCAGCCAAATGTGGCAGAAGTGTTATAAGAGTTCCAGAACCTTGTAGCTTCTTCCCCCTTGAAATGCTGCCCTGAGAACACCATGTAAGGAACCCAGTCTAGCCAACTAAGATGAGAGGCTGCATGAGATGAACAAGGCAGTTGACAGCCAGTACCACTACCAGACCAGTGAATGAGGCCATCTTGAAACACCCTTCCCTCTCCCCATCCCCCCCCAACCACACACACACACACACACACACACACACACACACACAAGTCCAGGTGAAAATAGCAGATGCTGAAGACCTGGGGAGGAGTAGATGGAGGGCTAGAAGAGGTCAATGCGGGGAGGGGGAAATATGTAATACTTACAATAGAGACTGGTTAAAAATAAAATAGCAGAGGAACCACTTAGCCAACCCACAGAATTGGGAGAAAATTCTGTTGTTTTATATCACTACAATCTGAGGTGGTTTGTTACACAACAGTAGCTAACAGAGGTAGATAAGATGACAAACTAGGTAACATGTAAAAACTCTTCAAACATGGTTCTGTGGTAGTAGTGCCTGGCCAGGGTGGCTCAGGGGTTGAGCATTAACCTAGGAATCCAAGGTCATGGTTCAATTCCCAGTCAGGGGACATGCCTAGGTTGTGGGCTCAATCTCCAGAAGGGAGTGTGCAGGAGGCAGCCTATCAATGATTCTCTCTCATCATTGATGTTTCTATCATTGATGTTTCTATCTCTCTCTCTTCCTCTTCCTTCCTTTCTGAAATCAATAAAAAATATATTTAAAAAAGAAAAAGAAATGTTAGTAGGGGGTGCGGTAGGGGGGAGTTGATTAAGCCTCTATCAAGCTTTTTCTTCTATACATCACAGCTCCGCGCTCCATTTACAATAGGTCTGGTTTCTGCGTGTGCTTTTGTTGCTGGTTTGCCATGTGAGAAAAACAATGAAGGGCCTCTTTCACACCCTAGTAACTCTATTGTATCAGGGTGTCTTGCTTGAACTGTGGGGGCGAGGGGAGGATTTAGACATGTTTGCAGCTACTAGAATCAGATCACATCTCCCCACTGCATGAAGTGTTGTACCTGAGGCCTTTGGACTTAGATTGGACAAAGTTGGGGGGGGAGGCAGTGCTGATAGGGGGTGCCTGGAGGGAGAGAAGAGAAAGCAGGAGGACAATGGGTGAGGATGGAGTAATGTTTTCCCCCCACCCTGACCTCAACCCCATTACAAAGGACTGATGATGAATCTCAAAGAAAATAGGAATTACACCAGAAGCTGAACGAAGACGTGGGGGAAATCTAGGCACACACACAGCTGCTTTGGAGTCCAGGAGTAGAGCTGACAACAGGGTTCCCTCCCTCACCCTGGCCAGCTCTGCTAGGCACACAAAGCACGTGGGTTTCCTGAGGAGAAAAAGGTGGTGGATGTGTTTCATGGGGACCCATTATCACTGAGGGCTCGGTCCTCCAACACAGAGATAAGGATCCCTGACAATGGAGGCCAAGAACATGAGCCCAACTGTTCCTGAGCATGTGTGACATGCCAACACCTTGAGGATGCCCTGAAATAACTATAGGAGACCCCGGGGGGACGGTGTCCGAGGTTCGGCCGAAGCAGAAAGACATCTATCTAAAGCATTGCCGTGAATGTGTCCAAACATGTACTCACCAACTGGCTACACCATGAAATGTGTTTTTCAGTTTCTCTTTCCGGTGACAGAGATCCCCATGACCCACACCAGATGGGCTGATAGCATTCAGCTGCTTTGTACATTCTTCATTTTTTAAGAGCTGGTTATCTCCAGGTGTTTTAGGTTATTTGAAAAATGAAGCTAATTTCCCAACTGGGATTTATATTTCAACTAAGTTTGAAGATAAAGCTATGGAATGAAAGTTTGGAGCTCAGAGGGAAAGTTAGACCTCTCAGCCTTTTGTCTGTGTATGCTAGAATAATCTAGAGATGCTGGTCCAGGCACTATTTCACTTCAGGTAGTCTAGAGATTGCATTGTATTCTTATTTCAAGGAGGAAAATACAACCACAGATATCATGGGCCAGATTGCAGGAAATAGACACAATTTGCCTGATTCAACTAGATTTTTTTTATAACATCTTGTTGCTATTGGTCTTCTACAACTTATTCCTTTTTAGTCTAACCATTAAGGGAATGCTAGAAACTATTTTTTTAAATGCATAGTTTAATAATTTGGCAAAAGCTAGCAAAATTGAAGAAAAGTTTACCTGTAACTCAATAATTCTACTCTTAAGTGTAGACTCCGAAGGGAAAACCTCATCCAGAGGACTGAGGAGACCTCAACAAGAATACAGTATGTGTTGCAGCATCATTTGTAAGTTTGAAAAACATGTTTACCAATAGGGTAGAGTGAAATACATTTTCAGTTATTCACCCAAAGCAATACGATGCAGCAGTTAAAACAATTGAATGAGATCTATTAGTATCAACATGGGTAAATCACAACATAATGTCCAATGTAATAAAGTTTTAAAAGGATACATATAGACTATACTACAAGAGTTAAAATTAAAAGCCCACCTCCCCCAAAAAATATGCCTACATATTCTTTCTGCATATATGTCTACATAGTGAAAGTAATTTTAACAAACAAGAAAGATAAACTCTAATGCTATGATCGCGGTTCTCTCTAGACAGAAGGAGAAAGGAATAAATAGTGGGATAGAAATATGGAGATTTAGCTATACTGCCACCTTTTATTTCGAAGGAAAGCAGGAAGGAGGTAACGGAAGGAACCAATGCTAATACGGCAAAATGGCAACTCCTATATTTTGGCTGGAACATGAGTATCAATTATATTCCTTTTCACAGTTTTATGTTTAAATTCTTTTCTTTTCTTTTTTTAATTTAAAAAATTATGGACAGCTCCCCAGCAAAGGGACTTCACTCCTTCTGTTGTGGTGCCTGTTCTGTAGGAACTACCAGGGTTTATTGATGACAAGAAACAAGCAAGCACATCCTCAGATTAAATGCTAATGCTCATCTCTCCTCAGCCCCACACCAGCTATTTTTCCTCGCCATTCCATACACGCTTCGCCTTTGGTTTCTGCTGGACAACACTAGCCCCAGAAGACAAGATAAGAGAGGAAGGTGGGAAAGATGAAACCAAGCCCTTGTAAAACATGAAGAAACACTTACTCTGTTAGAACCCACTTTGGAATGCTCTGTGTTTCTGTCACCTCAGGCATTCTGATTCATTCGAAGCATCTCCTCCAGATACAAGTCATTTAGCCAGCTGACAGGAGGAACAATTACTACTGGCTTAAAAGATTGGTTGCTTTCTCCTGCGTCTACTTGCCTGCAGGTCTGGCTCTCTGACAAATCAAGTCAGATCAATTTGTACCCTAAAGAGTAAATGGGAGGATGCAATTATTTTCTGGTTCAATAGGAAAGCATTTCATTTCAAAGGGCTGCTGTATAGCATTTCTTTTGAGATTCACTAGGAATGGGTCAGGCCCCTAGAGAGTAAATGATGGGTTCTCAGGGGCACAGCTCCAGCTTCACTTCACAATAATCTTTGAAAACAGAGGCAGGACGTGGGGGTGAACAGAAGGCACTGCACGGAGAGGGAAGATCCTCCATATTCCATTGTCTGTGTCAGCCGGGCTGCTAAAACAAAATACTGTAGACTGGATGGCTCCCCAACCACAGAAATTTCTCACTGTGCCGCAGGCTGGAAATCTGAGGTTTGGGTGCCACTCTGGTGAAGTCCAGGTTGCAGACAGCTGACTCCTTCTGCCCTCACATGGCAGAAAAGAGAGCTAGCTAGCTCTCCTGCCTCTTCTTATAAGGTCACGCCTCTTCTGAAGGCTCCACTTTTAGGACCTAATTACCTCCCAAAGGCCTCACCTTCAAATACCATCACGTTGGGATTGGGGTTTCAACATACACATTTTGGAGGAACACAAACATTCAATCCATTGCGCCCATGTTTAAGAAATATTTTATTTGTCTCATCAGAAGCAGGGAATCCTCTGAGAGGTAGAAAACATGCCAAAGATTCAAGAGGCTGAAAACTTAATTCCCTGGCAGTCACCTCAAGATCTAGAAGTTTACCCCTGACATGAAACTCCTCTTCCCCTCTCCACCAATCCCCCACACCCCAAAAAAAGAAATAAACTTCTGAAGAACAAGAGGGAAACAGAGGTGGAAAAACAGTAGAACCAGTCTGGTCCTTGACATACTGATGCCCTTCCCTTACCTGCCTACAGAATTGATGGTGGAGACCCAGCATTGGGGCTTGGCTCCAGGTTTCCCTGACCGAGAGCTTCCCCTGTGGGTTGTGCCTTCTCAGATGTTATCTAACACTGACCTCCATCTTCAGGGTCAGATTCAACTGCACTCCTACACACTCTCTATTCCCTCCCCACACAGACATTACAGTTGGTCCCTAGGAGTTGGAATAATGTAGCACAAACACATAGGCTTTGGAGGCAGGCCGCTTGGGTTCAGTTCTTAGGCCCGTAGTTGATTAGTTGTAAGACCGTAACGAACTACTTAACCTTCCATTTCCTCACCTGTGACACAACAACAGTACTAGCACCTTCCTCATGGGGACACGATGCGTATAAAGCTCTTAACACAGTATCTGGTATAGACCAAGCACTCTACAGATGTTCATTATGATTATGGTTGTTATTGTCTACTGCCTCGGCTATGTGATGCTAATCAGTTTGCTATGAAGGACTTGGAGATTTTTAAATCAAAATTTTAGTGGGAATGTGTCTGTTACATGAGCATCAAACGTAACTATTTTAGAGGCCCTCTATCCCTACAGGTGAGGCAGTTTTCCTCTGAGTCATTCCTATTTATCATAGAATTGTCATCCTTCCCTATATTGATCTCCATGGCAATCAGATATTTATTCTTGCTCCCCATCTCTACATGCTACAGGAGATAAATTTAATCTTGAGCACAATAGTGTGGCAACAGACAAGAAGACAGAAGACGAGCGTTGTGTTTCTTTCTCTGGAAATAACCAGTTGTGTGTGAACAATTTGTTTATCATTTCTGCCTTGTGCTTTTCTCATCTGAAAAGTGAGGATCATTTTTCATGCTCTCTTTACATCCCTGGGTTCTGAAAAACTGAAAAATGAATGTTGACTTATAAAGAGCAAGGAGAAAAAGAAGTGCAGGAGACCATTATTGGTTGATTATCTTTATTCTGACACTGAAGTCCCTGAATGCATGAAGCCAGCAACGTCTAACATGGTAACTCCCAGGACTCAGGAGGTATGTCTACATAATACTGCTTTAATAGGCCTCAGAGTATAAAACGCATATTGTAATAAAAGGGACTTCAGAAGCATTGTGGATGATGATGGATCCCTGAGTAAAGTTTAAAACATTTCAATATAAACTATAATTTCTATCTGTAAGCTGCTCATTGCTGCCATATATTACATAAACTTAGCCAATTAAAAGTCTTCTCTCCGAAAATTAGAAACTGACCATGCACAGTTTCTGGTTGGTTCCTTTGTGGCATTTTAATCTGATTTTAAGTATTTTTATTTCCACAAAAGAACGCAAAGGAGTGAATCAATTTTCAGGTTGTTTTGTTTTATTTTGAAAATACACTTGTAGCCCTGGCAAGTAATGCTCAGTGATGAGAGTGTCGGCCTGCAAACCTAAGGGTTTCAGGTTCAGTTCCAGTCAAGGGCATGTACCTGGGTTGCAGTTTTCCTGCCCAGTCTGGATGAGTATGGGAGGCAACCAATTGATGTGGCTCTCTCACATCTATGTTTCTTTATCTCCTCTCTTCCCCTTCCCCCCTCCCACCACAACCTCTCTCTCTAATATATATCCTCCAGTGAGGATTAACCATAAAAATAATAATACACTTGTAAAGTATTAACCAACTGTGTTTTCTGGAGATGCTTTGAAAGTCTCTAGTTATTTTGAAAGTCTCATTAAAACTTTGTTTGCAACAGGAAATGGCTTTCACTTATGAACATTTTCATGTTTCTGTTAAGACTGAGCTAACACCTACTATCACTGTTATCTGTTGTGCTGTCACATCAGAAATGATGCTCACAAGGTAAATAGTAAATAGTTTATTTGCAACAAGCATTTCTGCTGCTAAAGAATTATGAGCACTCTGCTTCATATCCTTGAGCAATTGGGAGATGATTAACCATCACTCCTGCTTAGAGGATACAAATATAGGCAGCCAGGGAAAATGCATTTATTGATATTAATGGGATTTATTTCCCATTTTTAAAGAGTGTGAAGCCTCCCTAGTTATGGTGAGAACTCTCAGGCCTTTTCCCTGCAAGGAAATTGCTATTCTCATCTTCATGGCTTTGTTCCCTAAGCCTGGATGCCCCCACTTCTCCACTATTTCCACATCTATCTAAATCCTAATATGCTACCTATTCTGGGATGCCATCCCAACACAATTCCTCTCTTCTAAGCTCTCATAACCATGTACCAGTATCTCTGCATCATGTTTATTCTCCTTTGCTTTTAAATCCTTCATCTCACATAGAATTTTGTTTGTTAAAGGACTGTGACCCATGTCATTCAGATCTTTACCCTTCTCCTTCTCTATTTCTTTCTCTCAATACAAATACATATATAACACCCACATGATGCTTTGCACATAGTAAACACACAATAAATATCAATTGACAGATCATACAAGCCATAATGTACTCATTCAATAAGCATCTATTAAGGGCTTCCTATGTGATAAGGATGTGACAGACTATGAATTGGAATGGGGATAACAAGATAAATAAGACACAGTCCAGCCATACAAATGGCCAACAGATATAAAAGATACTCAACTGCTGTAGCTATTAGAGAAATGCAAATCAAAACTACAATGAAATACCACCTCACACCTGTTAGAATGGCTATTATCAATAAGACAAGCAATTACAAGTGTTGGAGAGGTTATGGAGAAAAAGGTACCCTCATTCACTGCTGGTAGGAATGTAAACTAGTACAGCCACTATGGAAAACAGTATGGAGGCTCCCCAAAAAAATAAGAATAGAGTTACCAATGCAATGAACATAAAGCAGTCATATTTTTGTGCAAAAGATTAAAATGTAAAGTTATCAAGATTGCATTAAAAAATTTACAGAAGTCTCCATTAATAAAAAAAAGGGGGGTAGGGGGAAGGTAGGATAATATCATGCAAAGAAAAATATCCGGTAAGTAAATTACATCTAGAAAATTTTTACTTTAGAAAATTAATTTTCATTTGTGATGCTAATAGCAAGACACCCATGAAATACACATATGGTGCCAAAATAAACCAAAGGGAAATCGTTGGGGCAAAAATAAAAAGGATCCCAAGTCAATTTTATAGAAAAGATTCATTTATTAACTCTTGGTCGAGAATATGTTTATATACTTTCAGAAATCAACTCCAAGACCAAATGGACTCCTGCAACAGAGAGGAACTGACAGGTCTGCACCAAACACCAAGGCAAGAGGAGAAACAGTCCAGACACTGACGAACACCTTGCCAGGCTAGCAGTCAGCAGCTGTGCGTCGCTACAGGTTGCCCAGGACCAAACCAGAGAGGGTCGGACCTGCATTGCCACCATTTGTCCACCATCCAGATACCATTGCTGACATGTACTCATAAGGAACTGTTTGACATTGAAACTGGGACTCACAACTATTGGACATTGAAATTAGGACTCAAACGTTTTTTTGTTTGTTTGTTTGTTCTTGTAGGTTTATTTCTAGCCTACAGAGGCAAGATGTTTTTAAAGAAAAGAATCAGGGTGGGAGAAAAACAATACAGAGGCAAAGAAGCAGTGAACAGACTACAGCGGGAAGGCAGGGAGGTTGTGGGGGAAGGAGCTGTAAGAGATCAACAGAAGGACTTGTATGCATGTATATAAGCACAACCAATGGATACAAGACTTTGGGGGGTGGGGGCAGGTGAGGGCATGTACTGGGAGTAGGAAGGCCAAGGGGAGGTCAATAGGGAAAAAATAAAAAGGAGAAATATCTACTACTATTTGTAATACTTTAAACAATAAAAAAATAAAAATAATAAAAAAAAACAGCTAAAAAAAATAGAGTTACCATATGATCCACCCAGCAACCCCTCTTCTAGGTATCTCTCTGAAAAACCTGAAAACATTTACTTGCAAAGATATATGCACCCCATGTTTATTGCAGCATTATTTACAATAGCCAAGATATGGAAGCAACCTATGAAGTGGCCATCAGTGGATGACTGGATAAAGAAGATGTGGTACATATATACAATGGAATACTACTCAGTCATAAGAAAAGGTGAAATACTGCCATTGTCAACAACATGGATACATTTTGAGAATATCATGCTAAACAAAATAAGTCGACAGAAAAAGTTAAGAACCATATGATTTCACTTATAAGTGGGATATAAAACTGAAAGCAACAAATGAAAAAAAAACAAGAAAAACAAACAAAGACTGATAGACACAGACAAAAGTATGGTGTTTATTAGAGGGAAGGGGCTGGGTGGGTAGTAAAGGGTCAAGGGGGTCAAATATATGCTGACAGAAGAAGAATTGAACTTCGGGTTGTGGGTACATAATGCAATATACAGATCCTAGAACTGTACACCTGAACCCTATATAATTTTATTAACCAACATCACCCCAATTTATTTTTTATTTACTTACTTATTTTTTAAATATATTTTATTGATTTTTTACAGAGAGAAAGGGAGAGGAACAGAGAACTAGAAACATTGATGAGAGAGAGACATCTATCAGCCGCCTCCTGCACACCCCCCACTGGGGATGTGCCCGCAACCAACATACATGCCCTTGACCAGAATCAAACCTGGGACCTTTCAGTCCACAGGCCGACGCTCTATCCACTGAACCAAACCAGTTTCGGCAACATCACCCCAATTTAAATTTAAATTTAAAAAAGACCCAAAGATATACAAAGAAAACCATATGAAAAAAAAAGACAGCCTAGCCAAAACCGGTTTGGCTCAGTGGATAGAACGTTGGCCTGTGGACTGAAAGGTCCCAGGTTCGATTCCGGTCAAGGACATATGCATTGGTTGTGGGCACATCCCCAGTGGGGGGTGGCGGGGCGTGCAGGAGGCGGCTGATCGATGTCTCTCTCTCATTGATGTTTCTAACTCTCTGTTTCTTTCCCTTCCTCTCTGTAAAAAATCAATAAAATATTTTTTAATAAAAAGATAGCCTAGATGAAGACAGTCATCAGATTACCACACATGGTGATAAATGCCCTGATAAAAAAAAAATGCTCAAAACAATACAAAAGCACACAAGAGGGAGGGAGTCCAGACAAGTTTCCGAATGAAGCAAGCTTTGAGCTTCAACTTAAAGAATGAGAGTATTTCATCAGCTGTCAGGGACCTGGTGGGTATGGAAGGCATTAAAAGGAAAAAGAATTGGTTAATGGGAAAAAAACATAGAGGTGTGAAGAAAATAATGATGGGGGCGGGGCGGGTGTGGTGTATGAGATTGGAGCATTTAGCATGTAGTGGTGAGTGTAGGGCGATAGGCTGGAGAGAGAAGAAGCCAGACTGTGAAATATTTTCAATGCCAGATAAGAAACTTGAACTTGACCCAGCAGGCAGGGGACCTGTCTCAGGTTCTGCAGCAGGAGAGAAAGTGGACCAGACCTGGGTTTTAGAATCATCATGCTGGCGACTGGCAGCTCCAATGACCACAGCTTTTGGCCCTGGCTGTCATTTCCTGCCCTTGGCACTGGCATTGCGCTCTTCTCTGAAAAATTGAAAGCAGATGATGGTGGAGTGCCCAGGAACTGTTAATTCCCTTTAACGCTTCAGTACAAACCGGTCACCATCTCAGAATATAAATTTGCTTTTGCATACTTTCACGTAGGCAAGCACAGTAAAATAAAGGTTGTTAATTAGTGTTGGTCTTCAAGATTAACAGCGTTTAATTTCTCCCCCGTTCTAGGAAATTGCATTGCCTTTACAAGGAGTCAGAGAGGAAGGGAATGGAGCAAGTGAAATGCAGGAATAAAGCAATCAGAGTGGTTTAATTAAGTGAAGCTCTGCCAGTGGTGGTGAATGGGACCCACAGCCTTATTTTGTTCAAATCATCCTTTGTAAAGAAAGAGAAGAAATGTGCCTAGTAAGAATCCTCCTATAGGCCTTCACTCTCATCCTTTCAGGCAAACTACATTTACATGGAATCGTTTTTCAGATCAACAGTAAGAGACAAAGGGGGAGTTTGGCAGTGACCCTCCGATCTGTGCTACCAGGGCCTAAAATGCTTTATGGATCCTACAGGGAATGGGAATATCCTAAAGCTTCCAAAAATGGGAAGGAGGAAATTGGGAGGTAGAGGGTGAAGGATGCTCTAATTGTCAGTTGGTTCTGCTATCCTTAGGCTTGTATGCAAGAGCTGGGAAGGGCTGAAATATGAGCTAAGAATGCTAACTTCCCAAATACCATGCTCTGTTTTTCACGATAACCTTCAGCAGCCCAAAATGCAAAGATCTCGTTCCAAATACCCGGTTTCCTTTTTCCAGTCCTTTGAAGGGAAACAATTAGCCTGTTCATTTTAACTGGTGACTTATCTCTTGCCAGTTCAAGTTTGGACTTGGAAGTCAGACCTCCCAGATTCTGATCTTTGATCCACAACTTTCCATGTGATTTGGGACAAATTACTCACCCTCCCTCTCTAAGATGAGGTCTTACGTCCCTCATCTGTAAATGGAGATAAAGAAAGCATCCACCTCAAAAGTCGTGAAGAAGTAAAATAATGGATGTGTTTAGCACAGAATAAGGACCCAGTAAATGTTAGTTTAGCATCATCAGAAAGTGTTAGCAAAACCTGGCTACTTACTACCACTTATCTAGGAACCCTAGTTAGTGCGAATTGGTTTATTACATGGTTTTAGAAATAGAGTTACAGAATCTGAGTTGTAAAGGAGAAAAAAAAAAAAGAAAAAAAACACCAGCAAATCCAAATGATTTACTCTTCAGAGGAGAAAATTAAAGGTCAGCAATCTGCCCTTGAGCTCTTTGCTTCTTCAGCGGGCAAACTGAGACCAGATCCACGGGTTCTTGATTCCAGCTGAGTGCCCTTTCCAATGATATGCTTTGCTCTGTGAGAAAGAAAAAAAAAATCTGAAACCACAGAAAATCACTGAGCCCTGAGGAGCTGGTGGCCGGTTAGATACCCAGCTCCTAGACAGAGCTCGGCTTAGAGTTAGGACCACCAACTATCTGAGCCTTCTCAAAACTGAGGGGGTTCTTGGGTTGCAGCACTTTTTGTTCTAAAAGCTGAACACTGCCAGTAAACTGGGCAGTTGTCCCTTCTCAATAAACTCCTGTATTGAGAAGGTAAATGAAAGTCTCCTGAGCACCAAGCCAGTTCTCTGTATAAAGGGAGTTGGCTCCTGCTGGGAAGGAGAGAACTGAGAAAGGAGAGGAGGGGGGGGGGGGGGGCCCGGCCCCAGTCCCTTATGTCAACAGTGAGAAGTCTGATTTGCCAGAGAACAATATCTTCTTGGTCAAAAGGGAAATCTCTCAAAATGGATCCTAAGTGAGAAAAAAAAAAAAGCACTGAAAAGTAAAGATGAAGCACGAAAAGGAATCTACAGGAGAAAAGCAAAAGGCGAGCCAATAAAACACAGCCACAGCCAGGGGGTAGGCTGGCCCTGGTTCATTTTCCCTGGAGGCCCTGTCTTCGCAGGCTGGGAAGGAGGCTGAGGCTCTCCTTCACCTGAAGAGAGAAACACCTGCACTGTTTCAGGGCAGAGAGACTCGCCATGTCTGCACCTCCAGCAGCTGCATGGGATGGGAGAAAGGGAAGCTTCAAACCTAGAGAACTAACACTGTAGGGAGAGAGAAATGGAAAGACCGAAGGAAAAATATAGCTAGCCAACCCTTTTTAGAATGATTAAAGGATTCTTACACTGTGAGTCACAGCCAGCCTAAAAAGACAGGAAGTACAAAGCAATATTTTAAGGCCCAAGAATTCGCTGTGCATAAACAGGCATCACTGTCCCTCCAAAGCAAAAGGGTATTTCCCTGAAATCTAGTGCTGTGTTAAACTAGTAAAATACATGTCTACAATTTATGTACAATTTTCTATTAGCAATATGGTCTTTGCTCCGTCGGTGGATTAAACCCTGAAACATGTGAAAGACATTTATTCTCTTTTTAATAATAGTTTTCTCCACAAACTCTGCCTGGTGGTGAGAGGAAATTACCATGCCCACTGGTACGTTTTAATTCCTTTTTGAAAAAATTCTATTTCCACTAAACACTTTTCAGGTGATCTTGGGCAAACCCCAGCACCTCTCTAGACCTGAGGCTTCTCCTGGATCTGTGAGTTAAAGAGTTCGTTCCTGTTCTTTCATTTAGTTCTATGAAAATGTAATAATGGAAATATTTCACCTACGCGTTCAACACAGCATTAGGGCTCTGACTAGTCTCAGACTGTTCTTAGAATTTGTCAGCAGTAACTAACCCAGAGCAAGATTAATGGGATGGGTTCCTGGAACTCCTAGAAGCTGGGTTTAGGAGCCCAGCAGACAAAATTAACCAGACCAACTGTCCAAACACCAGACATATATAAGGGGCAGAGAGGTTGTTGTCAACATGGTCCTCATCCAATAGCTTTACTTGTTTCTGTTGCCAATTCATGCACAAATTAATATTGCAGCTGGAATCTCCTTTCTCAACGGGGTATGGATATGGATACCTTTAGCATAAAACAAACTAGCTAGAAATACCCTTGTTGTTCATTCCCACCCCCATCAATAGTGAACTTTTATTGATCTGCCACTACCTAATCAGAGCAAAGTGTAGGAAAAAAATTTAATAGTCAAAGGAATTAGCCTGAGGGATTCCCGCTATTTATCTTTGAGCACCCCTTGATTTTGGCTGTGCCAATTAACTCCTGCTGCCCCATGGTCAACAGGACACCACAACCTAGGCCCTCGGCTAGGATGGCCACTTCCATGGTATTATGCACTAGACCTTTCCAAAACCCTGTTCCTTCTTTGGAGTTACCTCTCTCTGCCCATCCCCCCTTTTTGAGGACCTTTAAGGCCAATAAACTAATGAATCTTAATTTAGCCTATCTAAAAAAGAGTGATATGCAAATTAACCATCACTCTGCTATACCCACAAGCCACTCCCATAAGCCAATCAGAAGCAGATATGCAAATTAACCCCAACCAAGTTGGCTGCAGCCACGGAGCAAGCAGAAGGCTTGGATTTCTCTGGCAACAGAGGAAGCCAAGCTTTCCACACACCTTGGTAGGCCCAGGCCTCCACTCAAGACTACAAAGTTTCAATTATAGAAGATAAATAAATCCCAGATACCAGAGCCTCTGCTTGGGTCACCAGGGGGCGTGGCTGGCCTGCAAACCACCACAGGCCCCTTGACCAGGCTGTCCCATACCCCAAGGGAACCCCCACCCTGATCCAGGACACCCTTCAGGGCAAACCAGCTGGCCCCCACCCATGTACCAGGCCTCTATCCTATCTAATAAAAGAGTAATATGCAGATTGACTGTCACTCTGACACACAAAGATGCCTGCCCCTGTGTGGTCAAAGATTCTGTCCCCATGTGGACACAAGATGGCTGCCACAGATGGCTCGAAGGGGAGGGCAGTTGGGAGGGACTAAACCTACAAGGAAGGGCAGTTGGGGGCAATCAAGCCTGCAGGGGGGAGGAGTTAGGGGTGACCAGGCCGGCAGAGGAGGGAAGTTAGGGACTACTGGGCATGCAGGGAAGGGCAGTGGGGGGGGACCCAGGCCTGCAGGGGAGAGCAGTTGGGGGGGGGGACTAGGTCTGCAGGGGAGAGCAGTTAGGGGCAAACAGGTTGGCAAGGGAGCAGTTAGGTATCAATCAAGCTGGCAGGGGAGTGGTTAGGGGGTGATCAGGTTGGCAGGCAGAAGCAGTTAGGGTAATCAGGAAGGCAGGCAGGCGAGCAGTTGGTAGGTAGCAGTCCTGGATTGTGAGAGGGATGTCTGACTGCTCGTTTAGGCCCAGTCCCAGTAGGACATCCCTTGAGGGGTCAGACATCGGTCAGTCGGACATCTCTCGAGGGTTCCCAGATTAGAGAGGGTGCAGGCTGGGCTGAGGAATAGCCCCCTCCACTCAACTCCATGCATGAATTTTGTGCACTGGACCTCTAGTATGCTGGAAAGGGAGTCTGGTATGGCCTTCACTTTGTAAAACATAGGAGATATAGAACAGGGAAAGCAATGTCCCACCCACTGTACTTACAATTCCTGGCTTGGTAGAAGCCAGCCTGTGAACAAACCCAGGTGCTCATGGATATTTTTTATAAAGAAAGAAGAAAAGGAAATAAAAAATTATTGAAGTCCAGAGGCACCCCAAACATTTGATGTACTCGGTTTTCACAGCACTTTGAGAGATAATCGATGCCATGCTCTCTGGTGGCCTCACACCTTTTGTGCATGTTGCTATGTTTGGGGAGTTCCCTGTCTGAGGAGTTCTGCCTCCCTTACGTCAAGTCAGAAAATGTGCTTCCCCAGAGATGTACTCAGGCAACAGGTTAGTCAGAAATGATGAACCGGCAGAAGGACGTGATGCCTGGGACCCATTTGCTGACAAGGGTGGTTACAGAGGCATCCGTTTTCCGGGGTACCAGTTGTTGTAAGATCAGTTCCTGGCTCCGAGTATCCGTGCTGGCAGAATTGCAGTGGGATGTGAGCTCCTGGCAGCCAGTCTATGCTCTGGGGGAAAGCAGGGCCAGCAGATGCCTTCCTGGGTCATTTCTGCGGCATAATTTCGGGCCTTGACCTCAGAAGCTCAACCTCAAACCTGCTTCTCTGGCCCTCCCACTGCTTTGTGAGCTACCCCATATCATTTCTGCTTAATCAGCTAAAAGCAGCTGCTATTGCTTATCATTAAGATCCCCGAGTATAAAGGGATACATATTGCTAACTATTCCTTCTTACTGAATAGAAACCAAAGCTAAAACATAAGAAACTAAAATGAAAAAAAAAGAAAAGTCAAGTAACTTGCCCAAAGACATCCAGCTCATAAGTAGCAGAGGCATCATTTGAACCCAGCGGTGGGGTGGGGAATGGTCCTACCATTTCCAGGGACTCTGGGTACATTTGAGTTGGGGCATCTTTTTCTCTTTGCTTGCGCTCACTTTTCTGACTTCACTCTGTGCCGATAAACAGATGGGTGATGCTAAAGATAAACCAGCACCACTTATTTCCATTGCTACCTTCAAATATTACTGTTCACAGTTTGTGAGGGGTGTGACCACTTTCTGTGGATTGCTGAGGGGGTGGCCAAATGTTGGGGTTTTGTTTACCATTGCTTTTGATGAGTCACAGAGAGTTATGCATTATTCATGAACTTCAGATGTGAAGAAAGTTCTCCTGGGCAATTTCTGCTCATTGGCTCCACCAATCCAAGACTGAAATAAACACCAGCGGATAATGAAGTATACAGCCCAGCCTGAGCTTCCAAACTGTGAACTAATGCCCAGAGCACCAAAAAGAAAGGTTGGAAGAGTGGCTTTTAATTCAGCATCCTGCCATGTATGTAAAAAAAAAAAAAGAAAGAAAAACTGGGCATATTGATAGATAACTAGCAACTTGGAATTAATCTACTAGGCACCTGCACATTTCCATATCCCTTAAGATGAAAAAAGACAAAGATATCAAGCAAGTGCTAAGAGAGCAGTTCCAACCAAAACGTGAAGGAGCAGAAATCTGTCTTAGAGCTCTCAAACCCTTATCCTTTTATTCCTAATTGGTGCTCTGAAGCCCTCCACCCTTCAATGCCTAGATTAAATTCTCTCTCCAAACTCCAATCAAAAACCTACTTATTCTGCTGCAAAGCAAGACACAAATGACTGATAGCAACTTAAAGAACTACTCCTTTCACAGGCATTTGCCCTTAGACTCAGTCAAAATCCTAAGTAGTAGACATCAGTTGTTCATAGTTACCCCAAAATATTTTTTGTATCTCGTACCAAATATATATATTTACATATATTATTTGATATATATTATATATATATTTTTTAAATAGGCAACATACTTTGGTGGTTAATTTTGTGTTAATTTACCTGAGTGATGGTTAAATATTATTTTGGGGTAGGTGTTTGTGAGGGTGCTTCTAGATGAGATTGGTTAGCATTTGAATTTATAGACAGAGTAAAGCATACTGCCAGCCCTAAGTGGGTTGAGGCTCATTCAATCCCTTAAAGGCCTGATTAGAATAAAAGACTGGATAATAAAGAATTTTTTCTCTTTGCCTGACTGTCTTGAATTGGGACTTTGGTCTTCTCCTGCCTTCAGACTTGGACTTGGATTTGAACTATACCATTGGCCCTCCTGGATCTCCAGATTGCTGAGTATAGATTTTTGAGACCTCTTGGCATCCAAAATTACATGAGACAATATCTTATAGTGGAGAGAGAGAGAGAAAAAGGAGGAGGAGGAGGAGGAGGAGGAGAGAAGAAAGAGGAGGGAAGGGAAGGGAAGAGGAGGGGAGGGGAGGGGAGGGAAAGGAGAAGAGATCTTACTGGTTTGTTTCTCGGGAGAACCCAAACTAAGACATATATAAAGTACCAGAAAGTAATACACAATTGTAGACCTCCCATCCAATCCTAAAAGTAAATTGCTATTGTTCTCATCTTTTCTTTTCTCCAACCTTTTTACCAGATCTCCAAAAACATTTTGAATACCTTCTTAACATTTTGATAGTTCCCTCTTCTGTAGATCTGCTTTCTCGACAACAAATAAATAAATAATTGTATTTTTCAGTCCTCCTTGTGCTAGGGGGATTTTGATTCCACCAATCAGCATCCATTTTAGACTGATTCAGATGTATGAATCTGAGGCCCTCATACAGTATTTCTAGCATGAACTGGAACTAGTAGTGTGGTAGCTTCCTGATCATAACAGATTCTGTAGCTGTCTTAGAAAGTCCTTTTGGGATGTGGAAGTGCACAGTGGAGTTATTCTCAGAAGCTCACCTTGAGTCTGCTTCTTCAGCCTTTGTATTAATTCTTTAAGTTATTTATCCTTTAACTAGAGGCCCAGCGCACTTGGAAGGGGGGTGTCCTTCAGCCTGGCCTGCACCCTTTCACAGAGCCTTGGGGGAAGGGGAGGATGTCCAACTGACAGCTTAGCACTGCCTTGGAGGAGGGCCAGTGCACTCACCAGCCTGGCTTGTGGCTGAGAGGTGCTCCCCTGTGGGAGCACACTGACCCCCAGGGGGCAGTTCCTTCACTGAGCGTCTTCCCCCTGGTGGTCAGTGTGTGTCATAGTGACTGGTTGTTCTGCTGTTCAGTCCATTTGCATATTACACTTTTATTATATAGGATAAGTTCCTTTCTGCTTAAAGTAACCAGAGTAAAATTTTTTTAATGCAACTAAGGAATTATGATCAATATAACAACTGGACAAAAAGTGATGGCAAACAACAGACTTCAAGGACATGGAACCTTGTCTTTTAAGGATTGGCTATCTGACCAGGTTGGGCTTGAAGTGAGTGAGTAGCTGGTATCATTAAATGAGGAGACACTAGTAACCCCTGGTATATAAGGTGGCAAACTGTAACTTAAATTATTATCTTTTGTCATTTGGAATAAAGTGTCCATGGAAACCAAAGTTTTGACTTCCCTTTTATTTTTTTTTTATTTTTTTAAATTTCTTTATTGATTAAGGTGTTACATATGTGTCCTTATCCCTGCATTACCCCCTACACCTCCACTCATGCCCTCACCCCCCTGTTGTCTATGTCTGCTTCCCCACAGACACATCAAGTGAGGCTAAAGAATACAAGAAGTGTGGGTTGGGGAAAAAACAGCCCTGGCTGGTGTGCCTCTGTTGCTTAAGCATTGTCCCATGCATTGAGAGGTCGCAGGTTTGATTCCTGGTCAGGGCACATTCCTGGGTTGTGGGTCTGATCCCAGGTTGTGTGCTTGATCCCTAGTAGGGAACATGCAGGAGGCAACAGATCAATGCTTCTCTTTCCCTCTCCCCTCTTCTCTAAAATCAATAAAGACATTTTTTAAAAAAATAAAAGAAAAACACAGACTAGAGAATTTACATTCCTAGATCTAGGTATTGTTAGAGAAACAGGGAGTTCAGAGGAGATACAATATTTCATTTTATTTTTATTTTTTAAATACATTTTAGTGATTTTTTACAGAGAGGAAGGGAGAGAGATAGTCAGAAACATTGATGAGAAAGAAACATTGATCAGCTGCTCCCTGTAAACCTCCCACTGGGGGGATGTGCCTGCAACCAAGGCACATGCCCTTGACCAGAATCAAACCCTGGGACCCCTCAGTCCACAGGCTGACACTCTATCCACTCAGCCAAGCCAGTTTCGGTGAGACACAATATTTTAAATAATTAAAAAATATTTTTTATAGTCACAGGGTTATCATGGATGAAAAGCAAATGCAGTCAGAGAGGAGCAATTACTGAATTTCAAAGTAGGTTGAATTCATATTCTGAGTAGATATTTTCTATGCAAGTCAGGGTATTGTTTGAGAAAGAAGGAAGGGGGTGGCAGAGGCTGGGTGGGTGTGGCAGACCCTGGGGGGAGGTGGGCAAAGGCAGGGAAATGGGGACTTCTGTAAATAATGTCAACAACAGAAATAAAGTTTAAAGAAGAAAATCATAAAGAAGAGAGTAAAATAAATCAAATATATAAAATGTTTAAATATTAAAGTTTATTAGATAAACTAACTTAATTGTAATAGTTCACATACTGTTGATCCACATGCAATCACTTTGGTAGATCAATAAAATATTCTAAGGTTGTTGTTTTTTTGTTTTGTTTTTTCTTAAAATCTATCAAGTTGGTGGTTAGGTTGAATTTACCAGTTGTTCCATGGGACTGACAAATCAGTTCTAACCAATACCCTGAATAGATTCAGTCTGTAAGACTCAGCTCCCTTTGATTAACAAAATGTCCTCATTCCCACCAAATAATAGCAATTTTTTAAGTTTCTTTTTTAATGGAGATATAGCCAGAGACCCATTTTTTTCCTCTTGGTTCTGGAACCAATACAGAAGTTGCTAGTTTGATTGAAGGCTCACGCTCTCTAGACTTCACTAGTGAAAGAAAAATAACACTATCCTCCCTATAAATTCCATCAATAGTGGAGTTATGAAGATGAATGAGGCCACATTGGGCCAATTTCCCATTTTATGTAAATCTAAGACAAAGTCAAAGTCACACAGGATTAGAACCATAGGCAATGTTTTTCAGATTCCCAGAAGAAAGTCACTTTATCAATGTAAACCTGGCACAATTTTGAAACATAACAGCATCAGTCTTATCAGCCTATTGACTGACTGTAGTAAGTTGCGGTATTTTTCTTATTATTTTATGCCCAGAGCCATAGAAAGATTGATGTTACAAGTTAAGCAAACAGTGTGATATTTACAGCATACACTGCTGGTGAATATTAAAAGTTCTTTCCTAGGTCCAGCTTTCTAAGGACCAGAGCAGAAGGTCACACATGTGCTGTGGAGACAGTGCACTTTCCGTAATGTTTAACCCACAGATTAATGTCAATGTTCAAAAACAGGAAAGACAAGGATAAGCGGCCATCTGTCATTAGGAGCAGGAGGGCAGAGTGACGAATCAATTTGAATATACTGTTTACGAATAAGAAAGATGATCTGTACCCAGCTCTGGGTCCCAAACAAGCATTGATTTTTTCTAGATGAGAAGGCACCCGTGAGATGTTGCTTCCAAAGAGACCTGCTGGTTTCTGGGTTTTCAAAATATCACTTCCATCAAGGAGTCTTGTTGAGAATGTCAGCTACATGCCAGAGGCTACAGGAGCAACTGAGGCCCTTGCGAAGCTGTATTTCTGAGGCACCAGGGAAGAAGAGAGTGAATCCTAGGCGATGTTGTAACCAGACCATTTTGAAATCCTTTTACGGTGCTGGAACATAATCAACACTTGGAACCCAGGTTATCTATGAAGAGTATATGCCACCCTAAAATATGTACTTTGACACATTAGTTATTTTGAGCTAAAGACAATTGAGAAGAAGCAGATGTAAGAAAAGTTCTCTGCCGCTCCCCTATTTACCTAAAAGCAGGATATAAATTTGTAATGGTGTCCCTGTCTCCCTGCTCTTCCAGGACCAAAAAAAACCAACAACAAACAAACAAACAAAAAAACCAAAAAGTTAATCATTGGAGACAACTCTAGACCCTTAGTATGGAGACAGCACCAAATCTACATAATATAAATCTACATAATATAATTTATTAACTAGCCTGTATCTTCCATAGTTTTCCTTTATATTACCTTTCCCCAACTTGACACCCTAGAAACTCAAAGTCCCTTACCCTTGTCTTGCCACTTTTCTAAAAAATGTATTGTTCTTTATTTCAGATGCTACACAAGCCCAAGCTTTGACCACATCTTTGACTTACTCATTTCTGAGTGCTGCCATGTGTATACACAGTGCAAATGTTAATAGATTTCTGTGTTTTTTCCTCTGGTTAATCTGTCTTTTGTCAGTACAATTTGTATGGCCCCAGCCAGAGAACTTGGAGGACAGAGAGAAAAAAACTTTGTTCCTCCTCTATACCTAGAGTAGGTTGCCAAGAAGTCAGTATCACACATATCTGAACATTTACCTTGAATCAGAAACCAGACTGTGATAGAAGATATACATGGGGTGAGACAAGGAGTCCTCGATGAATTCACAGTCCAGTAGAGGCAACAAATGTGCAAGCCAGCCATTAACACATCAGAGTCTCCATGCTCTCACTACCCCAGTGAAAGAAAAATGTTGTCTTACTCTGCTCACTGGACTTCCCTGGCCCTCAAAGAAGGATCCAGCTTTCCCAGATAGTTCCAGGACTTGGGGGATGTAGTTTTGGGGAACAAAAAGATAAAGACCTAAAGAGGGTTTCTGCTTATGAAGAGAGACTGGGCAGATATACCAATAGGTAGAGAGAGAGAGATGGAGGAAGAGGAGGAGAGAAGGAGGTAGAGGAAGAGGAGGATCTTCAGAGCACTATGAAATTGGAGAGCAAAAATGAAAGGTGTTTCAAGAAATGCTGCTCGGTCTTCTGATCTTGATTCCTTTTTCTATTGTTCGGTGACGGTAAGGTAAAGATTTGGCTTCCTTTCATTACTTGTGGCTACTGGGGCTGTTTCTTTGTATTTGGTATCCTTGTAGACACGTGCGGCCTCAGGAGCAGTACTCAGCTGCCCTGGTCTAAAACCCTCTATATCTGAACCCCACAGAATGAACCCAGGACATTTTCACCAAAGCTGCCAGTGGACAACAGAGCAAAGAGCATAGGTTAAACAGGCTCAAGCTATATGGTTATTTGTAGAAAACTAGAAAGCCAAGTAAACCTTCAGAACATACCACCATGCTATAAATTATGAGAGAAGGCACAGAGAGGGAGGCAATGTGCCAGCCAGAGAACCTGCCTGGACAGTAGAGTAGCTTCTCAAACTGTAACCAAACATGATCACCTGCAGATCTGGTTAAAATGCGGATTCTGCACTTCACCATCATAAGGATGGCAACTATAAAAAACCAACAAAGTAACTAATGGAAGAAAAAACAGAAAATAACAAATGTTGGTGAGGATAGAAAATTGGAACCCTTCTGCACTGTTTGGTGGGAATATAAAATGGTGCAGTTGTTATGGAAAAGAATATGGCGGACTCTCAGAAACTTAAAAATGGAACTACCATACAATCCAGCAATTCTACTTCTAGATATACCCCCACAGAATTAAAAGCAGAGTCTCAATAAATTATTTGTATATCCATGTTTCTAATGGCACTATTCACAATAGCCAAGAAGTGGAAGCAACCCAAATGCCCAATGGATGACTGGGTAAAGAAGCTATGACATAGACATACAATGGAATATTATTGAGCTTTAAGAAGGAAAGAAATTCTGACATATGCTACAACACGGATGAACCTTGGAGACATTAAGCTAAATGAAATAAGCTGGTCACACACACACAAAAAAAAACAACAACAAAAAAACGCACAAATACTATATAATTTCACTCACATGAGGTACCTAGAATAGTCAGATTCATAAAGGAAAAGTAGAATAGTGGTTACCAGGGTCTGGAGGGAAAGGAGAAGGGAAAGTTGTTTGTTGTATAGAGAGTTTCAGTTTTGCAAAATGAGAGTATTAGAAATTGGTTACACAGTTTGAATGCATTTAACATTACTACCTGTACACTTAAAAATTATTAAAATGGTAAATTTTATGTTATGTGTGTTTTACCGATATTAAAAAATTTTCAATGCAAATCCTGTTCTATAGATGCATGTGGAGCTAGAGATTACGTATTTCTAGGGGATCTTTTTAGAATTCCAGAGCCCAGACCCATTAATCACAGCCTCAAAAGTGATGCCCAGGCAGAGGTGGATGTTGAAGCTCTCCCGGTGATTCCTACATGTAGACATGTGCCAGAACCATTATTTTCCACTGAATTGGTTTCCACATCGCACTCTCTTGGTTTCCATCTGACTGTGTTCTGATCAAGAGCTGATTGGACAGCCCAGAATAGGGGTCTCGATCCAGGTTGCACTTGAGAATCACCAGAGTTGCATTTAAAAAATATTTGCACTTTGGCTCCACCATGTTCCACCCTCAAGAGATTCTAATGTAATTGGTCTGGAGAAAGGTTGGGGCCTGGGTAGTTTTTAAAATTTCTCAGGTCATTCTAATTGAAAATTCCTAGCTGAGATGCAAAAAATTAACCCTGGCCTTCTGCTCAGTCGGTCTCTCGGTCTCTCCGCTCTGACCCAGCCCACATGCTCATCCTCTGTGCTAGTCCTGACACCGCCCCCCCACTCTGACGTCAGCTTGATTACCCAAGTACTAAAGGGTGGCTAATGATTAAGGGGGCACAGTACCAACTAATCAAGTGTATCCGGCAGGCAATGAATGCTGTCAGAAATCACAGATTTACTCCTTTCGTGCCAATTAGCTTCCTGCCCAGAAAATGTTGATCTGTGGCCACAAACCACATGGTTTACTTTAGGCTCAAAAATGCATGCCATTCATCACAAAAGAAGTCAGAAAAGGGGTGCTTGGTTCATACAACTTGTCCTACTATGGGGGCGAAATAGGCAGGAGATTTGGGAAATGTGTGTGTGATGGTTAAATGTGTGTGCCAACTTGACTGGGCCATAAGGTGCCCAGATATTAAACATTAGTTCTGGGTGTGTCTCTGAGGATGTTTTCATATGAGACACACATCTGAATCTGTGGACTGAGTAACGCAGACTGCCCTTCCCAGTGTGGATGGGCCCCATCCAATCCTTTGAAGACCTGAACAGAATAAAAGGCTGAGTAAGAACACATTTTCTCTCTTTGCCTGACTGTCTTGATCTGAGACATTGATCTCCTACCTTCAGACTCAGGACTGGAATTTACACCATCAGCTCTCCTTCCCAGGGCCTTCAGACTTGGATTGGACCTATACCATCAGTGCTCCTGCACGTGGACTCAGTGCCCACAATTGTGTAAGCCAAGTCATATGAATTGTATTTCACACAATTATGATGCTTCATACAATTATGAAGGCTAAGGATCCAGAGCCAGGAGAGCCAATGGTATAGAATATACATGTATACACATATCCATTTACAAATGCACTTATATTATATATTATATATTAGTATATATGTATGAGTTTACATACACACACACATACATAGGCACCCTATTGATTCTGTTTCTCTGGAGAACTCTAATACAGTATGTCCTAATAATGGTTTATTCATTCATTCATCATTAAAAATATGTGTATTTATTGAGAGCCTACTATGTGCCAGGCACAGTTCAGGGTATTAATAAAAACAGCATTCACTCTCCCAGCTGTGGAAGCCACTTTTCCTTGATTGGTATCAAAATCCAAAGACCTGTACCTTATATATTAAACAAAGATACAGATTGGTATCAGTGCTTATTAGCAGACCTTCAGCAATCAGGCATCCTATTAAATCCTTCCCTGCCATCTCTAATGTTAGACCTAGAGGTTTAGACAACCTCTAAGGCACAGTGTCAGGCAGGGCTAAAGAGAAAACACACTTTGTAAACATTGATCGCTTCTTGTTACACCTTGCTAATGTAATCTGCGTTGCAGATTAGAATTAGCACAATGTTATAGGTAATGCCAAGCAAAAATGGTCTGAGCCCCAGTGCTGTTTGTGGTTTCGGTTTTGTTCTTCAGGAAGTTCGTTTAGAAAGGGCATAGCAAGACCTTGTATTTTCTTGCCAGAGTTGTGAGAGAGAACAACTTCTTTGCTCTTTCCTTTTCCAAATAATAAATCAGGAGTAATAGGCTACATCACTGTGTCAAGTGTATGACTGCTCCTGGCCAAAGAAAATTTAACAAAATACTGTTAAGTCACAGGGTTTATTTATTTATTTGCGTTCCCTTTGACCTTTCAGATAAAAACAATGACTAACAGCAATGTTTGGGCCAATTACATTTACAATGTGCTATTTGGAAAGAACCTAAGCCGTGACCTTTCTAGAAACAGGTGCACATACACACCTACGCATAAATACAACTCTTCCAAGTATTAGTTTTTTGCTGATTACACATTGGCTTCTCTCACCTGCCATATCTATCTATATATATATAAAAACCCAGCAGCCATAATGCCAGAACGATCGTAATGAGCGGTTGCTATGACACCCACTGCGAACAGCAAACCAGCCCAATCAGGGGGGTGAGGCCAGTGGCCAACCTCCTGCAGCCCCTCCCCTGGGCCAGCCCCACCCCTGATGCCCCCCACCCCAGTCAGCCCGGATCCCCTCTTCCCAATCAGTCCCACCTGTGATTGCACCTCCCTACCTCAATAGGGGGCAGGACTGGCCAGCCAACCTCCTGTAGACTTTTCCCCCACCTGCCCCGCCCCAGTGAGGGGCAGGGCCAGCTGGTCAACTGCTTGTAGCCCCTCCCATGGCCAGTCCCACCCCCAATATGCCCTCACCACCCCGATCAGCCCACAGCCCAAACCCCCAGCCAGCTCTGCCCCCAACCAGCTCCTTGGAAAAGGGGGTGGGGCTGGCCAGCCAACCTCCCTGGCTGCTGACCCCCGATTGACTCCAGTCAGGGGCAGGGCCAGCCAGCCCACTGTCCACACCGTCTTCCCATGGCTGGCCCCACCCTAATTGGGGGTAGGGCCCTCTGGCAAATCACCTGTGGCCCCTCCGTCCAGTCAGCCAGGCCCTGATCAGGCTTGATCAGGGTGAGCCAGCTGGCCAACCTCTTACCATCTTCTCCTCCCACCAATTGGGGCCTGGCTGGCTGGACCTTGACTGTGCACGAATTTGTGCATTGGGCCTCTAGTTTCATTATAAATCTCTTGAAGGCAGAGGCCTTGCCTATTTGACAAGATCTATTTCATGCCTGCTGGGCTATTGATTGTGGCCCTTTGATTATTATTTACTCACCTCTCTTAAAGAGAAGGACAGACTATGGGAGAAACACTAGCCACCAATTCTCAGTTAACTTTGAATGCAGAGGGATCGGTGGCACTTTCTCTGTTCTGGGAGTTAGCCCTGTTATGTGTAGCAAGATTCTTGTAGCATGGATGCAGCCTTCTGCTTTGTCTAACTCTCTGCACTGAATGTGGCTCACTCAGACTCACCATGGTCTCCAGCCCCTCTGATGTCAGCTTGAAAACTCTGGACTAGGCCTCCATCTCACTTCTCTGGAACCCCTTAACCCCAGACTTCAATCCTCAAAAAAATTGTTTCCTGACTAGGATATTACCTCTCATGTTCACCCAAAGTAAAATGAGATCCCTAGCCAAAAGTCTTAATTAAACTTGTCATTTTTCTGATAGTAGAACCAAGAAATTAAGCTGTGGTTTTGATTTTTCTCCACGTAAAGAAATAAGAATATGGAGACCATTGTGCTACTGACTTTGACCCTTTGGAAAACCATTTTTCCCTATAAAGTAGATTGATGTTGACTACAAATACCCCTTATTAATTCCACTTTTACCTTTTCCTGATTTTAGATATTTCTGTCATTGTTATTGTACCTCTCCAGGTTAATTACAGAGGAAGGTGATGATTTTTTAAATGCTTAGCTCAAGGGTGGTTATAATTTTAAACTTGTAAGTACTTGAGATTAGGATGCATGAACTGCATTCTAATGAAAATTTAAGGGAACTTCATCTTGTGCAACTGATAATGTTTGTGTTTTCCCCACTTACAATATCTTCATTCTTTTTCTTTGACTGTAAAAATAATACCTGCTCATTATTAAAAACTCAAGCAGTACAGGCATGTGTACATGAAAAAGTGAAAGTTGTCTACAATCTCAATAACTTCTGTGATTTTTTTAATTGAGATATAGCTCATACAGCATAACATTTATCCTGTTAAAGTGAGCAATTAAGAGATTTTTAGCATATTCATAATGTTGTACAACCATCATCATCATCTAGTTCCAGAACTTTTTCGTTGTGCCAAAGAAAAAGTTGTACCTATTCATTTCTTCCCATCCTCTGTCCCTCCAGTCCCTGACAACCATTGACCTACTTCCCATCTCTATAGATTTCCCTGTTCTGGACATTTCATTTTAATGAAACTATGGTCTTTCGTGACTGAAGTATTTCACTTAGCATAATATTTTAAAGGTTCATCCATGTTATAGCATGTAACAGTACTTCATTCTTTTTTTTTTTAGTTTATTAGAGTTTATTTGAGCCAAACAGAGCATACACTTAGAAGCAAGGTCTCAACAGACTGAAAAAAAAAATGCTCATTCTTTTTTATGCTCATTTGATGCCCAATAATATTCCCAATAATGTAGTATGGACATACTACATTTTTTAATCCGTTCATCATTTGTTAATAAATATTTGGATTGTTTCCACTTTGAGGATATCATGAACAACACTGATATGAACACTCATGTATAAGATTTTGTATAAACATATATTTTTAGTTCCCCTAACCTAAGAATACTTCATAAATAACATTTCAGACACTTGTCTAAACATATGTATATATAAATATAAATATAAATATAAATATAAATATATATATATATATATATATATGTGTGTGTGTGTGTGTGTGTGTGTGTGTGTGTATTTACAGATAAAAGTAATGACACACTGTATATTATTCCCAATCATTTACTCCCTTTTCCTGTAGGAGAAATAATTCTTATACACAATTGTTTTTAATCAGTTGCCAAACAACATGCATTGCCTCCTGTGGGAAGAACTTATATCCCATCATCATGCCCCACATGTTACCTGTTTTAGCCCATAGTCTGTGACTGGATGTAATATGCACCACACCTGAGCAGAAGTTTTAGAGTCACCGCATGTTTCTGTGACCTGTCTTTCTCTTTCCCTTGGCCACGAGTAGGAAACTTCTTCTTCAGTTTGGGTCCCAGAATAAGAAGAGACAAGGAGCTGAAATGCAGCTGACTGTAGCCATTAATAATATATGAAAGAGGAATAAATCATTGTTATAAGCCACTGAGGTTTGGGGGTGGTTAGTATAGCAAAGCTCACTAAGGCATAAATAAATTATTTATTCTCTACTTTTTTCTACCTAACAATATAGTGTCAACGTTTTTACCTATGTGAACTTGAAACAGTGGCATCAGCAAAACTGAGGTCCAAATGGATGAAGTACCTTGTCCCAGGTGACAAAACTAGCAAAAGAAGACAAAGTCAATTTTATATCCTTGTTCTGGTTTGTGAAATCCAGTTTTCTAGTTAAAGAAGAAGGTAATCTTGAACATTTTGGTGAGATTACAGAACATTTATAAAGATCCTCATGCAACTACATGTGTATAGGACTGAAAAATGCAAACTCACTCATGTTGTACCCATGAGTTAATGCTAATTAGAAAATTGTAAAAAGCTAAAACATGTGTTGTGCTTTTTGCAAAACATTTTTTGTGTTTTTGTGGTGTGTTTTTTTTAAGGTGGGAAGCATATTATGAGTAAATCCTTACTCTTTATCATTGCAGCCTTCAGGTATGGGATTACTATTGACAAATAGGTAGTTCTCTGCTTTCGATACATTTTGCCTGCCTCACCGAACTCTATTTTGCCTGATTTAACAGAACTGCCTGCTTAGCCTACAAGGGGCCATGGATGGAAGAAAATCTTGCCCAGCCTCTTCAGTTTAAGGCAGTATTTCCACCTCTTTTTCTAACTTAAACTCATAAATAAATAAGAGTTTTGTATCACTAATTTTCAAAAAGAAAATATTTTGGTAAATCGCCACTAGTGTTTAGTAATAGCTGACCCCTAACAAATCACTATGGTTGGGGTACTCAGTTTTCAGCCTCAGTATCACTAATGGGTGATAAAATGGCCACTGGTCGTCTTCAGAATCTAAACCCCATAGGCTAAGCCCCCCTTTATCCACAGGGGACACATTCCAAACCCTCAGATCAGTGGTCAGCAAACTGCAGCTCATGAACCACATGCAACTCTGTGGCCCCTTGAGTGTGGCTCTTCCACAAAATGCCACGTGTGGGCGCGCACATAGAGTGAGGTTGAAACTTCGTGGCCCGTGCGCAGAAGTCGGTTTTCGGCTCTCCAAAGAAATGTCAATCGTTATACTGTTGATATTTAGCTCTGTTGACTAATGAGCTTGCCGACCACTGTTCTAGATGAAAGTTGAACCATTCATGGTGTGGGCATGGGCCCTGCCAGGCACCAAGAACTGAGAGATCTGCTAAATTGATGGCTGGGAACAGACGCAAGCTTTGATCTGGTGGCAGAATTATGACCAAGTACGTTCCCCAATCCTCATGTGGTCTCCCCCATGAGACAAGCAAGGACTAGTCAGAGACAGTGTCCTGAAGAACAGTGGAACATGTAGGGGCAGCCGGGGAGAGGCCAATGGTAGGGGGAGGAGACTTATGTAGAAGTATTACATACTTTGAACAATAAAGATTTTAAAAAAAAAAGAGCAGTCTTACAAGGACTCACTGAGAAGGGGCTGCTGTTAAGAAGCTGATGCATTAACCCTCGAGCCCAGCAAGGTCTGGATTTGCTCTATGAGAGAGAGGAGCAATACTGGCCCCTCCGGTTGCCATACTGACCTTTCTCCTCGCCCAGTCAGGAGCCTTCGGTATCTGGATCAGAAGGGAGAGCAACATTCTCTGGCCAGATTCATCAGGGTGTTCACATTTTGCCAAGACCTAGAGGTCCCCTGGATCTGGATTTGGGCAGGGGGAGTCAGAGGAAGCAAGATCCTGACAAAAGGGGATGCCTGGAAAACTAAACTCAGCAGGTGACCCCTTGATCCAAGCTCAAGCTTCCAAGAGGGAATCAGGAATGCCCTTCACGGGAGGCTTACACAAGCACTTAGTCTATTTGTTTTTCAAACCACCAAGTTATTCTTAGGCACAGCATTTCATAAGGTCCCCAAGATAAGCCAGTGTTTGGAAGGCTAAAAAGGTGAGATACCGGGCTCAGTAAAAGGGCTTGTGGAAAAAATGAGGTCATTCATTGTTCTAAAGTATCAGAGGACTAACAGTCTCAACGTGGTGCTTATTTAGCTTTTTAGACGATGGCTGGAAGGAATGGGGTGGGAGAAGGAAGCTCAAACTCTTAATGTAGAAAACAGACATAGTGTGAATAATCATCATAGAAAGATCTTTTTATATAAGTAAGAAGAGTGGTAAGTCAGTGGAATTCTTGGTAGAGACCTCTAAAGAGATTGTTCTTGGCATTTTAAATTGTGTTCCCTTTTCTCTTTACTCTGAACTCCCCCAATAGCCTCTGTTCACTGAAAAAGCAAATTCAAACTGCCCAATAAATCCCCCCTCTGACTATAAAAACTCCAATGTGCGGGCATTCTGTCACTGTTTGTTATTAGGTAATTTCTGTTTCCAAAATGGATTTTTCCCCTTTTCTATTCCTTTCAAACTTCCCCCACCTTCTATCCTCCCAATCAGATGTTTCTCAAAACATGCCTATTAGGCAGGTCAAGGAGAGTTTTTGGAATGCAGTAAGGGAGGTTAAGTGGCAAGATCAAGGACACAGACAGCCAGGGGCAGAGCAAAAACCTGGAGGCCCTACCACCCAGGACTCTGCTTGCCTCATTATTATACCACACCTCAAAAACCCTTGCTGAGACTGGAGTTCCTCCAGCCTTTATTGTCACCATTAAAAATACTAATAGTCCAAGAATCCAGAAGACCAACTAGAGGTTTTTTTTTTTTTTAAATACCTTACCGCGATTGAAGCACACTTGGTGTGAAGCATCATTAAACTGCACTGCCCATAGACCAAGCAAAAAAGTAAAGGTATCCTCAAAGTCACCCTCATTAGCCTGAGCTTTTCACCCACTTTACAGTCCCTCCTCCATTAACAAGGGGGCCCCATCCCAGTAGCACTCTGGTGTCAGCATCATCACTAATGTGTTTAAGTGCTGACCTTTTCTTCCCAGGAGGGCACAAGTGAATCACTCCTCTGTCTCTCCATCCCCTTGCATTCTATGCTTTGCCATTACTCCTTTCACATTTATGATGGAAATTACTACCCAGGCTTACTAGTAAAGATACCTATTGATATGGCAACACAAATCTGGTGCTCTCAATCAGCATTTAGACTGTTCGCTGTGAGAAACTGGGAGCAATACCTTTAAATTCTAATATTAACCAGTCATCCTGAAGTGTTTGATAACACAGTAAAAGGTCCACAAATTACATCATCTTGAACATACTGTATCTGACAACAGCATGCAAAGGAAGGACACCTGTTTTCTAATCTCATCTCTCTCCATACCTAGCCATGTGAACAAGTCACAGTACCTCTCTGAGCCTTCTCAGTTTTCTGAACTGGGGAAAGGCGATACCTCCCACCAGGCCTGCAGTATTTAGACAATGTTATTAAGTAACACAAGTAAAGATGCATGGCGACATGTCAAGCACTGTGTCCAAGAAGAAGATGATTGCCATCTCTTTGTTCACTTCTGCTGCCAGCCTGCCATGTGAAAGCTTGAGGACTCTGGTCAGCTGGAGCCAATGTCTCTGGAAGATTTCAATCACGTAAGCTAATAGCTGTCCATTTATAAGGGTTCTCTGAATTCTTGGTGAAATGTCTTCTCTAATAACAATAATAGATTTGTATACCTCTTGATATAATGCCCATGAGAAACACGCTTTCCCAAAACCCATAACCCCAGTCTGATCAAGAAAAAACATCAGACAAATCCAAACAGAGGACCTTTCTACAAGATGCCTGATCAGTATCCAGGTCATGAAAAAAAATAAATAAATAAACCACCAAGATTGAGAAACTGCCACCAATCAGAGGAGTCTAAGGAATCATGATGGCTAAATGTATTGAGGTATGCTGAACTGGATCCTGGAGATAAATGGGGCATCAGGAAGAAAACTGGTGAAATCTGGATAAAGCCTGTGGATTAGTTAATAGTAATGTACCAATGTTAATCTCTTAGTTTTACAAGTATATCTTTGTTATATAAGATGCTTACATTAGGGGAAACTGAGTGAAGGGTACACAGGAACTCTTTGTACTGTGTAATTGCATAAATCTAAATTATTCAAATATAAACAGTTCATTTTTTAAAAGACTTAATAAACATGTCAACCAATCATGTTGTGGAACTGTACTTGAGTCTTGATCAAACAAATGACAGTTGACTCTTGAATAATGCAGGGGTTAGAGCACTGGTCCCACACACAGTCAATAATCCATGTAAATTTAACTACTAATAATCTCCTGTTGACCAAAGGTCTTATCCGTAACATAAACAGTCTATTAATACATATTTTGTAAGTTACATGTAGTATATTGTTACAGAATTTACCAGGCGACTGGAAAATACACACACAGGAGTAATTGGAGATACAGGAAAAAACCATTTATTTCCAGATGTATTAGTCCCGTAACTCACGGGAACCTGTTTCCAAATCCTGAGCAATCCAAAATGGAGGAAGCTTTCTCTTTATACATTTTGATTTCTTTGTCCCCCAAATAAGGATCAGACTTCCAAACCTTTTATGGGCTTTGCAAAAAGCCCCATGTGTTGGGATGGGGAATATGAGACCACCCCTAAAAGCCTGCCTGGCCTGGTGCCAGAGCCGATAACCCCCTCTTGGGTTGTGTATGGTTCGTGGTTTATGGCCTCTTTAAAATGTGAGTACTTAGGTAAACAGGTCTTGCAAGACCAGATAATTAAAGAAGGGGCAATGACTTGACTATAGGCTAACAGGAATGTGCATTAGGGATACTGATTAACTAGGTAAAGAATCAGATTGCTAGCCCCCTCCCAAAAATGTATTTTTATAGTCCCCATCATTATACTGTATTCTTATCATACAGAAAGCTAGAGAAAGAAAATGTTATTTATAAAATCATAAGGAAAATACATTTACAGTATTGATTGAAAAAAAATCCACACAAAATTCAAACCCATGTTGTTCAAGAGTCAACTATATTTTTAAAAACCTATTTATGAGACAACTGGACATTTTAACACTGGATATTTAATTATATGTGGAATTAATTATTAATTACTTTTAGGTGTGTTAATAATACTATGGTTACTTTTTTTTAAAAAAAATCTTAATATTTTTTAGAGATACAAACTAATATATTTAAAGATGAAATTGTTAAAGGCTAAAAGCACCAAATGTTAGACCTCAGTCCTTGAATTTTGGCTAAGAAAGAATTCAAAGCCAAGACTCAGATACAAGCAAAAGTTTATTTAGAATGTCATCTTATATAATAAAAGCCCAGCGACCATAATGGCATAATGACCAGAATGACTGCTCGACCAGTCGCTAAGAGGTGCATTGACCACCTCTCGGTCACTCCCCCCAGCCACAGGCTGCAATGGCTGGATGACGAATGGGGAACCTGGGTGGGTGGCAGTGGGGCAGGACTGGGGACTGGCGAGTGGGCAGAAGATATCCCTAATCTCAGGCGAGGCCTAGGGACCCTACCTATGCACAACTTTGTGTGCTGGGCCTGTAGAAGAGTTAAAGTGAGTCATCAAAAAAAGTGATCCAGCTGGGCTGCATGGTTTGGGAAACAAGTTACAGTGGTACCTCGAGATATGAGTTTAATTTAATTCATAACCTTGAGGCATGGGAAACTATGAGACACTCGAGTTGTGGTAAACTGGTGGGTCGTGTGCACCCGGCCGATCCGCGCGATTACTCCTATCTCAAATGTTGCTCGTATTTCAAAGCAAAAATCGCTTGCTCGATGGCTCGTATCTCAAAAATCTCGTATGTCAGGGCACTCGTATCTCCAAGTACCACTGTATGAAGGCAAAAGAAGGGCCCTTGGAGCTTAGAAGAAAGAAAACAAAGGTATGTATGTGCCTGGAGGGAAGAAAACGGGAGGAAAGCCAAATAGAATATTTCATCAGCTTTCTAGTAGTCTCTTCTGATTGTGTTGGCACCAGGGCAGGGTGTCATTAGTCATCTCAGCTGGTCCTGATGTCAACCATGGCATTGCCCTGCTGGGTATCGCTGCTTTTCTGGGACTGGAGAGGAAACACAACTGAAGCCTAGATGTTGTCTCTAGGGCTTAATGCTTAAGGGAGTGGTCGTGCAAGGGCTTGTATGGGAGTCCTATTCTCCGCCTCCCTTATTCCTCCTCTAAGGGTGTCTAGCAACAGGCCAGAGAAGGAAAAGTCAGGGCAGGGTCTGAACCACATAACCATCAATCTGAAAGGTCAGAGGGGAGAAAAGGTCACACTGGTGGTGAGGTCCCACCCTACAGTTGTCCATTGTTGGCCCCCAGGGATTTCAGCCCTGGGTGACCTTCTGTAGCTGGCCTATTGTTCCTACTCTGCTCGTGTCTGTCTAACTGCCGACTATATCAAAATAATATAACAAAATAATATAATTGGGTGCTTTGAATTTGTCTCAAAAATAATACTGGAAGGGGAAGTGGAGGATGTCGGTTAACAAAGGATGAGTAAAGGTTGAAAATGTTACAGTTTTGTAATAATTCTTGATATCAGCCAAGCTAAGTTCTCTTACTTTGTTCTTCTTCAAGAAGGTCTCAGGTATTCATGTCCCTTTGTTGTTCTATTTATATTTTTAAATCCATTTGTTAGAAACGCTACTGAAATATTTTTGGGGAAAAAATAAGTGATGAATATATAGGAGTTCATTATTCTGCTTTCCATCTTTTTCATTTTTAGAATTACAAGAAATCAATTTTTTAAATCCAAAGGAGAAAAAATCATCCCCTACACTTAGAGCACATAGTATGGTTTTTGTTGCCGCATTTGCCCCTCCAAAGACCCCCCAATTATTTTAATTCAGTCTCCTATTCTCACCAAATCCACAGACCACCTTTGGGATCAAAATTCTCACTGGATAGTCCACTCACATGAGCCTCTGGAACTGGCTCAGAGGTCCTAGAACGTCACCATCCGGGAACGTAAGAAACCCACCCCAGGAACCTGCATAGGTTTCCCCCATACTCTGGGGGCCACAAGGGTCGCTGAGCTCAGGTGTGAGAAAAGAGGGTGTTTATCATGAGTCTAATGGCAACTTCTGTCCTTCAGCCCATTCTAGGAGCAGAGAGGTCCACCCTCTCTCTCTCAGCCATGGTTTTGACATTTTAGTTCCTTTCAGCCTCCAAGCGAATTGGATCTGAACACAGATGTGTGGGAAGAGAAGTGACGACAAGGTTTAATTTTAATGCAGAGCTTTTTCTTCCCCAGTGCAGAAGTCTTATTAAAGAAGCAGCAGGCTGCTGACAGGAAACTGTTTGTAAGTAGAAATAACACTTATTATAACAAGTCAGAGCAGCAGGCAGATAGGTTTGTTTGTTTGTTTGTTAATTATATCTGGTTTTATTTTCTAATGACGGCCTGAAGAAAGGATCAAGCCATACACAGAATGCATATATAATTTGTCTACACTTAAGAAATGTAATCTATAGCTCTTTTCCATGTATGGTATTCCCAGAAAGAACAAAGCATATTTGCCTTTCGAGTAAAGTGTTAACCTTAACTTCAACCGAATGCCTACACAGCCATGAGTCAGAGAAGATGTACAACTTGTAAAATGAGGACTCAAAGGAGAAAGAAAAGAAAAAGGCACTTTGAGAAGCAGGGTTAGGAGTGAATTAACTGCAGCAATGTTTTTAAGTTGTCCTGGGGTTAAATTAAGCCTTCTAGTGTGTGTGTGTGTGTGTGTGTGTGTGTGTGTGTGTGTGTGTGTGTGTGAGAGAGAGAGAGAGAGAGAGAGAGAGAGAGAGAGAGAGAGAAAGAAAGGGGGAGGGAGGGGAAGAGGGAAAGGAAGAGAGAAATGAGTAATTATTAAAAGGAGTCAGCATAGTTCACATCTTGGCATTTTAATCCAGAATTAGGGTTTCACACCATACATTCATGCTCTATATTTTTGTGTTTTATTTTTTTAATTTAGGCACTTTATAGTATAACTATAAATACCTACAAAACCAATGGAGGATACCTTAGAAATCAAGTCTGTGCAGCAGAGCAGTCTGAATCATTTAGACCAAAACACAAATACACACGATGGATAACACATAATAAGTGAGGGGGAAAGCGGATTTACTAACTGCATAATTCATAGTATCCTCTTACTTCCCAAAGGGATTGCCCGCCTTCCTTTTCCCGTGGCACTGCCTTCCCCCTGGCCTAAACCATCTTCAAAACTCTGCTTTGAACAGGTGCCTCCTTCAGGAAGCCCTCCCTGGTTAACTGACCGGATCCTCTCATTCTGCTCCTCATTGCCCCAGGAAGCACATCTGTATTTTGCATTTGTTCTTGAGTAAGTTGTTTTGTATCATTATTAAAATGCCCCTGTCCCTTTATGTTTTATTTTTATCTACACCCTTATCGAGAAGTTCTTTAAAGACCCTACTGTGTCTGCCATTTCCTAGGGTGCTTCCTGTCAGCAATGAGGACTCTCAGGAATGTTATCTATGGACTGGGTAGAGCCAGCATCAAAGTGATTGCTTTGGCCTTAGCTTTGGGTCCCTTCTAAAAGTTATTTATTTATTTATTGGCGGGGGGGGGGGGGTATGTGAGATAATATAAGTGATTTTAATTGTATTCTTTTAAACCTTTTTTTTAAATCTGCTATGTAGGGATAATGTGAAATTTCCTCCCTTCCCCCCTTCTTTAAAAATACACACACACAAAACTAGGTATTCGTGTTATCATTGAATCATGTGTTCCTTTAGGCTTGCTTGAATTTTATTAATCAACTAAAAAAACAGCCTGCGGGCTAATGCAAGGCTGAGTCAGCATAGATGCCAGCTCCGGGCAACAGTACCTCCTTCTCAAAGGGCCTGGCTTGGATAAATTCAGAAGTTAATGCAATGTACAGCTTGGGGGAGTTTGGCACAATACAGGGGTTTGAATTCCTCCAGCCACTGATTGTTGAGTTCCTCTGGGGAGAAAGAAGGAAATAAAATTCTTTATCAGATTCTCAAGTCCATGGAATTCTGATAAACAACAGACATGGTTAATTCAAGATGGGAATGAATTAAGGTAGAGTAGGAGGTTGAGGAAATTGAGAATTGATTTCTTAAGGACTGAAGTAATGTTCTTTTCTGTTTGAAAAATTGTCCAAGTGGAACTTCTTGCTCTCTCTTTACTTGTTTCCAAAATAAGCAGGAGCCTGTCCTGAGGCTGTTTTAGTAAAGACATGTAGGCTTACACTTAACAATTAGCATATGCTGGGATTTGAGCAGAGAGGAGAGAGTTGATGTGAAGGCACATCCTTTTTACCACAGAGACCAGGGAGAGCAATTCAATCTGCAGATTTCCCTGAAGTAGCTTTCTTTCCACCAGCACTCACAAATCTCACAGTTTTCAAGAAAACCAGTGGAATCTCCAAAAGAGGATGGAAAGATGACCAATAGACAGATGAAAAGATGCTCAATGTCACTAATCATTATAGAGAGGCAAATTAAAATCACAATGAGATACCACCTCACACTATTCATAATAAATCAACAAATAACAAGTGTTGGAGATGAGAATGCAAAGAAAAGGGAACCCTTGTGCACTGTTGGTGGGAATGCAGACTGGTACAGCCACTGTGGAAAATAGTATGAAGGGTCCTCAAATTTTTTTATAATGGAATTACATTATGACTCAGGGATTCTACTTCTGGGTATATAACCAAAGAAACCCAAACACTAATTTAAAAGAATATATGCACCTTGAGGTTCATTACAGCATTATTTACAACAGCGAAGATATGGAAATAAGTCAAGTGCCCATCATTAGATGAATGGATAAGAAATTTGTGGTACAGGCAGTACCCTTGGTGGTCCCGGGTCTGTCTCTTGCTTCAACAGTGTTTGCATGGAACAGACCCAGGAACACCCCTTCTTCCGGCCTCCGGCCACCCTCCTGCGACTTATCCAGTCACCACCTTTGGAACCACTTCTGAGTCCAGCCAACACACTGGTTTCTTTTCTGCCTTAACTCCTATCGCCCAACAACCATGAGCTCCCACATTCGTCAGAATTATCCCAGCGAGGTGGAGGCTGCGGTCAGCCGCCTGGCCCACCTGCACCTGCCGGCCTCCCGCACCTACCTCTCTCTGGCTTCTATTCGACCAGGATGAGGTGGCCATGGAGGGCGCGGGCCACTTCTTCTGAGAGCGGGTAGAGGAGAAGCTCAAGGGCGCTGAGCGTCGCTTAAAGTTACAAAACCAGCGCAGTGACCACTTTCTCTCCAGGTCATGCTGAAGCCTCCCTGAGATGAGTGGGCAAAACTCAGGGTGCGAAACTCAGGGTGCACTCGCTCAGCACCCCGGACTGGAACCTGAACCAGGCCCTCCTGGAGCTGCAGGCCCTGGTTCTACCCAGAGAGCCGCAGCTCTGTGACTTCCTGCAGAACCACTTCCTGGGTGAGCAGGTGAAACTCATCAGGAAGATGGGCAACACCTGACTCACCTCCACAGCCTGCCAGCCCCCATGCTGGGCTGAGCGGAGTGTGTCTTCAACAGGCTCACCCTGAGGCACAACTGGGAGTCTTTGGAGCCCTGAGGCCTTTGAGAGGCCCTTCTGCAATTCTCTGGTGTCTGGCTTTTACCTGAGCTTCTCCCCGAAACTACTATCATTCTTTTAGCCACCCTGAAGCCCTCTCCCATGTATTGGACCAAAGGAAACAATAAAGCCTTTTGCAGCAAGGAAGAGGAGAAGGAGGAGGAGGAGGAGGAGGAGGAGGAGGGGGAGGAGAAAGAAGAGTAGTAAGCGGAAGAGGAGGAGGGGAGAAAAGTGTGTGGTACATACATACAATAGAATATTGCTTGGCTATAAAAAGAATAAAAGCTTCCCATTTGCAACAGCATGAATGGACCGATAGGGCATTATCCTAAGTGAAATACATCCATCAGAGAAAGACAGATACCATATAATTTCACTTATATGTGAAATCTAAACAATATAAACAAACAAAACAGAAACAGACTCATAAATACAGAGAACAGGCTGATACAGCTCCACCCCAAAAGAGAGAAGGACACAGATGTGTGACTGAGGCCGCTCCACCCGAGTGACAGAAGGACTCTCAGAGATGAGTCCAATACGCCTTTGAGTTATTGATTGAGACAGTTGCAAAATGAGACAAGTATCCATCAGGGGAGTCGAAAGAAGCAGTCTTTCATCAGGAGTGTCCTGCAAAACTGTGAGAGAAGAATGTGGCTGAGGGGGAGGGGCTAGTTTGATTAATTAGCAAGCTGCCTAGCAAGCCCAAATTGGTCCCAATTCTATGTCCTCGGGGTGACAGTCACAGAAAATAATGTTGAGATACTTTCCTAAAAGTAAAACATATACCCAGTATCATTTTGCCTTGTTTTAATTTAAGCCATGCTGAGTTAAAAAACCCAAACAGATAAATCCCTGAAGAATTCTTGACTTGATAATACATCTCGCCACAAGATGGCCTTAAAACGTAAAGTCCCACTGTAGTACATTCTAGGCAGAGCTGGACTGAACAAAAGAACTCATCTCATCGGCAGCGCTGAGCAGCACATCTGCTCGGTAAAGGCAGGCGGCCTTGTAGTTGATCCAAAGTCATAAATAAAAGAAGCTGCAGTCATTCTTCACCAACATTATTCAATCGAGTAATCCAGAAGAGCACTCTCAACAACAATCTTCCTGTCAGTGGCTACATGATTAGAAGGCGGCTTTCCAGTTTCCTGTGTGTTGACAGGAAGCTGATCCCCTGAAGTAGAAAGAATAACACAGTGTATACCCACGGGATCATTCCTTCAGCCCCATTAAATATTATTCAGGGCCAGTGTGTCTACACATAGCTCCTTCCTCTGCAGTGGGAAGGCTGAAGTAAGAGATGGGCATGATTTTTCAGTAAAGTTCTAGAACGGAGTATTTAGATGATGATTTGTGAGCCCTTAGGAATTAGGAAGTGATCACTCAGAGTCAGCCTGGGTTCGCTAAATAAATTTTCAAAAGAGATAAGTGGCATCCTTTTTTTTAAAAAAAAAATTTTTTTAGAGATACGATACCAGTAAAGTTGAGAAACCTCATAGATAAAACGTACTCAGATGCTGACTATGCATTTGCAAATACAATCCTATGGAGTTATATTTTCTGTACAAAATGATAGATGAATAGATTCACGTGATCCTGGAGGGAAAGCCCTCATAGTATATCACAGGGCTGTCTCCTACTCAGCACTTCAGCAGTGTCTAGAGTAAAGTTTTAGAAAACCCTGTTATCACAAGCATATAGTCTACAAAGCTGGAAGGCTAACACATTAGATAGCAGAATCTACATTTAAACGTGTCAGTGGGACGAAAGAACCCAAACAAACAAAATAGAGCTTATAAGAGATAAATATAAAATTTTGCTTCTGGGAATTTATATTAAGACAAAATCTGGCTTAATGGAAGACATGTGATGGACGGCTAGGTATTTTGGTTGGCCACGGGTTTTGTTTGGTTGGTTAGTGAGTCATGGATTTTTAAAACAGCAACGAAAGCTAAGAGATTCTTGGCTGTTAATATTTATGTTCTCCTTGGTTATCAAGGAGTCTTATTTTCTACAGACCCTTCTGAATTTTCGTAATTTTCTACAAGGAGCATGTGTTATCTTTATGAGTAGGGGAAAACTATTCTTAGTATTTGAAAATATCGGAATGACTGTCCGTGGAAGTTGGAGCAGGCTATTCTGGAGAGGTTTAGAGGCTGGCAGTAGGAAAAATGGCTTGAAGTTACAGAAGACAACTTCAGGCTAACTGTCCGGCTCACCGTGGAGTGAGTGGCTGTTCCCGGAAGTGTCCACCTAAACGCTGGCTAACTGCATAGGTGGGGTAGCATAGCACCGGGGTTAAAAGCTCTTGCTCTGCCAAACTTCCTGGGTTCCGATCCTGACTGTGCCACTTACTATTCCTCTGGCCTCAGAGAGCGGTTCCATTCTGTCTCCGTCTATGGAAGGCACATGATGGTAACTGTACTTACCCATGGGCTTGGGAAGGATTAAATGGGTTAATCCATATTAATGGTCTTAAGACAACAAGTGACCTGTGCAGAATAAACATTAGCTGTTATTATCTGTCAGGAGTGACATGGAAAGGATTTCTGTTTTGCTTGAGAAACGGAACTAAGTGATTAGTAAGATCCCTCCAATTCCAGGATCTTCGTGTTCCAGGTGGCAGATCACCCTTCCTCGGTGATTCTCTCTCTCTCTCTCTCTCTCTTTTTTTTTTTTTTACAGAGAGGAAGGGAGAGAGATAGTTAGAAACATAGATGAGAGAGAGACATCGATCAGCCACCTCCTGCACATCCCCCACTGGGGATGTGCCCCCAACCAAGGTACGTGCCCTTGACCGGAATCGAACCCGGGACTTTCCGGTCCGCAGGCCGATGCTCTATTCACTGAGCCAAACTAGTTTCAGCTCAGTGATACTCTTATTACCTAAGCCCGAAGTCCTGAACAGCACCCTCGCCTGGAATTAAGTATGGCTGGGTGATGTGAGGGAGCATAAGTGGCTCCCTGCAGGGCCTTTTTCTTGTGTTTCATCACCTGATTTTAAAGCCGGGGGAAATAAGATATCAAGAAAAGCTGATGGAGAAGGCTCTGTGGGGGCTGCTTTTGCAAACATTATATCATTTAGTTCTCATAATACTCTCTGACACCTGGGTCTGAGCTTTTACTCAAGATTAGAGAAATCTGCTGTGGCGTTTTGCTGAGAGCTCCAGGCTGGTCCTTTCACATCCCGGATGGCCTTCCTGCCAGGCCCAGAATGAGGCGGTGTTTCAGTTCACGGCAGCGCTTTTCTCTGAGCGTTTCCATACTTCTCCCGGCCAACCCGACTGCTGGGAAAAGCTTTGCATTTCACCTTCTCAACTTTCCCCCTTTCCAAGTTGTGTTTCAGACAAATAATTATGGTCATTGCCCAATAAAACCGAAGTGCACAAATATATGCAAAAAATAAATAAAAGAGGCAGGATTTTCTGAGTGCTTACCAGGGACTTGATACATTATTCCTTTTAAAGCCACCAACCCCAACCCAAAGCCCTTCTCATCTCTCAATTGACAGAACCAGAGCAAACCACAAAGCAGGGCTTCTAGGAGGAGGTGAGGTTTCGCAGAAATAGGAGATAAATCTCTTCCCTTCTCCATTTTTCAACTCTATATTCAGTCTATCCTTGCCACTGGGGACCCTTAGGATCAACAGTTCTTTTCACTTGTCACCCCTACTATAATGGCAATACCTATGAGAATATCTCATTATTCAGCTTTTACTTTACATCAGAGACCAGGGCTAAGCTCTGAATTCCCATTAACTTCTCTGGGTATCTTATTGTCCCCAGCTTTATAATCAGGTGATATAAAAAGCCTAAGCAGAGTGCTGGAAATGGACTACCAGTCTCATCAAAGCAGTCCCCAGTTTGTTCCTAAGAAACAGTAGCTCCAATCCCAAAGCACTTGCTACTTCACAGGGCAAATAAACATGACGAGTCTCTAATCTCAGAGTGCCCTGAGGATTACTGAAGTGGATCAGAGACTCAAAAGATGCCCAACTCCCATCTGAGAAGTCCCACTTCCTTCCCTTTCCAATCGTTTACTCCTGCCCCACCTACTCTCTTCCCTCACTCCCCACACCTCCCCCAGGTAAAAGTGGGGGGGGGGGCATTCTTCCCCAAGTGTGCACTGGCCTGTCCCCAGCGGAGTTCAGTGATAAACCAGTCAACAAAAATGTATTGAGTACTAGTTCTGTGTAAGACTAGATTAAGCCCCTTTTGCTACCGATCACTTGCATAGATCATTAAGAATGAGGGGGGAGGGAGAAAATGAATGAGAAACATGGGGAGCATTTAAGTCTTGCTCCCCATATATGTCATCAGTTTAGCTCAAACTCTTCTTTCCATTAGAAGGAAAAGAAAAAAAAAGAGCATGAATAACATAACATTTTGAAAACATTTCCTGTAGAAATGCTGAATAATAATGATAACTAATAATAATCCATCAGCCTAAGCAGACTTTACTCAGATGGATAAAATTACCTGAGGAGTACAATGAATCTACTGAATAGAATGAGTCAGCACCCACACACTCGTGCCATTTGTGAAAGTGGCATTCTTTATTCAGCTTTGAAGTCACACCTGGTATTCAAAGCCTATCTGTTTCTCAAACACAAGGCTCTTGCATGCCTTTCCTTGTTAATATACATGCAGCCTCGTCTTTTTCGCTGGGATAATTTCAAGGTGTGGGCTCTTTTCTCAACAAGCGCAAGAGGAAAAATGTCCATGTGATTTTATTGTGTGTTCAATTTATTGAGTCATTCCTTCCTCGACCATTGCTGCATGCCTGCTGTGCCCAAGTATTAATTAATGCCAGGCACTAAGATAGCGGGGTTAATAAGACAGAGTTGTGCCCAGGTGTAGCTCACAATTTAGAGAGCACCCACACAAATTATAGCAACTTAGTGCTGCAGGTGCCATGACATAAATTTGGAAAGTCATTAGAGTAAAAGCCCAAAAAGCTATTAGTGCGCATTCTCTGTGAAAAGTCATAAAAGACTTCATAGAGGAGATGGCAAATGGCAACTGGGCCACTAGGGTATCACATTTCAGTTCCAATTCAAACATCCACTTTCTATGCATTCTGTCACTAGGTGGGTAATCTTTCTAGATACAAAAGAATTTATTTCTGACAGTAATGACAGACAAACTTAGGAGGTGTGGTATTGGCTTGATCACATGTGTGAGATGTTTTTCTTTTTTGTTGAGTTTATTGGGGTGACATTTGTTAATAAAATTATATAGATTTCAGATGTACAAATCTATAATATCCTCATCTATGTATTGTATTGTGTGTTTACCACTCCAAGAGTGAGGTTTTTTTTAACTGAGGTTTGTTGTTTGCATATTATTCTACAGGAAAATCCACACTTACTGTCCATCTTTTCTGCTTCTCCACTGGCTGACCTGTAAACAAAATAAATCAATGGTTGTAATTATTCTGTAAAACTTTTCTGGCTCAGTATCTATTAAAGTTGCACATCCTACATTTGGGCCTTCACTATTTAAAATATATCTGATAAAATTTGAATAAGCTTTGTAGTTTACTTAATAATTTTGTACTAATATTAATGTCTTTATTTTGAAAACTAGAGGCCCAGTGCATGAAAATTCATGCACTGGTGGGGGCCAGGGGGTGTCCCTCAACCTGGTCTGCCCCCTCTCACAGTCTGGGAGCCCTCAAGGGTGGGAGGCAACCCAGCAATCATGGGAAGGCAATGTCCCCTTCGCAGCTCTGCTGCTGCCACTGCCAGCAGCGCAAGCCTCAGCTGGCCCTGGTTACCTGAGCCTCAGGTGGCCCTTAGTGGCTGAGCATCTGACATCAAGGCTTGCCTGCACCTCAGGCCAGCCCTGGGCAGCTGAGGGTCCAGCTGCACCTTGCGCCTGCCGTCACCCCTTTTCCCCCAGCTAGGCTGAAAGGACTGAGTAACTCCAGCAAGGTTGAGAGGACTGGGCACCACCATCTTGTGGCTATGGGCACTGCCATCTTTGTGATAGTATGACAATCAATTTGCATATTCCTTCTTTATTAGATAGGATTGTACTATGGTTACTTAAATGTAAAAACTGGGGAACTTGGGTGAGGGAATAGATGGAAAAGCTCTGTACCAAATTTGCAATATTTTAGTCAATTTAAAACTAGTTCAAAAATAAAAAGTAAATAAGTATAGATGTGAATAAAAATTAATATGCACATACGTATGTATATGAGATCAGTACTATTCCATGTATTCCACAAACTATTACCAATAGGACCAACTAAATATAAAAACTGAAATCAAGAAATTAGAAATGTTTATAACAATTTAACATTTCCCTAATATTTAAGTATATGATCATTTTCCTAGAAATGTAATTTTATTGCTAGCAGAATTCCTCTTGCTCAGGGGAGTTCAGTCTTTAGTCTATTAAGACCGTCAACTGATTAGATAAAGCTCACCCACATTCTAGAGGTAATCTGCTTTACTCAAAGTCTACTGATTTCCACGTTAACCTCATCCAAAAAATATATTTTACATAAACATCCAGAATAATGATGTTTGACCAAATATCTGGATTCCATGGTCCAGGAGTGCAGTCACTATAGGACTATTGCTCTAATTTCCCATGCAAGTAAAGTGATGCCCGTGGTGATGCAACACTCTGCATTATATGGAGCAAGAAATGCTGGATTCAGAAAAAGAGGCACTCACTATTTAATTGTGAACATTTGCAGGATTCTGGAGTACTCCAGAGAATTTTAGAAAGTTCGTTTTATAAGTACAGTAAAACCTTTAACTGCATGGACCATGAAAAGCTATGGGTTGCTCTGAAAGAAATGGGCATGCCTCAGCACTTGATTATCCCAGTACATAACCTGCATTGTGAACAGGAAGCTACTGGCAGCACAGAATATGGAGAGACAGAATGGTTTCCTATAGGCAAACGTGTCAGACAGGGGACATTCTGTCTCCCTATTTTCTTAATCTGTATGCAGAACATATACAAAAACTGAGCTTTGACTCAAAGGAAGAAGGAGTGAAAATTGATGGAAAAAATATCAATAGCTTAAGATATGCAGATTATATCACCTTACTGGCAGAAAGTGGCAATGATTTGAAGTGATTTCTGATGAAAATGAACGAAGAAAGTGCCAAAGCAGGACTGCATTTGAATATCAAAAAGACAAAAATCACGACTACAGAAGAAATGCACAACTTTAACATAGACAATGAAGATATTGAAATTGTTAAAGATTTTGCTTACCTTTATTTAGCCATACATTCAAACAAAGACTGCATTCAAGAAATCAAGAGAAGGCCGAGACTTGGAAAGGCTCGTCAAGAGCAAAGATGTGTTGCCCAGCTGGTGTGGTTCAGTGGTTGAGCATTGACCTAGGAACCAGGAGGTCACAGTTCGATTCTCTGTCAGGGTACATGCCTAGGTTGTAGACTCAATCCCAGGGAAGGGCATGCAAGAGGCAGTTGATCAATGATTCTCTCTCATCATTGATGTTTCTAGCTCTACCTCTCCCTTCCTCTTTGAAATCAATAAAAATATACACTGAGTGGCCAGATCATTATGATCTCTGAATGCATAATCTGGCCACTTCATATATATATTAGTGGCCCTATGCATGAATTCATATTAGTGGCCCTATGCATGAATTCATGCATGGATGGGGTCCAGCTAGCCTAGCCAGGGGGAGGGGACATGGGTGTTTGGCCAGTCTGCCTGCTGGTGGAACTCCTGGTCAAGGGCACAATTTTCATATTAGCCTTTGATTATATAGAATATACACTGAGTGGCCAGATTATTATGCATTCAGAGATCATAATAATCTGGCCACTCAGTGTATATTTTTTAAAAAGAACAAGGATGCATTATTAGAGATCAAGGCTATGATTATCCACACTTCTCATATTCCCCATCGCTATGTATAGATGCAAAAGTTGGAGCGTGAAGAAGGCTGGTAGAAAAAAAAATTGATTGAGTTATGGTGTTGGAGGAGAGCTCTGTGGATACTCTGGACCACCAGAAAGACAGCCAGAGGTCCTAAGAGCAAATTAAGCCTTGAGGGAACATTGCTTGAGGGAAAAAGTGACAAGACAATGGAAGTTGTCTTACCTCAAGTACATTATGAGAGGGCAGGATTATTTGAGAAACAGTAATACTGAGAAAAATAGAAGGCAGCAGAAAAAGAAGTAGACCAACTATGAAATGGATTAACTCCATAAAAGAGGCCACAGGCATGAATCTACAGGAGTTGAACAGGACTGCTAAGGACAGGACATGGTAGACATCACTCATTCACAGGGTTGCCAGGAGTCAGAGCCAACACAATGGCATGTAACATGTACACGTGGCCCAGCCAAATTAATACATAAAATCAACCATCACATAGTACCCGACAGATTAGAAAATTTTACAAATCCTTCACTTAAGATGATTTAATAAATACTGTACAAGGTAACTTTTAATAGTCTACCAAATAGGTGCATTAATTAAAAAAACATTCAGACTGAGAATGCTCATTTCATATGAGAACAGGGTAAAATATTGGAGCAGTGGCCTGGCTAGAAGCAGAAAGGATAGAATCCCTTTTTCATTCTCAACAAGGAGCCTAAGCCATTAAAATCTACCTTTGCCCATTGATACAGTTTGTATTGCTCTAATTCAGAGATTCCCAAACTTTCTCAATTCACAGCATCTTCATGTCTCAGTAATTTTTTTCACAGGGCCCCTAGGCCAAAAGAAATACCTAAAAGAAATGTGTATGTAATAGTTAGGTCCTAATAACTTAGCTGTTTGGGAAAAAAACCAATAATCATAAATTGAAAGAAAAATATTTTAATTTTATTCTTCACCACAGTTGCTTACAAAAGGGTGTGTAAGCTGACCATCATCTCAAATCTTGGAAGCTGTGTAGACACCACCACCTGCACATCTTGCTCCACAGATTTTCAGTTGGTACTTGCATTTGATAACAACAGCAGAAAACCCCACTTCTCAATGATAAGACAGCACTTGATTGTCCCAGTACATAATTTCTCCTTTGAAAGGAATGGAGAGCAATCTAATGTTGGAACTATGAATCATCTTGACCTAGTAGTTCATTCACTTGGCATCCAAGAGATGTCAAGTATTAGCATGTACTCCTTGACATTTCATATGCCACAGTGCCTCTAGGACAGTGGTTCTCAACCTTCTTAATGCCGCGACCCTTTAATACAGTTCCTCATGTTGTGGTGACTCCCAATCATAAAATTATTTTCGTTGCTACTTCATAACTGTAATTTTGCTACTGTTATGAACTGTAATGTAAATATCTGATATGCAGGATGTATTTTCGTTGTTACAAATTGAACATAATTAAAGCATAGTGCTTGATCACAAAAACAATATGTAATTATATATTGTGAAATATTTATTTCTAATTACAAATAAATGAAATTTTGTCTTAAATCGTGGTGTAGCATGGGCAACAGTCTTCATATGACAACAGTAAACTACATTGCTACAGTTTGCTACACCAAGGAGCGGTCTGTTGGTTCCTAAGACCATGGGAAATATGTGTTTTCCGATGGTCTTAGGCGACCCCTGTGAAAGGGTCGTTCGACCCCCAAAGGGGTCTCGAACCACAGGTTGAGAACCACTGCCCTAGGAGTTTGCTGGGATGTCCTGGGTACCTGGACCGTAGTTGAGGACTCGTGGTTCTATTCTTTTTCTATTTTTGATTCTGATCCCTCATTTGCAAAATTATAAGCATCTATTTTAAGTGGCTAACACTCAAAAAGCTGTGTTCTTCCCTCCTCTGGTGTAGGTTATCAAAGACTGGAAGACCCCGAAAGGCCAGTCATCCCAAATATGTGCCTCCAGAGAGCCTAACAAAATTTTTGGCTCTGTTGTATATTTAAATAAGAAACCCGTTTTCAACTATGTTCATTTCCTAACAATTAGATCAAGACTGGGAGCAGTACAAAAATATGTATAATTTTGTACCTTGCCCACTAATCTTTAATTATTTTCCATCACATTTTAATCTAATCCTGATTTTTCTATTAAGTTGTATGATTTAATTTACCCTAAATTCCTGTCATTGTAGTCAAAAGTCCCTTGGATAATGTAAGTGGCTCTGATCAGAGCACACTGGGGCTTAAGCATAGTTCAAAATTAAAAGCCTATTTCTTTCATCTGAGTCAATACCTTCTCTTCATTATTACTATTGTCAAGATCATCAAAATATGAGCAACTCATCCTGTTTGCTGCTGTCAACCGTTGGGAAGACAGCCTCCTTCTGTCTCTCGTTTCTAGCTTTCTCCTGGCTCATTTTCCTTAGGCAGAGAAAAGGGGAGAGACAGACACATATATCTCTGTCTTCTACAAGACTGTCTCTTCCCAGCAATAACAAAAAAGGCTCGCTCACTCACTCTCTCTCTCCTCCCTTTCTATGAAAATCTCTCAGCTTCTTTTATCTTCTATTTACTGCCAGCTACCCACAGCGGATGCAACCTGCCTCTGATATCAACCTGCTGTCTTGTAATAGAGACTATATCCCTTTCCATGGAGAAATCCAAGCTTATCAGAACACTTTAAAAAAATACGTTTATATTGATTTCAGAGAGAGGAAGGGAAAGGGAAAGAGAGATAAAACATCAATGATGAGAGAGAATCATCCATTGGTTGCCTCCCGCACACCCCACGTTGGGGATGGAGCCCACAACCAAGGCACCAACCCGATGGGGAATCCAACGGTGACTTCCTGGTTCCTAGGTTCACACTCAACCAATGAGCCACCATGGCTGGGCAGAACATACTTCTAGTGAACAGAGCATAATTGTAGACAGTGGCCTAGAGTGGTTTTGCGCACAGAGACAGGTATCTGGTGGCAGCCCTCCATTTCCCCAGCTTGATGTGGACCTTCCCACTTCTTTCTTGCTGGAGCTTTTCTGTGAACCAGATGTCAACAAATAAATTGGATCCTTTAGACTTTAATCTGTTCAACATTTGAAAGTGTTGAAAGAGTTAGGCACATTATTCATTCAACTATAGCTACTTTCTACTTTCTGATTACCTGGGGGATACCTGGGGGAGGGAAGCTCTCAACAGGATACCTTTTTGGGGCAGGTATCCCAGAAGCCACCTCGATCGCTGTGTTTAGAATCCAGCTGGCACACAGCCTTCGTGGGAAAGCTAATGCTTGGTGTTCAGGAAAAATTAAAAGGAAAATACAGGCCCCCCAGGGGCCAGAACCAAGCAGCTGAATGATGGTTCCTTCTGGGAGAAGAGGTAGGAGTTTTTTCCTGCTTTGCTCCTGGGGATAGAAATGAAGTCAGAACTTCTTGGCCACAAGGAGTGACTAATTCCTCATCAGAGGGCCTCGTGCTTTTTGCAGAGCTAATTTCGTGAGTGGTAAATGAAGGGTCTCTCCAAGTGAGAGCTGATAGAGGAAGAACCAGAGAGAAAAACCACATCCCTAACCATTACACACTTTGGAAACCGGGAGCACATTTTTAGAAGCAAGAAGAGAAACCGGGCCACCCCCAAATCTTCAGACACATTTTTTTTTTCCTTCCTGACTCATCGGGTTAGGGAAGCCTGGTGAGAAGGGATTAGGAAGCAGGCGAGGGGCCTGCCTTTTCTGGCAACAGGGGGCATTTTGATTTCAGATTCTGTACATCGTCAAGAACAGACACGGTGTGCTCGTGTTCTAGGCTGGAGGCCAGCAGCAGTTCGGCTGCAGGCGAAGCGGGTCAGATGGCTGATGCTGTCAGCCAGGGACCCAAGGACTTTCCTTGGGGCTGCACCTCTCCGGGAGTTTGAAGATATCGGCACAGGTTTGCCTTCTGAGACGTGCAAATGTCACCAGCCGGGAGTGGCAGATGCCAAGAGGCGGCTGAGAACAGATCTCCATCTGGTAATGGGTTAGGCTTCCCGGGACACAGATGAGAATAGTTTGAAACAAAGTGACGGAAGCACCGGCTCAGCTTTTCACATGTTGTTACGGTCTCTGGGTCATTTCCTGCCTTTGGAATTTACTTCCTTTCCAGGTTCAATAAAACCAGATGATCACAAGACAGAGGTTGGGAGTTCTCTTTGCCTCTGGCCCAGTGGAGGGGCAACTCGGTGATTGTGAACTTGAATTTCCATGATTGTTTTAGCCTCCTGTGCTCCTGTCTGCTCAGGCTGAGCCCAGAAGGATGGAGCCTTAGGAATGGAACAGTGAATTAGGGACGGGAGCCACCTCCCGTTGAGTCAGCTGAATCCCCTTGTTCCTGAAAAACAAAACAGGAAAGAATAGATTGGAACAGGTGCACATGATGCTTTGTGGAGGGGAGCTCTTTACTACACTTCCCCATGTAAGGACGCATGAAGGAAAGAGGCTGACACCAGCTCCACATGGCCCCGCCCTTGACTTGCTGGAATCAACAAGGCCAGTTAGAACAGTGACATTTGCTCTACAATGATCTGCTTTGTTTTTATTTTATTGACTAGAGGCCCGGTGCATGAAATTCGTACATGTAGGGGTCCCTTCAGTCCAGCCTGCACCCTCTCCAATCCAGGACCCCTCAGGGGATGTCCAACTGCCAGTTTAGGCCTGATCCCAAGGACAGTTAGACATCCCTTTCACAATCCTGGACTGCTGGCTTCTAATTGCTCACCTGCCTGCCTGCCAGGTCACCCCTAACTACCCCCTCCCTGCCGGCCTGGTCGCCCCCAACTGACCCCCCTCCTCACCAGCCTGGTCAACCCACGTAGCCTGCTGTTCAGTCATTTGGTCATCCCTCACTAACCCCCCTGCCAGCCTAGTCATAGGCAGCCATCTTGTGAGGGTGTGAGGGTCAATTTGCATATCACCTCTTTATAATATAGGATATTTATCTTCCTCAGAAAAGAATTAAAGTAGCAACAACTCTCTTCCTTGTAGCATTTTCATACTCATTTTTTGGAGTACTTTGAAGCTGATGTGAGTCTTTATTGTAAATTCTCTCTGCAGTCCCCAGTATGTCTTTGACACCCTTGGAGTTCTACATTGCAGAGACCCTATCCCCCAGAAGCCAAAGTGAACCCTCTTATTCCAAGGGCTATGGGAGCCAGTCAAAACAAGGCAAAAGCTGCTGCCACTATTGTGTGTCTAAGTCTGAAAGGTTTGTCTCTCTAGAGAGTGACCCACAGTTACATGTTCCTTCCAAAAAGCCAGCTCATGCAGCCCCTGATGTCTTGAGGAAGCCTGTGGAGCCTATTCGAGTCCAGAGCCCACCTCTCTCTCAACTAAGCGATCCAAGTTCACAGCTTTAGAAGAAGAGGTCCTCTTTGCCCCACCCTGTCATGATACTGCTAACCTGGCAGTGAGTGTCCAGTCGATGCAAAGGAAGTGGCAGCTGGTGATCAGCTTTTGTCCTGGGCTACCCATCCCCAGAAACAGGAACCAAAATTCCCCCACCCCCCACCACCTTGAGAGAAAGCCAGGTTATTACAGTGCTCAAGAGTGAATCAGTCAAAACCAGTTTGGCTCAGTGCATAGAGCCTCGGCCTGCAGATTGAAAGGTCCCAGGTTCAATTCCGGTCAAGGGCATGTACCTTGGTTGCAGGCACATCCCCAGTAGGGGGCGTGCAGGAGGCGGCTGATTGATGTCTCTCTCATTGATGTTTCTAACTCTCTATCCCTCTCCCTTCCTCTCTGTAAAAATCAATAAAATATTTTTTTTTAAAAAAAAGAGAGTGAATCAAACTGACCTTTCCAAAACACTCTCTCTCCGGGTACCCACAGAAATGGCCTCCTGTGACTTTCACAGCGATGATTCCAACAACATTTAAGATGTTCCGGGGAAGTGAGTATCTAGGAACAGAGTTAGCTCTATAAATAGGCAGGGTCAGAAACACCTGCAGGGTATGATTTCCGAAGCACCAGGAAGTCTGCTCCAAGGCCCCAACTTTCCCCCACTAAAGGCTGCCCTGGAGACCCACAGCATGCTGTTTCCAGAGTGCAATCGGGAGCTGGTGACTTTGTAAGTCATTGCATTTAAACTTTGATGGGTCTGATTGCACAGATGTGTCAAGAGGCCAGGAATTTGCATTTTTAATCAGGCTCCCCTGCAGATGCTGGTGCAAGTTGCCTATGGCCCCTACTTTGGAAAATTGTGCTGCAGAGAATTGTGGGTCATTGTCACATTAGCACGGATTAACCGGTGATGTGGGATAGCACCACACCTGAATTCTAGGCCAGGCGTTGGCCCTCTGTGGGCAAAACAAGTTCATTCTCCACCATGGAAAGCCTCAGGACCAGAAGGTGACCTCTAAAGGTTTATTCGGGGGCTAGTTTCTAAAATATGGTCCAAAGGCTTGCGAAGGATGAGGGTTAGCCCAAAGGGTCAGAGGGGCCAGGGCTTCTCCAGCATGCCCTGCGCATTCCCTGAAGCTCTGCAGTGCAGAAAACCCTGGGCATGAGGAGCCTCTTATATATATATATATATTTTTTTTTTTTCTTTATTGATTTCAGAGAGGAAGGCAGAAGGAGAGAGAGATAGAAACATCAATGATGAGAGAGAATCATTGATTGGCTGCCTCCTGCAGGCCCCACCCTGGGGATCGAGCCCGCAACCCAGGCATGTGCCCTTGGACGGAATCAAACCTGGCACCCTTCAGTCTGCAGGCTGGTGCTCTATCCACTGAGCCAAGCCAGCTAGTGCAAGGAGGAGCCTCTTGACCCAGGACTGCAGTCTGTCTTGGTGTCTGAGGTCTTGGGACACAAGGACACTATAATAGCTTCATCTCCTTTCTTTGCCTTCAGTCATTTATACATAGGGAGAAAAGGGAAGGAAGAAGAGATTTATTTAGTGCTTTATATGCACTGTCTTTTAAATTCTCATTAGTCTCCTTTTGAAGATGAGAGAACTGAAATTCAAGAGATTGAATAACTTGCCTAAATTCCCAAGGTCATATGGCTCCTGAATGCTTGAGCTGAAATTTGAACTCTGGCCTGTCAAAGTACAAGTTCCATGTTCTGTCCACAAAACTATTCATAACCAAGTTTTGCTTGTGGCCATTCTGAAGGCCTAGATGTTTTGAGACCCACAAAATAAGCTTACCTCTCCCTGGCCGTGATGCGCACCTGTGACCCACTCTGTTTCAGAATCTCCCCACATCCTTGATCTTCATTGCATCCCTGACTTCCAACCCCTCAGCCGTGCTCATTTCTTATCCCCACAACTTCTTGACCGCTAGGGGTAAAATTTGCTGCCACCTCTGCTGAGCCCAGGAGGACTTTTCTGGTCTGCCATTATTCTAGCCATTGACTTCAAGACCAGTGGTTTTCAGGGCTTGAGAATCCCCAAATGCTTAAGAAGCGTTGTGTGCTAACTAAAGGGAAACCCCTTCCCTCCCCTTCTCCCCTTCCGCTTCCCTGATCTCTTCTCAAAGGGCACAGATGTAGGAAACCTGAGTCAGCCCGTACCCTTCTATTAGTCAGCCCCCTCAAACCTCAACTTCCTAATAGCAGAGATTATTCTGGGATGCTGGGCACCCCCTAGTGGGAGTAATGGAGAGAGAAGAGAGATTGCTTTGATATGTTCTCAATAACCCACGCCCCCTCAGCTTCTCCACCCCTCCCCATCGGCCTTTACCTTCCAGCCCAATTCACTGTTCTTGGAATGACTCATTGTTCTCAGGATGATTAGGCCTTTTGCTCCACAAAGCCCTCCCTGAGTTTACGGGCACACTGAACTAAAATTAAGCAGAAGCCAATTCAGGCAGAAAAATAGGAAAAACTTCCTATAGCGACAGCTTTTGAATCCCTGTAATTCCTTATAAGGCAAACTGAGTAAGACCTAAGTGCACGGAGCAAAACAATAGAGAATATCTTGGAAAGATATTTTTGGAAGAGGGGAGGGTGAGGGAAAGGCTACTTTCCGGATTCAAGATAAACGTTAATGCCCACATCTGACACACTTACCTTGATTCCAAGACATATTAATGCCTGATGCTATGGCTTATCGCTCTACGTTTCACCGTTTTTGAAATAAACAGATAAAGCCCCATCCCAGCAGAGGGACAATCCATCTATAGTTGTGGGACATTCTGAACATTTGTCACTGTCCCTCACTCTTAAAAGACCATGACCATAACCCCCGTGACAGGGGATGAGCCCTACTAGTATTACGTTTCAATCAATCAACCATTTTTTGAGTATCTACACTAGCCAAGGCTCAGGTAAAATTGATCTTACGCATTTTCTGACCACATCTAGTTTAGCCCTCCAAACAAAGAAGGGCTTTAGTAAAAGATGGGGAGAGCTAACATATTTGAGTTGCATGTACTAAGAATTCTTCTGGGTGTTTTCACAGCCCAAATTTCAGTTCAATAGCTGATCATCTGCTCACGGACAGGGGTCAGCCGATCTGATCCTGTGGCCCAATGCCTGTCCCCAGGGGATGCTACAATGACATAGCATGCCACCTCTGTATGACTTTAATTGCTATGGTCTTACCCATTCCTGGGTTTGAGTCATGGACTCATTAGTGCCCATTGCTCTTGGCCTTCTCTGATAGGACCCCAGAATGCCGATCACAATGCTAGCCATCCCACTGCAGGTTTCCTCCGCGATGGCTCCTGCCTCATTTTGAACCTAGTTGCTTAGACCAGCAGTTACCAACCTTTCACACCTCACAGACCACCAGTGGTCCATGGACCACCAGTTGGCGACCACTGGTTTAGACAGTCTAATTTCAGAACTCTTACAGTGTTAAGCCTTTTCATCTTTTCTTGCAGATTTGATAATGTTTATCTCTGTGGCAGCCACAAATTGGGGAAGTATCTCTCCCCTCAGGCACTTCCATTTTTGTGTTCAGATTGGCAGCCTTCCCAACTCACCAGAGGCCTCACAGAATGAAACCCGCTATGGAGGGTTAGAGGAAAAATTGGACGTAAGTGCACTGGGCATCTGGGAGAAAAAATGAAAGATCGAGGATGCTCCAGCTTGCTCGGCCTCTCTGACCAAGGCTTGACAGCAGAAGCTGGGATTCCTTCCTGCATAACTTGGGCTTGAATTAAAGGCCTTTTTTTTTAGGCTGAAGACCTCTGGCTTCACTCTGGATGGAACACTCAAAGGGCAGAGTAAGGTCCCCAGCTGGCAGGAAGGACACACTGACCCCTGGCCCCCGTGCCTTGGCCAATCAGGGAAAAAAAATGGTGAGAAAGTCTTGGTCTTTTAAGAAAGCTGTGGTGACTTAGGGAGCCACCTGGGGTGCTTCTGCCAATGTAAACTGTCCTCATCTATGTCAGCTGGCCTTGGCTTTGTGAGAAAGGGCGGTGATGTGTTTATGTGCTCCGAGGACAAAACTTCCTGGAGAGAGAATGAGAAATAAAAGTAATAAACCCAACTAGTGGCTGCTTTGGGTGGCTGGAACAGAAGGAATCTTCAGACCAGGGGCCCCAGCTCCGACAGACAGAGATAAGGGAGCTTTCACTACTTCTGTTTCTATTTTAGAAGAAATAAAAAGCAAATCATAAATCTAAAGATGAAGGTCCATTCATCTGGGGAGAGAATTAAACTGTTACATTCCAAACAGATATTAGGACTGCAAAAGGGAAAACTTTTAACCGGCTAGTGGGAATGTTTCTTTCCTGAAAAACACCAAAGATAAGGTTCCAAAAATTACTTTTCGGGCAGGTTAAGAAGCATCCATTCGGGCTGTCTGTAGTGAGCTAGATTCCTAGCACTGGATGCTTTCTAAGGAAAAATAAAAGGTGAGCAACAAAGCTATTATGGGAAATTCAAGAGTGTGATTTGTCGATAAAGGTGAAGAGGGGGTGATTCAGCTGATCCAGAGCTGCAACAAAGAGAAAGCAGTGGATTTGCAGCTGGGGCGGTGCCCAGAAAGGATGGTGCCCCTGGTTCACGCCTTTAAGAAACTAACAGTGAGCGCCCAAGGCAGTGCTTGTGGGCAGGGGCCAGGTCTAAGGTGTCCACCAGTGCCTGCGGCTTTAGATATCCGTATGCATTATCTGCCGCTACCCCCAAGGGAAGGAAGTGTTGTGCCAGCTGGAAATCTCCCAGAAAAGACAGGTATGTAACTCTTGGATGATGTCCAAGGAAACCAGGTGAGGGCTTGAACTCTGGCCAGAGACGCAGGGTGTGTACACCTGGGGAAGCTGGGTGGGAGGCATTAGACTACACTCAGGCAGGGGAGCGTGGGGTGTGGCGTGTCCATGAAGAGTGGGTGTGAGCATTCCAGAGCCTGGACACTGTTTATGAAAGATGCTTCAGTAAATACAGAACATGAGTTCCTCTGGCTGTCCTACAGCCTTTCCTCCTGCTGCGTTTCTGGTTCTTTTGAAGCTACAGCATAAAGTTCTCACTGAAGTTGAAGCTGAGACAAAGATGGGACACCATGGCCAGATCTGCAGCATAGAGCCAAGGAGACGAGGCAAACCCTTGGACTTGAAGTAGGGAGCTATGCTTCTGAATCACAGCAATGAAAGTTAACTCCATGTCTTCAGCCACTTAATTTCCCTTCTAACTCTCTGGTGTCCTTTTGACCTTTTACTTTTCTTCTTGCCCTTTCTCCCACGGATTTCCCCGTGGCTGGAGCCACTTCAGATCACTTCCCAACTCTGTGTTCAGTAATGCCACGAGGCAGCTTACCACCAGCCACGGTGGGAGTATTGATATGACAGAAAGAATAAATGCCATAAACTTGAGGTTTATTTCTTTTTTTCTGAACAGTCAGTTGTTAAAACATTTACCAATACACCATGCCTGTAACTGAGTTTTTACATGGAAGAGGGGTTGGTGAACGGAAGGGGAACAATGTAAGAAATTTGGGAGGCAAAGGGTGAAGCCAAGTATCTAGAGCAGCGGTTCTCAACCTGTGGGTCGCGAACAGCTAGCAGGGTCTCCTAAGACCATCAGAAAACACAGAGATTTACATTAAGATTCATAACAGTAGCAAATTATAGTTATGAAGTAGCGACAAAAATAATTTTATGGCTGGGGATCACCACAACATAAAGAACTGTATTAAAGGGTTGCGGCATTAGGAAGGTTGAGAACCACTGATCTAGAGGAAAGTGGTGGGTCACCATCCATGATTGGTTCTGCCCACCTTATGGACACACACTCCACCCCAACACAAACCTTGGCTCCCATACTTAAGAGTTGCGCAATAAGAACCTGCTCTTGTGTCTACAATGACATGTAGACATTGTTTTTTGTTGATTTAGGGTTTTGTTTTTTTTATCTTCCCACTTGAACATGTTCTTGAGGTTTATGGTGCAGGTTGTAATAGGTACAGCTGTTGGTTCTTCTACCACAACACCTTGAGTAGCAGCAGCCATGGCTCTGAGCCAGTGGTCGGCAAACTTTGGCTCACAAGCCACATGCAGCTTGTAAGCTGACCACGGATGTAGACTTTCTGTTCCAATAATTACAGGCTGTTGATGTTCCTTATGATTAAGCCTCTATCCCAGTGGTCAGCAAACTCAATAGTCAACAGAGTGGCAAACCAAGGTTCGCGAGCCGCAGTTTGCTGACCACTGCTCTGGGCTACCCCAAGGCCATGGCCTCAAGTAGGGCCACAAGGTGACCAAGAATGTGAGCAAGCTGAGGCTCAGTGGTTGCCATGGGCATCTCAGTGAGCATATCAAGTTCATGCAGGACATGATCTGAGAGGTGGGTGGCTTTGTCCTTCATGAGTAACACACCATGGAGGTGCTCAAGGTCTCTGAGAACAAGAGGGCCTGAAATTCATTAAGAAAAGGGTGGGGACACACATCCATGCCAAGAGGAAGAGAGGAGCTGAGCAATGTTCTTGCAGTCATGAGGAAGGCAGCAGGCAAGAAGGACTGAGCCCCATCCCTTCTGTGGTAATAAAACCTGTTCAGGAAGAAAAAAAAAATAGAACCTAGGTCCTAAGTGTTTTTCCTACTATGGATTTAAAATATGTTCACATAGATTCACTTCCTCTTTTGCTCTTCCAACCATTCATAAAATAGTACTAGAGGCCAGGTACATGAAAGTCATGCACAAGGGCGTGAGGAGATCCCCTCAGCCCAGGCTGCACCCTCTCCGATCCCAGACCCCTTTGGGGATGTCCAACTCCCGATCTAGACCAGCAGTCGGACATCTCTCTCACATTCCTGGACTGCAGGTTCCTAACAGTTAACCTGCCTGCCTGTTTGATTGCCCCTAAGTGCCCCACCCCCTGCCAGTCTGGTCGCCCAAGCAGCCTGCTTTTCAGTCATTTGGTTGTCCCTCAGGCCAGCCCTGGGCAGCTGGGCAGCCACCATCTGAACCTTGCCTGCACCTCGGGCTGGCCCTGCGTGGCTGAGGGGCTGAGGGGACTGGATGCCACCATCTTATGGCTACAGGTGCTGCCATCTTTGAGGGTATGGCAATCAATTAGCATGTTCCCTCCTTATTGGCTGTGGGCACTGCCATCTTTGTGAGGGCATGACAGTCAATTAGAATATTCCCTCTTTACTGGCTAGGGTGTGTTCCCCTCCCCCTGTATGTGCTTCCCATTAACCTTTGTCTTCAACATCTTATCTCTTCCAAAAATATCCCTGAGCTGGATTATTATCACTCTCGCTAGAGTACAGTTTTTAAACTTTAATGTACAGGCAAATCACCAAGAGAATCTTATTAAAAAGCAGATTTATATTCAGTAGGTCTGACTGGGGCCCAAGATTCCCCATTTCTAACAAGCTCCCAGGTGCTGCCACTGGTCAGCAGGTCACTCATTTAGTGGCAAGGCTCCAGACTGTTAATCCATCTGCCTCTTCTGCTTGAAGAAGTCCCACTACACTTCTGGAAGGGACAGTCTTCAAGGGAGATTGGACCAGTAGTGGAATCATAACCAAACAACCAAATCTATATGCCAAGTAGAGTTAGATTCTCTTTCAAGAATTTGAACCAGAATGCTATAGTAGTCTGGATTCTCCACTAAGTAGAGCCTGAGATAGAAGTTTGCACATAGTTATTTATTTGGGAATCCCAGAAAACAGGATGGGAGGATATGGGGTGTGAGAAATAAAAGGGAGAAAGAAGTACAAGGATGTGCGATTGAAATGATGATCTCAAAGGGCACCAGGTATTCAATCCTGTGGGACCTGCTAATGGGCATTCAGAAAGACATCTCAGGACTGTCTCAAACATTTATCCAGCCTTTCCTTTATGAAAATAATGATTAAATGCTTCATAACCTTTATTTTCCCGTTTCCAAATAATAACTTGATTCCTTAGCATCCTCTAAAAGTCACCAATAAATTTTACTTTAGTATGATTATGAACTCATGGATGATAAAGATTACATGTAAAGTATTTAATACAAGCTACATAGCAAGTCCTCTGCAAACATTAGCCGTTGCTATTACCACTCTTACTATTAATGCGTTCTCATGACTTTTTCTATCAAAATTGACCTGCTTGCTCATATAGAACACCAACACCCATTGACTTCTTTGGATTTACTTAAAATTCCCAATCTTGGCTTATACTCACCCACTGTAACTGGAGAGCCAGTCTGACACCCTATTGGGTTTGTTTTGTTCTAGGGGTGTGCAAGCTAGGGCCTGTAAGCCAAATCTAGCCTACTACCTGTTTTTTCAAATAAAGTGATTTTTTTGTAACACAGACACATCCATTCACTTACATACTATTTATGGCTGCTTTAGTGCTACAACATCAGAGTTAAATAGCAAAGCCTAAAATATTTATAGCTTTGTTCTTTAAAGAAAGTTTGCCAATCCCTGGTCTATTTACCAAGTCCATGCAAAAATCTCAAAATGAGTTATTGATCACTGAGGAGACCAAGTAAAGGTGGGAATGAATCACTGCCACCTCTTTCCATTTGAAAAACAATTGCAAGTACTATTAGTAGAGAGGGTGTTAATTCAACACTTTAAGAGCTGTGCTTTATATTATCCTTCTCTGAATCAGACTATTTGCATAGTCCATCGTTTGGTAAAAGTCCATTCAACAAGCAAAACATTAATAAACTTTTTTGAATAAGATTAATTGCTTGAAGCAGTGCCCTCAGTAGTCCCAGATCTGTTTCTTACATCAACAGTGTTTGGACAGAACAGACCCAGAAACATGCCTTCTTCAAGCCTCTGGATACTCTCCTATGTCTTATCCAGTCACCACCTTTGGAACCACCTCTGGGACCAGCCAACACACTGGTTTCTTTTCTACCTTAACTCCTTCTTGCCCAACAACCATGAGCTCCCACATTTGTCAGAATTATTCCACCAAGGTCAACTGCCTGGCCAACCTGCATCTGTGGCCTCCCATACCTACCTCTCTCGAGGCTTCTATTCAACCAGGATGATGTGTTTCTCAAGGGTGTGGGCCACTTCTTCCATGAGTTGTCAGAGAAGAAGCTCGAGAGCGCTGAGCATCTCTTAAAATTGCAAAACCAACATGGTGGCCACATTCTCTCTAGGAGGTGCTAAAGCCTCCCCAAGATGAGTGGGCAAAACTCAGGATGTCATAGAAGCCTCCCTGGCCTTGGAGAGGAACCTGAACCAGGCCCTCTTGGAGCTGCAGGCTCTGGGTTCTACCCACACAGACCCTCAGCTCTGTGACTTCCTGCAGAACCAATTCCTGGGTGAGGAGATGACACTCATCAAGAAAATGGGCTACACCTGATTCACCTCCACAAGGCTGGCTGACCCCCAAGTCTGGGCTGGGTGAGTATCTATTCAAAAGGCTCACCCTCAAGCATGACTAGGAACCTTTAGAGCCCAGAAGCCCTTGAGAGGCCCCTTTGCATCTCCCTGGTGTCTGGCTTTTCCCTGAGCTTCTCCCTGAAACTATTAGTCATTCTTTTAACCACCTGAAGCCCTCTCCCATGCATTGGACCAAATGAAACAATAAATCTTTTTGCAGCAAAAAAAAGAAAGAAAAATAAAAGATTATTAGCTTGAAAACAGAAGACTGTTGCTAAAGGAATCTTCCTCTTCTTCAGGGATTTTTATCAGACTACTCTAAAAATAAATTAGCTTTTCAAGTAAGAATAAATGTAGATAGAATTTATCACTTTCATTTTCTCCACAAATATCTTTGACATGTTAATAACCACCTAATGAGGACAGACATTAGATGAATATTTATGATGGCCATGGTTGATGAATATGATTCATGAACTATGCATTTAGTACTGGATTCAGAATGAAGTCATGAGATATGGTTAGTCATTGTGACTGGATACACAGTGAATGACCACTTTATATTAGGCCCTCCAAAATGAGAATGTCGGTATCCACATAGAACTTTCAGCTTCTTTTGTGAAATAGTCTTTTAGAGCAGAAACACAGGAAGTGACTTGAGAAGCCCAGTTCTGACCAAATAACACAAAAACATTTATCATGTTCAGAGGTCAAGCTTTAAAAGCCTTCTGAAAACAGCCTAAGCCCCAAAGTACCGAAAGGGTGAGTGGGGATGGAGTGCTTTGTTAGTGTTTTTTGTTTTGTTTTGTTTTGTTATGAAAACAATATAATATTTTAAAATTTTTAAAGAAAACTTCCCTTTAGTCCTGGGCCCTAATACATTTGCTTTCATTTTTAAGTAATCTCATTTAGTCTTCAACCAAATGCATATCCATGTTCACATATCATTAACTTCCATGAGAGTTTACCTATCAGGAACAATGATTAAAACACGAACCAGACTTATCCACAGGATGATCATCACAGAGGTATCAATAACACCATATATGAGAGCTTCCAGTGGCTCTCAAGCTTTGCCACACATTGACATCTCTTGGGAATGTTTTTTATTTTTTTTATTTTTTAAAATATATTTTATTAATTTTTTTTACAGAGAGGAAGGGAGAGAGATAGAAAGAAACATTGATGAGAGAGAGACATCGATCAGCCACCTCCCGCTCGCCCCACAGTGGAGATGTGCCCGAAAGCAAGGTACATACCCCTGACCGGGATCGAACCCGGGACCCTTGAGTCCGCATGCCGACGCTCTATCCACTGAGCCAAACCGGTCTCGGCTGGGAATGTTTTTTAAAATACTGATATTGTGGCCCCACCTGTCAAACAACCTAATTTCATTATTAGCCTGGGGTGGGTTCCAGGGTTGGGTATTATTTTAAAATTCCCCTTGTAATTCTAAAATGTTGATTTAGGCAGATGCTTTGATGTTACGGGTCAAATACTGAGGTCCAGGAGTGCATGTCAAGCCTGGGCCCTTTCCCCAGCTAAAAACTTCCTTCAATCACAGTAAGTGAGCAGCTAGTTGAAGACCCTGGATGAAAAAGAAAATACTAGACTTTTCCTTGGATGAGCAGGTGGGGATGTATTCCATGGTTCTGAGAATAAGGATTTAGCCTCTTTCACAGCATAGAACCAAACTTTCTTGCAATAGTCAAGATCTACCACCATAGGAATATGGGCTGTGATATTAATGCTTAATCAGAGCTGTACCTTTGGCCTAGTTAGTAGACAGTGTCCAGATGTTTGGGATTGTGTTCTCTCAGCCATCCAGTCCTCAGTTTAATATTCAACAGGATGACCACCATTATTTAGAAATCTCCCGAGGGAGCAGGCTCCAAAACTGATGATTTGACACGCTCCCTCTTTTCTCTTTTCCATATGGTTGGAGTTTGAAATGCTTCTATGCTGTCTCTTTCCTTGGGGAATTTCCTCTGGAGCTGGAGATTAATCATTATGCAAATATTAAAGAGTTTGAAAGTTTGAGAAAGGAAGGGAATTTGTTTAAGCAACGCTGTTGCGGTAGTTTAAATGAAAGATAAACAGCTGTTGTGTTTTGACCTGCATTCCAATTCTACTGAGCAGTTTGTGTGAGATGAAATTATATTTAGGTCTTCTCTGAGATTTATGTGTACCTTTGCCAAAACCTCTGTGTTCCCATCAGTCTCCAAATGTATCGACCACCACCCCAACCTGTTTGCACTCCCTCTCCGACCAAAAAGGCCGTTCTGGGAAAAGACAGATTAAAACATTTCTTCTCTCAGAATGTTAGTCTGACTGAGATGTTATTTAGATTTTTTAAATAGCCTAAATGCCTGGGGTGATCTGAAAGGAAATGCAGCAGAGTCTCATGTTGCCTAATAAATAGGGCAAGTCATGCTCGCTCAGGCACAGCCCAAAGGGAAAAACAAAGTCCTCACTCTTACCCTGAAGGTCAAACCTCCTTGGCTTCACTTGTCATATTCTCCCCTTCTATGCCCTCATGGATTTCTAAACAATGGACTGCTAGTTAATAATTCCTTGTATTAAAATTTCCCTGCTTAAATCACTGTGTACTTTCTCCTGATCTGACCCACACTGATACTGCCCTTCCTAGACACAGAGTTCCCCAAGAGCAAAGGACATTGCTACAGGGCTGGAGTGAGACAAGCTAGGCACACAGATTCATTGACTGATGGAGTCATTCAAGGGCAAGGTGGATGCCTGAGGGTGGTGACTCCTTGAAGTCTATGTCCCCCATCCCTTGTTTACCTCTCTCCCAGTCCAGACCCTGGTGTGTTGTTGTTGTTGTTTTCTTTCTCTCTTCTCCCCTCCCCACCCCTCACCTCCAGAGTTTAGCTTAGCACATTCCAGAGATATTAGTTAGTACTTGTTATGGGCTGAATGTTGTGTCATATATTCAAGCTCTAATCTCCAATGTGTGAGTATTTTGGAAACCAGGCCTTTGGGTGTAATTAGGTTTAGGTGAGGTCCTGAGGGTGGGGCCTTCATTTAGGGATTAGTGCCCTTTAAGAAGGGAAAGACAGATCTCTCTCTCTCTCTCTCTCTCTCTCTCTCTCTCTCTCTCTCTCTCTCCATTCATTCACTAAGGAAAGACCAGGTGAGCACAAACAGAGGCCAGGAAGTGGGTCCTCTCCAGGAGCCAAATCTGTTGGCTCCTTGATCTTGGACTTCCCAGCCTCCATACTCAGAAAAATAAATGTCTGTTGTTATTTTGATATGGCAGCCCAAGCTAATACAGTGCCTAATTAGCATTTAGTAAAAAGCTGAATTACCTTTTCTTTCTCAGGATCATTTCTCTAAATTCAGTTTAAGAAAAATAGTTAAGCCCAGCTGGCATAGCTCAGTGATTGAGTGTTGACCTATGAACCAGGAAGTCACAGATTCCGGTTAGGGCACATGCCTGGGTTGCAGACTTGATCCCCAGTATGGGGTGTGCAGAAGGCAGCCAATCAATGATTCTCTCTCATCACTGATGTTTCTAAATTTCTCTCCCTCTTCCTTCTGCTCTGAAATAAGTAAAAACATATATTAAAAAAGAAAACAATTGAGTCTAATAGTTTAGCATTGTGTTCAAAGTCAGATTTTGAAGTCTTGTAGACCCATGTTCAATCCTAGCCCTACCATAACCCTGATCTAGTTACTCTGTGTGCCTCGGTTTCTTTAAAAAGGGGGACCTTTTTCTGTAAAGGCTATTTAGATATTTCTAACATCATTCATGGGTCATATAAAATTAATACCAGCTTGCTGAAACCGGTTTGGCTCAGTGGATAGAGCGTCAACCTGGGGACTGGGGGGTCCCGGGTTCAGTTCCAGTCAAGGGCATGTACATTGGTTGCGGGCACATCCCCAGTAGGGGGCGTGCAGGAGACGACTGATCGATGTCTCTCATCGATGTTTCTGGCTTTCTATCCCTTTCCCTTCCTCTCTCTGAAAAATCAATAAAAATATTTTTTTTAAAAATTAATACCAGCTTAAAAATTAACCGGCTATATTTGCTCAAACATTTAACTAACTCACCCCTAATGCCTTGGCAGGGCCAGACCAAATGGTTTTGTGGGCTTTATTCAGCCTGTGGGCCGGATGTTCCCCAGCCCTGATCTATATAGCAGACATAATAATAATGTCTAGTTCATAAAACTGTGGAAAGGATTAAATAAGATAATACATATCAGGGGTTTAGTCCAATCTCTCAAATATTAGCTTGTAGGGTTGATAGTAAGCTAACATTACTCCCCATAAAATTAACCCAAAATTTCCAAGTCTGAGTCACAAAATGAGGAAATAAGAACCAAAAGCCAATATGTCAGTAATTAGTCTTTTGAAGGGGTTTCTAAAGTCAGAAAAGTTGAACATCGCTTCTCTTTGTCCCAAAAGCTAACGTAAACCATGTTTAGGAAGGAAGGTAAAAAAAAAAAAAAAAAGCATAGCAGTGGCATCGATCTCCTTTCCCATGAGAAAAGATTGGATTAGAATAAATATTCAATCTGTTCTTTTTTGTTTCCACTTCAAAAAGATGTCACTTTATTCAAATTCTATTCAGTGAGAATGTTTAGTGCCTCTTCCACATTCCAGGAATTGCACTAATTGGTAAAGATTCAAGCAGCTGCAGGTCTGAAGGTATAGAGATAAGCATGTAAACAAAGCAAAGGTCATTCTGAGTGATGCTCACTCAAACTGCGCTGGAGCTAGCTCACCAGGGCTCTGTGGTAGGGAAAGGGCAGGGACCAGGCAAGGTCAGAAACTCCTTCCCAGAGGTTATATCCCTATTGCTATTGCACCTCGGAAGTACAAAGAGAAAAGTGGAAGGCTTTACTTGAATTTTTTCAAGTGACTAGAGCAGTGATTCTCAACCTTCCTAATGCCACGACCCTTTAAGACAGCTCCTCATGTGGTGGTGACCCCCAACCATAAAATTATTTCCGTTGCTATTTCATAACTGTAATTTTGCTACTGTTATGAACTGTAATGTAAATATCTGATATGCAGGATGTATTTTCATTGTTACAAACTGAACATAATTAAAGCATAGTGATTAATCACAAAAACAATATGTAATTATATATTGTGAAATATTTATTTCTAATTACAAATAAATGAAATTTTGTCTTGAATCGTGATATAGCATGGGCAACAGTCTTAATATAACAACAGTATATTACATTGCTACATTTTGCTACACCGAGGAGCAGTGTATTGGTTCCTAAGACCATGGGAAATAGGTGTTTTCCAATAGTCTTAGGCGACCCATGTGAAAGGGTCATTCGACCCCCAAAGGGGTCGTGACCCACAGGTTGAGAACTGCTGGACTAGAGCAAGATGGTGTTTTTGTCTGAAGCTGTTAGTGTATTTGGTCATTTGGAACTACTAATATTGACAGTGGAGCTACCATTCATTGAATAGCTACTATATTAGAGCTATTTTAGCTGCCTTAATTAATTTTCTCTTTTTTAAATATATTTTGTTGTTTTTTTACAGAGAGGAAGGGAGAGGGATAGAGAGTTAGAAACATCGATGAGAGAGAAACATCTATCAGCCGCCTCCTGCACGCCCCCCACTGGGAATGTTCCCGCAACCAAGGTATATGCCCTCGACCAGAATCGAACCTGGGACCTTTCAGTCTGCAGGCTGACGCTCTATCCACTGAGCCAAACTGATTTTGGCATGCCTTAATTAATTTTCAATTCAATCCTTCTAAAAACCCTGGAAGATACGACTCATTATCAACATTGTACAGGTAAAAAAAAAATTGAGACTTTTAGCCAGAATAGTGGGGCTGAAGCCACCTTCCTCAACTCTGCTCTTGACCTGCTACTATTGACTTTGTCCAATTTCTAGAAATCTGTTTTGTTTTTTTTGCTGTGATTCAAAAATCAAGCAAGACCTATATAGAATATTTCTCAACCTAAGCAAACTTGACCTAAATTTCTTCATAAAACACTGGCTATTTTAATGGGCCAGATTCAACCAGCTTTTATTCACAACTGAAAATTGCATTTTAACAGAAAAATACACGTGCTACCCAAACCCAATCGACTTATTATATCACATCTCTAAACCAGTCCTGCCAGTTTATTAATTGCAGCTATAAAGAATAACACAAGAAAATGTCCTTGGATTTTCTATTATCCCTACCCAATAATAAGGAAAGCTCGCAGCACAGAGCCCCGACACAGCTCAGGCAACCACAAAATATTGCTTCTGTGTCTTCCTTCCCGCCTCTGGCACACACAGCAGGGAACTGGGCAGGCAGATCAGGAGAGAACTCCTATCCAAAGACAACAGGATAGAGAATTACAGGCTTATCACCCGCAGCCATGGTTCATAGCCCTCTTCAAACCATCTCTTGAGAGAAGCTGTGGCCAGTTACAGTTTCATCCAGGAACTGACCTTGGCCCAGAGCCTTCCATTCACTTGTCCAGAAACTCTGCATACCAGGGAGGTCATTCCCAGCCAATAGATATACTCTCTATGGTCCCTTCCATGGAGCCCAGAGAGGGAAGAATAGCCACGGGGCAGATGGAAACGGTGGAACCAAGATGGGAAAAGTGGGCTGCATAAAATGGGACCCCCAGAACAGCTTTACAAACAGCCCCAGGGAATGGCGTTCAGGTAGGAGGGAAGCAGGTCTGTCTATCATGATGAATGCACATAGATTCTGGTGCCGAAAAAAGAATTTGAAAATACCTTTCCTGACCTGGGTAGGAATAATAATGAAATGACACGATGACTCTATGCTGAGCACTCTACCTGATACATAGGAAGGACTCAGGAAAGTAGAGTTCCTGCCCCCTGCCAGAGTGGCTCAGTTGGTTGGAGTGTCGTCCTGTGCACTGAAGGGTCATGGGTTTGAGTCCCAGGCAGGGCATATACTCCGTTTGCCAGTTCGATCCCCAGTGGGGGTGCATTCGAAGGCAACTGATCAATGTTTCTCTCTCACATCAGCGTTTCTCTCTCCCTTCCTCTCCTTCTCCCTTCCTCTCTGCAATTAATGAAAAAAATATTCTCAGGTGAGACTTTGAAAAGAAGAAGAAGAAGAAGAAGAAGAAGAAGAAGAAGAAGAAGAAGAAGAAGAAGAAGAAGAAGAAGAAGAAGGAGAAGGAGAAGGAGAAGGAGAAGGAGAAGAAGAGCTGCTGCTATTATTATCATTAAAATTTTGCTCTTTCTAATGAAGACCAGTTTGTTAAGGACGTGATCCAAGTGCAGCATGTCCATGTCTGTAAGGGGTGGCAGAGGTAGGTATTGTGATAGGCTGAAAATGGCCCTCCCAAAGATACCAGGTTCTCATCTTTGGAACTGGCAAATATTGCCTTATTTGAAAAAAACAACAACACAGTTTGCAGATGAGATTAAGTTAAAGATCTTGAGATGGAGGTGACTATCCTAGATTTTCTGGATGGATCATAAATGTAATCCCAAGTGTCCTTTTAAGAGAGGGGAAGATTTCACAGAGGGGGGTGGCAATGTGAAAATAGAGCCGAGGGAGATTTGAAGACACTGGCCTTGAAGATTGAAGTGACGCATCCACAAGCTAAGGAATGACAGCAGCCACCAGTAGTTGGACGATGCAAGGAACAGAATATCTCCTGGAGTCTCTGGAGGAAGCCCAGTGCAGTTAGCATCTTGAATTCAGCCCAGTAATACTGAATTCGGCGTTCTGGCCTCCAGAACTGTGAGAGTACATTTCAATTGTTTTAAACCACCAAGTTTGTGGGATAGCAGCCATAGGAAACTAATACAGTTACTAAGTGGCTTTTCATCCTAGGCAAGATTCATCAGTAAACTGTGGTCCCTCATGAGTCCTAGGTAATGAGTATTTATTAGATTGTGCAGTTCCAAAGGTATAGACCACACATGCTGATAACCCAGTTTTGTGTGTGCGTTGTGTTTTTGCTTTGTTGTTGTGGGGTTTTTTGTTTGTTTGTTTTTGGTTTTTTTTGAGGGAGGGAGAGGTATTGGCAATTAAAAAGCCCCGATTTTCAGCAGATGCCAATTCCTGTGATATCAATGCTCCCACTGTGGCCCAGTTTCAAAGGTTTAGCATCTGCCTTGCACAGTTCCTCAGTATTTAACAAATGGCTCTAGCACGTTGGAAGGAACCAACTTCAGCACATCCCTGTCGAGGTGCTCTGCACCACCGGAAAATTTCTCTCAGACTGTATGGAACATAACTTTATTTTTCCTTGATGACTCTGAAGAGGACTTTATTGTGGTTCCTGAGAATCAACATGGGGAACATTAATTACTGTTGCACTGCGTGTGTGCAGAGTTGCCAATCAACAGCATTGTGGTGGGTGGCTTCCCACCCTGCAGGGCTGAGAAGGAAAAGGCAGAACAGAATGTCCAATCTTCCTTAGTTGTATGCTTTTATTCCTTCGGGAGCTCTGGAAGGAATCCAGCAGAGACTACCGCCTTCCTTAGGTAAATTTACTGCGGTATAAATAGTAATAGCAGTGACAGAAATCATCATCATTTTCTTCCAATGGAATAAGGCTTTACAGTTTTCAAAGGGAATTGGACTTTCACCTTGAGGAAAAGAGAATAGAGGCTTTATCTGCAGAAACAAATGGAGTGTGTAAAATTCAGTCTCTCTGTTCAGCCCCATGCTGCTGCTGACTTCTGAACAACATTCCCGTTGTATATATCCGGGGCTTGGGAAATGTTCCTAGTTCCCGGGGAAGAAAGTTAACTAAAACATATGACATCTCTGGCAAGAATCACAATTTCACACAAAAACTTCCTTGCAGTAAGTTCCCCTGCATATTGCTTCCCCCGGTGGAATCGCCGTCTCCAGGGAAAGCTGGGGTCTGAAATGGCAACTCTCTTTAATGAAAGTGAGGGCTGAAGGCTAAATCCAACAGCCCTTTATTCCTTCAGGACAAGCCTTCATCCTAAGATCTCTTTTCATGGATAAGATAAACTCTTCCAGATTCTTTTTCTTTTTGTTTTTAGACATGAAAGCATGTATAACTCAAGAGGGGGAAAAATAAATACAGTTACTTCTCCTATAACACAACGGTGTTTCCTGTAGACAAAATATAACAGACTCTTCGAATTATATTTATTTATGAAATTGGGAGGTGAGGGTGGTCACTGGAGAGAGGCCTGGCAGAGATTGGTGGTTATGTGTTTTATGCCTGGATTAGATTGGTTATGAGAATCAATGTTTTCAAATTTGAAATGTGCTATATATGCTATATGTACCATATATATATATATATGCCAAGCCACTGGAAAGACTGAATGACCAGTCGTTATGACTCACTCTGCAGCAGACCAACTGGTCCAAAGGGAGGGGCTGTCCGGCTAATCTCCTGCAGCCCCCTGCCAGCATGGCCCCCCATAGCCCCTCCTCCCCCAGATCAGGAGCAGGGCTGGCTGACCAACTTCCTGCATCCTCTCCCCGCAGCCAGCCAGCCCCGATAGGCCCCAATCAGGGCAGGTTAGCTGGACCCCACCCATGCACGAATTCGTGCACCGGACCTCTAGTGTAAATATGTATGATATATATTTCTGGAAGTAAAAGTAAGAAATTATCAGCCACCCTTGCTGGTAGAGGAAAGTAAAACCATGTCCACATTAAAGAGCGAGGTCACCACTCGTGTCTCAACACGGTCATGGTGCCTGCCCTTTCTGCTACCATATGTACGAGTGCCAGGATCTGAGCCATGGGCTGACTGATGCTGAGCTTCAGAGATGGCTTCCACAGAACAGATTTTCAGAACACATCTGTTGATCATCACAGGGATGAGATGGTATTAAAATATTGGACAAACATCTACTGGAGACAACATGTTCACTATCCACAGGAAAGGGAGAGTCAGAGCTAAGAGTGAAGGACTAGATTTATGAAGCTTCAGTCCCTTCACCCACACTGAAGAGTGACAAGGGAGACCGTTCAAGTCCTCCAATTGACCCGTAGGCTTTGTGTATTAAGATGGATAAGCTGCTGTGAGCTTGAAATGGGAAAACCAATAACCATTCCTAATTTTGTTTCTGTATTAATTATTTTGCTTGTGAAATTATCTACTAGCAAGTGAACCTTTGCAGTGTATATTTTCAGGAACTCAGAAGTTACTTCCTTCCCTCTATTGCTAAGTTATGAGAACAAAAATGTCTGCCTGTAAATTTTAACTGGCACTTGCATACAACTGAGTGTGTTTGAAATCCTCTAAAAGGATTCTAATATTCAGATGTCAAATATACAAAGAACTAAGAAGAAGAAAGAGATAGAATGGAGACATAATCTACAAATAATCTGGTAATTGCCATCTCTTAAATTAGAACATCTAACTCCAACTATCACTGCAAGAATGTCATGTTCTTGCTCTTGAATAAAATTAGTAACAAAAAAAATGAGATGATAAAAAGATAATAGCAAAAAAAGATCTGAAGAAATAATGATTTGTAATATCCCCAATCCATGAAAAGTGAGGGGAACATGGGTTTTGGATTAAAATATAGACAAATGATTTAATCCTGATAGTCCATTTACAAGCTGTATAATAACCTTGTATAATTTACTTAATTTCTTGGAGCCTTAGTTTCCCCATTTCTTAAATGGGAAAATTATACCTAATGCATAATATTTTTGAGAAGATATATAATAGAAGCTCAATCATCCAACATCTAAGATCGGCTGTGTTTTTCTTTGAGGCTCGGAGTGGCTATGGATTTCTGTAGCTGATGGGAGCCAGGACATGTGTCTGTTCTGAGAGGCTGGAAGGCTCCCTCTCTCCGGTTCTTCATTTGTACACTTTTGTCATCAGCACAGGAGTCACCTGGCGGTAGGTAGGTAAGCTTTCACTGAGGTGGTTTGTATCACTCACATTCTAATTGGATGGAGAAAGTCCCAGAATTCTTATGTTGCCCCTCAGCAAGGATTCACCCCCAAGGAAGTCACAGAGGTGGGGGAGACGGGGAAGAGATATCATGGCAGCAAGAGGCCTTGCAGTTAGCACCCTACGTTCTTTTGGTAACTTAGGTTCACACTCTATCTGTCTTGTCCCGAAGGGCAGAACAGCACAGTGATCAGGAGAACAGGTTTTGAAGTCAAATCTATTTTCAAAGCCTGGCCCTGCTATATGCCACTTCTAAGCAACCATTTCCTAAACTGTAGATGATGATCATTATTGTACCTACCTCATGGGTCATTACAAGAATTAATACACGAAGGCAACATATATTGAGTATAGTGAGTGCTGTCTCCACACCAAGACAGCACTCAAGCCTTTACTAAAGGCTTTGGGTAAAATTTAACTAACTCGTTTCTCACTTCAACTCTGTGAAGTAGTAGTATCCCCATTTTATAGATGTAGGAACTGAAGCACAGTTTCCATTGCTTGCCCAAGGACCCAGAACTTGGGTCTATGTCCATGTTGTTAATGACAAGGTAACCTAAGAACAATAAATTAATTAACACATGTACAATGTCTTAGCACGGGAGTCTGGCACTTAGAAACCAGTCCATATGTGGTAGCTAGTGTAGTATACGTAGGTATTGTGCATCTGAGCTTTCTTTGTGAATTGCTGTTTGGGTTGCCACCTAAACCTCTGTTGGGTCTGGTGATAGCATTTGTAGTCTGGCTCACACATAGATAAACTCACAATGCAGATTTTGGGGGTCCCTTCTGGCTGAATTCTCTTAAGTCACTGGAAATTTCAGTGGACAGCTGGGTGGATTGGCCAACAGGACCAGCAGTAATTGTAATTCATCCTCTGATCTCACCAAACCATTGAGAAATTTGTTTTATTAGCAACTAACTTCAGAAATGGTGAATCTTGGCAAAAATGTGGGTTAATAAATGTTTCTGTCATAATGATCTATGTGAGTTGTGAAGTTGTTTACATAATTTGAAAGGAAATTATTTTATGTAAATGGTATGTGGGAGCAGGAGAAGAGTGAAGAGAAAGGAAAAGTTAGAGGGTTAATGGTATAATTCTGTAAATATCTCAAGGGAGGGAAGAGGAAACCAGATGACAGAAAAAGAAAATATTAAGGCAAATGCAATTGCATTCTTTTTTAAAAAAATATATTTTATTGATTTTTTACAGAGAGAAAGAGAAAGGGATAGAGAGTTAGAAACACTGATGAGAAAGAAATATCAATCAGCTGCCTCCTGCACACCTCCTATTGGGGATATGCCTGCAACCAAGGTATATGCCCCCAACCGGAATTAAACCCGGGACCCTTCAGTCCACAGGCCGATGCTCTATCCACTGAGCCAAACCAGTTAGGGCCAGTTGCACTCTTATTGGATATGTTTTTAATTATCATTTAACACATGTGTTGTAGCATTTCTGAAAAAGCAACTATCAAAAGGATGATAAAGTGATTCCACTCTGCATCAACTGTGTTTTGTAGAGGGCGAAATAAGAGTTCTCTGGTATTACCACCAGATGGGCTGGGATTTAAAAACAATTTTTTTTAATTTATTGATTTTTGACAAAGAAGAATAGAGGGGGAGCGGGAGGGATTTGTGGTTCCACTTACATATGCATTCACTAGAGGCCCGGTGCATGAAACTTGTGCATGGGATGTGGGGGGTCGGGGGGGGCGTGTCCCTTAGCCTGGCCTGCACCCTCTCCAATCTGGGATCCCTCTCACAATCTGGGACTGCTGGCTCCTAACAACTCGCCTGCCTACTGGCCTGATTGCCCCTAAGTGCTTCTGCCTGTTAGCCTGATCACCCCCAACTACTCCCCTACTGGATGATTGATGCCTAACTGCTCCCTGCTGGCCTGATTGTCCACAACTGCCCTCCCCTGCTGCGACCCACCTCTTCCACGGGACTGGCCTCCTCCGCATCACACAGAGCCATCGGACCCATAGGCCTCACCATGCAGGGCAGCAGCCTGGCCCTGCTTCCACTGTGTGCATGGCCATCTTGTGACGATGTGAGAGCATAACACCACCTAGGCTATTATTAGTATAGATTGGTTGATTCTTATATGAGCCCTGATGGGGACTAAACTGGCAACCTTTTGGTGCCTAAGATGATGCCCAATCAACTGACCCACACTGGCCAGGGCTGTTAACATCTTTGACTGGTTTCTGTGTGAATAAATTTCTGTGACCTAAATGAGGAAGCTTATTCAAGGTATTATCCAGTTGTTTCTTACGATGGGACTTTTTTCCCATCCAAGTTATATGCATCAATATTGTTTACTTGACCAGAAAACATTCTAGAATGAAGAAATGACTAGGCAAAATTAGTTGGGCAAATTATCTGATCAGTTCAGAAATAAATTTAAAAAAGGGTTCAAAGCCTTTTCACGCTTTGTCTATGGGTTCAGGTTATTGCTACAACGCTCTCATTTGTTTTAGCTATGAAGACATGGCCATTCCATTTCCAGTTTTTCCCAGGCAAGAGAATTATATTTTGAAGTATCAACAATTGAATTTAGGAAATTACTTTTGTACAAATAGAACTCGTATACTGCTAGTTATTCAAATATCCAGTGACAACATAATGAAAATTTAGGACCTTTATTTAAAATGCTGCCATTTCCTCTTCCCTAAAAGTAGTTACACACACTTGGAAACTGCTCTCTTTCATGTATTTAAAATAGCATCTAACATCAAGACCGTAATTTATTAAGAAGTAATTGCTGATCTGAAAGTGCTGATGTGAAATAAGGAGCTTGTCACAGGCTTTTCATAGCTACCTCAAAATGGCAAATAAAGATAAACTGCAGAAATCAGGACTCACGTTGTAGTCAGAAATGAACCTTCCCACAGACTGAAACAAACTTGGAAAACAAATAAATGGAATATTAAACAGTAACGTCTGAGTAATATTTTGTTCCCCTGTGATTAAAGCCTGCTGAGCATCATGAGTCAAAATGTAAACACATACTGGTTATGTTGGACCTTACTGGTTTATACATTTCTGGTCAACCACAGCTGCCTCAAACTTACTGTTGAAAAGATGTTTGGGAAAAGTTAAATTAGCCACCACCACCTTCTTAGATGCATGTGATATATTACTCATAATAAGCAATTCATGTGATAAGAGTAAGCATTCTTGTAATGTTCTAATGACTTTTCTGTATTCTGAAAAATCCTTATCTAATAAAAGAGTAATATGCCAACTAAGCGTCACACCGTGACAAAAAGGTGGCGCCCATAACCACAAGATGGCATCAGCCAGTCCCCTCAGCCCTGCTGGAGTCCCCCCGTCTCAGGGAGGGCTATTGCTAAGAGCCTGCAGAGTAAGTGGCCTGGCAGAATGCTGCCCAGAGACCCTCCTGACCCTTTATAAAAAAACAAAATCAAATCCACTGCCCACGGCCTGATCTCCTCCCAGTGGCGGCAGCTTGGGTCTCAGCCTGGGAGGGGCGCAATCCCCTGGCAGTTGAGGCAGCCTGGGCTAGGGTCTCAGCCTGGCAGGGGTGTGCACCCCATGGTGTGATGCCCTGCCAGCAGCGGCAGCCTGGAATCTCAACCACTGAGTCACACCAGCCAGGCAGATATGGAAGAATCTTAAATGTTTCTTTTAAAAATATATATATTTTATTGATTTTTTTACAGAGAGAAGGGAGAGGGATAGAGAGCTAGAAACATCTAAGAGAGAAACATCGATCAGCTGCCTTCTGCACACTCCTCACTGAGTATGTGCCCCCAACCAAGGTACATGCCCTTGACCAGAATTGAACCTAGGACCCTTGAGTCTGCAGGCCCATGTTCTATCCACCTAGCCACACCAGTTAGGGCTGTCCAATATGTTAAAGAAAAAAAAAACCTATCCAATAAAGGGAATATGCAGGGGAGGGCATTTGGGTGTGACCAGGTTGTCAGGAGAGGGCAGTTGGGGATGATCAGGCTGGCAGGGGAGCAGCTAGGCATCGATCTGGCTGGCAGGGGAATAGTTATGATCAGGCTGGCAGGCAACCAGTTGGGAAACAACAGTCCTGGATTGTGAAAGGGATGTCTGATTGCCTGTTTATCTCTGTGGGATCAGACAGTCAGACATCTTTTGAGGGGTCCCATATTGAAGAGGGTGCAGGTTGGGCTGAGGGACACCACTCCCCAGTGCACAAATTTTGTGCAGCAGCTTCTAGGATATGTATGATATATAATCCCACCCCCCCTTTTTTTTTTTACTTAACTACAAAATATTCAAGAATTTTCCATTACAGTATTTGCTTAATTTTAAGTTCTGGATTTGTATTTTAGTTTCATTTTTTAAGTTTAATTTTATTATATTTAAATCTTTAATAATCTAACTGGATTTTAGTTTTATGTATGTAATGAGGTAAGGAAGCTAATTTCTTTCTTTCCCACGTGGAAAGTTATTTATCTTATCATCCTTTTTAAAAAGTTCCACTTTCTCCTTAATATCCCCACAGTATCTCCTCTTCCACATAACAGTCACATTTGCTTGCATATATTTCTGAGATCTCTGTTCTATTTCATTAGTCTGAGTTAATGCCAAATTATCACCTTTTTTTGTCTAAGCCATTTTAAATTATTCTTCCTTCTGTGAAGAATCTATTTTTTTCACATTTTCTAATTTTTGCATGTTAATCTTATATTCAGAAATCTGAACACACTCTCTAATTGGTTTTGTCTGTAGACTCTCTTGGATTGTCTGTGAAGATAATGTATTTTTTTAACAAATTCTAATTTATTGTCTTTCTTTCCAATATTTATATATCTTTGTGGTATGTGTGTGTGTATGTGTGTGTGTATATGTGTGTGTGTATATGTGTGTGTTGCTGCATTGGTGAGGACAAAGACAGAGTTTTTTAAATTCTATTGAAAAAAGTGTAAGTTTTCTTAAATTAAAATCTGAATTTTTAGATTTTCCTGAGCTAGCAGCTTTACTAATGCACTACTCCAAACATACAGACAGGAGCTCCCTCAAAAATATACCAAGAAACACATGATATAAATGAGAGGAGTCTAAGTATGGAATCAGGTAACACTCGTAAAGCTAATGTTTATTCAGTACTATTTGCCAAACATTGTGCTAAGCACATTAGAAGAATTCTTTTATTTAATCAGCAATCATAATGAGACAAAATGCCAGTATCCCAGATTATAACAATAAAGGGTTTTTAAAATCTTAGTGGTTAAGAATTAAATCCTTAAATGAGAATAAAAGGTATTATAGAGGTGATTTCTTGACAATTTGTAAAATTAAAGTTTTCTTAACATTAACTGTCTACTGGTACATAACTAATCAGCCATTGCGCGTGTTTACAGTCAAATTCCAAATGATTTTTCTGCTTTCTTAGTCATTTTTATCAGCTTTTATATGAAACTTTTTTTTGTAGGTTCAATTGAAGACAAAAAAGATCAAACCACCTTTTCTGTACTTTAAATTAATTCTCACTAAAATATTAGATCATCAGAAAACCAGTCTAAGTCCCAAGGGTTTTCTTTGATTCGGACCTTTCATTGGTTCCTCAGAGTATAACCACCACACCCTGGATATGCAAATAGGACATGAACTCCACCTTCAAACAACATGCAGCAGATTAAAAGGGACATATAAATAAGCCATAGCAAATACAATGTGCAATACACCACATAATAGAGGGAGATAAGATGGAGGCCCAAAGGAGGAAATAGTCCATTTTCACAGAATTAAAAAAGGAAAGTTCTAGATAGCTTCATAGTAGCATTGACACAAAGGGTAATATTTCAAAGGTAGATGAATATCTGTGGCTTTCAATGGTTGCTCAACTTACTTGTATGTTCAACCTACTTTTTTTCAAAAGATGAATTATTTTTTTAAAAAATGCATAGCCGAAACCAGTTTGGCTCAGTGAATAGTGCCTCAGCCTGAAAACTGAAAGGTCCCAGGTTCAATTCCGGTCAAGGGCATGTACCTTGGTTGCGAGCACAACCCCCCAGTAGGGTGCGTTCAAGAGGCAGCTGACCGATGTCTTTCTCTCATTGATGTTTCTAACTCTCTATCCCTCTCCCTTCCTCTCTGTGAAAAATCAATAAAATATATATTTTTTAAATGCATAGGATTTTATATCTAATTCATCTACTATTCCATACTACTTCACTTCCTATTCTTCACATTCTGTTTCTCCCAGCACTTACCTTGACTTCATTTTTTTCTAAGTAATCAGATTGTTTCACCATCAACATGAAAATTCTGTCCAAAATACTTAATGATGCAGCTCAGTGATGCCATACCTCAGTATATATCTCTCACAAGGAGACAAGTACAAGAATGTTTATTCCTGCATTGTTTGTAAGAGAAAAAGAATGGAAGCAATTTAAAGATCCATCAATAAGAGAATGGATAAATCATGGTCTTTTTATACAATAGAACACCATACAGCAGTTAAATGAGCTAGAAGATGTGTATCAGCACATGTCAAGTGAGAACTTGAGAAGAAAGTATAGAATGTATCCTTTAATACAGATGGAAAACATGCAAAATAACACTATGTGTTGCTTACGGATACATATATAGTATAAGTATAAAGCATGCACAGAATTTAAAACTCGAAATTTAGGATAGGTTTTACCTCTGAGGATAGCAGGGAAGGAAAGAGACAGATTGGTTACAGGAATTTTAACTGCATGTGTTAAGACTTTAACTTGGGAGGAAGGAAGAGAAGAGAAAGGAAGGGTGGTTGGCACCTCCGTGAGACTCTTGCAACTCAGAGATGGCCCTTTACCTCCAAAAAAGGCCAAATAATAGATTGGAACTTATCTGAAAGTATTTCCCGAGTTCAGAGGCTATGAAAGCCAAATTATTCCTGAGCCTCAACACTCTGATAATCAAGAATTCAGCCAAAACTGGTTTGGCTCAGTGGATAGAGCCTCGGCCTGTGGACTGAGGGGTCCCAGGTTCAATTCCGGTCAAGGGCATGTACCTTAGTTGCGGGCACATCCCCAGTGGGGGGCATGCAGGAGGCAGCTGATGGATGTTTCTAACTCTCTGTCCCTCTCCCTTCCTCTTCGTAAAAAAATCAATAAAATATATATATATATTTTAAAAGAATTCAATGTAATATTCCAGGTAAAAATTGACCTACCTGTCAAAGCCAATTGATTTTGTTTCTTATCCATTATTCATGGATTTAATCTTTATGTCAGGTTGTACCTATTCCCAATGGATGCCTGTGGATTCCCCAAATCCTGCCAGGTCCTCCCTTCCATGACAAGTTCTTTCCCACGCTGGGGCTTTTGCACAGCTGGTTCTTCTTGCCCAGAATGCCCTCTGCACGCACCTAACTGGTCTGATTTTAGGTCTCAGCTGAAGGTCTTCCTTGACCACCTTCCCTAAAGTAGAGAGCCTCTTGGTTTCACCCTCTCTGGCCTTTGTTTTCCTTCCCAACATTCATTTCACAGGCTGCACCAGTCTATTTTTCTGAAATCTTGTTTGGTTTGGTTTAGTCTTGTCAGTCTCCCCATAAGAATTAGAATTCCCTGAGGGCAGGGGCCAGGTCTGCCTTATTCATCACTGTCTTACCAGCATGTCGCATGCTGGAACTTAGGGGCTTGTCAATGAATCGTTATTAAATAAGTGAATGGATCTCTGGCTTCCTTGATCCAGACTCAGCTCATTTATAAGATGCCAATTTGCTTTGGCCTCTCTACTTTGCTTTCTGCCCTAACCAGCCACCCACCTTCTCTGGCCCTGTATCCTGTTTCACCCTCACCCCTGCCTGGCTCGGCCCTTCCAGCCTGCTCTCTCCCCTCAGGTTGCACAATGAACAAAGTGTTTGTCTTGGAGCTGTTTCTCTTGCTGCCTCAGTCATCAGCGAAAGCTGTTAACCTCAGCTGCCCTTTTTTTGCCTCTACTTGTAAAAAAAAAAAAAAAAAGAAAGAAAAAACACACCAAAAAACAACAACAAAGAAAGCCCAAGCCACAGCTGCCTTGGGATCCTACAGCTACTCGTGAGAAAAGCTGGCTGTAATGATCAAATTTATAGAAAAGCACCCAAGTTGACAAGGTGGCTAATGCCATGGTGAGTCAGTATCACAATGATCCTCACAGGCTGGTCAATCACACCTCTGGGACATTCTTTTCAAGCTGGGTCCCCACTTTAAGGGTTCCTCCTTCAATATGGGAACCTTAAGAGTATGTCCCGAAGAGGGTGATACGTTTGTGAATGGTTGGACCAGGAATGGGACTGAACACAGACTCTGGAGCCAGACCCAAGTGTGAATCCTGGCTCTACCGCTTACTTGGTGGTATTTGGTAAACGAATTCACCTTGTGACTTGGTTTTCCCAATCATAAAATGGGCTAATAATAGTGCCCACCTCATAGGCCACCGGGAGGGCTCAGTGAGTTGATACATGCAAAGCACTTTACATAGCACGAGACACGTATTAAGTGTCCTGTGAGTGTCGGATACTATATGGAGAAGGATTAAGAAATTGGCACAGTGTCTGATTCATTATTCTTCAAGTCCATTTAGAGAGTGGTCTGAGGACCAACAGCATTTGCTTCACCTGGGAGCTTGTTAGAAATGCAGGATCTCAGGCCCCACCCCTGGCCTACTGCATCAGAGAGGGCACACAGGTGCAGAGCGAGGAGAGACATAGTAAGATATCAGTTCAATTTAAAAGCAAAAAATTAACTCTTTCATTCTTTTTCCTCCTCTCCTTTTCCCTCCCTCATCTCTATCTCATCTTTTTCTTCTTCTGTCTCCCACTCTTTCTTTTTGTTTTCTTCCCTTTTATCATATACTTTAAAAAGGAAAGACCCAGTAGCAGGAGAGAAGCAGCAAGGAGCTTGAAGTGTGTGTCCCCTACCAAATCCAGCACCGTCTTGGTTGCCGCCCCACATCAGCCCACACACTGAGGAAGCCCCACACTAAGGAAGCCCCAGTAGGGCTATCTCCCTTCACCCATGAGAGAGCAAAGAGTTAGAAGTGCGCCCAGGGTGGAAAAGGTGGGGGGTGGGAGGGGAATGAGCCACTGACTCCTTACCTCTCTGGCCTCTGAAAGGAAGAACTGCCCAAAAAGCAGAATCCCAACTTGAGCAGCTAACTGTGCCCTGCACCGGTGTCCAATGAGATGGACTCATGCTGGGCCGGCTCCATCCACCGGGAGGAGTAGGAAGCAGCAGCCATGGGAGGAGAAAAGAACTTCAGGCTGCCTGGAGCCTTCACACCGAAGCAGCCAGAGAAAGGATGTGTCAAGTCCCCACTGAGAAACTAGCCCCTGGAGCCCAGCCAACTCAAAATGGCCCAAAATGTCTACCGATGAAAACTTAGTTTCCATCTTATGAAAGATCGTGACCCAAAGAAGTTGCTAAATGGACTGCAAACATATGCCAAGGAAATGTGGGAACGAGAGATGCTTGTTTGACACATTAAGAGAGTTTCTGGATGGAATGGCAATGCTGTGGGAAAGGTAAGACCATTAGAAAGGAAAACAGGTTCATCGTGCTGATAAGATGAAGGGAATATGTTGTCATATACATATTTCTAAAGATCATTTTCTGCCTAACCTGTGTGAACCTTGATGGAGTCAGAATCTTTTCCAAATATTCAATCAAACCTCATGGATCACCTTCAGAGTGGTTGAGCTCATGGTTTGATTCCAGGTCAGGGCACATGCCCAGGTTGTGGGTTGGATCCCCACTAAGGAAGCATGCAGGAGACAGCTGATCAATGATTCTCACTCATCATTGATGTTTCTATTTCTCTCTCTCCATCTCCCTTCCTCTCTGAAATTAATAAAAAATATATATTTTTTTAAAAATATCATTTTCTGTGCACTTTGTGTCCTAACTCTAGTATAAGATACTATGTGACTTTTTCTTTCAGTTTCCCCACATACAAGTAGAATCTAATAAATTGCAGTGCATGCATAGTCTTCGCTCCATAAAGACTTTGCAGGACTTGCTAATCTCACCAGGACTTAACCCGATTTGACAGCAGATGATTAATAGCATTAATATGAAGAAAGTGTATGGTCTCTTTAATCCTCATCTTTCTGTGTTGACCAGGCATGTAATAGGAAGGCAGCAGGCAAGGATTGTTAGGAAAAAAGTGTAAACAGATAAGGATTAAACCCTAATTTGCTTTGTGAGTCCTGCTCTTAAACTATTTAGCGTTTACTAGGGTTTTAATTTCCTCATCTGAAATGAAGGTAGAGGACAGCAGTCATCAAAGCAAATGGAATGATGGAGATGGGTATCAAAGAGACAACTGGGCAGAGGTGCATTTGTGTCGAATTTCCTGGAGAGACCCCGAGTCTCATATTGACAGTCACAGGCTTCCCAGATTGTCCCGCATGAGGAATTTATCCTTAATTACCTGCTTCATTTTCTTCATTTGAAAATGAAAAAAAAAAGGAAGGTGGTTCATGAGGCCTAATTGAACATTTGGAAAAGATTCTGAATCCATCAAGGTTCACAGTCAAATCACCCTCCATTACAACTCTGAACCAGCACCCTATATAATAAAAGGCTAATATGCAAATCGATCCAACGGTGGAATGACCTATTGCTATGATGTGTACTGACCACCAGGGACAGATGCTCAACACAGGAGCTGCCCCCTGGTGGTCAGTGTGCTCCCACAGCAGGAGTGCCACTCAGCCAGAAGCCCACAGCTGGGCCCATGGCTGGCAAGCGCAGTGGTGGTGCTAAGGATGTCCGACTGCCAGCTTAGGCCCAATCCCTATGGAGAGTGGACCTAAGCCATCAGTCAGAATCCCTGAGGGCTCCTGGATATTGAGAGGGCACAAGCCAGGCTAAGGGATGTCCCCCTGAGTACACAAATTTCTGTGCACCAGGCCTCTAGTTTAAAAATAGATGAAATTACTTCAGAAGTGGATGGATTGTGAGGAGCCAAATACTGGCTTTAGGATGTGAAGGAATTAGTAGTGCGGCTGAGATTTGGAAACAGCCTGGAGCAGCTACCTAAATATATGTATGACATCCAAGCAGCAAAGATCCCTCTCTGCTGGGCGAGGGAATGAATAGGTAGTAGGGAAAAGAATGGAATAAGAACTGCCATGATTCCCTAGAGCAGTGGTTAGCAAACTCATTAGTCAACAGAGCCAAATATCAATAGTACAGTGATTGAAATTTCTTTTGAGAGCCAAATTTTTTAAACTTAAATTTCTTCTAACACCCCTTCCTCAAAATAGATTCGCCCAGGCCATGGTATTTTGTGGAAGAGCCACACTCAAAGAGCCACATGTGGCTCGTGAGCTGCAGTTTGCCAACCATGGCTCTAGAGAAACCCAAATAAAGTCACCATATGTTTAGTCCATTCTACAACAGAATGCCATAGACAGGGTGGATTATAAACAACAGAAATCTATTTCTCACAGTTCTGAAGGTTGGGAAGTCCAAGATCAAGGTAACAGCACATTCAATGTGATGAGAGCCCACTTCCTGGTTCATAGATGGCAGTCTTCTTGCTGTGTCTTCACACGGCAAAGGGGCAGGAGAGCTCTCTGGAGTTTCCTACAAGGGTTCCATGATGATGTAGTCATGACAGTTCCACCCTCATGACCTAATCACCTTCCAAAGGCCCCACCTCTAAAGACTAGCACCCTGGGAATTAGGTTTCAACATATGAATTTGGGGGACACAAACATTCAGTCTATTGCATCATACTTGAAAGAGTAAAAGAGGTTCATTTTCTTCCAAGACTGCTCATTACTAAACCAAGGGTCAAGAACAAAAAGCAAACACAGTACTTATTGTTTTAAGACTATATTGTGGCTAAATGTTGGCTCAAAATCAGGCTGCTGTTTCAGTGTCAGAATGGTAGCAAGAACATCTGGTACCAAATGTGAAAGCTTATTATATCAGAAGTGGGGTAGGAAGCAAAGAATTAACAGGAACATATGTAACACATATGCCCCCAAATCTTCAGTTATCTCAAGGTTAATATGTTCACTGAAAGCAGTAGTTTGGGTGGGCTACCCCGTTTGGGGGCTGCATTAAGTAATAGAGTGAAGAGGAAGAGAATGGAAATAGTAGAACCTTAACAAGAAGAAATGAGCCAAGCAAAGGGAAAGAATCTCTAGAATACCTCTGAAGTAAATCTATGTAGAAACCTTAAAGCAACCCAACTAGAGTGGCTCAGTGGTTGAGCATCAACCTATGAACCAGAAGGTCACGGTTCAATTCTTGGTCAGGGCACTTGCCCCGGTTGCAAGCTCCATCCCCAGTGTGAGGCTTGTAGGAGGCAGCTGATCAGTGATCCTCTCTCATCATTGATGTTTCTATTTCTCTCTCCCTCTCCCTTCCTCTCTGAAGTCAATAAAAATATACAAGAAGGAGGAGGAGAGAAGGAGGAGGAGGAGGAGGAGGAGGAGGAGGAAGAAAAGAAAAGAAACTTCAAAGTCCCTTAACCCTTTGTGGAGGAGAACTATTAATCTAGGCCCTACTTGGTTTATCATTTACATTTCTGAACTTGGCCAAGTGCAAGTTCAAAACGTCATTGTATTTTATGTTTTGATAGTATTATTAAAACATCAACTTACTGAAAAACAAATTTCAATGGAATAAGACAAAGATCATGTAAAATCAAATACAACAGTAAGATATAGATTAAAGTCTAATGCAAATGTTTCTAGCCCCAAGTGAAGATTATTAACTGCCCCAGAGATGTTACTCAAGTAAAGAAAGTTGAGCCCAAAGATGTTACTCACTTTATTGGTAGGGGTTCTTGAGGTGGCTAGTGGGAATAAAATCAAACAAATTTTCCATCTATACCAAGGGTAATTTACATTTATTGGGCTCTATTTACCAGGCATTGTTTTTGTCCTAACTTATGGCTCGATTCTGAACTCTTCATTTAAAAAATAATAGCAGTTTCCCTATCAAAATTCTATTCATTTTTCTCACCCTATAATTGCAGAAATTTCTTCACTCTTGAATTCCATTAATTTCCATGAATTATCATTAAATTCATAGATTAAACTTTGTTGATACTTTCTTCTTTATTAAAATGTTTGTTCATCGAATTCTAACACTCTCATTACGGGATTGTTAACTCAAAGATACTTGTTCTTTTGGGTTTGTAATTCTGTTTACTCTTTTTCCCTCTAAAGTTAATCATTTAGGACTTCACTTTTTTAATTTTAAAGTGAGTTCCTGCACTAAATATGCCTAATGTTAAGAAAACATTTAAGCACATATAATGAAAGTTATCTATTTGCAAAAAGAGACAATACGCTAACTTCAAGGGTTTTTTTTGTTTGTTTTTACATGTAAGCTATCCTATCTAATAAACCAGTAGTATTCAAATTGACCATATCTCTGCTACACCCACAAGCCACACCCACCAGCCAATCAGAGCAAATATGCAAATTAACCCAACCAAGATGACTATGGCCACAGAGAGAGCAGGAGGGAGGTTTGGGTTACCCCTGGTGATGGAGGAAGCCAAGCTTTCCACACACCCTGGTCCACCAAGGCTACTGCTTAAGGCAACAAAGTTTCAATTGTAGAGGATAAATCCCAGATACCAGGGCCTCCACTTGGGTCGCTGGGGGTTGTGGCTGGCCTGCAAACCACCACAGGCCCCTCGCCCAGGCCACCCCATGCCTCAAGGGAACACCCACCCTGATCCAGGACACACTTCAGGCCAAACCAGCTGGCCCCCACCTGTGCATCAGGCCTCTATTCTATCTAATAAAAGAGTAATATACATATTGACCATTACTCCAACACACAAGATGGCTGCCTCCATGTGGTCAAAGATCCTGCCCCCATATGGACACAAGATGGCCACCACAAGATGGCCAGCAGGGGAAGGAAGTTGGGAGGAACCAGGCCTGCAAGGGAGGGCAATTGTGGGTGATCAAGCCAGCAGGGGAGGGCAGTTGGCAGGGACCAGGCCTGCAAGGGAGAGCAGTTGTGGGTGATCAGTCCAGCAGGGAAGGGCAGTTGGGGGGGACCCAGGCCTGCAAGGGAGTGCAGTTAGGGGTGACCAGGCCCACAGGGGAGGGTGGTTAGGGGCAAACAGGCTGACAGGGGAGCAGTTAGGCATCAATCAGGCTGGCAAGGAGTGGTTAGGGGGTGATCAGGCTGGCAGGCAGAAGCAGTTAGGGGCAATCAGGAAGGCAGGCAGGCAAGCAGTTGGGAGCCAGCAGTCCTAGATTGTGAGAGGGATGTCTGACTGCCTGTTGTCCTAATTTATGGCTTGTTGGACATCCCTCAAGGGGTCCCAGATTGGAGAGGGAGTAGGTTGGGCTGAAGAACAACCACCACCCCCTCCCACCCACACAAATTTCGTGCACTAGGTCTCTAGTAAAATAATAAGTAAAATTCAGTCACATTTCTTCACTGAGGATCAATTCTTTTGAAATCTTACAATCACTGAAATCAAACCATTTACTTTTTAGTGACACCAAATTCTCTGATAAATAAGTTTCTGTTGAGTTTTACATTTTCAAACTAAGAATAGTGTTTGATTTTTTTATATACCCATTCAAATTTGTCAAGTGATACTAGGAGCCCTATGTATTATATTACATTACAATGAATCATTGCCACCAGGCCAACAGGAAGTAACAAAAAGACAAGAAACAATGTGATTTTTTTCAGAGTTGACTGAATGCTAAATATTTTTAAATGTAGCATTTCTTTCTTTAGATAAGAATTGCAACATATACAGGTGTGTATACTATATATACACATAATATGTAGCACATATTATAAATAAGCATTTGTATGTAAATGTACATATATGAATATAGACATAATACTTAAATTTCATCACAAATACCTTGTTCTTGTATGTATTATAATTTAAAAAAATCTGTATCTTAAACATTTGAATTTTAAAAACCATAATAAATCATCTTTATACATCATATCTAGTCTGTATTTAGTATGGGATTCTCCACATTTTAGTATGACTTTTCTTACTAAAGTTAAATTTTCTTTCCATTTTAACACATCACAAAAGTGATAACATTATTTTCTACATAAACCTCTGAAAGCTTCTCAGAATGAAAGATAAACTAAGAAACAAAAGAACAAAAGATAAAATTAGTAAATCGGTTTAAAAATCTACAACCCTCAAAATGAGCTCTTAAAAATGATATACTCTTTATAATCTTAGTAAACTACTATGTTGTAACTGATCCTTCTGCATTGTGTTTATTAACATTGAAATGTGTGACAGCTTACTTATTTCCAGTCCTGCAAGTTATTTGCAATAAAATTAAAAACTCGTTTCTCTTTTGCTTTTCTTTTCTTTTCTTTTTTTTCAAATTAAGAAAATTTCATTATCCTTTTCTTTATCTCTTCTCAACCTGGTAGTATCTACAGACTCCTAACACTGGGCATGTGCTACCTCAGGCAAACACATCCCACATAAGATTCAAATAAAGGAAGGGACCTCCTGACCCTCTCTTCCTGTCTTACATTATTTTAAAAATATGACTCAGGGCTCAGTAGTTGGCATTTATTATGGCCACTAGCATTTTTTTTTTTAATTTCCAAAGAAGTCATCAGACATTCGAGGTGATTATATTTAAACTACAGAGTCGTGATATTTTAGGCAACAGCTTAAAAGGTTACTTTTAAGGTGTGAAAGGTCACTTTACTTCCGAGGTTAAGTGACTTGCTCAACATCACGAAGCTCAGGAAATAGAAGGCTTGCACGAGAACTCAGGCCCCATTCCCGGGTGGGTAATCCCGAATGTGTGCACTATAACATTGAGTAAAAATGATGCTATCATGATCTTTATGGCAGAGAAAATGAGACTCACACTCTAAAATGCCATTCAGTTCCATAGGATTCCAGGTTATTCTAGTCCTGTTCTAAATGAATAGGAATTTGTAGATTTATAAGCAAAGCCAAATTTTCAAATAAGGGAATAAAACAAATGCAACAGCATAGGAGATCTGTGTGCTAAATAAATAAATAAATAAATAAATAAATAAATAAATAAATAAAAGGATGTGCCCTTTCTTATCTCAGAAATACGACATACACATTTTCTTGACTTGAGAAGTCAGGCTAAATTTGATTAAGCACATTTCTACATCTCACATGACCTATCACTAGTATGAAAGAGAGTGGAAACTGAAAGAAATGCCACATATTTCATGGTGTGATTCAGTTTTTCTGCAAGTGACACTTCCTTTGAAAAGGCATAAATGTGGAATATATATCTTTTGGAAAACGCTTCCTTTCGGTTTTCAAATGTACTTGTGATGTAATTAATCTAATCTGCATTTCAAAGCTTCTGGAGCCGAGCTTACCACCAAAACTAAGCATGAGATCCCCCCTTTTATGGGCCAAAATAAAGAGCAGCATATTGAATTATTAGATAAGCTTTTGTTCTTTTCTTCAAATATTTGCATGAATATTCAGACTCTGTGTGGATGAGGCTTTGAAATATTCAAATTCCTTGAACTATTTCATTATTTAAGGTTTTTATTTATTAAATCCTGTAGGATTCGGTTCAGCGGTTCTTTCCTCAGTAGAGAGTGTACACAGCGCTGCGTGTCAGGTGATGTGGGAGATGCGATGATGAGCCAGACAAGCATCAGAGATATCACACATCAGGAGGAAGAAATGCAAAGCTGTAAACCACAAGTTACAGAGTGTCTAGAGAGAAAGAGATACAGGGAACACTTCAGAGAGAAGCTGGCATTTCAGATGGGCCCGGAGGGGCCCACGTGAATTTCACAAGAGCCGTGAAATGAGGGGGCTGGGTTTCAACAGGACTCCGTCTCGTTTTCATCTAAGAAACCCCTTTTTAGCTATCATAACTCACTCAGTCATCTCCCCAGCTATGCTGTTAGCTCTTCTGGTCTAAACCATGGGTCAGTCCCGCCCCCTACCTGGGAAACACATTCTTACTGTCTTGGGAGCCCCCTTTCTGGAGCCTGGCCCTCTACTCCTTCCCCAGAGACTCCCTGTTCAGCAATACTGGGTGTCATAAGCAGTCCTAAGGACGCAGCACAGAGAAGCAACCACAATCTCATTAGAATCCCCAACCCATACCTATTCCTCCCGCCCCCAATGTGGTCATAGGACTCCATCCCCACTTCCAATGCTTCCATGACACCCCAAATAATAGTCCTTAACTTGGAGTGTAAGGCTCTTCTGTCCAGCCTCACATCTCTCCTCTCCCTGGCTTACAGCAACTTTGACTTTTCAGAGACCACACACACACACACACACACACACACACACATCCCTCTGCTGTATTTTGCTTCTATTTCACTTGAGCTTCCCCCTCCCCCTGGGTTGCCAAAAATAGTTCCTCCTCACCCTTCAATCTTCAGCTCAAATTAATTATTTTATTGTGAATAGCTTTTTGGTCTTTCTAACATATCTTTCTGGACCAAAACCATTAACTCAGATCAGCACAACATACCAGCTTTGATGTTTTAGCCATAAAACAAAGGATTCTTCCTCCTGGGTAGGAGAGAGAATGGAACAAGGAAAAAATATTGATGCTACAAAGATTTATACTAGGGATTTTTAGGGGAGAGGGTATCCAAATCACAGATTGTGACATAAATACATTTAACTCTCTGGCTTCACTGGAAAACACAGAAGTGGTCTAAAATAGAAATGATAAGGGATCTCAGCAAGTGTATGAACAGCACAATTTTGAGAAAGGAAATTGAAGGAAAGAAGATCCATAGGATGTGTAATTAAATGGCTGTGGAGAAGATAAGACGAATAAAGGATGGGTACAACTCTGGGCCTTCAAAACTAGGAGAAAGATGATACCTCTGATGGAATTTGGAAGGCTCAAAAGGGGAAAAATTTGATGAGGCAACAGGGCATCGACTGGAACATACCATTACCAGATTTCTAGCTCTAGAACTCGTGTGGGGGGAAGTCCTGTGATACAGATAAGAACTCACTTTCTTTTTTAAATTTTTTGTATTGTATTACATGTATACATATCTTCCCATTGTGCCCCCACCCCAGACATACCCCAACCCCCCAGTGTCTTGTGTTCATTGGTTATACTTATATGCATGCATACAAGTCCTTTGGTTGATCTCTTATCTACCCTACCTCTCCTTAATCTTCCTGCTATAATTTGACAGTCTGTTTGATGCTTTACTGCCTCTGTATCTATCCTTTTGTTTATCAGTTTATAATGTTTTTTATTATCCACAAATGAGTGAGATCAGGTGGTGTTTCTCCTTCATTGCCTGGCTTATTTCACTTAGCATAAGGCTCTCCAGTTCCATCCAGGTTGCTGCAAATTGTAAGAATTCCTTCTTTTTAATGGCAGCATAGAATTCCATTGTGTAGATGTACCACAGTTTTCTGATCCACTCATCTGCTGACAGGTACCTAGGCTGTTTCCAAATTGTAGCTATTGTAAATTGTGCTGCTATGAACATAGGGGTGCATACATCTTTTCTGATTGGTGTTTGTGATTTCTTAGGATAAATTCCTAAGAGGGATTGCTGGGTCAAATGGGAGATCCATTTTTAGTTTTTTGAGGAAACTCCATACTGTTCTCCACAGTGGCTGCACCAGTCTGCATTCCCACTAACAGTGCACAAGGGTTCCTTTTTCTCTGCATCCTCGCCAACACTTGTCTTTTGTTGATTTGTTGATGATTGCCATTCTGACAGGTGTGAGATGGTATCGCATTGTCACTTGATTTGCATCTCTGGGATAATCAGTGACTTTGAACATGTTTTCATGTGTCTCTTGGCCTTCCTTTTGTCTTCTTTCAAAAAGGTTCTATTTAGGTCCGTTGCCCATTTTTTAATTGGATCATTTATCTTCCTTTTATTAAGTTGTATAAGTTGGCTGTAGATTTTGGAGATTAAACATTTATCAGTGATAACATTTGCAAATATGTTCTCCCATACAGTGGGCTTTCTTATTGTTTTGTTGATGATTTCTTTTGCTGTGCAAAAGCTTTTTATTTTTATGTAGTCCCATTTGTTTATTTTTTCTTTAGCTTCCATTGCCCTTGGAGCAGTATCAGTGAAGAAGTTCTCTCGGCATATGTCTGAGATTGTGCTGCCTGTGGATTCCTCTAGTATTTTTATGGTTTCCCATCTAATGTTTAAGTCCTGTATCCATTTTGAGTTTATTTTTGTATTTGGTGTAAGTTGGTGGTCCAGTTTCATTTTTTTGCATGTATCTGTCCAATTTTCCCAACACCATTTATTGAAGAGGCTATCTTGGCTCCATTGTATGTTCATGCCTCCTTTGTCAAATATTAATTGAGCATAGTGGTTTGGGTGGATATCTGGATTCTCTATTCTATTCCATTGGTCTATATGTCTGTTCTTATTCAGTACCAGGCTGTTTTGAAAACAGTTGCTTTGTAATACAGCTTGAAATCTGGTATTAAGATTCCACCTACTTTATTCTTCTTTCTCAGGATTGCTGTGGCTATTCACAGTCTTTTTTGTTCCAGATGAATCTATGAAGAATTCTTTCTAGGTCTGTGAAATATGTCATTGGTATTTTAATGGGTAGTGCATTGAATCTATAGATTGCTTTGGGTAGTATGGACATTTTAATGATGTTGATTCTCCCAATCCATGAGCATGGTATGCTCTTCCATCTGTTTACATCTTCCTCTATCTCTTTTTTCAGTGTCCTGTAGTTTCCTGCATATAGGTCTTTTACTTCCTTAGTTAGGTTTATTCCTAGTATCTTAATTTTTTTGGTGCAATGGTAAATGGGATAGAACTCACTTTAGAGATTATTGAAGATTTGAAAATGTAGAAGATTAAAGAACAGAGAAGGTAAAACTTCATGATCAGCTACCTAGAAAATCAGCTGAAAAACTACTAGAACCAATGATGCAAGGTCAACATGCCAAAAAAAAATCAATAAACCAATCATTTTAAAAATAGAAAGTGTGATAAGAAAAAAATATTCCATTCACAATAGCAAAAAAAATTAAAAAACAGCCACCAAAAAAACAAAAAACAAACCACTAATAAGATATGTCTAAGAACTACAAGAAAAAGCTATAAAATCTAGACAAAGGTATGTATAGTAGAATTTAATGTCAAGATAACAACTGTTCCCAAATTATTCATAAATTCAATATATTTCCATTAAATAAGAATTAATCACTAGTTCAGTGGAAAAGAACAGAAAACCCAGCAATGAGTCCATGTATTTAGAAATGTAGCATGTTATAAAGGTGGCATTTCAAAACAAAAAAAGAAAGGATTAACTCTTCAAAATCTAGATAGATTTAGGAGAAGAAACACACAACAATACTATCAAACTAGTAAAAGTAAATCTATAGAAGATCAAGTTTATGACCTTGGGAATAGGAAAGTTCTCATAAAATAATACACAAAATGCAAAAGGCACAAAGGATTGAAAAAGATCAATTAGTTTTACTTTATCAAAACTTTGTTTAACAAAAGAAACTCTAAATGAGATTAAAATTCCTGTGACAGCCTGGCTGAGAACATATATAGCAAATGACTTGTTCTTATACGTCCTCAGGAAAAAAGACAACTAAAATAGAAAAATGGGCAACGAGTAGGAAGAGGCAATTCACAAAAAGGAAACACAAATGGCAAACCTTTAAAACGATTCTCAATCTCACCGGTTTTGGAGGAAAGGCAAATAAAGACAATGGGGCACCATTTTTTTCACACATTTGATTGACATCAGATAAGAAAGAAGGATATCAAGTGTTGGCAAAGGTGTTGGAAAAGAGGTGTCCTCCTCTACCATTGCTGGGACTATAAGGCGGTCAAGTCTTTCAGGCAGTAGTGCTTCCAACTGTCACCGCTTCTACCTTTGGACTCAGCAAGCTCACACCTCCGTAGCCACCCTAGAGAAATACAAAGAGGAAGATGCACAAAAAGGAAGCAGGTGCCAGGTTGCTCACTGAAGCACTATTTGTAGTAGGAAAAACTTAGAGCAACCTAAAGGGTCATCCAAAGGAGGGCCAGTGAAATCAACAGTGGTGAGTCTGAGTTCAGCAAGAGCATGCAGCACTGGAGAAGAACTGGAACACACTGACAGAAAAAGCGCTGAGACAGGGTTAAATTTAAAAGAAAACAAGCTGAAGAACCATCCACACTTTATATGATCGCACCATTTAAGTCAAAGCGAAATTCCTTTTTTCTCTTAATCTCCGTGTGTACACACCTATACGCATTACACACACACACACACACACACACACACACAAATATATACTGTTTCCCCGAAAGTAAGACATCTCCCGAAAATAAGATCTACTTTCAGTTTTGCCTCTCTCTGTAATATAAGGCATCCCCCCCCCAAAAAAGACCCCCCTGAAAATAAGACCTCCCAGATAATAAGGCCTCCCCAGAATATAAGGCCCCCAAAGCTACCGTCAGGCGTCTGACTTCTGATTTAAAGAGACCTCGCACTGCCTGAACAGCTCCTGCTGCACTGTGGCCAATCAGTGAGCTGATTTGTGATGACAATGACTACCCTACCATATAGTTAATACATTTCCTTTTTGTTGTTGTTGTTCAACAATAAACGTGTACTGTATTCTTCTTCATAGAAAAAATAAGACATCCCCTAAAAATAAGACCTAGCGCATCTTTGGGAGCAAAAATTAATATAAGATACTGTCTTATTTTCGGGAAAACAGGGTACCATCCAGATAAATACTACAAATATATCAGAACCCGAAGAGATAAAAAGAAGCGCTCCAAATTGAAACCAGTGTTTGACTGAAGTGAGAACCTGAAACGGAAGAGAGAGGAGGGAGCAAAAGAAAAGTATTTTATTTACGTCCCCTGTGTGATTCCTTTTTAAGATCCGCTGCAGCTTCACAAATGCAGACCATCACTGGGACTTGGAAAAAGCCCTTGCCTTTTGTCAACTCCTACTCCGGGTCAGGACGGGCCCTGTGCTACATTCCAGACTAGCTGCATTCCTGGCGAGGCCGTGACTCAGCCCAGTGAGCCCCAGGCCAGGCCGGGTACAGCAACTCTGGGTCAGCATTCACTTTGGGGGACCCACATGGACAAAGCAGTTTCAGTTCCTTTCTCTTATCAACTCAGTTAAGGAACACTTCCTTCACATTGCAGGGAGGTTGGGGGTGTAAGCTCGTGGCCATGCCACAGGCTGCCTCCTGGCAGTGGGGAGGTAGAAAATTCAGAGGAAATGCTTGTGGACTTTGTGCACTGCTCACAGCAAAAGGGCAAGCTGGGGATCGCATTGCTGGGAATGTTTCAGTGCAGTCAAGCGTTCTTGCCCATCTGGCAGCCTATGTTCAGTCTTCCTTGCATTTCTGGGGAGTAATTGTACAGCAGAACAAAAAATGGCCCTTCACCCTGTGAAGGAGGCCCTGGAAGGATGATCCATTGACGACAATAGATTGAATTGGGAAGGGGGACCCAAATACTGTGAACAGCCTCCTTTAAAAAAAAAAATGCCACGAATAAAGACCTGACTTGCCAACCGGTGGCAAAGGAGAGGAAGTCAGCATGTAAAAAACAGCTGTGTAAATTATAAAGCTTACAGGGTGCAGCCCACCACATCATACTACTTCCTAAACTCGGAACTTCCACCCCTTTTCTCTCTGCAACCCCCAAATAATCTGAAACGATATTTTAACAATCACCCAACTAGGGGAAAGGCAAACCATCTTGGGAAGGAAAAAAAAAATAGCAGCTGCTCTAGATACTTTTTTTTTTTTCAAGAGTTTGGCTAGGATGGTTAAGTTATTTTTCATTTTCTTTTCTTCTTGGCTGCCTTGACAGCGCTTCAGGATTCCAGCTGCTTCCAAACACAGCTCAGTAAAGACCGTTTCAGACGAGTTTCATATTCCTTAGATTCCTTAAATTTCTCTCCCTTCAATTTGGGGAACGAGGCTGAAAAGGACAAAGAACAGCCCAGATGGCACCGTTTCCTATGCGCCTCCCTTTCCAACAAGAACACAGAGGAGGTTCTGGTTGGGAGGTGGGCATTGGGTCTTCTGGAACAGCGGCAGGACGAGGGGTCTTTAGAACAGGCCCCAGCAGGACCAAAGGCTGTTGGAAAACTTTTTACAAAGGAGGGGAGGACCTATAGAAAGGAGACCTCCGTTTGCTCAGTCCTCTAAAAAGCCAGTGAGTGTACTGCGAGCTGCATTCATTCACCAAATGTCTATTTGGCACAGACGCTGCACCAAGCTCTGTTCTAGATGCTGAGGGCAGAGCGGTGAAGACAGCCAAGTGTCTGATCCCTGTAGGAAGTTTCTGTGCCTCCCAGCTGGGTGCATGCTGTTCCTTCCTTCCTTTGGGCTCTCGAGTCTCTTCCTTCTGCCATGCCTTCTCCTGCATCCTTGGCTTATTATACCCTTCATCTTGCCCCTTTCTAATCACATGTCCCTTTGTAAACATCTCAGGGAAATAAGCAGGACCGGGGAGCCGATGAAAATGAGGCCTATGACTCATGGAGGATGTTTTTCTATTTTTCATTTATACAACTGTCTTCTCAGAAGAACGTAGGTGCCTTCTTATTGAGAGACCAGCTGGCCTCCTCTTTTTCACGGATTCCTCACTTTGGCTCTGATGGTCAAAACCAACTCTCAGCCATCCCCTGGTGTTGCCCTACAACTCACCTGGGTCCTCAGAGTAGCTTGGCAATCATTTCTTTTTCCCTAAGGAACTTTTTCCTCCTCCTCCTCCTCCTCTTTCCCCCCCCCCTCCTCCTCCTCCTTCTCCTCCTCCTCCTCCT
>JAAGEH010000041.1:51287330-51303527 GCA_011751065.1 Lasiurus cinereus
CCTCCTCCTCCTCCTCCTCCTCCTCCTCCTCCTCCTCCTCTTCTTCTTCTTCTTCTTCTTCTTCTTCTTCTTCTTCTCGTTTGTTTTTCATCCTTCATTTAGACTATTTCAGAAAAATGTCTACCCTCCTCATAGTTCCCTTCCCACATCTCACCCAGCCTTCACGCTCACAGCATAAGCCTCAACAGAAAACAGTGTCCATTCTTCTTCACGCCTGCGCAAAGAAAGGGTCTTCTTTCAATTAAGCTGAGCCTCTTCACCAGAGCTATGGAATCCACCAGGTTCAGTCTTCTCCAGGAGAACATCCCATCAGTGATCTTCTTCTCCACTGTCCCCTCTACTGGATCCTTTCCGGAACACAACCCCCTGGCCTTTCCTCAGATGAACGTCCTACTACACCTATCCTGAAACTCACCAGAGGATGAATAATTTTTTTTTTAAAGAACCAGGACAGGATCTATGAAATATCCTTCTATCTCTCACCTTCTCCTCATATTGTATTTTCTGAAATATTTGATCAATTTTAATCCTTTGGGTGAAATTTTTCTTTTGCCAATCATACTTTTCATTCCCAAGACTTCCTCCTATTTCTGATCATTCTCTTTATGGCCTTCCTGCTCTTGTTTTAGGCAGGCAGTGCCTTCTCACATCTCTGAAAATACCAATTAGAGATTATGGTTTGTCTTTTAATATCCCTCTGTTCCCTAAATTATTTCTCTATCAGCTTTGTGCTATCCTCATCATTACTAGGCATGTGCTGAAGAGTACACATATATGTTGCAGCTCACACTCCTGAACTCCAGATTTATATCTTCCATTGCCAAATGAACAATTCTAATTTGACATCCTAAAGACACCTCAACTGAACTCATATTTTCCGAACTTGGTTTTTTTGTTTGTTTGTTTTTTGTTTTATTTCATAGTACTGCCATTTACTCAGTTACCCAGGTAAGAAATCTAGGAGGAATTCTTGACTGGCTCTATTTTCCTCACCTATAATCAAACATTAACTTCTAATTATTCTAGCTCATTAATATCAGTGTTGTAGTAATGTTTCTGCTTTGTTGAAGAAACATAGGTGGTGCAGTTCCTGGCATCTCTCCATGCATTTAACCACTCTAACTCAGGGAAGGAGGAATGACCCATGAATAGTTGTATGTTTTGAAAGGACAAACTAGACATGTTAGTTCTAAGCCACCTTTTAACCTCTCACTGCAGGGGAGCACACATTCTGTTCCTCCAGATGTAGCATTCCCCAGAGGGTGCCACAGGTTGGGTTCCCTGAAAAGCAGATTTTGAGAAAGAAATTAGTGTGGAGGGGGACCAGAGTTTGCCACCTCTAAATATACCTTTAGGGATATTGATTTTACGCTGGTTATGTTTAAGAAATAAGAGACTCAAGATACAACCGTTGGCAGAGACCGGTTTGACTCAGTGGATAGAGCGTCAGCCTGAAGACTGAAAGGTCCCAGGTTCGATTCCGGTTGGGGGCATGTACCTTGCTTGCGGGCACAACTCCAGTAGGGGGCGTGCAGGAGGCAGCTGATTGATGTCTCTCTCTCATCGATGTTTCTGACTTTCTATCCCTCTCCCTTTCTCTCTGTAAAAAATCAATAAAATATATTAAAAAAAAAAAGATACAACCTTTGACCCTGCCCTTCCCTGCCTGAAAGAATTCAGATAGAAAAATCTGCTTAAAGGAAGGGAGCTATTCACTTTAGCTATTCACCTTGGCATATTTGAATGAAGTATGGCAGTCAGGGAGGATCCAAGCAAGTTTATTATTGGACTCCCTTGGGTCCCATTGTTTCTGGGTGAGCCAGCATATGCTCATGCTTTCTCATCTACCTATGAATTGTCTACTTTCCCTTTGAAATCTTAGGCCCCTGGCTCCCTCCACTTAGTTCAGAATAGTGCATAAGCCTCAACTGCCCAAGGTGTCCTCGGGTCACATATTCTTATGGCACCCCCATGTGTACATATGCAATAAAGTTGGTTATTTTCTCCTGTTAATCTGCCTTACGTTAATTAGACTCTTAGTCCAGCCATTTATATTATGACTAGAGGCCTGATGCATGAAATTCATGCACAGGGGGTGGGGTGTCCTCTCAGCCCAGGCTGCACCCTCTCCAATCCGGGGACCCCTCAGGGGATGTCTGATTGCTGCAGGATGTCCTGCAGATCGGGCCTAAATTGGCAGTCAGACAATCTCACAATCAGGGACCGCTGGCTCCTAACTGCTCACTTACCTGCCTGCCTGATTGCACCTAACTGCCCCTCCCTGTCACCCCCAACTGCCCCACCTGTAGGTGTAGTTGCTCCCAACTGCCTCCCCCACCAACCTGGTCACCCCCCAGTGCCCTCCTCTGCCAGCCTGGTTGCCCCTCACTGTACTCCCCCCCCCCCGCCAGTCTGGTCATCTCCAACTGCCCCCTCTGCAGGCCTGGTCACCCCACACAGCCTGCTGCTCAGTTGTTTGGTCTCCCCTCACTAACCCCACTGCTTGCCTGGTCGCCCCACAAAGCCTGTTTGGTTGTCGTTTGGTTTTTGGTTGTTTCAGATGTGATGGTTACTTAGCCTTTTATATAGAGAGAGGAATTAATGATATATTTGTATTCATAGCTAACATCTTACTACTTTGTTTCATCCTACTTGTTCCTTTTATTCTCTGTTTTGCCTTTCTTTGGCTTAATTGAGAGGATTTTTTATTTTTATGTTTTCTCTGAGTATTTATGCATTCTATTGTTTATGCATACTTCTACTATTCTCTTAATAGTAGCCGTAGCGTTTACCACATGTACCCTTGACTTGTTTCAGTTTAGTATGAAGTAATACTTTTACTACTTTGAGACAGGACATCCTAGCCAGACACCCTATGAGAGGTCTACAGCTTCTGTAGGAGACGTAAGTCCTCACCATTTATGAGAACTGACTCTTCTCTGGTTCTCTCCTCCTTCTAAGTTCAAAAGATCCAAATTCTCCTGAAGTTAAGCCATCCCCCTTCTCTTGGACCTCTTTTCCTTCCAGATAATTGAGTCTGTGCCTCCTTGAGGTTTTAGGAAATCACCACATCTTAACCATCTCACTAGAGAAGAGAAAAGTAGTTCTCATTTTCCATGATAAGCCCATAGATAAGAAAACAAGAAATGATTTCTTAACTTATCCTGTTATACCTACTAATATTAATTAGGTTTTTGTGGCCTTGACTTAACATCTAGCCATAATTAATCACACTATTTCCGTGGGAAATTAATTCCAAGTTACAAACACTTATCCTTTAGTGAACTTTGAGAACCCAATACATTCATTATATATCTGTATATATTCTCCTCTGCTTCTCTTTATTTAGGGAAATTCAAAATTGCAGAGACCACTGATAACAGGAATACTCTGTTATTCATGACTACAGGAATACTCTGGTCACTCTGCTTAGGGCTTTGCTTCAATAAAAATGCCTACAAAAGAGGTCAACATGAAGGAACATATGAATCTTACCAAGCGGCAAGAAACTTGTCCAGCTTTCTCCGTCAGGACACAAACAAAACACAGAGAGAGGTCATCATTACAGAGCTGCCACCTCCCTAAGGGACACTGCCAAGTTTAAAATGCAGGCACAACCACAGATGCAGGTACGGTTTAATTTAGGTAACTGTGTTCTGAGTGCTGTGGCGCTTAGGCCAAAGAACCACAGGAGTGTGGCCTAGTTTAATAAAACATGACGCAGGTCCTGTAGGAAACTCTCCAGGGACAAAATGGTGGTAGTTTTGACCTATCAGCAAACCACAGCAACTGCTGTTTAGGCTAAAAGTAACCATACTGACCCTTAAATCTATCTCATTCAGTGATACCCACCTTCCCATCCTGAGGAGAGAAAATGCAGTCCAGACCTCTCACCATTTCCTATGCTCTTTAGCTGTCATCCTGGACTAGTCTAGACTAACCTATTATTCTGAGGTTTCAGGTAAGGTGGTTACCTCAAGGACCCAGCACTTTTTTATATGATAGGCTAAGGGTACATTGAATGCCAAGTAATTTTTTTTTTCCCTTCAAAACCTTTTCTTATTCCAGAGGAACAACTTTTGTGTTTTCGTTTCCTTGGACCACCATTCCCATGCCCAGTCCAATAAATCCTGGAGGCAGAATGATAACAAGGTGTATTTGTCTGTGGTTACATTGGATGTCCTAAAAAAAAAAATGTTAATCCAAAATATTCTGCAAGTTTGGCCCGGGATTGTCTCAAAACTGGAAACGATCTATAGAACAATTCTGTAGTCATAAAATGAAATTTTAAAATCTGCTTTTCCCCATAAGAGTTCTTCCACACTTAAGTCATTCAAGAACTGATTATCCAGAATGTGTAATACACAAACCAGTTATATCTTCTTTCCCCTTCTGCTGCCTAATTTTTGGTCATTTCACAGCTCATTAGTATTCTCTCTCAGGGAAAATAAAAGCAAATGTAGCTCAAATAGTATTTTTAACTTTCTATGTAAAAATTTTGTAGGGAGGGTTATAATTACTGGTTAACATATCACTTTTCTTTAATAAATATCTAGTTAGGCTCCACTGAGCACTAGGGAATAATTTTAAAAGTTTAAGATTTCCCTGTTCTTAAGGCTCTTACAATATAATTGGAAAAACAAGGTGTGTGTATTGTCAAATATTAATGCAGGGCAATATATCCTATATAATAAAGAGATAATATGCAAATTGACCCTCACATAAGATGGCCACCTCCATGTGGTCACAAGATGGCCACCACAAGAGAGGGCAGTTGTGGGCAACAAGGCCAGCAGGGGAGGGCAGTTGGGGAGACCAGCCCTGCAGAGGAGGACAGTTGGGGGCGACTAGGTAGGCAGGAGAGCAGTTAGGCATTGATCAGGCTGGCAGAGGAATGGTTAGGAGCAATCAGGCAGACAGGCAAGCAAGTGGTTAGGAGCCAGCAATCCCAAATTGTGAGAGGGATGTCCAATTGCCCAGGGATCAGGCCTAAATCGGCAGTTGGACATACCCCAAGAGGTCCCAGATTGGAGAGGGTGCAGGCTGTGTGAATGAATTTCATGCACCAGGCCACTAGTATTTAAATAATGACATAAAAAGTATGGTCATCCAAACATAGTGTGTAAGAGAACTCTATAGACTTAACATGATTTGGAAAAGAAAGAACATAGTATGGACTAACAAGATTGTCAATGAAATTCTCAATTAAGTAATGAAACTTGAACTAGATATCAAAGAATAAGTGGAAATTCAACACAGAAAAGGGGGAAGAGGGGGGGAGAAAATTCCAGCATTACAGGGTCCAAGGCCCATATATACAAGCATACAGAATATAGAAAATAGTATAACAAATTTGCCTTCCACACACAGTTTGTCAAATATTTATTTTTTGCCATATTTGCTTCAGATCCACTTACAAACACACATAATAATACAGATTTGGCTAAAGGCTTCTCCATATACTATCATTCTTTTTCTTCCTCAGCAGAGGTAACAAGTATCCTGAACTTGAAGTTTATTATTATCATGAATATTTTAAAATGTTTATCATACATGAAAATAGGTAGTATTGTTTCATGTCTTTAAACTTAACATAAATGGTAGTGTATTTTGTGTTTCTTCTGCCACTTTTTTTTCAACTGATATTTTATTTTTTGAGACTTATATGTAAATATTCTAGTTCCTGCTCTAGTTCTTTTTAAATTTATTCATTTTAGAAAGAGAGGAAGGAAGGGGTTGATGGAGGGAGAAAGGAAGAGAGAAAGAGAGAAATTGTTGTTCCACTTATTTATGCATTCATTGGTTGATTCTTGTACCCTGTTTCCCTGAAAGTAAGACATCCCTGAAAATAAGCCCTACTTCCAGTTTTGCCTCTCACTGTAATATAAGGCATCCCCCTGAAAATAAGACCTCCCTGATAATAAGGCCTCCCCAGATTATAATGCCTCCGAAGCTACCGTAAGGCATCTGACTCCTGATTTAAAGAGACCTTGCACTGCCTGAACAGCTCCGGCTGTGCTGTGGCCAGTGAGCTAGTTTGTGATGACAACTATTACCGTACCGTATACAGGTATTACATTTCCTTTTTTTTTTTGTTGTTCAACAATAAATGTGTACCATATTCTTCTTCATAAAAAAATAAGACATCCCCTGAAAATAAGACCTAGCGCATCTTTGGGAGCAAAAATTAATATAAGACACTGTCTTATTTTCAGGGAAACAGTGGCCTGGGATGGAACCTGCAACCTTGGTGTATTGGGACAATGGTCTAAGAACTAAGCTATCTAGGATAATTCATTTATTTTAACTACTAGGGGATCAGTACATGAATTTGTGCACCTTGAAAGGAACTGTGGGCCATGAGGCTGCAGTGGGCACAGAGGTGGGTCTCCGCCATCCTCTGCGGCCCAGCCTGGCCCCTCCCACTGCAGCCACTGGTCCCCTGTCTGCCGCAGCCCCACTCCCGTCGCTGCTGCTCCCATGCACTGATGGTGCGGAGCAACTGGGGCCAGTGCCAGCAGTGGGTGCGAGCGGCAGGTGCGAGCGGTGGTTGCAGGTGGCAGCTCCGGTGCCAGCTGCAGGTGTGAGCAGGGCCAGCTGGCAGCAGGTGCGAGCGCCATGTAGGACCATGGTGCGCAGGAATAAAGAATTTTAAGTAGCCACCAAAGGCTTGCCCCCATGACAATGACCAGCGCCCCCACTCACCTGCTCCACCATCCCGCTGTGGCCAACACCTGCCATGTTCTGCACACGCCCACTAGTGGTCAGTGCATGTCATAGCAACTGGTTGTTCAGTTGTTCTGCCATTCAGTTTCTTTACATAGTAGCCTTTTATTATACGGGATACTAGAGCATTCCACTGTGTAATCATGTAACAATTTACTTATCCATTCTCAGGCTCACAAACGTTTAGGTTGTTTCCAACTGTTTTCCAGTTATAGACCATACTTTAATGACACTTGTTTACACGTCTCCTTATGCATTTGAGGGAGTTTTTTGGGTATACATATATGAAAAAAAGGAATTGTTAGATAAGATAAGGATATCTTTAGCTTTTTAAAAATATATATGTTATTGATTTTTTACAGAGAGGAAGGGAGATGAATAGAGAGCTAGAAACATCGATGAGAGAGAAACATCAATCAGCTCTCTTCTGCACACTTCCCACTGGGTATGTGCTCACAACCAAGGTACATGCCCTTGACCAGAATCAAACCTGGGACCCCTGAGTTCACAGGCCGACGCTCTATCCACTGAACAAAACGAGACTTAAAAGATGGAGAATTAGCCAGGCAAGAAGATATACTCTATACCAGTGGTCAGCAAACTCAGTCAACAGGTTAGGGCCTATCTTTAACTTTAATAAATATTGCTAACTTGCCTTCCAAATATGGTAGTACCAATTTTTTCTTCACACAGTAGTGTATGACAGTTCCCACATCTTCCTTATCTTTACAGGATGATGACTACATCATTGCATGGAACTGCCAGAGTACCCTGAAGTTGGTTCCTCCTGGACACTGGCTGTCTGTGTGGGTGATGAACCAGCCCAGCCCAAGCTAAGAGAGCATATCCACCCTCTGGAGAAGAGCAAAGAAAGGAATGATGTGGTGGCTGAGGCGTGAGTGCACATTTTATTCACTTTCGCATCCTCAATATCTAGTGCAACCTGAAGTTCAGTGAGCGAGGCTCAGGAGATGTGAAATTGACTGGAACTAATCATCAACCTTGATCGGTATCTAAGCATCAGTGTCCCCATGTGCAAATTATGGATGATAATACTTTAAGGAATCATTCCAAATATACAATGAAATATAAATGTGGGAACATTCTTGTCTTGAAAGTCAGTGACATTATTTTCATTTTGAATGTTTAAAAAAAATGAGGTCAATAAACATTTTCTGCTCCTGTTAAGTGGCCCTTGTTATAAAAAAAAGTTTGCTCACCATTGCTCTACAGGCTTAGATTCTCAGAGATGTCGTGATTCCACAATCTTTATTTATATGACACAAATTTACATGGTAGTCTAATCCCCTCTTTCTAAATCGGTCACCATCTCTGCAATGGCTCCTCCTTAATGCCCTGTCATCCATTCAATCTCTACAGGCCTAAAAGTGAATTCACATTGATTCCAAATTTAGCTTCCCCTCAGGCCTTCCATATTTCCACTGTTGGCATATTAGAAGCGTGTTTACTGGCCAGGTGTGGTATTATCAGAAGAGGAAGAGAATCAGGCCAGAGAGACTAATTAAGTAAGGCTTGCACTACCTCGCAGAAAACAGACCTCATTCAGATTTGCAATTATAATCCTCCCATAGTCAACACTAAACAGACTGCATTTGGAATATTGAACTTGAATAGTGCCAGAGTTTAGAAAGATATTAATACATACATTAAATGCAACCATGTGAGAGGGCCAGGGGAGCTATGCGAAGATCATGATGAATGAGGAAGATTGAAGGGGATCTGGGAGAACTAAGAGGAGGCGCAATAGCAGAAGGAAGAATATGAATTTCAGTAGTTCGTCAGCACTGACCTCCACATGACAAATCTAAGGGCACCCTTCTGTCTCCCTCCTTCTTAGTCTCATTGACATTTAACACGGTGATAACACTCCCTCTTTGCTTCCTTGACCCAATTGTACTGGTTCAGCAGACAGTAAAACTGAATCAGTAATCCAAGATTCTTATATGTGTGCCGAAACTGGTTTGGCTCAGTGGATAGAGCGTCAGCCTGAAGACTGAAAGGTCCCAGGTTCAATTCCAGTCAAGAGCATGTATCTTGGTTGCAGGCACATCCCCAGTAGGAGGAGTGCAGGAGGCAGCTGATCTATGTTTCTCTCTCATCGATGTTTCTAACTCTCTATCCCTCTCCCTTTCTCTCTGTAAAAAATCAATAAAATATACTTTTTAAAAATATTCTTATATGTGGACACATCTGTGAGGGATACAGAGGAAAGGGAGGGAAGAGTCTCACATTGCAACGCATGTCTTCATGCCTGTGAAGGGAGAGAAAGAAGGGAGAAGGAATGGAAAGCCTCAGTCTGCAAGGCAGCTCTGAGAAAGGCTGGGTCAGGTCAGTGGGGAGCCCTGAGCAGAGGAAACTGCATTGAGTAAGAATGGCTGACAGAGCCCAGTCCCTGGCTGGGAGCATCTGAAGAGACCTCTGCAGGAATGCTGTGATGAATCCCAAAGGTCTGGTGGCTGGCGGTTTTCAGTTAATTACACTCTGCAGCGCAGGTGCTTCCTTGAAGGGAGTCCTGAGCGGTGCGCTCCTAGGCTGCCACACCATTTCCTTGCCACATACTGTACTGGTCGCCACCTCCCTGCCCTTTGGCTGGATGCTCTCCCTTTGCTCACGCTCTAAACGGTGGGGTTCTTCAGGTGATCATTTTCTGCCTGTTCCACATATATCTTCACTATGAGAATTCATCTCAGCCCTCAAATTCAGGTAATACCGTGATGGAATGTGGATGCTAACTCCCTATGCTAATTCAGGCCATCATTTTCTCTCAGCTGGACTACAGCAAGGGCCTGCTGACTATCCTCCCGTCTCACCTTCAGTCTTCCCATCGGCCTCTAATTCATTTCGCTCTGCAGCTAATAGGACATTCTTAAGGCACAAAGAAGATCGTGCTACTCCGGTGCTGAAAACCCATCAATAGCTCCCTTTGGTTGTCAGTAAGGAATTATTTAACCTGATTTAAATGTCCCTTCAGGGACTGGTCCCTGCTTCCCACTCTAGCCTCATCTATTGTTCACCCCAAACACAGCCCCTTTCGTTTCTTTGAATGTAACATTTATACCCATGGTATAGAGCCGTGGTCGGCCAACCGCGGCTCGCGAGCCACATGCAGCTCTTTGGCCCCTTGAGTGTGGCTCTTCCACAAAATACCACGGCCTGGGCAAGTCTATTTTGAAGAAGTGGCATTAGAAGTTTAAGTTTAAAATTTTTGTCTCTCAAAAGAAATTTCAGTCGTTGTACTGTGGATATTTGGTTCTGTTGACTAAGGAGTTTGCCGACCACTGGTATAGCGTATATCTTCTTGCCTGGCTAATTCTCCATCTTTTAAGTCTCAGTTTAGGGGTCCCTTCCTCTGTGAAGGTTTCTATAACCTGCAAAGATCAGATTCAGTGCCCTGCAATGTCATCCTGGGGACTACCCGATTAAAGGCAGGTAGAATCTACAGAGGGCAGCTAAATATTAAAAATGTAATCAAAGGAACCATATTTTCCACATCAGGACTTCTCTGGGATATACACTGCAGGAGACAGAAAGGAATACTACACAGTTAGGTGTGGGGGATAGCTCTCCCCAGGGCCACGGCAGGCAAACCTTCTCAGTGCAGTCACACTCGCACCCCAATTCCCAGCCCCACCCCAGGCATTTGGAAATATGTGAGGCCATTTTTGTTGGTGGTGCCCAGGATGGCTGGGAGTTGTCTTGACACAACGGGATAGGAAGGCTAGAATGCATGGGGACAGTCCCAAAATGCTGATAAAACCTCCGTGGAGACACGCTGTCCTAAGAAGTATGCAAATCTGGGAGCAGAGCTGAACTGCTCAGAAAAACACAGAGGAAACAGAGACATTGGAGGACGTCCATCTCCACCCACTCCCTATGCAGAGCTCCACCTCAGCTGTGAATAAATGTTGGGTACCTGCTTTTAAAAATATTGGTTGAAAGAAAAATCTAAAATACGTACAAAGGAGTCCAATGAGTAGCCCAAGCTGCACCTACTATCTCCTGGCTCTGCTCCCCCACATCTGGGATTTATCTCACTGTAAAGGAATTATCTGAGAACTTGTCTGAAACCTTTCACTTCAGTTCAGGGGTCATGCCCTATTGTGTCGCCTAAACCTAATATAGTTTGGCACATAATATACGCTCAATAGGTATTTCTGAACTATGACTCATTACATTGAAAAATCAGCCCTGAATATTTTTCCAACTGTCAACCCTACATAGTTATCATTAATTTTATGTTTCCAGTTGAATACATCAAACACAACAGGCACAAAAGAGAATCATCTACTTCGATCCAGTGCTAAAACCATCCCCCAAAGAATCCTAGTTCCTTTTATTGTGGCAAATGTTATCATCTTTTTAAAAAATATATATATTTTATTGATTTTTTTACAGAGAGGAAGGGAGAGGGATAGAGAGTTGGAAACATCAATGACTGCCTCCTACACACCCCCGACTGGGGGATGTGCCCACAACCAAGGTACATGCCCTTGCCCGGAATCGAACCTGGGACCTTTCAGTCCGCAGGCCGACGCTCTATCCACTGAGCCAAACCGGTTTCGGCGCAAATGTTATCATCTTTTTGGGATCCTCCAATTATGTACACCAGAAGCCTACATGGCATCCATGTCTCTGCCTGCTTCTTCAAACCTGTTAATCCCATCTTCCAGTTATCTCCTGGGTTCTTTTCCCTTCCTTCCTTCCTCAGCATTTCTGGCTTTAATTCAGGTCTCTTATATACATAGTAGAGGCCCGGTGCATGAATTTGTGCATGGGTGGGGTCCCTCAGCCTGGCCAGCAATCAGGGCCAATTGGAGCTGTCTCACCCAATTCCTATTGGGGTGATCAGGGCTGGCCAGCCCTGGGGTGGGGAGGAGGAAGAGAAGGGCTGATCAGGGATGTTGGCTAGGGGAGAGGGACCTGGGGAGGTTGGCACACCTCAGGAGGTTGGCTGTGGGAGTGCACTGACCACCAGGGGGCAGCTCCTGCATTGAGCATCTGCTCCCTGGTGGTCAGTGAGCATCATAGTGACCAGTGGACCATTTGGTCGATTGGTCGTAACAGTTGCTTAGACTTTTATATATATAGACTGGCAGCCCGGTGCACAAATTTGTGCATGGGTGGGGTCCGGCTAGCCAGCCCCAATGGTGAATGGCAGGGGGGAAGGGATATGGGCGGGTGGCCAGTAGGCCCCACCCCTGATCAAGGTGGGTGTCGATCAGAGGCGGGGCTGGCAGAGGGGAGAGGGCTGATCGGAGCCCTCATCAGGCCAGTTGGCCACTGCAGTCACATCATAGCAACCAGTCCTTCTGGTTGTTCAAATCATTCCATTGTTCCAGTCACTTGGCTTTTACAGGCAGTCCTTGGGTTACGTCGGACTCGATGTACATCGTATTGTGGTTATGTCACCATCTCCCATTTATTTATTTAAAAAAAAAGTTCCGTCATTTTCACGTATGTACACAGGTGCTTTATGTTTTTTATTATTTATTTACCACAAGTAAAGGTCAGGAATTGTTGTCTTTCTTTTACATTTTTTTTTTTTTTTACTATTTCACTTCATTACTGCTGTGTATGTGCTCCATGTGAGTGACGCAGGTGCTTGCATAGGTGGGTTTCGACTTATGGCAAAAGTCACCTTACATCATGCCATAGGAATGGCTCTCCGATGTAACCCGAGGGCCTACTGTATGTGTGTGTGTGTGTGTGTGTGTGTGTGTGTGTGTGTGTAGTTGCATTTGCTTTTAAACCCTATCTCCATCCCCATCCCTATCTGCCCTTAAAACATTCTAAAATATTCAAAATATTAGTAATTAATACCTTAGGGGTTTATTACTTAATCTGCCTGTGTCTGAAAAAAAAAAGAAAAAGAAATGCAGATCATAATACTTATATCAGCAAGTGCTTATGATAATTAAATAATACATGGAAAGTAATTGACTCCGGTCCTGGCACCTTGTAAGCACTTGGTATGTTAGATATCATTATTTTTTCTATTATTATTATTGTGATGCCAGACACTACTGCCTTTTGCATATATTCTCTTTTTGACTTTTTATGACAGTCTCAGTTTGAAACAATTTCTCAAGGTCCTTCAGTAAAGCTATGGAGACAAGACTTAAACACAGGTAGCCTGGCTCAGAGCTGTGCTAGCTAGGCTATATAATCTCCTGGAAACTTCTGCCATATTGTCCCACATCGATGTCTATGTCTGATTCTCCTCCCCTGCGGGGTGCCCTGGCTGGTGGGGTCCCCTTTGAGTTGGGGCTTGCTCCCCATTCTTTTCCCAGAGCTGTTGGTGTACTGACAATGAGTGGTGGTTATCCTGGATGTGAGCGGTGGCTATGAAAACAGGGAGATGGTAAGGAGACAAAGGAGTCACTAAGCCAGATCTCTCCCAGAGACAAGCGAACGGAAAGAGGGGTTTGCAAATGCAGGCAACAAACTACTACTGCCGATTGTAGCCTTGCTGTTCTCCCTACCGCGTGATGCTTACAGGAGTGGGTGCTTCAAGGGGCTGCAGCTAAGCGGCCAGCCTGGAGGATGGCGCCTCCTTCTCATTTGTCTGGCCAACTCCAATGCATCCTTCAAACTTGAGCTTTAGCTGCATTCCTGTGTCTTCCTGTTTACATGAATGTCCCTCCTCAGTGCTTCGCACAGATTTGTGAGGCTGCAGACATCTTGCGGGCAAGGACTGTGGCTTTTCTTCTCCATTTTCTGTACCACTTAGCCTAAGAGAATATTGAAAAGGTATACTATAAAGCAGGGTATAGACTAGTGGCTAAAAGTCTGGCCTTCATGTCATACGACTTCTGTTCAAATTTCAGTTTTTCTGTTTTACCTTGAGCACCTTAATCTGCCTGTGTCTGGAAAAAAAAAAGAAAAGAAAGAAATGCAGATCATAATACTTACATCAGCAAGTGGTTGTGAGAATTAAATAATACATGGAAAGCAATTGACTCCGGTCCTGGCACCTTGTACACACTTGGTATGTTAGATATCATTATTTTTCTATTATTATGATGGTGACAATTTACCAGCACATCTTATAATGAGGCCAGTTGTTTGGGAAGCAGTGGGCTCCCTTTTACTGCAGATACAGTAAGTCCTTAGGCACCTAATATGTTCCCAGGCTCTTGGAACTGTGGTGAAATGACATATAATGAAACCAGTTTTACCACAGGCTAGTTGAAATAAAGAAGAGTTAAGTTCCCACAGCACCTCATCCACCTCATAACAAATTGATGTGGGATGAATCCATGGGCCTGCTGCATCCAAACAGCGGTAAACATAGGAGAGAAGCTGTGAAATAGTTTTCATTTGAAAGGATTAGGTGATTTCTAAGGATGCTCCCAATCATAGAAGAGGGAAGCTATTTCTCTGACTCAAAGCAAGTGTGATCATTAGTGTTACTTCTAGCAAAGCGAGTATGAGAAGAGAATAAAAAGGACATCGGTTGTATGTACATATTACAAAGAACGTAATATTTTATGCTTTGTGAGCAGTTAATTGCACAAACCCTTTTATTTATGTTGAAACCCACACGGCAAATTGGGCCCTTACATGGAAATCCATCTCTCTTCAAAAGGACTGGGTTGGCCCTGCCAAAAAGGAACAAACAAAACTTTCAAGACGGTCGAAGCCCTGCTGACATGTCTTTCCCCTTTGAAAGAAGTCTATTAGTGATGCAAATGCAAAGTTATCTGCACAGATGATAATCCTGGCAAACAAAACAGTGAAACCATTAGAACGGTCTTGTGCAGCCTTCAGTCCTGGGAATCCTGGGAATTCGGCATTCCAGCTTTCAAAAGGCAGAGAAAGAGAGAGCAACTGACTCCTGTTTGGGATAGATTGTGAGGTCTGCTTACCTGCATCCTGGGCTGATTACCCTGTTTAAAGAGGCCGCACGTTTCTCCAAATATGGACAGGCAGAAGGAAGGCCTGCACTCTGGGCCCCCAGCAAGGGCCTTAAACAGGCAAAAGCAGGATCCTTGGCCGTGGAATAACATTTAGCCAGGAGTTCAATTCTCAAGATACCGGAGCTTTAAGGTAGACCCATCTAGAAGAAATTCAATTATAAGTATTCATGGGGGGAGCAATTCAAGTAATATGCTCCTAGTACTGATACTTTAATTAGAAACTAGACCATTGAAAGGCTACTTGTATCATTGCATAGCTAAATGGTCATGTTTCAACATCTTTTTGTCCATAGGAACTCATAGCAAAGTTCTTTGGGAATTTGGTAAAGATGTAGTCTTACTATAGGAGGAAGGATTGAAAAGATAAAAATAATATATGAAGTTAACCATAAGTAGTATGTGTGGCTATTGTTTGATTGAATTTATTTTATCCCTAACAGGTTTGATGAGATCTAGTTTCTCGGGAGCCAGTAAGGCATTAGGGAATATTAGTGGTCAGAAGGTGTGGTGCCTAAAGGTATTAGGAAAGCATTTCTGAAGTAACACTCCAAAGTGGTATTGCCTAAGCGGCCATCGCCCACTTGATCAAACCTTCTGGAAAACCCTAGTGGACAATTTATGGAGAACAGAAAGTGAACCCTCCATAACCTACATGATGTCTTGGACAGCACTGGTGTCCACACTGACTGGACGTCATGCGGGAAATCTGGGTCTGGAGCAGGGTGGGGCTGTGGGCCGGTGAGGAGCTTCCAGATCATCACGTGTTTACATAACTGCAGGTGCAGGAATGGGACCTGTCCATCATCCTCCACCCTCCGCCGCCTCTTCTTTGCAAGGTTGCCTGACAGCTTGCACCGCGCCCGCCCAGAGCCTTTGATAATCCTCTCTCTCCGGCGAGGAAGTCAATCGCTGCTGTAGTTCTGAGCTCTGCGTGCCTCCCACGCCCTCTGCACCGGCTGGCGGCTGGCGGCCGCTCTGCCTGCTTTTGCTCCTCGAGCTTCCCAGGCCCTGCCCACGCCACACGCCTCCCCGCCTGCCCTCTTGGCCTGCCCTCTTTTTAGTCCAGGCAGGCCAACACCCAGCAAGGGCTGGAGAATGGGGGATCGGGCAAGCAAGCACTGCTCCCTTTTTTCCAGGGGCCTTTCTCAGGGAAAACTCTTCCCCACAGTTCCAGCGAGTCTGGGGTCCTCGGCTGTGTCCGATGTGTCCCTTCTTCTAACATTTGGGACACGGTCTGTCTTGCAAATTAAAGCTATCCCACCGGGGGGTTAGTTAGTATTGGGACCTGATCCAGCCAAGTCAAACATTGCCATCCAGGGAATCAGACAACGGGTAGCAGCTACTTTCTGCCGCTCCTGCGCTCGGTTCCCCCCGGGGCAGACCATCCCTTTTCGGGCCTCGGACCGTTGCAGCCCGGCAACACTTCCTCGGACCCGGGACAGCCGCGGCCACCCTGAAAGGGCAAAGCCGGGCGGCCCGCACCGCCGCCGGACAGGGGGCGCGCAGAGCCGGAGAGGCGCGCACGGGCCGG